>JBBPBQ010020323.1:19831807-19941729 GCA_037974755.1 Cicer yamashitae
TATAATGTAACAAAATTGAATATATATATATATATATAATGTATTCACAAAGTAAATGAAGCAAAATGATGGTTTAAGATGATGTCATTTACAGAAATAATAAAAACAGTTATTTAGAATTTAATGATCATACACTAACACTAAATACAAGTTGTTGATTGAGTAATTATTTAATAATAAATTTTTTAAATATATAATAATATAATAAAATTAAAGATTATTATTCTAAAATTAATTTATACCGACAGTGTATATGATCTTTGCATATCACCCTTCCTTTTTCTCAATTTTAAATATCACCCTTGTATAAATATCAAAATAGTGATATTTGATTATATATTTGTGTGAAATCTATTATTTTGAAAAACATAAAACAAATTTTGTTTATTTGAATGTGCATGTGAACTTAATTATTTAAGAACAGTTATATGCAGTAGGGAGAGAGGATGGCGTCGTTTTCGAAGAAAACAGAGATCGTGATTGTTGACTGTTGAGACATATGAATGCAGAGAGTCAGATTATAAAGAAGTGAAGAAAGATGAATCTGAGTTGTGAGTGTTTTATTGAAGTTATGGTCAAACACAACCTTACAAATTAACTAAGACCAGTCATTGTACGTAGTGTTGTACTGCTGCCTTTAACTGCTTTTCCACATTCATATGCTATGCGGTGCTACTACATTTACGACCCCCACATAACTTTCATGCATTTATTTTAAAATAATCCAATCATTCCATTATTTAAAAAAAATATATAAATAAAAGAGAAAAAAATACAATATTTTGTAAATAATGTTATAAATACAAAATAAAATATTTAAATAATTAATTAAATAATACAATTAAAATGAAATATATTAAAAATTAAAAAAATTAAATGAGTCATTTATATTAAAATAGTAATAATATAAGTATACTTTTTTGGTTTTGATATAATTTGGTACCAAGTTATTGAAATTCAACTTTATGTTTTTTTTTATCATTCATCAACTTGTACAATTACTATTACTTATTGGGAATTGAACTCTTTATGAATGATTGTTCTTCTTTTTTTATTTTATATTTTAAGTTTATAAAATATTAATATTATTCAAAGTTGTTGTATGTCAGTTCAAATAATGTTTGAACTTTTAAACTTGGATGCAAAATTCTTTTTAAAATAGTTGACAAAATGAATATTTTGTCTGAATTTAAACAAATTTAAAGGAATAATTTGATATTTAATAAATTTGAAGTTAAACCACTATAAAGTCAATGGTAGTAGATCTTGATAAATTTTATTGAGGGAACTAATATAAAATATATTATATACAAAACATTTCAATTAATTTGATATATCTTCTCTCGATAGATTATAAAAGTCTTTATTGTCATTGAATCATTCTACAATTTAATATAATTAACGAAACATTCGTTTTATATATATATATATATATTATAAATAAATATTATTATAGATATATTTATTTTTATCAAACAATTTTTTTTTTAAGGTGGACGTAGTCTCGCTCCTAAGAAAATTTGAAATTAGGTGAAGTAGAAATCAGAGTTGTTAGTGAAGTGTAAAATGAGTAAGTAATTAAACTTAAGGGGATGCCCTCTATTTATAGTATTTTAAGACTTCAAGTTGTATTGCGACAAATTCTTTGATTGGTTGATGTATAATGTTTATCTTTAATTTAAACTATTCTCAACTATGATGAGGATTAAAAGGTTGATTCATATGAGTATTTGACGGTCATTCATCGAACCTAGTGTGTGATATTTGGCGACAACTATGATTATGTCTTCTTATCAAGTTGTTATTTATGAAATATTTTTGTGAATATTTTATGTCTTCTTATCTCGTGATTTTTTTATAGGCATCTCATGATCTGATTTTGTTTACTAGAGTTAGTATTTTAGGCCTAATTACTAACCACTTCGCTATTGGGCATAAGTTATATTTTTTCATATTTTCTTAGGTTGGACATTCTAATTTCATTCTCGTACACGAATCCCCCAAACTCTTGTTTTTATAGATAATCCCCTGGCGATGATTCTATATTAATGAAAAAACAATGTAAAATTAATTTATTATGATTTGTATTACCGACATACACCCCATAAGCCCCCTAGGCTAGTAATGATGTTATGGATTGCAAGTTTGAAAAGGTATAGATATTTCAAGTTATTATTATCATGATCAAACGATTTTGCCAAAAACTTATATGAATTATGAACAATGGAATGGGTACATTCAAAAACAATTGTTTGAATATTGTAAAACAGAAAGTGGATGATTTACTCAAGAATTTTGACTAGAAATTAAACGACTTGAATGTAAATATACAAACAAATTAGTGTAGTTAAATTTTTAAAACCAATGCATGAATTTAAAGTGCAAAAAATGTAAATTGCATGAATTTTGATTATTTCGACAAAATCAAAATTTGTCATTCAACACTTTGACACCCTTCAACCATATAGCCCAAGTAATCAAAATACCTCAAGTAGCAAAAAGAATACACCAACATTATTGGTCGTTGGGCAATTTTATGAATATTCACATAATATATAAGTTGAAGGGTGTCAAAGAAGTTGGGCTATATTTTTCGAAATCCACGTACCTACTAGTTGTTACTTGAACCATGCCAACTTCTTTTCATTATGCTGATTTTGATAAGTCTAAATTTGTCATTCACACTTTGACACCCTTCAAATGATATATTAAAGTGAATATAAAAAAATAAAAATAGAATGTGTCCCTTTATATATTCTTTAAATTCTCCAAAGACAAAAAAACCCATTGAATAAAAAACAAAGTAGCAAAAAGAATACACCACTATTGTTTATTGCACAATTTTTCAAATTATTTCACAAGTTCTTTGATCGCGACAAATATTAGAGGTCGAACATTATTTTCACAATTGCTTCAGGAATTGACACTTCATTATCTCTTGATGAAGCAATCAACTCATTTCCCTCGAGTTTTGGTCAATCGAGACATGTTACAAGAGCTGAGAGATTGCATTCTTGTTGAACGTGAAGGATATGCATTTTTTGTTTACATTGATTATACAAAATTGTCATTGTTTTGTGAATCTTCTAAGGTTATTGGACATTTCATCGAAAATTGTAGGAAAAATTATGATGGTCAAGGAATAGCTCAATAATTTTCTCCCTCTAATTAGGAAAATATTGATAAAAACCATGAACAAGCTTATGAATCGGACATAGTTGATTTTGGGGAATCGAAAACCATTCTAAAGACACTTGAGGAATATGAGGTCCAACCTACGTACATGGTTTTTTGGGTTATGTGTATTAGAGGAGAACTGTAACAGCCCGACCCTTACCGTTCGAACCCGGTAGGAGTGAATGGACGGTGGTACTTATCTCCGCGAAGGAGGGGCGCGAGAAGGTCGTGATTAACAGTACCGATAACGGTAACGGTATTTTGGCAAAAGTATTTTAGAGGATAAAATTTTGAGTGAGTTTATATGTAGATTTGCATTATATATTTGTGGAGATATTTTCGTGTGCGTTTGACTAAATGGTAAATGTGTGCATAGTTATATTTTAATTATTTAAGACTATTTCTTATTTTAATTATTTGTTTTATAAATAATTGTCTTAAGATGATTTTGTACGTATTTATTTTGATTTAGTAATGAATATAAATTTTTGATGTTATATTTTTTTATTTTATCGTTTTAACTATTGTATAAAGATGGTAATATTTTTATGTGATTATTTTGTAAAATATTATTGTAATAATTGTAGTTAATATTGTGAATATGAGAATTTTGATTATTAATGTATTTTAAAAGAGTAATTACTTTAATTATTTTTTTTTATAAAATATTAGTTTTGAAATATTAGAAATACTTTAGTAACGAAATTGTGTTAAAAAACGAGTTAAAAAAAATTAGTTTTTGGTATTTGTTGGTTTTATTTTAAAAAAAATAAAAGAAATGAGTAAAATGTGTTTTATGGGTTAGACTCATATACAAGTAAAACCTAATTTAAAAGCGGCATGCACAGCCAGGAAGAGGAAACAAAAATAGGAATATCTTTTGGCATCGGTGATCGATAACTGTTCCAGAAAACTTTCTCCGTTTTTGTCTAAATTTTAGTATTTTGTTTCATTCATTTATCTAGTCATTAAACACACTTACTCAGATCTTTAACCATCTAAATTTCTCTCTAAAATACCCGACTTCTCCGTTTATGGAATTCGTTATTTTGCACCGTTCTTCTTCACCGTATGTCCGATTTGAGTGAAACCAACGCCAAAACAACCGTATGAACTGTGGCTATATTACCCTATGATTATTTTTCCTATTTAGGGTAATTTTACTTGATTCAATTTCGAAATTGACCTTTTTAGAATGTGTTTTCATAATTTATTTTTGACATTTACCCATAAACTGTCGAGTTAGATCGATTGAAGGACAAGGAGTCAAAGAACAAATGCTTTTTCTTGAGGACTCGTATTCGTGTGTGAAAGCGTCGAAAAAAAGGTAAGGGGGTGAGAGGGCGTTTGATTTCATGAGTATATTATAATGTGAGATGAATAGAAAAACCGTATTTCCCAACAATTCACTCGAGGCTTGCTACGCACGACAATAGCCCTATTTAGTAATAATTGAATTAATGTGACTAATTAGAGTTTGTAGGATTAAAATATGAATTAGAAACTTTTATTAGGTGTTGTCTGATTTAAATTATGCAACTGTGTGGTATATGTGAAAAAAGTTTAGTTTTTATTTTTAATGTGTTGAATGTCTTATTTATGATATATGTGATAAAATTGGAATTTATGTGTGGCATATATGAAGGTTTTAATTTCTATATGTATGTGAAGAAAGTTTAAATTTTTATGATGTAACAAATTAAAGTTTTGATTTTTATGATACTTTTATGAATATATGATTTCTTGATATGTGTAGTGGAAGTTTTGATCTTTGTGATAGTTGCTTATGAATATATGATGTTCATGATATGTGGGGTGGAAACTTTGATTTTTATAACGGTCGTTTATGAATATTTGATTTTCATGATAAGAACATGTGATGTTTGATCTTCGTGATATTTGAATAAGGTGATGATTTTCTATAAGTTATTTTTGGATAATTTAACCTAATCTTAGTAGGCTGTGTGGGAATGTTTGATTTTGATAATACATCATCATGTTATGGCATATGCATCTTAGTGGGCTGTGTGAGAATATTTTATTTTGATAATGCACCATCATGTCATGGCATATGCATCGTCATGGAAGTTGCCTTTGTGGTAGGTTTATTTTTTCCATTGGTATGAGTGATTTTCTGTATGGAAGTTGCCTTAGTGGCAGGTATTATATCCAGATCATATAGTTATCAGGAGCTTGCATAACATTGCACCATCTTGTGATTGTTTTGTTGTGGTTAATGCGTATCTAATGCGATAATAATTTCTCTTAGATGATTTGATGTTATAATGAGATATTGATTTTCCTTGAGTGATTTTGACTTTATAATTTGATTTTTCCTTGAAATGCTTTGATATATTGTGATGTGTTTGATATGACTATATGTTGATTATTTGCGTGTTCTTCTTATTTATATTATACTATCAACATGATTTTAAAATTCACCTCCTTCGTTGTTTGTGTTTGACTGGTTTGACTCTGCGTTTGCAAAATCGCAGTTATTACAGGTTAATGAGTCCTGAAGTTCAAGTTTGGGAGAATCCCCGCTCTGTTATATGATATTGGAAATGAGAGTTCTAATTTGTATTTTACTTATTTAATTAGAAAAATACTTTTTGTATGAAAACCATACAAGTACTACTAATATTTTGGAACTAAATTAATATATTATAGTATTGCGAAAAGTTCTTTGATTTTGGAACCATACAAGTACTACTAACCTCTTGAATTAAGGATAATGAATTTCCAAACCATGCTTTCAAACTAAAGAAATCTTTGTATGGTCTAAAATAGGCTCGAAGAGCTTGGTATAACAGACTAAGCAACTTTCTATTAAAAAATGATTTTGAGAGAGGTTAGATTGACACTACTTTATTTAAAAAATCATCTAAGAATAACCTTCATCAAAGCTCAAATGGAGTATTCATTCATCAGACCAAATATATTAGAGAACTTCTTAAGAAATTTAAGATGGATGAATGCAAACTCATGCTTACACTTATGCATCCCACATGTTCTCTTGATAAGGATGAATCAAGTAAAAATGTGGATCAAAAGGTATACAGAAGGATGATTGACTATCTTCTCTACTTAACTGCATCTAGATGTGACATTATGTTTATAGTGTATGTGTGCAAGATTTCAGTTTGACCCTTAAGATTCCTATTTGGCTGTAGTTAAAAGGATCTTTAGATATTTAAGGGCACTACTAATCTTGGTCTATGTTTTAAGCCATCATATGAGTACATGTTAGTTGGTATATGTGATGCTGACTATGCCGTAGATAAAATAGAAAGGACAAGCACCAGTGGTAGTTGTACATTCCATGGAAAAAATTTGATCTCTTGGTCAAGCAAAACACAAGATACCATTGCTTTATCTACAGCTAAAGCAAAATTTATTTTAGCAGCCAACTGCAACACTCAACTACTTTGGATGAAACATTAACTATACGATTCATTATGTTATATGTTGATTTCATGCAATCACAACAGCAATCATAAACCTTAATGGCCTTGAAATTTCTTTATAAAAGGACTTGTGATCTTCACTGCAAAAAATACATATATACGAGAAACCTATTGTTGTCATATACAAAAACTCGTGAATAACTTTGTATTATTTATGAGTGCTGAAAACATCGAATACATTATGAGAGCATATCTTGTAAACATTATCTTTCTCTTGTGAGAGTTATTTAGAAAACAATCTTAAACACCATTTGTAACTTAGCCCATCAATGGCTGCTATGCTCAACAGGTTGATTGTACTAAGCTAGAAGGTTGAGAAAAATTGAACGCTATCACCATAACTAGTAGGTGTTAAGTGGACATACGCTATTGTTGCTGATTAGTTGATTAAATCCTTCAATGTGAAGGGACTAGACGTAGCTACCATATTGGTAGTGAACCAATATAAATTGGTATGTGCTCCTCCCTTTATCTCTTTATCTATTCTTGCTTTTTACATCGCTAGTTTATAATTTGTTTTAGATAAATTTTTTTAAAGCAAAACACAATTCAACTGATTTTGCACCATTCCTCTCAATTAACCTCATTTCTTTGGCCTCCAAAGTGCTTTGTAATTCATCAATTGTCAAGGAGACAATATTCTTGGTTTCTTCAAGAGCACTGACAATGTAGACAAATTTTGAGGTTAAAGAAGGCCTAACATTTCCACGCACATGCTGATTTGTGAGCTTTTTACCATTTTGAACCATAGTTTGCGATGTTCCTCACCTTAGTAAAGAAATCAGACACCTTCTCTTGATCCTCCATCTTCAATAACTCATATTATCTCCACAATGCTTGAAGTTTTACCTTCTTCACTTTGTCACCTCCATTGTAACACTTTTCAAGAATATCTCATGCCTGGTTGCAGTGGTTGAATGAGAAATAAATCTTTCTAGTCTTTCTACTTGTTGTCCATGGAAGTAGTTCTTTTTGCATCAATCTCCATAACTTCTTGAAAACCAAAGAGAGCCATCATTTGCACATGCCATCATTCCCAATTTTTTTCCTTGAAGTTTCAATAGTTGTGATGGAAAATTTCCATTCGAAGACAATATCAGCCTCACTAATCACTCGTGTTTACCTCACTGATCACTCATATTTTGGTGCAGAGAAAGTTGATCAAGATTGGATCTAGATACCACTTGTTAGAGAAGAAAGGAAAAAACTAATACAACACTCAATGATTGAATAGACATTCAAATTTTATTTATCAAAATTATATGTATTTATACTACATAAGTGAGCTTACAACTCATAACAAACTTGAGCTAGTCACACTAACTAACTAACAAATCCATGGCTCATAACTACCATGAGTTTGTCAAGCTTACATAAGCTTGTGACTCATAACTACACTAACTACATTAAACTTGAATTAATTATCACAACATTCTGAACCGATAAAGTTAAATTTAATTTTTTAAATTCTGACAAACTCAAAATTTAAAGTCATTGAAACAGAATTTCTAATCCAGTTAATCTAAATTTTGAGTTTGTCGAAAGTGACAAAAAATTGTTCGACTCATTTCTATTCCTTCAAACTTGTTTCAAAATGATTTTTGAATAATTTATTTATTTATTGAGCTGAAGGATTATTTAGGTATTTCATATGAATTGTAGGAATATGAGGAAAATTGTAGGGGGTATAAGGAAGAACTTTATGGGTTTGATTGATTCACATCCCAAAAACTCTATTTTAGTATTTTAAAATTTAAAAACTAAAAAACTTGTTTGGATTACTTGTTTTTAAAAACTGTTTTGTAAAACTATTTTTAATAATATACTTTTTAAAACTAAAAAAGTAAAACAGATAAATGGTGTTTTACTTTTCATTTTTCAGTTTTTTTAATTCTCTAGTCAAAAACTGTTTTAAAAAATTAGAGTTGCCAAACAGATTTTTTTTAAATTTCTTTTTTAAAAACAGTTTTCTAAAATTTATTTATAAAATAGTTTTCAAAAACTAAAAAATAAAACACAATCAAACAAGCCATATATCTCTTAAGTCTTGGGCCCAAAACCTAGATCGCTATCTAATGTGTCGTCCACTTCTAGTTGGCCCAAGGTTGCTTTTAAGGGAATTGTTATTCAAATCTTCATTTTAGTTATACACCCCCTTTTTGCTAACTCATAAACCCAAGTATTATCAGTTTTAAAAATTTAAAGAGTAAACAGTATTCGGCCTTTAAAAATTAAAAGTACGAGACCCTATAACAATATTATTTAAATGCATCAAAATTAAAAATTATTAATCAGTGTTCTAATAATAACTAATTAGAAATCCGTGCATACGTAAGGGTAGATCAGTTATTTTCATATGATAGATTAAACAAATCCAGATATTTAATTGTATATTTGGATCAAATGATACATAAAATATTAGAATAATAGTAAATATAAATATGTAATGAGTAATAAGTAAAAAATCATTCATATTATAAAAAACTAAAGCTCTCATTCAATAGTACATTTAGTTGAAATAAAAGTTGACATATGGAAAATATGAAAAGTAAAAAAAATAAAAACATAACATATATAGATAAAAGTTGTAAACAAATATAGATGTTTGATTTTATGTTTGAATTGAATGATACAAAAAATATTATAAAAATAATGAATATAAATGTGTAATAAGTAAAAAACCATTGATATTAAAATTCAAATTTAAATCTGTCATTCAACATATTAAAAATATAAAAAAAAATAAAAACATAACACATACAGATAAAAATTGTAAATATTTAGTCTTAATCTTTCGGAATGAGATGTTTCCGATATACACGGTTGAGGATAATAAGATGTTTCTCATATACACACTTAAGGATAATGAGATGTTTTTCATACACACACTTAACAATTAAGGATAATAAGATATTTCTCATATACACTTAAAGGTAATGAGATGCCTCCATTGAGATGCTGAGATGCTTTCTAATGAGGTGATACTCTTGCCAACACAATTGATGCTCCTTCAGTGGGATGATTTTCATTTGAACAAACATTATTAATTTTAAACACCGTTGAAAGTATATAGATAAGTATTCCCATGAAATAAACTTACCATCAACATCAAGGTTGTTTAATGCTAAACTATCTACATAAGTTGACCACCTATATCCATATTTACATCCTTTTGCTCTCTATCATCCAAAAAATTAATCAAATATGGAAGAAATATATACTTTTTTTTGTCTTCAACACACACATATAATATGCACAACCAAATGTATACACCGTTATCTTACTCTCAATCAATTCAATTAACCATGATTAATAGAAGTTTATTCCTAAGATATTTGATGGTTATATCCAATTCTTGAATGACACTCACCAAAATAAAAGTTCATAAGACTATCTCCAAATTTACATTATATATATATATATTTAATCTCTTTATCATTATATATTATATTTATTTATTCTCTTAATTTACTTTATTGGATTAATTATTATATGTACTAACTTTCTTTCAACTGCATATTATATATTTAATTACTTTCTCTATCTCATTGTGCTTTATTATAGTACTATATCTACTTCAATTAGTCAAAAGAATGTTTATTATAAATAATAAAATATAAACTACCACCAACATATTATAATTTCCTGACAAATTGTCCACCACTATGAAGAAGATGAGATTAAGATCAAAGCCCTTTTCCATAGGAAGAATATGAGATTAAGACCCAAAAAAGTTGTAATTTTTTTAAGAAAATACATTTGTTCAAGTCATATAGTCTACAGGACATGCATATCATCTTGCACTTTACCTAATATATACCGATCAATGAGAGCATTTTATTGGGTGTTTGTAGACTTTGTTTTTAAAGAAAAAATTTAAACATATTTGTGTAAATAAAAATATTAGCTCATATATCAATAGTTTGCAAAACTACGTTATTTGTCATAATTTAAAAAAATAATAATACGTTAAATGCAAGGAACTCCACCAATCCAACTTGATTTCATTGAGAATGTCATTCTTTGAAATTATGATTGTGATAAACCAAAAAGTTATTATCAAACTATTGTTTTATACAATCTTGATCATGAAGAATAGAGACATAGCGGTTCATTGTGAAAATTATATAAGAAATTAGTCTGCACTCTGCAACACTAACATTACCAACATTAGTCTACACTTTGCAACACTAGCACTACAAAAATAAAGCTAATCCGATCAAATCCATTCACTCTGATCTATCCACAAAATGCATGTGAAACTCATGAATCCAACTAGTGTTTCATTTCAAATAATTGAATGTCTAATTCGAATTTAGAGGGTCAAATTTATGACTAAGCAAAAAAGACTTAATTGTATATTTGTTGCTTTTATTTTATCACACTTATGAAAATTGTCTCCTGACTCAAATAAAAAAAAAACTATCAATTATTAAATTAACTTTTTGATCTTTCAATTATTACATTTGTTGTAATTTTAATCACAATTAACCTAAATCTCTTATTCAAAAAATAGTGATTTTTGACTTAAAAAAAAGATGATTTAATGCTCCAATTATAAATTTGAAGAGAAAATACTACTTTTTAAGACCAAAAATCACCACATATTAAAGTTAAAAATTATGATTTTTGGGTTAAAATTACGGATTGAGATCAAAATTAAAACAAATGTAATTATTGAGAGAACTATTTGTATGTGAACGTAATAAAATAGAAGATTAAAATTACAAGTTTTTTTTATTACAATCAAAAGTGCCATCAAACCAACAAAATAATAGCTTCATTTTTTTAGTGAAGGTGAAACTCTCAACATAATATTCCGTTACCCCATCTTTTGAATAAAAAGATATCACCCTACCTTATTCATATTCATGTAAATATCCATTTAATGGGTATTTGACAAATTTATAAGTATTTGTATATAACACAAAATTCAATCATAAAAAGTATTAATAATTTAACACCTCAATTTTATTAATTTACTATTGAGTACGAATATTAGCTGACTTAAATATGATGACATTTGTTTCTACATCTATTAACTAACAAATCGACAAAATATTCATTTATTTTATCTGGACATACCTATTAAACTGCCGGCTTTGTGCCTATAGATATACGCAGGTACAGATTATTTTCCCATCCTTAATTCGGCCTAACAAAAATTTATTAATAAAATACACGCGTAAAATTTCACCGTTAAATCTGATTTTACACGGCTGAATATCAATTGAAAATTTGATTTCACTCAGCTGGATACAAAGTATCAATTGAATTAACATGTTGCATAGAGAGGAACCAACAAAATTCCCATTCCTCATCAACAAGTATAAGACATTTCTACATCACTCAATCTATTATTTAATACAAAGGTATTAAGAAGCTAATTTACAAAGGTATTAAAGCAACATTCCCTTTCACGTAGATTCCGACAATTGTCCCTCGCCCTCCTCATCATAGAACCTAACCTGGCACAGCCTTCCACCTGCTTCATCAGCAAAGGCTATTTTTTTCTCTTTCCGCTTTACATCTTGTGGAGGTGAGACTACATCTTGTGGAGTTGAAGAGCTACTGTCAGCTAAGTTCTGCAGTTGATCAAGATTAGTAATTAACCAAACAAGACACAGGAAACTAAAGCATAAAAAGCTGTTAATATTTAAGAGCTATGAAACATAAAAACCAGACACGACACTGACATGTAAACACCAGTAATAATTTAAGAAAACGGAAGTATTTAATGTTACTAATGGGTGTGTGTCATGTCAGTTTCAGAATCCAACAAGTGTCGGACATCGAACAAGTGCCGGTGCTTCCTAGACTTCAAGAGTATAGTAGAGGATTGAACGAACCATTATTTTACAGAAACGATTGCAATCCCTTGTCATGAAGGACAGCCACCGCTTTGCACCTTCTTCAGCTTTTGTGGCCTTCTTGACTGCCATTCTTGCCTGAAAATCAATAATTAAATAATTATTAACAAATACTCAATGTCAATTTAAATGTATTCCTAAACACATGAAAAATTGATATTACAAGAAATTTGTATAATTTTAAGAGTTAAATAGGAAGAGAAAAGAAACTATATTTATAGCCAGCATAATATTCTTTACTAATTGACAGGTTGGGTAAATAATGAGCCAAAATCCTAAAGGGAAGGCATTAAATCAGAAAAAGAGGACATTTTTATATAACTGAGAGTACACTTCATTCTTTTCTTTTTTCTTTTTGCTAAACTTCCTAATAACTGAATAATAGAACTCTGCTACCAGTTTTAACTTACTAACAAACTAATTTAATGCTATACTACTCTGCAAATTATACGAATTACAAAATACCACATGAAGAAACTAGTACGACAGAAACTGCACTATTAGTCTAAAAAATACTTGAATCAATTATCATGATTTCTACTGTAGAAATTCACATCCACAAAGAACAAGTTTGTGATATCATACCTCATTAACTTTGTATCTCAAAGAGGTATTTAGACAGAATTCAGATCGTAACATATCATCCATAATGTCCTTCATAGACTTCAACTCTTTTGTGAGTTTCATAGTAAGACATTCTGCATCATGCATCTGCTGCTTTGAAAATGCAATAGCACTCTTTGAGCAATTCTGTAAAGTGCTGCACCCCAGACGGGTTGCTGAGCGAGAAGAATTAGATGTCTTGGAAACGCTTTTAAGATTTGAACCATTTCTAGAAGTCTTAGAAGTAACTCTAATTTTGTTAGGCTTATTAGTAACTCCAGTTCTCGTGATATCCTTAAGTCCTTCTGCATCCCCATTCTTGTCAGTCGGCTTAGTAAATGGTAGTTCACCTTTGCATTCTGGAATCATGATGCCAAATGTAAGTAAAACAAGGTAAAAGATCAAGGTATTTAGAGGGAAATAAAAATATAGTATTATATGCATAAGAAAAAATCCAAAGCCACTTCCACAGAATTCCAAATTATATTTGACAGAGAGAAATGAACAGATTAGAGTACAAGAAAAAATATTTTAACTCAATAAAAGCCCATTAGCAGTTTCAAGCATTATTATGACTACAACCAATGGCAGCATAGTTTAAGTTTTGCATACCATGATACTTCTCATGTAGGCCATAGCTACACGACCACATTTTTCCTCTATCAAATTATCTCTAATTTTTCGTTTCCCATGATTGTGGGGTATATAGTTCAAAAGAATATGGGAGGATTTTAAAATGTAGTTACCAATTATGGATCTAGATCACAGAGAAATGCTTAAAAGTACTTACTTAGATTGTTTTTATGATTAATATCAATGGACTCCATGGCTTTGCACAGCTTTTCCTGCGAAGATGGCGAAATGGCCTGAAGAAAAAGCAACTAATGAGAAAAAGAAATAACATAAATCAAGTCAATAAACATTTGTGATAATATTTTCACCTTTCTGGTTGATAATAGCCTTTCAGGACCATGCAGCTTTGGACTGCCTTCATGTTCATTCCAAGAAGTCAATTCATCAGTAGCCTCGTTGACATGTATTCTCTCATCATCATTATATAAGGAAACAAAAGACTGCTTCTCCTCGTATTCAGGTGAATCATCTGAGCGATGAACCAGACATTCATCAGAATTGAGGCCATGGTCAATAGTGGAGAATAGTTTATCCTGAACCTCAGCACCAGCTGTACATTCATCTGGTGAAGTATTATCATCTTTAAACTCTGGACCTGGACAGTCAAGGTCTTCAGGTGAATCATCTGAGCGACAGACCAGATTCGCCACTTTAGATGGTGAGACTGGTGTATCATTGTCGTCATCACATTCGGAAGCAAATGATTGCTTCTCCTCATATTCAGGTGAATCATCTGAGCGAAAGACCAGATATCCATCAGGTTTGAGTCCATGTTCAATAGTGGAGCAGGGTTTATCCTGAACCTTGGCACCAGCTGTATATTCATCTTTACTGCAATCATTGAGTAAAGTAATATCATCTCTAAACTCCAAACCTTGATAGTCAAAGTCTTTATGACTAGCCATTTTAGGTGATGAGACTGGTATATCAATGTCATCATCAAGGTGATTGTCATGAATATCGGAGTTATTGTGATCTTCTAATTCTATTGCAAGAAAGTTGGTAGACTGGTTGCTGCTAAGATCAGAATTACTTATTACAATATCGCAACTAGATGGCTTCATCATTCGTAGTGGAACAAGATCAAAAATCTCTTTCCTTTTGTAATTTAATTTATTCTCAGAATTCCATTCAAGAGTTATCTTTGCATCTTTATTTTCTCTACTGGAAAAATCATCTGGCCCGTTGAAACACTCATTTTCAGGACACTCAAAATTCATTTCAACAAGAGCAGCTGAATCCCCACTAGAGGGTGAGAATTCTTGATGGTCTAGTATCTCTTCAGATTCGTCAACTAGAACAATCTCTTGGGGGAAAATCGGGGGGTCTTTTACGCACTTCTTCTTTTTCTTGGTCTTCATATTTTTTGATAGTTTAGTTCTCAAGTTACTGAGAGTCTGCATGAAATCAGGATCATCTTCTTCCATTGGCTGCTTCTCCATGTAGTCTTCATTTTTTGTTTTAGAAGAGTTGAAACCTTGCGAGCGTTTTCTCTTCCTTGTTTTGCAGCTTTCTTTAATTTGCTTTAGTGTTAAAGTGGCAAAATCATCATCATCATCATCATCCAAGTTATTGATTCTCTGATCATCCCCATCATGGGTATCACATTCCCAAAATTCAGGTTCAATTTTCACTATTCCTTTCTTCATAACATCAATGCAAGATCTCACAGCCTTCACATTATCAAACAAGAATCCCTCATTTAAATCAGTGATATCTTTAAATTTAAGTTTTGGTTGCCCGCGAGATACATTAAGGACTTTTGTAACCAAACCACCTTTAATAGCCTGGATATAATGAAGATTACCACAACGGCGAAGCTCCATTTGGATTCCCTAGTGACAAATCACAATCTTTCCACTAGTCTTCTAATTTTTCCCTTAAACCCTATCAAGAATTTCAAACCACTGGAAACAGTAGAAAAAGATACATAATTAGAAGAAGAACCTATGGCATTGCATCCTGTTCTAGAACTAGACATGCTACAAAGTTCACATGATTTAAAAAGACTGTTAAGTACAAAAACCTTAATCAACATTTCTATATAAACAATTAAGCAACGTAACTTAATTTCAACAATTAAGAAACATAATCAACATTAACAAGAACCTCATCACCAAAGCAAGATTCTACATTTCTATATAAAACATAAACAAAACTGCTGTGAACAAAACAAGAAACCTATTGGAAAATCTTTCATAATAAAGACCACTGAGCAAGGGAAAGAACCAGGCAAGCGCAAAATGAAGCAACCTCAAATTGATGTATACCAATATAATAATACCGTCAAATTCAGCCAAAATTTAAAGAAAGGAAACATTACCAACATACAAACCTAATTGGTATTGTTTTTCTAGAAAAATAGTCCGTTTGTTGTTTCAAAAGCTTTGTACTGAAATTATAAAAATTGGGCTTTAAGAATTAAAAATAGGTTAATCGAGGCAAACAATAATTCTAAAAGATAAAGCTAAAAAAGAACAATTCAGCGTTTTCAATAGGAAGTTAGGAACAAATAACTCAAACTTTGAACTCGTTGTTCTAAAACCTAGAAACAAATTCACCTTGAAGATGAATAAAAGTCACAACCGAATTGAAACATTTGTAAAATGAAGCAACCTCAATTTGATGCTAACACAGACAGAACATTAAAACTCAAACAAAGCAAGTAAGACACCATATATGAGAACTATAGTACCAATTCAACACTACAATCAAAATTCAGACAAATCTGAACAAAAGAAACATTAAGGGTATAAGAACCATTTTGAAACCCTAATTGGAGTATCATTTTTCCAGAAAAATAATCCCTTATTTTTCAAAAACTCTTTCTTGAAGTTATAAAAATTAGGGTTTTTCATTAAAACAGGTTAATCTAAACAAACAAAAATCCTCAAAACAGCCAAAATCAAACGATTCAGTGTTTACAATAGGAACAAACACCTCAAATTCGAACTCAATCTTCCGAAACCTAGAAATAAAATCACCTTGAAAATAAATAAAAAATCACAAACGAAATGATACACGTATAAAGAAAAACAACGAAACAGGAACAATTTTAGGGTTGAAAGAAGAAACAATGAAATCGAAACAGATTTTGAAGAGAATGTTTTTTTTTCTTTCAGATCTATGAGACAAGAATGTGAATTCGTAAAGAGAAATTGAAAATAAACGAATCGAAGGGTTTTTCACCTTGGAGAGAATTGGATTCGACGAAGCGGCAGCAGAGAGAAGAGAGATTGGATCTAGGGTGAACTCGACAATGGGTGTGTGAGACGGAAAGACTGAAAATATAGTGTGGTGATGCAGTCGTAAGGCGCGAATTCGTTTTGGCGGGAGTGCAATATATGCTAAAGATACTGACGATTTTATTTTATATATTAAAAAAAGAAACAAATATCCGTTATAACGCGGCAAATTACAATTTGAATTTTCGTTTACGAGATTTGTTTACATTTAATGTTAGATTGTATTTTGAATGAGATAATCTTTGGAGAAAGAGATATATTAAAAACGGTGAAGATTTCGTTATGACGTGACAAATCACAATTAGAATTTTTAGTTTATATTTGACGTTGGATTGTGTTTTGAATAAGATTACTTTTTGTGAAAGACACAAATTAAAAAAAGACAAATATTCGATATAACGAGACAAATTAAAATTTGAATTCTAGTTTACGAGAGTTGTTCATATTTAATGTTGGATTGTATTTTAAATAAGATTGTCTTTCGTAAAAGAAACCTATTAAAAAAAATAAGGATATTTGTTATAACGCGGTAAATCACAATTTTGATTCTTCGTCCATATTTGATGTTGGATTGTGTTTTGAATAAAATTATCTTTGGCGAAAGACACAAATTAAAAAGATAGATTTTATATTATAACGCGACAAATGACAATTTAAATCTTAGTCTATTGAGTTTTTCAAATTTAACATTGAAGTGTGTTTCTACTATGAAAAGAGAAATGTGACAAACGGAAATAAAATGAGATAAATGTGTTATCTCATTTATGATAACATGTAACAATGAATATTTTTATTGTTATTCATTTAAAACTATTGAAACTATTTAACTATACATTCAACTATATAAATGTGTTGATAATTTATATTTCTCAATCATACTTTTTCAAATTAGTTGCCTCCTTCTTCCTCTCCTTTTATGATTTCTCATTTTTATCTAATAAAAAAATGTATGTTTTACTTTATAAGGGTTAAAGAGAATGATTATAATGATATTCATTTGAGATAATGATTCAATACACTTGTATAGAGCTTCAACTGCTACATTCAAGGTGCAGATTAAAACAACCAAATCATACAAGATGAAAAGAAACAATAAAAAAGAAAACTATCGATTGTACAACCATACATGTCGCCAATTATACATGTTAAAATTACTCATATAACTGTCAAGGTTATTATGGTAATCCAATACGCCCCCTCAAGATGAAGGTACTATTTGGAACCTTAGTTGTAAGTTCTTGAAACCTTAATGTACAATGGTTTTATTCAAGTAACATATTCTAGCCAGTGGTGGTAGCCCTGTGCATGAACTGAGAGAGTTTGAGTTCGTTGATGGAAAATAAAAGATCGAGTCTCATGTAGTTTTATTTTTTTCGATCTCGTAGTGGATCCAAAATCCACGGGCTTGCTTGCGATGTAGGGGATGAGTTAGTTTCAATAACTTGAGTTATTATGGTTTGATGTGTACTGATAAATGGACTGGTCTTGTGGTTTTATGGCTATTAGTGTACAGGATGTCGTGATGCAGGGGACTTAATGTGTTAGTTGGATAGTTTATCTATTTCTTCGTTATCGAGTTAGGATGAGGAGCTCTGGAAGCTTTTAAATTCTCAAGCAACTCTTCAAATATTGAGAGCAATTATTCTGGTTGGAAATGAGGACGACATATTAGGTGGTTATTAGCTTATTATTAGTTGGACACTAAAGACAACATCAAGTTATGACATGGATGAGGCAATTTATAAAGGAGTAGGATGGAATCCATAATCTCCACATATACTTATGAGACAAGTGGCATTTTAAGAAGTATGATGCAGCTTTATATTTGAAATATCAAAACGATTTACCGTGTGTTTCAGACAAATCTATTGACATACCAAACATGTAAGTGTCATATCATATATATCATATATGTTTATTATGTCCACAAATCAATAGGTATCTTTCATCATATTTTGTCATCACTTTCACATTTTTTTAAAAACTTCTTAAAAGGTCACTCAGGTAATAAATATTTTAAATCAAACATGTTTAACTATATAGTTCTTGTATTCTAAACTACCAAAAAGAGGTGTCTTATACATATAAATTATACAAACAATGCAATTCCCAGCACAATTTGACCACAATCACTTTGATACAGTTTTCCAATAAAAAACATTATTTTTTTAAAATATATTAATCACTTTTGAAAATTTTGATCTGTTTGTTACAATATTTTTTAAAAATGAGAATCGAAAAATTATCTAAAAAATGCTTCTAAAAAAAATTTAACTGATTTTTAAAAAAAATGTGATTTTCATTACGACAAACAAACACAAATAACTTATGTCTTTTTTCAAAATCATTAAAAAATAATCTCTAAATTATTAAATACCAAAATAACATTTTTATAATCCGTAACAAATAGACTTCTAATGTCAAAGTCTCCGTCATCCAAAGGAGAACACAATTTGTGTCAATACACATTAACAACATTTCGACTATTAATATCTCTTGATCAAATGTTGTTTCTAATTCATCAATCTATAGTTTTAAGAGGATTAATAGGCCAAACATAAATATGAAAATTGTATAGTAGCATGCCACAAATTATATATTTCACAAGTTGAACTCTATCCTTGATAGAGGATTAATAGACCAAACATAAATATGAAAATTATATAGGAGCATGCTACAAATTATGTATTTTACAAGTTAAATTTTATCTATGTTAGAGTTGATCACCTTCCCAACAGGCTAGACGATGGATGCAAGATTGGACTAGGTGCATGTTATTTTTTTGACTTTGGTAAATGTGACAGTGTAGCATATGTGGAGGTGTTGGGGCTTTAAATGGGTGTGATTAAAATTCATGAATCGAACTAAAGTTCTATTTCACTTGGGCACATCTTGTGCTAGGCCCCATATTAATATAACTTTTCATTTGCTTCTTAAAAAAAACTCTTCATTTGCTTTTGAAAAATAAAACATAATTCGTGAATCGTCCGAGGTTTTCTTAAATGACACACACTTGTTCTAGTTTTAAAAATACATTTACCTCATTTGTATTTACTAAAAAATTGCGCATAACATTTTTTTCAATCATACTTACAACTATGTCTATCATTTATAAAAAACACACTAAAATAAACATTTCGGTTGTGCGACTAAGAACATAATAATACCTTTCAAAATTGTACTAGATGCATGTATAGTCGTATCTCTATAAATTAAGGTGAAAACTCTATTCGTGTCATATCGTAAACGACAAAAATAGATATAAGTGGCAAAAAAATGTTTGATGCAATTTTTTTAGTTAGTATTAGAGAGGTGAGTTTTTTTCAATGCAATTTTCCACATATATTAATAATAAATCTCAACAATCGATTATTGTCGATCCATAATTGATTAATTAATCTAACAGACTCTCACTTGAATGTTAACAATAAATTACTGTAAGAATATAAATTTTTATATTCATAAAAAATAAACTTTAACGCTGCAAAAATTATATTCGATAAGGAAAACAAACCATACATGTCAATGACTTACATTATATGATGAACTTAGAATGACCTAAACATCTAAAAGTACTATAACAAACTTCCACTAATAAAAATATCAAAAGATTTAGTCAAACCAATATGAATTCAAATAATCATGTATATAAGTCGTCATTTAGTAGTTTTTCCAATGAGTTTTCAATTTCATAAATGTCATAGAATATCTACATAAATCTAAGAATAGTAATTATATATAGGCATCACCCATTATAAATTTAATTATATTTAGTCAAAATTAGGAAACGTTCCACAATACTTGACATTCAATTAATCTTGTTTTCAACAAAAGAGTGATTATGAAAATTCACAAAAAATTAAGAAATTAAAAAATCTCTAATTAACATAGACACTTACTTTAAATGAAGGAACAAATATAAAGATTAATGTGGCAACAAGAATGTCAACATTAAGTATGCATTTTTTAATTATCATACAATCTTTTAAACACCTTAACAATGTAATGTCATACTCAATAGGAGTATTAACATTATCATTGTACTTGTATATTTGTGACCTCACAAAATATAGAATTATAGTAATTACAAAGGAGACACGATATAACTATATACCAAAAAATTATTTTGCATTTTCATATAAATTCGACCTAAGCATCCAATATTGATGTTTTCTAAGATTAAAAGAATTTTATTTTATATCATATGTCTCATAGATTATGTCATATGTCATAATTCACACAAAAATATATGACAATATAAAATTGCTTATAATTATAATTATATGCACATGCAGTACTTCCACTGATCTCTCATATATAAACATTGTTTTAGATTCCCATAGAGCCGACTAGTTTTAAAATACTCTAATGATATCATATTTAATGATAACATGCTAAATTTTTAGTACAAAATTATCAAATAGTTATAAAATTGATAGTTAATAGAGTTTCATAAATTCAATCACATATTTTGCACGTAAAGTAGATTATAGCAAAATTATTAAGACAAATGATTACACGACAACGATATCTAATCCAATATATTCATAATTCATCAATGACATATTTTTTTAAGATTTAAGTTTTATAATCAACCAGATTTTCTATGTATAAAATTAAGAAAGTTACACATTTTCACTTACTATTTCATAATATAGAATCTCCAATCACTAATAGATAATTTAAACTGAAATTTTTAGAATGATAAATAAGATGTATAAAAAAAAATTATGTACCAAAAATTCTAATGTTGATAGAGTACTCAAACCACAATTGACAAAAGCATAAAATCATAAATATATTAAACAATTAACAGAAAATTACATTAACAATAACAAATCGATAGGATATGATTATTATCAATATAATATTAATTAGAATTATAATAAATTTAATTGTTTAACATATACAAAAATCTATACAATTGTACTTATGATAAAAGTGTATAAAATGATTTTATATTTATCTAGGATAGAACTCTCAAAATAAGTAGATTTGAAATACTCCCACCTTAAATTAGAAGAGAAAAAAAAAGGAGTATTATATATGAAAATCAATGAAAGTTCGTAGAGTTCAAAATCGCATGGTTGTTGAGTGAACATGTGCACTATCTTGTGGTTGTTTGTCATCTACCTGTTGTCGAACACTTGTCAATGAATCTTGCGTTAAGCCGACAGTATTTTGTGGTGCACTTATTGGCTTTGAAGAGAATTATGGGGCCATAAACCCTTGGTTAAAAAGACTTTGGTCGTAAGACATGTCTGTAACTGGTTTAATGTAAAAAAATGGCATGCGAAGAATTGGTCTAACTGCAGGTGAATGATATCTAGACGTGAAAACCGGGAAGTTTTGTCTGAATCATAAGCCCTCATGCGTCGAAGCCTAACTATGGCTAATCACTAATAGGTTGAATGTATCTTGAGACGACCCCCACTAGCGTTGGTAGAATGTTGCATAACTAAGGCTTACTCACTGTCCATGATCAGGGAAGGATCGCGAGTCACTTGAACAAGCCACTGTCTCAGTCACACAATCTATTAATAAGGCTTATTTGCCGTTTGTGACTAGGGAAGACTCATAACACATGAGATAACGTGAAACATTACCACTTTAGAATCGTGTTGTCGACAAAATCAAATTTGGTGTGACAGTAACGGTCGTTGTAGGCATTCTAACACTCGTCATACTAGAAGTTTCGACATTTTGAGGAGATGACATGTGATTAGTATTTTTATATTATTAGAAGAGTTTGAATGATACATACGTCTACTTATTAAAGACATGCAAACTAATAATTGGAAAATGTTTTGAATAAAAGAGTTGAAAAAATGGGTTCTACTAGGCGTGTCAACTTGTTTACGACTTTTTTTTTAGTTTATGGTGAAATTGACAAACTCCAACCACAAGTAAAAGTTTAATCAATACAACTGTGTCGTTTAGACTCCATTATCTCATTTTTAACTGCTTTTATCCCACATAATATTAAAATATCTTCGGATCACTTCGGGTTTTGGGTGGTGAAATGTGGCTGAAAACAGGCCTGTAGATGTGTGTTAACTTTGATATAAAAATAACTTGACTTTAGAGTAAATATGAACGAAAATAAAGTACGTAAAAAATAAAGTGCTTGAAATGTAAAGTGTGTGAATCGTAGTTCAACAAGGAATTGTGCTGAGAAGTAAAGTTCAACAAAGAATTTAATGGAATTGACAATACATTTCTTTATTAAAATGAATTTAAAATGAGGTAGAAGTCATACTTATGTTTTTGGAAAGCTTAAATATGTTTGGCGTTTATGAGTAGACTTCAAAAGTTAAGTAATCGCCCCTTGAGTCTATGAATGAAACCTCTTATTTATAGAAAAAAACTAAGAACTCCCATTACGTGACAGACCACGATCATGGGCGGTTACTCCCTAGACTAGTTATTATCATGGAGCAGTGCATCTAAACGCGCTTTGACTTAGTCTAGTTAAGCTATTCCAATTGTATCTCTCTTTTCGATATTGGTAGTGTGTCAACAAGCTTTGTCTTCATGTCAGATTTAATTTGTTGACTTTGGATCAACACTGGCTTCACCTTATTGATGACGGTCGAACCATCTTGAATATTGATTGATTTTTAATGACTTTTATGTCGACCTTGTTGACGTTTATAGACGTCGATCCAACAATAAAAATTTCGACATAACACATACCCCAAATACTAAAACAATAAGGTATCTGCTTTACAATTAAGCACCTCTGATGCATCTTCCATATGAGATTTGATGTTTGAATTTATAGTATGAAGATTTGTCTTTGTTGTGAATTTTAATGTATTTATTATAGATATTGTGTATTTCTTATAAATTTTATAGATTTTATTTTATAAGTTATGAAGCTCTAAATATTTTAATATATTTCATGTGTTTTTTTATTATTGAACTGTTTAACCGTGGTTCAACCATTTGAACCATGATTTGGAGGTCTTATCAGTTCGACCTCCGATTTGATTTTTAAAACATTACCTCCAATCTAATTCGCCCTTCCAAACTTTTATAAAAATTTATTTTGAGTCCATATACCAACTTAAAGAGCTGAGGAGTAAACCTTAATTATCCTAATATTAGCCCAACTATTATTGCCCACCAATGATGTATCATCAGCAATTTGGAGTCGTGAAATAAGTAAGCTTTCCTCTATACCAATGTCAATGCCACAATTGAAAAAAAATTTCCTAACGAAATTGCCTAACTGAGTAACACATTGATCTCTTTGACCACCAAGAAAGACAAAAGAGGAGACAAGGAATATCCTTGCCTTAATCCATTACCTATTTGAAATCTCTGAGAATGACTCCCATTAATGAGAACTGAAATTATAATTGTTCTAATTTATCCTCCTTTCACATCACCTTCCTTCAGCCACTTTAATCTAAATCTTTGTATTGAATGCTATAAAGATTATAGCTGAGCCAAGCTTTATATAGATTCCAAGACTATTGTTACACCTTGAAATCTAAATCTAATGGGAGTGTTGCGGGTTGAAGACTTTTGTGGCATATATTTCGTTTTACGGATATGGATTGGGAGATTAGACTATGCCACTCTTATTGCGAGGCTAATTCGTGTGCTGATGATGCCTTGGCGAACATGTGTTGTGACCAAGGTTTCACATTAATTCTTTATGAAGATTGTCCTATTTAACTTAGACAAATTTTGTTAGTTGATTGTTCAAAAGTTGGGACGTAACTCCTCGTTTGATTGGGACGTAACTTCTTTTGCTTTGGGTATTATCCCTCTATTTATCCAAAAAAAAAACATCACTTTTCCATCAACAAAAAACAGTTATAATACTCCCTCTATCCTACAATTATTATTATATTTAACAATTTTATAAAGATAAAAAAATAGTAAATAAAATAAAACAATGGTGATTTTGCTAAATTATCAATATTCTTATTTACCATTAATATATTTCAATTAACATAAAAGTAAAGTGAATGAGTAATAAAGGAAAAATAATATAATTATAAAAAATTAAAATTACATTAAAAATTAAAAACTAACACTTTTGAAATAAATTAGTTTTGCAAAAATATATAATTGTTTTAGAAAACAAGAAATAGTATTATACTTTGTGGATCAATTAAAATAAATTACTTTTGCAGATATATGGTTGCTGTAGAACAAAAAAAGTAGTATTATACTTTTTAGATTCAAAACAAAAATTAGTATATTTTGTGGGGTTGGGTAACACCTAAATAGCTAGAGTCCTCATCAATTGACACAACAACTGTAACCGACACCCTACAACTCCAAATAACTATTACACATAACTCCCTATTATTTTTCATTAAATCAATCATCAATTATACTATCACTATACACCAACCGCATTTTATATTATTTTTTATAACAACTATCACCAAACGCATTAAGAATTCAGCGTCACCAACTTTTCATACTGTTTTATAACTACACAGCAAAATAAAGAAACTAAATACAATTCCCATTTTTCTTTAATTAAATAAACACATAAAATTTCAAACTACGACACGTGTACCCACCGTGCCACACTTGGCACACCCTGGTTAACCGCAAAAGCCATGTAATACCCAGGCGGCGCAACCATCCCACTCGGCGGCGCCGTACACCCAATCCTCCACCTCCCATCACCATCCGGCACAGCAGAACTAACACCAAGTTTGACCAACCGTTGACCTTGACTAAAAGAATGCGTTGCAAATGGCGCGCTACCTAAATTCACTTCAATAATTCCCACAACAGGCAAAGGAACACTCACCACAACATCAAAACTCATACCATACGACACCGTTTCACTTATCTCCAAAATCTCGGGTCGAATATTCGCTTTATCCAAGCCCAAATACTCGGGCGAAAACGCTTCGATTCTTAACTCGGTTGGAAACTCGACATCGAAACGGTACAACACGTGCGGGTTACTCCCCGCTAATAAAACCCGTCCATCCGGTAACAAATTCGCTGTCGAATGATACAATCGCGGAACTGTACCCGGGTTTAAAACCATAAACCGTAACCCGATCGGTTCACCGGGTCGATATAAAACCGGGTTCAAACACGGATTCGAAGCTAATTCAAAACCTTGTGTCCCTTTCATAGCACCATTTATAATCAAAACGTCACCGTTTGGTAACGTAACCATATCACCCATGATTCTCTCAAACGGCATATCTTCCATTTCCCAAACCGGATCGGATCCCGTCGCCATTATCCGACCGCAACTACCATGCGCCGGCGTATCAACACTCCGTTCAATAAACGCACCGTATTCAGCACCGCCGCAAACAACAACCACCGCATCGGAAAATTCACCTTCTAAAGCCAACATCACCGAAGATCCCGCCGATGGATAATTCCTCGGACCACCGTTTAACTCAGGGTAAACCCTAACCACACGATTTTCGACGAAATCGTACATAACCGATTTCGTATTTGCAAACACGAATAGTTTACCGTTAGGGAGAAGATGAACGTAAGGGTACAAATTATCCATTTGTGTATCTTCCGTTTCTGAAAGAAAAGGAAACGTAAAAACGACGTCGTTTTTGCGTTTCGGGTAAAACTCTATAGTATTTGAACCTCTTCCTCCTATGATGATAATTGAACCATCAGGAAGAATTTGATTCGTAGCGTACCAACGACCTTCACTCAATTCGACGCCGTTTAGTTCTTCCCAATCGCATGACCCGTTTACATCACACGGGTTGAATTTTCTGATCTTTTTAAACCCGTCTAAGTCACCGCCGGTTTGTAAAAGCGTTCCGTTAGGGAGGAATTGACCAGAAGAACACCACGTATCGGTTAAGATTTTTAAAGGACGGAGTTGGTTTGTTTTTGGGTCGAAGAGAATTGAGTGAGCGTAACAATCGAGTTTGGAAACGGCGTGGTTTTTGTATAAACGACAGTGGTTTTTTGGGAGGAGTTTACGTGATGGACCTATGTTGGTTCGGTCGAGGAGGATGACGGTGTTGAAACGTGTTACTGCTGTGTGCATTGAGGCTATGCCTGCGTTGGGTATTAGAAGCTCCCACGTGCCGGGGAGGTCAGCACGTGCAGGTGGTGGGAGTGTGAGGAGGAGTATGAGAAAGCATATTGGAAAGGGAGGAATGGCGTCCATTGAAAATTGAAGTGGGAGTGTGAGTGGAAGTGTAGTGTTGGGGAAGCTTCTATTTCTAATTATAGGAAGAAAAAAAAAAGAGAACTAAGGTGGAAATTGTAGGACAATAGATGGTCCAATGTTTAAAATTCATATAAACTCTAAAAATAATGGACGATATTCTTCTGATCTATTCTAATAGATATAGTTGAGATAATGTCTCCAAAAATATATCTCTCTTTTAAAACTCAATTTATCAAAAACTCCATAAAGTTAGTGTTCATCCTTAAAAGAAATAGTCTTTAATTTTATATTTTTATTAAGTGTATGTTTAAAAATTTAATATCGTAGACTGTCTGTAGAATTTCAGGTATAATATACTACTTTTAAACACCAATCCACAATCCATAGTGTAAAATGATTAAAATGAAAAGTGCAACAGCCTTGTTGTGGACCAGTGCTTTGATGTTCAAATTCTTTTTTCTTTCTTTTTGGTGTAGGATGATTAAAATGAAGTCATCACAAACTAGTGTGTAAAGCTTTTTTATGTTGCGACTGTTTTAAGTTTTGAAATAGGTAATGTTAAATTAAAAGGAATTAAGATATGTTTTTGAATGAGTATGTTTCTGCATGATACTAAACACTTA
This sequence comes from Cicer yamashitae, assembly GCA_037974755.1. NCBI lineage: Eukaryota > Viridiplantae > Streptophyta > Magnoliopsida > Fabales > Fabaceae > Cicer > Cicer yamashitae. Next base: position 19,859,570 of record JBBPBQ010020323.1, read on the forward strand.
TTATTATAGCGTGTTACATTGGCAAACCAAACCACATTATTAATCCTTTAATTTAAGAGGCACTTGGGAAATTGTAACTTTTTATGAGTAAAATTATTGTAAAGGATTTTTATCTGATACTCCATTTATTTGAATATACTTTATTTTTCAGAGGGCTAGCATAGCATATGGCAATGTCGCGTACAGGAAAAGTGAAGGTGGAAAATTATTGTGATTAAACGGTGGAATGTATTCTGCCCTCTATACTTTCATCTAGATCTCTAGTTAGGAACTTTCAAAGCACCGTTTTTTTAACAAAAGGCGACAAAATGGTCTTGCTAATTTATCAAGAGAAAAAAGAACAGATATTGAAAAACTAATTTTACAGTAATAATTAATAAAAATAAGTTTATTATTTTATTATATAATTGTAACTGTTATTATAAAACAACATGAAATCATCGGTCAACATCCTATAATCATATAGTTCTACTTTTTTGTATTATTTTTTTTTATAGATTCAATATTAACATTTTATTCTGATAGTATTATATTTGGTGTCGAATACAATGTTGAGTTTTTGTGTGTCAAAATTCTCTAAAGAAAAATGGAGAGAAGAAATCATATAATTAATTCAAGAGAGAAAGAATGGCATGATAATTAAAGGTATTATTTTTGAATTGTCAAAATTATATACCAATCAAGATATTATTTAGTATAACTATAAAGTAACAATTCTCAATTAAGTAAAAGGTTGACTTTTATTGATACACCACCTAAAATTTCATCATAATATTTATAAATGTTAAAGTTAACTAGAAGTTGTTTATCAATAACAATTTTTTCATTCTCTCTCAACCATTGAAGTTTATAGGATCTAGAATGGGATGTAGTACAGGGATTAAATTTTGTAACTAGTCTTGTACCAGCTACATTAGTCCCACTATCAATTATTAAGGAACACAATTAGCCGTAGGCTCTTCATTCTTGGAGGTATATGATCCCTCCTTTTTGACTTGTCCTTCCAATTTGAAGTGATGTAGAATGTAGATGGAATTTAATTTTTTTGCATATGAACTTTGACATTGCCGATTCATCACTTTCCTCAAACGTTTTATCTTATCTTTGCTACTTTGAAATTCTTGTAATACTCTTCAACACTTTTTACTACTTGAGTAAGTTTTAGGAGTTTGTTAAGCAATTTTATATATATATACATATATATTTTATCAATATAGCCTAAGAGTTTGCTTGATGGATTGATAAAAATAAATTATCATATCATGTCTGAATTCAGTGTTTGATTAACTAACATGATATGATAAAAATAATAATTTACTCAATTACCTTTATAAAATATAATTTAAAATATAATAAATTATAAATATAAAAATACTTTATAAAATATAATCTAAAATATAAAAATATAAATTTAATCAAATAGAACAAAAAATTAATAGAATTTGAAATTAAATTTAAAAATGAAATATTAATAATTAATTTAAAAAATATTTATGATTTTACACGAGGGTAGTTTTGTCTTTTTATATAATTTAATAAATTAGTATTCACAATTATAAAAATATGAAAGTTAATTGAAATTTTAAAATAAATATAATTTGTTTACAAGGTATTCTTGCCATTTACATATAATATATATCATATCTTTATATACATTCTAACAAATAAAATATAGTTATTTGGCTACTCACGATTTTGTTTTTAAATTTTAAATAATTTATTTAGTAGTGTCAATTGATAGTTTTAATATAAAATTATTTCATTACTTTTTATTTATTTTTTGTTAATTTATCATATTTAAAATATAATAAGTAAATTTTAAAAAATAACTAATATGTAATTGTTCACAATAGTAATTTTTGTTATTTAAATATAATATATATTATATCATATCATGATGAGATGTGTATCAAATACATGACAAAATAAAATATTATCATGTTGGTTATCATATGTGTATCAAAAACAAAATATGATAATGTTTATTTAGTCACTATCCTATCCTATCATATACTATTCTATCATTATCGAGTTTTATATCATATCATGTGTCTTTCTTTCCTGCGCATCAAACGGGATATTGCTCCACGCCTTACTCTTTCTTTTTGTCGTTGATCCCACCTCAATATTGCCTAACTCGTGAGCTCCAAAATGACTAACTTTAGTTTCCATTCCTCCATAATTGCATGGCAACTAAATATTTGTTCCACATTTCACTACAAGAAAACCCATCATTTGTGGCAGCCAAAAACTCCCCCAAAGGACACATTTGTGGCGGCCTAAAGCAGCCACAAATAACCTAGTCACAAAATTTTGTGACGGCTAAAACGGCCACAAATGTTGTATTTTTTGTCACTATTTGTGAGGGCATAGGTCGCCACAAAGGATATAACTGATTAAAAAAATTCATAGTTTGTGGGTTTTAAGGCTACCACAAATTGTTCTTTTTTCTAGGACTTAGATCGCCACAAATGATGAAACATGTTTTGTGAGGGCTTAGACGGCCGCAAACTATCCCATTTGTGGTCGTTTTGGACGCCACAAATGGGTAGCTTTATTAAAAAAAATCAAAATTAATATTAAAAGAATATATTATAAAAAATTAATATTAATATAATTTAAAAATTAAAAGTTTAAATAAAAATATTATATATAAAAATAAAAATGTAACTTTAATATTAATTAAATTATTACCACCAAACAAAATAAAATATTCCAAAATTAATAAATTATTTGATACAAACCAAAAATAAAACACACCATAATTAAATAGTAATGTATAATATATTCATACAAATCCAAAATAAAAATAGAAAATATTATTCGAATACATCAATCATCATAATAATTTCTCTGATCATTAGCTCCTCGCCCTCTATCATTATTTGATGGAATATTACCCGACGACAAAAGTCCCTCAAAAGTATAATTAATTGGTGTTGGAGACAACATGGTTTGAAATTGCATTTCATCTTCAAGTATACCACCACTAGCCGACAAAGCCATAGCTGGTTGAGGTTGATTTAAATCTAGTCTGATCAAACCAGTTGTTGGCATAGTTGGTCGGTATAGAGAATTTATATTTAAAATGCATTATGTGCTAACTTGATGCAGGGTAGTATCTGACTTGAAGCTTACAAACAAATAACAACTCTTTGCAATCAACAAAATAACACTACTGTCAAAATAAAAAGATATTCATTAAACAAATAACTTCAAATAAAAAATAAAATTAAAAAACAAAACATAAAATAAAGACTTACCGAAACTCAAGAGAGAAGGTAGAGAGAAAAGTTGGAGAAAAATATAAATTGAGATAAAGTATTTATAGAGAGAAGGTAGAAAGAAAATTTAGAGAGAAGGTAGAAATAAGAAATAAGAGGAAGAGTGATATATATAGGGAGAAAAGAGAGCACTTGTGTGTGGTGGCCAAGCGGCCACAAAATGCCAACTGTGCTTTTGATTTTGTGGCGGCCTAGGCAGTCAAAAAGGGTTGCCTTTGTGGCGGCCAATACCCTCATAAAGCTGCAACGGTCATATTTTGTGGCGGTATAAGCCCTCACAATGCTCCAATGTTCTGATTTTGTGAAGGTATATGCCGCCACAAAATCCTGCTGATATTTTCAATCAATCAAGTCCATTGAGGATTTTCTTGTAGTGTTTATTTCTCAATCTAAGTATAACTCTAGATCAACCTTGCCTCAAAAATTAGGAATTTTAAGTTTCATTTTCTTCCAAAGTTCTTCCATGCTAATCCTCTTTTCTTCATTATCACGATTTCTAGGCCTTCCTACACGCCTCTTACATATCTCATATACTTCGTAGGAAGCTCATCCTCTTCCTCCTCAAAATGCTCTTGACTTGGCATCAAACTCTTCATACCTTGATAGGTCTATATCAATTCAAGTGTATAAAACAACTTAACTGATTTACACTAATTTCTAATAACTTGATTGATCTTGACACGTAGGGATAGTACACCGAGTCGTTAAAAGATTTATACTATACATAGTACTTTTTAAGGTTGTTGTTGTACTACATAGACAATTATACTGTACTAATCATTTTCATGTTTTGGTGCCATGTTATCACAAGTGTTGAAGTAAAAACCTTTTTGATATGTGTTTTAATGACAACAAACCTTATGAAATAAATGTAAGTTTTCTAAATGGTGATGTACTGATATTTGCATTTGAGTGTTTGTTGAAAGAACATAAGTGGTAAAGCTTGAAGCCACTAACATAAACAAGTGCATTGCATCAACTCAACAATGAAAGAATTGAGGAGCCTAATTCATAAATATAAATATGATTATCCTCAAGCCGAGGATGATAATCGCAATATGTTGCATCTCAATCACACATAAAATCTCTTGGAAGAAGTCAAGAAAAACCATGGGTCAAGAATCCATATCCGAGGAGGTAGAATCCATATCCGAGGATGAATATTTTCACAATCTTATATTCGAGTATAAACTCGAGGATGGACATTCATCACAATCTCAGATCCGAGGATAAATATTTATCAAAATTTTTATCTCACAATTATTGAAAAAGTAATTGTCATAAAAGTACAACGGGACAAAAGTTGACAAGTTATTCACACTATTCAAGGTTTACCAAAAGTAAACATAGAAGTGACATCACATCAATCACGTACTCTTATGTGGAAGACAAGAATTTTCATCCTCACATTTAACATAACCTGAGGATGGACTTTGGAAAAAAATCATCCTCTCATGTATAAAAATGAGGTCTTATGTGAACAATGCAAAAACAATATGCCAACATTGTTCAAATTTCTACAAAAGCCTTTGAAGTAAGACAAACACATCAATCGTGATTTTCAAGGTATTGGAAACAAGAAGGAACCTTTTCATCAATAATAGATCAAGAGGATAATAAGAATCTCTTTTACAAATCATATTCTAGAAGGTTACCTAACAAGGAAAAAAGGTGTCAACATGTTTACACCAAATTCCAACAGTCACATATTGGAAAGAAATACATACAATCATCTTTCAAAGACTTACATAGATCCGAGGATGATCATCCATGAATATCCTTAAAATCAGGTACATCAGAGGATGAATACAATCTCAAGATGAGGATAGACGCGGAGGATATCCTCATAACAAATTTGACACATACAAAAAAGTACAAAGGTACAAAAAGGTGAAGTACTTGACATGAATGGCAGACTGGTCAAAGTGGTTGGAAAAGGGAAAGCAAAAAGCAACAATCACATCAAGACTCAATAAAATAGAAACTCCATCATCGTACATAAATCAGATCTGAGGACAGACGTAGAGGATAAACAACACTTATGAGAGGATGAAATTATGTCCTCTATGTCAGAGGATAAACAATACTGAAGAGATGATGAATTTATGTCATTTATGTCAGAAGATAAAGAACACAGAGGATAGGATGAATTTATGTCCTCTATGGAAGAGGATAAACAACGCAGAAGAGAGGATGAACTTCTATTGTCTACTCATCCTCGTACATGGAAAAATGAGAAAAAATACCAAAGTACAAAAAGTGATGTCCTTGACTCTTAAAACAAGACACTACAGTTGTTGGGAAAGAAAAAAGTCAAAAAGCATAAGTCACATCAGAATTAATAAAAGCTTCATCCTCCTACGACTCAGATCTGAGGATAGACTGCGACACTCATCCTTTCAGCATACTTAACAGGATGATAAAGGGTAAATGACAGTTTTGCAAATAAAGACAAGTTCAAGGATTAGCAAAGTCTCCAACAGCTATATTTTACTAACCCATATGTTTGAAGCTCCAAAGGCAATTATAAATAGAGAAGTATTAATCTTCAAACATCAAGAGAATCATCTACAAGAAAATATCTAAGTTATTCAAGCTTATCATTATTCTCTTCATTCTATACACTCTTCCAAAGTTAAACATATCTGAGGATCATTTTTATTGAGTGTGTTATATACAACTTCACATCACTATCTTATCTTAGAAAGTTGAAATTTGAACCCAAACAAATCAAACACATTACTACTTGTTTAATCTCAAGTTGATATAAACTTGAGTTATTATGTAAGCCTGTCGAGGCTAGTAAAAATACAACGTTGTAAGCCTGGTGAGGCTAAGAAAATACATTGTTGAAAAGGTGCATATTAGAGGACAAGTTTCTGAGTACTAGTGAAAATCTCACAAAGTAGTGAGGACTAGAGTAGCTTATTTTAGGTGAACTAGTATAAATTATGTGTGTCAATCTTCTTAAACTCTACTTTCTTTATATTTGTTTTATTCACACCATTAGCACACTTATTCACACCGTATTCCCGTCGATTTTTAGTGGTCCTAATACCACTATGAGCGGGTTTTGTACCGTAGTCTTTTGTACCGTAGATGATTTGATGTTATAATGAGGTATTGATTTTGTTTGAGTGATTAAGTAAAGCCCAATGTCTCCATTTCCGACACATGTCTTGACTTTCAGACTATTAGAGATGTCTTTCAATCAGAGTGTTGACTTTATCAAAGTCAGATGATGCAATGCTTGTCGTAGTTGTCAGATCTAGACTATCAGATACTTGACGAGATTATTAGAGTCAGTCAATCCCTTGCTTATCACACTTATTAAAGGTAGACAATCATTTTTCTTGACATACTTATTAGAGGTAGACAACCATTTTTCTTGACATACTTATCAGAGACAGACGATCATTTTGCTTGACATACTTATCAGAGGCAGAACAACCAGATCGTTGCATATATTAACGGATTCACCGGAGGCGCGTTTGAGAGCGTCTTCATCAAAGTCAGGCAAAATTGTAGTAGTTTCTTCAGAATCACTATGATCCTTATTTAGAAGATTATCTTTTCTTTGTTCATCAGAGGATCTAGCTTATACCAGAAGAGTGACTTGTATTCCTTTTTCCTTTAATGCTTTGACTAAGACTATAAATTGCATTACTTCTTATTGCGATGTTATGAATTGCTCTATTAGTAAACATAGTTATTTATTTGTTAGGTGATAATATTCTTTGTGTTTAGAAACACTTAGATTATTATCTCTAACTCACTTGTAATTTATGAAACTTTAAAATAGATAGTCATTAATATAAATATTTGTCTTCTAACTTATTCTGCACACTTAGCAAATACAGATAGGAGATAATTGTTCCTTATTTGTTTGCTTTTGTTATCATCAAAATATCAATCAGGATTGTAGCTAAAACCACTTTTTCCCTAACAAAGAAAACCTTTCTTCCTTTTATTCTTAGCTCTTTATCATTTATCCATTAGAGAAAGGTGGTTTAAGATCACTTTTGGCCTATAATAATCCCTTTAACTCATTTTTTTTCTTCTCCTTTTAATTAAAAAAATATTTTTACATATATTTAGTTTTTCCTATCTTGGTGCGCCATTTATTTTTTCGTCATGATGTGGTGTTCATTTGGTTTAGATTAATAGATTAACTTTGACATCCTCAATGTTACAGCTTCAGAGACATGTGTATTTTACGGACACTTCAAGTTTGTTATCTTTGTAGGCTTTGTCACAATTGCAGGCATTTTTCCATTTTATACTATTAACCTGGATGTTGTGAGTTTGTTTGTAGATTAATCTTTTTCGAATTTAGCGATTTTGAATTGTATTGTTTTCGATTGATGTATTTTCAACCAATTAGTTATCGTTTTTAATAAAAAAAAAATCCTATAATTATTGTTTGAAATTCAAAGCAAATTTATATCAAACCACTAACAACAAAATCAATGTTAAATTTATATGACTTTGCTGATGCATGAAAACATATAACTTCATCCATTTGATAAAATATATTCTTTAAACAAAGTACAACAAAATTAAGAACTAATTCAGATCATTTTCCTGCTCCACCGTCATCACTTTTCTCTTCACAACAATCATTCTTTACAACCTTTTGCACATTCTTATAAGAATACCTTTGAGCAAACAGCCCAAACATGAGCACGTTCAATGTGGATATAACTGCTAGTAGCCAATAGAATTTGTCTAATCTACTACTATTCAAATCCTTACCAAACCAACTTCTTCCACTTTTACTTGTCACATGATCAACAATTGTTATCAACAGATTACTTAGAAAACTTGCAACTCCAATCACACTGAGGTAAAGTCCTATTCCCAAGCTTCTCATTGAGTCTGGAGATTGGTCATAGAAATATTCTTGCAAACCAACAAAAGCAAGTCCATCACCAAAACCAAAAATGAGATATTGTGGAGCCAACCAAAAAACACTCATTGAAAATGACCCTTTTGATGGATTCATCTCAACAATGTGAAGTCTTTTTCTCTCTACCAAAGCTGCTACTATCATTGTAAAAATTGAGAAAATCATCCCATAACCAATCCTTTGAAGGATGTTCATCCCTCTTTCATTTCCAGTTATCCTTCTTAAAGTTGGCACAAGGATTTTGTCATAAATTGCCACAGAAATCATCATACCAAAAGCAGCAATAGAGTAAATGGAAGCTGCTGGAATCTCAAAACCATTTCCTATCTTTCTATTCATTATAACACCTTGTTTGATAAAGAAAGTGGCTTGCTGTGAAGCACAAACTCCAAATGGTAAAGTAAGTACCCAAATGGGAAGCATGTTGATAATAAGCTTCATTTCTTCAACTCTAGTCACTGTTGCAAGTTTCCAAGGACTTTGTTCTTTTGTCAAGTTTCCTTCATTTTCAACAATTGCTGCCTTGTCAAAAAATCTGGAAAAAAAATGCACCATCAATTAATTTTGATTTTTATACAATTAAATTTACTTTTACTTAAAAGTTTTTAAATCACTTATGTGGTTGTATTATGATCCTAATATTAAAAAGAATTATGGTCAAATATAGCTGTGATCATTATTACATTGCAATTGTGTCCAAAATCCTGAGATCACAACTACTAACTATATTTTAAAGCCCAATTATATTTTAAATTACTATATGTAACCTCGATTGAGGTCACATCGGCGAGGTTTATAAGATTTATGTGTTTATATAATGACTTCAATTGTGGCCACATCAGATGTTTAATTTATCCACAATTTTTAATGTCAAAGATCACAACGTAATTGCAACCATGTTCAATACCGCAATTAAAACCTTGATTGTGATATGTGACTACATCCTACTATTGTTTTACTATTTTTTTTTTTTCTTTTCAATTTGGATAATGGTAATTGAAAACCATTCATGCAATACTTACTTGAGTTTGCTGGTGTGAGCCAGAAGTCTTCCGTTGTTACCCTCATAAATAGAAATTTCATACAATTGAGTTGGATTAGAAGGATAAGGAAGCTTTCTTTTGGAAACTGCAGCAACAAGAACCTGCAACATTGGAGTCAATGGGCTCCCATTTGGTGTCCTATATCTATAAAATTTTCTTCCTATCACAAATATAAGAAATGAGAAAGCCATGACACAAATGATGATGATATCAGCAACTCCCCAACTCACATGATCTTGCACATAAACAATGAAGGTTACTCCAAGAATGAGTCCACTACAAAGACCAAAGTTCCACCAATTGAAGAAAGACATTTTTTGCCTTCTTTCTTCAACATGTTCATCATCAAATTGATCAGCTCCAAAACTCTCCAAAGAAGGTTTATGTCCACCAGTTCCTATAGATATTAAATATATGGCTAGGAAGAAGAACACCTCATGTATCTTCCTTGGTTGAATGCACATATTTGTATGTTCACATGGCCTTAAGCTTGGTAAGAACCATGACAAAGTAAGTAGAATCAAACCCTGTTTTATTGTTTTTCCCACACAAAACAAGTGATATCATTGTTAATAAACTATATCAAAGTAAGCTTAATTACTATACAATATTAACAATTTTACACAGACATCCAGTTATACCGTATCGTGTAGTTTTGTTTATCTAAGTATGTAACGAAATAATATTACGATATGATACTATTGTAAAATGATTAGATATTTTTTACTGTTAGTACATAAGTATAGTTAAACTCAATAAAAAAACTAATGTTTTTTAGTGATGTAGCTGAACGGTAAAAAAAACTTAGTTTGAGTTTGACTTTATAACCTCAAATATCTTCATTCAAATTTCATTTGGGTCAGTTATAAAATTGCCTCTTGTGTCACCATTATCAACAATAATGTCATCATTTTCCAATTTTGTTTTTAAAAAAGTTGAATAGTGTGATTGAGATTACCATGAGATAAATAATGCATGATGCAATGACAGTGTTGTAGCGACCCAAGTATGAATCAGCTATGAATCCTCCAAACAATGGCATCAAAGTGGTGACTCCAGACCAATAGTTCACATTTTTAACAGCTGTCTTAAGGTCTTCATGCATCACCTTTGTGAGATATATGACCAAGCTAGTTGCTATTCCATAGTAGCTTAGCCTCTCACTAAACTCAATTGCTGTAATAAAAAATCAAGTGTTTATAGTTAATAGATTAATTTTTTGTAATGTATGAGCTCATAATTTTGTTAGAAACATAATGTAGTGAGAAATATTTTCCTTAATGTAGTAAGAGAGTTTTAATATTTTCCTTAATTGAGAAATTGATTATAATTTGGTTATGTGTGATTTGTATTGTTTAGATGTCCAATTATAGAAATATTGAGTATTTTTATAATTGGACTGCCCAATTAGTTTAATGACCTCTACCCTTATTTTATTACACATGAGACTGAAAATTCTGAAATGACTTAATTACATTTTAATTTTATGTGATTTGGTTTTGTGTAATTTTGGAATGAATGAAATAGTTAAATTTGAAAATTTGGAAGTTAGTATTTTAACTCATTTTGTTATTTTCTCACCCATCTAAAAAATGTGACGCAAACTCTCATATAGTCATGTCTTTGACCACGTGATTGATGAACCCATTTGAGAAACATCCATAAAGATGCATTATCATTGACGCAAACTTTCATATACATATGCGTAATAGTGGGAACCTTACATTGTTGATCATAATTTGAGGTTATGAGAGTTTGAGTTTGACCATAGCTATTAATTACTAACTACCCTTTGATACCTTTTAATGAATCATGTTCCCTCTGCTTTATTATATTGTTTATTAAATGTTATGTAGATCATAAAAAATAACGGGAGCTAAAATAATTTTAAGAATTAGTTAATAGATGATAAAAAATCAATTTTAGATATACATCACTAAAAGTTCATTTTAGATAAAATAAAATGATTAAAATTACATTTAAACTTAATTTTTATCAATATTAATAAAACAGGACAATTGTTTTCATAAGAAATGAATATAGCATATTTGACTGGAAATATTTATTTGCAAATGTACTACTCTACTAGTATATATAGATGTAAAACGTTGATGAATTAATCTCATCACTTAGTTTTTTATCTTGAATTGGAACATCATTGTCTCATTTTAAATTTTACAGACAAAAAAAGAAGAAAAAATAAAACCATCATTTAAAAACATAGGTAGATCTAGATTTTTAAGTCTGTAGCGACCAAAATGTAAATATATAATTTTGTATAAATAATTTAAATTTTTTATATTAGTTAATCAAATTCATCATCAATTTTAATTTTAGAAAAAATCTACGCTCACACTAAATTAACATACTTTTCTCTACTTAAATCCAAACAAGTTCACATGAATATCTATAAATATGAGCTGTGCTACCATCCCTATTACAATAACAAAAAGAAAATACTTGCACTTTTGGAAGTTTTTCATTTGAACTTGTTTCAGCTTTTAAAAAATATGAGGAATATTTTTACTCTCTCCTCAGAATCATCGATCATACGATGTAAGGCATAGAGCACTATTTTTTATTATTATTATATATAATAAAGTTTTTTGGCATTCAATAGATGCTATAAAGGAATGCCCTTTCTTTTTAAAATTTAAATATATATACTATATTATATTCGTACTCATCGTATAATATACTCTACTATATTTTTTATTTGTTTATTTCCTTTGTATAAGATTCAGTTTCAGTACAATAAATTTGATTCATATTTTAGTACTTTTTCTTACCTTAGATATTTATATTTTATTTGATCAATAAAATTGATTATTGAAAATATTAACTAATATAAAAACTATAAATTATTTATATAAAAAATTTTATATATATATATATATATATATATTAGTCATTACAAATTTGAAAGTTTAGGTAAGAAAAAAAATCATCATTTAAAAATAAAGGTAGATTTAGACTTTCAAGTCTGTAGCAACCAAAATATAAATATATAATTTTTATATTAGTTTATTATTTTTAATAATTATTCTTATTGAGTACATAAAATATAAAAGATAAAAAAACGTACGTATATATATAGAAAATTTATTTTACTGAAACTGGATCTTATACAACGGAAATAAACAAATAAATAATATAGTAAAGTATATTATTATACTATGAGTATGAATATAATATATATATATATATATATTTAAAAAAATTTAAAGAAAAAAAACTTTATTATATATAATAAAAAAATAATGCTCAATGCCTTACATCGTACGATCGTTGATTTTGAGGAGTAAAAGTACTCCATATTTTTTACAAGCTGAAACATGTTGAAATAAAAGATTTCCATCGAAGTGTAAGGATTTTCTTTTGTCTTTGTAATAGGGATCGCAAATAAATACATATATCTACGAGTGTTTATCCGAAACCGTTCTTATTTAAGCAAAGAAAATTAGTTTTGATTATATTAATTATAATAAATAGATGTATATGTGAGGAGAAAATCAAAATTCTATCGTATGAAAACTTAAATTTTACACTTGATAAAAAAATAAGTGATTATTGATTTTTGTTTTCGACTACTCAAATAAAAAAGATAGAGAAGGCAAAATCCACCTCATCCTATGGCAACACCTACTGTGTAATGGTTGCTATATAAATTATAATTCAAACTTATAATATCCTGTGATATTATTACGGAAACTGAAATAAAATGAAATATGTAGGGCAACCGAAAGGTAACATCACCAAAAAAACCGTTTTACCAAATTTTTTTTTTAAAAAGAACTCTAAAATTTTTTGTACTTAATAACAAAGTTTAATATTCTAATATTTTAAAATTGTCCTATATAACGATATCATGATTATGATATGAAGTTTATAGGGTGCAAAATGCATGTAATTGTTACCTATAATGAAGAAAGCAGCTTTCCAAGAACCAGTGGAAGATCGGAGAGGAATTTTTCCTTTATAATCCAATGAAGAATCATTAACATATTTCATCTCATCATCAATCTCCCCTGTTTCATAAGAGACTCTGTTCATCTCCATCTTCCAATGCTAGTAATGTAATCCTAGCTAGAATTTGCAAATTGAATACAATATGTAATGAAATGAACCACCTTATATTGACAAATATATCATTATTTAATTAATTTAATTATTTATTAATTTTTGCATGTCATTTAAAATGGAAATTGTTGCGTGGAGTTCCATTAGTCAAACTTGAATTGACTTATGCTAACAACTAAAATAGATGATAGAAAATACCATGGGCATTAAAAGTTAAAAAATTTTTATATAAATTATAAGTAAAAAGTGCTAAAAATTGTTACTCAATTATGAAGTTTTTTTTTTTACTCTTAGATGAAAAATATATAATATAGTTTTTTTCTGTATATTTTTTTTTTGCATTAGAAATTACCTTCGTAAAAGAGTCTTTTGTTAACACTAGAACTAATAGTTGTTGCATTCTCTTCATTCTTATGATGTGTTTCGGCAACATCTCTATTTTAAAAACACGCCGTAATATCTCCAAACCATAATCAATTCTTTGAGTTGACTTTCAAATCATAAGTGATTTGATGACTTTGATCATTGTTCTCATCTAACGTTGCGTCACTCTAAGAACCAACAATAGGCATATATAGATATTGATTATTTTCTCACACAACAAGAATTATGTGATATATTTAGGCAATTTCTAGAGATTTTTAGCCCTAGCAAATTTGTTAGGGCCATTTAACCCTCAATAAGGACATGCATGGAATTTTCGAGGGTCACAACCCTTGCAAAATAGTGAAGTTATTTTGCTAGGGCCAAAGCCTTAGGAAAATATTGAATTTTTTTTTTATTTTGTGAGGGTTATAGCCCTAGGAGATGCAACACAAAATTTGTTAGGGCCCAAGCCTGGGCCAAAACAAGGGTGAGAGAAAGAAATTTTGAAATATCCTCATCACCTACGGCCAAAGCCATCGGTATGACACTTTTAACTAACCGAGAATCATAGCCCTTGCTATGTGATCACGTGGCCAAACGTTTCTAAGGGCCTAAACCCTCGCTGAGTATATTAATCGCGTTTTCAAGGGTCACAACCCTCAATCAGGTTTTCTTCTTCTCTCATCTCTTCTCTTCCCACTTTTCTTACTTTCTCCATTTTTTAGAACAATTTACTCTCACCGTTTCTCAGCTCTTCTTTATTTTTTAACACTGTCTTGGTATGTAAATAAGGTTTTGTTTTTAATTTTGATTTTTTATATATTATATATTTATGTGTTTTGTTTTTTTGCATGTAGTTTGTGAGTAAAAATATCTATAGAAATATTTGGACAAAGAGAGAAAGCGACAGGTCAAATCCGACTCTTCACTATTGGCTAGATTTAACGATATATTAATTAATAATGTTATGTGTGAAATGCATATTAATAATGTTATGTGTGAATTGTGATTTGCATGTTATTTTATATATTGTAAAATGTGTTTGATATGAAAATATGAAAATTAAAATTTTTAAATGTAAATTTTTATTTAAGTTTGAACCTTTAGTCTCAACCTTTAGTTTTCCGTTTAAGGTTTAATATATATTATTGAGTAAATAAGTTCTTTTTTCAGTTGGGCTCGTTAATATTGATTAAATCTTAAATTGTCCAAGTTGGTCGAATAAGAAAATAATATTAAAATAATGATTATTTATTAAATTCTCATTATTATTATTATTATTATTATTATTATTATATTATTATTATTATTATATTATTATTATTATTATTATATTATTATTATTATTATTATTATATATTTTTGATAAAATTTTGGTTACATGTATTTTACTTTGTTCTAAAGGTGCATATTTGATTGTGATATATATCACTATCATTTTATATACATAGATACACCAAAGTGAAATGCTGTCAAAATTTTGTCAAAATTATAAATAACGAGAAAATAATAAATTATTATTAATCAATAATCGACTTTTTTAGTTCTTGAATGGGATAGAAGCTCTAAAAAATGTGAAAGAATACGCCAGTTTGATGAAAGCGTCTAGTATTATATATATATATATATATATTACCAGAAAATGAATTGCAATTGGATTTACGATAGAAACTATACCGGAAGAAGGGGTATCAAGCGATCATCTACAATTGGGGTTGAAGTATTTTTAGAAATAGCAAGACTCCAAGCTACTATTCCAGAAAATGGTGGTATTAGATGTCAATGTAAGAAATGTTATTGTACAAATATTGAAAATGAAAATATAATGAGGGATCATTTGCATAATGATGGATTTAGGCCAAATTATTCAATTTGGACTAATCATGGTGAAATGACACCTCACGAACTGTTAATATTGTTCAAAATAATCCAACAATTGCTTCATCTAGTAATATCGGTCCATCAGTTGTTTCATCTAGTATTGGTCTATTGGTTGAGTCTCATCAAGAGTACTTTGATCAATGACAAAATATGATTTCCGATGTTCTTGGGGTAAATGTGTATTTTGCTTAACAACAATATGATGTTGACGCAAATGCACTCCTTAATGAAGAAACCCAAAAGTTTTATAAACTTTTGAGAGACACAAATAAACATTTATTTGATGGGTCTCCTAACTCCAAATTATCCATTTGTGTTAGATTTTTAGGTCTAAAGTCTCAATTTCATGTTCCGGACTTGTGCTTAGATTTTATGACCAAGATGATGTTGAATGCAACACCAATTCAAAATGATATTTTGTCAACAAACTATTATGATGCTAAAAAGTTATTATGAAAGCAACTTTGATGTAGACCATTAATGAGTTCCCAACCTACGAGATGTTGTCTGGATGGGGAACACACATTAAACTAACATGTCCTATTAGTATGGAAGATAGTAAAGAATTTACATTGAAATTCAGTGGCAAGGCATCTTGGTTGGACTCACATTGTAGGTTCTTACCTACGATCATCCATTTTGGAGAAATAAAAATGCATTTGTTAGTGGTGTTGCTGAAAGTTGTGAACCTCTCATTCCATTAACATCTGAACAAGTTTGGGATCTAGTTAAAGATATACCAAAGGTTGAAGTTATAGTTGGTGTTGTTTTGAAACATCATGGTTATGTTCAATTGCATAATTGGACAAAACAATGTACTTTTTGGGATCTTCTTGTAGGAAAGATAACCTGCGAAGACATAATCTCGATCTTATGCATAGCAAGAAAATTTTTTATGACAATATATTTAACACTGTGATGAATGTAAAAGGAAAAACTAAAGACACTGACAAAGCTCATAATGATTTGTTGTTAGTGGAACAATCCAACGATAAAACTTTAAAACCACGAGCAAATTACACTTTAACTCTTGATGAAGCAAAATATGTTTGTAGGTGGATAAAAGAACTCAAGATGCTAGATGATTATTCTTCTAATTTAGTAAGATGTACTGATGTGGAAAGTGGAATGATGAATGGAATGAAAAGTCACAATTGACATATATTTATTGAATGTTTACTTCCTATTGCATTTAGTTTTCTGCCAACATATAATATATTCATTTATTGAAGTGAGTCAAATTTTTAACAATTTGTATTCTTCAAAATTGAGAGGATGGTTTGATAAAAATGGAAAATAATATTCATGGACATTGTGCAAGTTAGAGAGAATACTTCCTCATGGGTTTTTTTTATTTAATAGAACATCTCCAAGTGCATCTTGTATATGAAGCCATACTTGGAGGACGTGTTCAATACAAAGGGATATATCCATTTGAAAGGTAAACATTTTATACTTACAGATGGATTTAATATACATTTATATATAGTCATGCATGTAATCTCTATTTTTGTGATTATTATAGGTTCATAGGTTACTCAAAACGTTCGGTGAAAAATAAGGACAAAGTTGACGGATCAATATGTCAATCTTATACTGTAAAATAACTCATTTTTGTTCATATTATTTTAGTGACACCATGTCACTAAGTAATGGTAGAAGAGAATCAATTTCTTAGCAGAATGAGAAATAACTAAATTCAGCACATGTACATGTGTTGATCAACTGCATTGAAGTTAAACCTTACTTAGAGTAAGTTTAATTTATTGAATTATTTTTATATTAAATATATATATATATATATATACACACACTTTATATATTATTAAATAAACATTTGTTTATTATATTAGAAATTTTTTACATCTAAACAAATAAGTGAACAACAAGCTTCTACTCGGATATATTATAATTTTCCACAATAGTTTAAACAATGAGTTTCTCTCATGCCTCCAACTGCTTTCAACATACACTTGATGAACTTATGTAATCTCCCTAATTCATCATTCAAATCGTGGCACACTTACTATGTCAATGGGTATAAATTTCATACTCAATCGTAGACCGAAGGGTGAAAAAACAATAAACAATGAAGTCTGCATGATTGACGTCACTAAAAATGGTGAAATCGACTTCTATAACGTGATTCAACACATTAACCAAATTTGTTACCCTACTTTAGATTATCCAAAAAAGAAGTTTTATTTTATTGTAATTGGTTTGACCCATCAAATAGAGGTACAAAGTTTAACTCCAAAACTAATATTGTGGATATTCAAATAAACAAAAGGTATCAAATGTTTGACCCTTTTGTGATGGCCCAAAATGTTAGACAAGAGTATTATGTCCCATATCTGTCAACACATCCGGACAAACGGGGTTAGAATGTCACAATAAAGAAAAAACCAGCAAGTCGAATTGAATCAGATTATCCTAAATTAGAAGACGAGGAAAACAAGGTAGATGAAATGTCCAATAGTGTACATGACGTGATAGAAGTTGAGTCACTAAGTCAATTATGTAATGATTTACTCAACACTGGTGAAAAAGTTCATGAAGATAATGGTAAAGAAGGAGGCGAAGAGGATATTTCAATTCATGTTGATTTTGATGAAGATTCTGATGAGTATTAATTCATATTAATGAATGATTATAATTTGTAATGTATTTAATTTTACAATATGTATGCAGTTTATTTTTTATCAATTAACTAGAATTGATGTAATAATAATCTCTTTTATTGAATGAAAATTTATTTCCTAATTATATTAATTTCTATCATATTATATATATATATATATATATATATACACACACACACATATAGTCATGGCATAGAGAGAAAGATCTTTTGACCTACCACCAATTGGTGGTGGAGCTGATAGGGAGAAACAATTAATGTACCATCATAGAGCGTTTGTTCTTCTTTGTGATCCTACTTTAGTACCTCCACCACAGATTGAGACATCGACCATAGCTGAAGCTAACACGATTGTTCATCTAAATGTACCTAAAGAGGCTGACACGATTGATGTAACACCTAAAATTTTATAATAAACTATTTTATTAATGAAATAGTATTTTAAATATTTAATTTGGTGTTAAAATTATTTTAGAATACATGTTGATTAATTTTCCTTATATGCGTGCTTTCTATGATGTGCTAATTTTATATATATTTGACTAAATGAGTAATATAAATTACGAATATTATATTTTATTATTATATATATTTTTCTAAAAATAATATTATTTTAGTGTAAATATTTTAAGGAATTCAATTTTAGGTAATTTAACGTGTATATGTGCGTTGATAATTAATGTGATAGTTTCTTGTATGTTTGACTATTGTTAAGTGGCACATATTTATATTTTAATTATTTCTAACTATTTCCTATTTTAGTTTTTTATTTTATAAATAATCATCTTGAGATAGTAGTAATATTGTGTTTGATTTCTTTTATTTTTATATACTTGTTATGGTATGGTGATTTTATATATATTTATTATGATTTAGTAATTAATATAAAGTATTGATGTTATATTTATTTATATTATAATTTTGACTATTCTCTAAGGATGTTACTATTTTAATGTGAGTATTTTGAAAAATAAATATAATTATAGTGATGATTTTGAATATGAGAGTTTCAATTATTAGTAATATGTATTTGTTTCTAAAGTTAATTATTTTAATTACTCTAATTTATAATATATTAGTTCTGAAATATTAGTAATATTTTGAAAATTAAATAGTGTTTGGAGGAGTATTAAAAATGAGATTAAATAATTATTAATTTTGTTTTAGCAAAATAAAAATAGTAATAGTAAAACATAAAAAATAAATAAATAAATAAATAAATAAATAAGAAGACCAATGGGATTGGCCTATGGGTGTGAAGGATTTAAATTCCTAATTATGTTAATAAATAAAAAATAAGAAAGGAGCTGGAGAAAGACATTTGTACACGGTTAGAGAGATACTTAGATTAAAATAAAAACATGTTGTCAATCTTTAAAACAAAGCACATGTTAGATCACAAATGATTGGAATCTTAAAAATGTAATTTAAAATGTTTGTTATCTTTAAAACATCAAATTGGAATTTTGTCTCAACAATTTTTATTAGGATCAAGATAAGATAATAATATATTTAAATAACCATTTTCATCTATTTATCATCTCCCATTAATATTGGGACCACTAGTTCATCAAATTATAATCAAACAACTCATTTGTAAACAAATCTCTAATTTCTTGATTCAATATACTCTTATGAATGTAGATTTCATATCCAATGTGCATTCTCAATATTCTTTTACAACTTATCTTTAGAGAATTATATTGGAGCAATTAAAACATACACAACGCATCCAAAAAAATTCTTAGATGGGGAATATTATATTGTCAATCCATAATTTGATTGAACATTTAGGGGATAACTTATATATATTAACTTGTTGGCTTGATGCGAATCAATATCTCAGCATACATGATTGCATGTTTCCAAAGTAGAATTTAGAAGTTATGGTCTTATAAGTATTGGTTACACAATTAATTTTAGACGTCAAAAGAATGGATTTTCAAGTTCATTTTTGCATATGAACATATGTTATATGATGTTCAATATCAAGTCCAATAAACATTCAAAACTTTCCAAATTCTTTATGGATAATTGTGAAAGATATCTCTTAGTCAATTTAGTTGACACAACAATCTCACCAATGTCTAGTTGTTGATGGAGCTAAATATCACTAGAAGGGGGGTTGAATAGGGATTTTTGCGTTTTAAAAATGTTTTAAAAAGTTTTTGAATTGTTGTCCTCTCTGAGAGGATGCGGGCTTGAGGACGAAAATTTAAGCTTTTAAATAAGAACAGAATAAATGCAAGGGAAGTTTAAAGAGAGAGAGACACACAACTTTTATACTAGTTCACCCAAAGATGGCTACGTCCAGTCCTCACACCCTTGTGAGATTTCACTAAAGATCAATCAGATCAGCCTCTTGCAGAGGATGATTACACTTTGTGTATTCTCAAGCTTCACCAAGCTTACAACCTTGTTCCTTACAAGTTTCAAATATTTCCAAGTACAACTTACTTGAAAATTACAGAGTGATATGAGTATGATTTCTTTCTCTTTACTTAAACACTTTCTAAAAAGATATTTCAAAGATCTAGTGTATGAATGTAGAAAGTATAAAGAGAGGATGAATATTGCTTATGATAAACTTAAGATTCTTGATATTTTTCTGCAATATTGTTGTGTGTTTGATTATGAAGAGCTTGCTGCCTTTTATAGAGTTCTTGTGATGTTCTTTCCGTGTGACAAGCTCTTGTGACCGTTGGAAATCAAATCAAAACAATCCAAGGTCTTTCATCATATTTACAAAGATGCCATCCAGCTGTCCTTGGACAGAAGCAGTCCATCCTCAGCCTGGAAATTGACTCTCATTAGACCTTGGTCTTGTGTTGTCTTTTTCTTTTCTCATTCTTCAAGACCTGTAGGACTTCTATTTTGAGTTTGTTTGTAGTTGCCTTTCTGTAGATTGACTTTGCTTTATTTTTTCAATCATACAAGAATGATATATAGGTTTGCACATTAGCCTTTGCACATAGGAAGGTAGTTTGCAACATGTGACTATTTGAAAATCCATGCTTTATGCCATCCTCGTACCTTGTACAGCTCGCCTTCTGATTTCTTTTGATCAGATGCTTTATATATTCATTGATTCATATTGTTTTGACTTCTTTTGATGAATTGTAAACATTATTTCAACGAGGATGAGAAGTTTATACTTGAAGACCCATCCTCTCAAAGTTCTGTCCTATCCTCCAGCTTGAGCACTTAAAGGATTAACCCAGATTTTTCTCCCTTTTGATCTAATTGAAGATTAACCTGTTTTCTTATAATAATTCACTCAAAAGCACAAATTAGTCATAAACCACAATCATAATCTTTAAATAATTTTTTATCATTAAAATCATTTGAGAGATTTTGTCTCAACAATCTCCCCCTTTTTGATGATGACAAAATTCTTTAGATTATGATTTTTAAATATGATAACATTAAATGTTTATGCTCCCCCCTGAATCAAGTGAGTAATCCTTTTTTAAAATTTTAAGTTTTAAGAAAATATTACTCCCCCTGAATGTATGTCAGAAATATGAATCTAAGAAAGTAAAGAAAGACCATGATGATATTTAAAACCAATAATGTTATAATGGCATAAACCTGAAACATAGTCATTTCAAAACATAGAACAGCAAAACATTAATCAACAAAACATCAACTTAACAAACATCAAAACATCATAATCATAGCTACAAAGCATCATAATCATTCTCCCCCTGAATTCTGGCAGCAGCAAAAAATAAGAGTGAAAATGCTACTTTGGGGAGGACGGCTCATCAGAGGAGGACGAAGGGGAGGAAACAGGAACAACAAATGAAGTCATGGCAGAGAGCTCAGGAAGATGAACATCAGGAGCAGCCGTAGTAACTAATTGTTTGGTTACCCATTCAAGAATGAGTCCAAACTGTGCAAACGAGTTCTGGAAGAGATCGAAATGTCGAATCAGTTTCTGTTGATCCTTCCTGATGGTCTTCAAGAGCCACATTTGCTTATTGATTTTCCGTTCCTCAGTACGTTTGCCGGTGCAAGAGTCCTTGGCCTGATTGTTGACGCTGGAGCTCTTATTCTGCGAACTCCCAACATTATCCTTAGAAGGGTGATCCTTTGTTGGGGCTAAAAAGGAGTCAAGAGAAC
Source organism: Cicer yamashitae (assembly GCA_037974755.1). NCBI lineage: Eukaryota > Viridiplantae > Streptophyta > Magnoliopsida > Fabales > Fabaceae > Cicer > Cicer yamashitae. The sequence continues at coordinate 19,881,899 of JBBPBQ010020323.1, forward strand.
AGAACATAACAGGAACCTCAGGTAGAGGTTGAGGCTGTTCAGTAACAATGGCAGCAACATGGGTTGTTGAAGGATGAGCATAATTAGGAGGTATCAAAACATCTTCTTGCAAAACAGGAGGAAAATCCTCAGGCAAAGTCTCAAGAGGGCTCAAAGGAGAGAATTGATGATAGGTTAGATTTAGATCGAAGTACAGTTCTTCTTCATCCTCCATTAGTTGAAGGGGAGCTTCTGGGACAATATCCTCAAAAGGAGATGCCTCTGCAAGTGGTAAGGAAAGAGTTGGCAGTAGTGGGGAGTGAGGTGGTGAAGGAATTACAGAGTCATTTGGTGGATATGGAGGAGGATCAAATGACAAGACAGGTTCTTGAGTGGTTTTGGAGGGAGTATCCTCTAAAGGAGGTTGAGCAGTAATGGTTTCATGTGGTGGAGTGGTAGAGGATGACTTGCAAGTTTTTCTATTTTTTGGAGAAGGTAGGGTGATGGAGGCAGAAGAGGTGAGCTTCATTTGTTTCACATTTTTCATTGAGAAGGTGTTGTTAAAATGAAGTGAGGGTTCATCATCCAATGGCAGTTTGAAAAATTTGAAAATTTTGGTTAATACCATGCCATAAGGGGTTGACCTTCCTAAAATTGAGGCATTCAACATAAAGTTGAATATGATGTAGCCTAAATGTAGGGGAGTTTCTGACATAAGGTGGTGGATGAGGAGGAGGTCTAGTTCAGTAACCTTTTCGAAACTGCCAGCTCTAGGTACAATACAGTGGACACAAATGTTGTGAAGGATACGACAAATAAGAAGGAGGTTGGAGGCTACATGAGGTTCGGAAGTAGATATCAGAGTGTTGTTAAGGACGGAGTTACGGGTGACCATACATTGAGAATACCAATTCTTAGAAAAACAACAGATACCTTCATCACGAATGTCCAAGATTTGGCACAAGGTGGTAGGGTTGATCTCCATATGAACACCCTTCAGAACAATGCTGAAGCTTGTAAGGTCTCGTGAGCCATTTGAAGCAGCATAAAATGCCCTAACAAGGCGTGGATATTGTGGTTCATTTATACGAAGGAATGAAGTCCAGCCTAACTGATCAAACATTTCTTTAATGTTGAAACCACCATCTTTCAAATCAGCGAGGCAAATAATTTTTCCATTTACAACAGATTTAATTTGCCATTTAGAAACATAATTCGTTTCCAAGATAGGTGAATCAAACAGTTTGACAGAGATTTTGGATGGTGAGGATCGAGGTTTTTTGGAGAAAGGTTTTTTAGGCTTTTTGGGAGTGGAAGCTATGGTGGTGTTTTTGGCAGGTGGTGGAGGTTGTATAGACTCAACAGAGATGGTTTGTTCAGAGTCATCTAAATTAATCACGTGTAAAGTGTTGTCTTGAGACACTGACCTCCTGGATGAAACAGCTCCAGACATGATCCTAGAGGATCGTCTTTTAGGTGTAGAGGATGTTGTAGAGGATGAATGTCTGGTGGAGCGTTTTTTAGGATTAATGGAGGGAGAGGAAATGGTTGCACAAGGTTCAGGAGGATGAGACATGGATAGGGGTTGTTGAGGCGTAGTTGCGTTAGAGCAGCCTTCTTCATGATGATCAGACTCCGTGCTGGAGTAATGATCTTAGACAGATTCATTATCTTGAGTGGGGGCTTTGCGTTTAGCTGTTACTTTGGTGCGAGCCATTTGAGTTTTGATTCTGGAACAAAAACGTAGAAGGAATATGGATTTTGATTTTTGGAAAAGAAGGTTGAAGGATGATGAGGAGAGATGATTGAGGGATTAAGTAGAGGAGGATGGCAGTCGAAACAAAAGTGCTGTTCAATGGAGGAGGCGTTAGACGTTTCCCTAGGTAGTCATGATGATGATGGAGGCGCTAGGCTAGGGGCGTGGGAGAACGGACAGGTGTAGCCGTCTGGGCATTTAATGTAGTGACTGCCAAGGAGACCATGCCACGCAGACTGACTAATGAAAAGGGGAGGCGCGTGCATGCATGATATGAAGAGTTTCACTAAAAAGCAAACTGTATCCTCTGGGGTAATAGCCATCCTCTCAGTTTTTAACTTAAAAGGATGTTTGATTATCAGCATGTTTTGACAATAAAAAATAAAAAAATTAAACAAACAAAATAAGAGAATTACAGCAAAGATACAATGGATAAAACAATTAATCATTTAATTTTAGAAATATTAATGATGGAAAATTTTTCCAAAATATTTTTGAATCGATCCTTTTGGAGAGGTTTGGTAAAATATCTGCCAATTGATTTTCAATGTCAATGAAAATTAATTCAATGTCACCTTTTTGAACATGATCTCTTATAAAATGGTGTTTAATTTCAATGTGCTTAGATCTAGAATGTTGAATTGGATTTTTTGAAAGATTTATAGCACTTGTATTATCACAGAGGATGGGAATTTTTGCGTACCTTAGAAAGTAATCTTCTAGTTGATTCTTTATCCACAGCAACTGTGAGCATCATTGTGCAGCTGATACATATTCAGCCTCTGTAGTTGATAGAGCAATGGTACATTGTTTTTTGCATGACCACCTGATTAAAGATTTACCAAGAAATTGGCAAGCTCCACTTGTGCTCTTCCTTTCAACTTTGTCTCCCGCATAGTCAGCATCAAATAGGCTATGAGGTCAAGATCTGAACTTTTCTCATACCAGATTCCCAGATTTATTGTTCCAACAAGGTATCTCAGAATCCTCTTAACTGCTGTAAGATGAGATTCTTTGGGAGAGAATTGAAACCTTGCACAAAGATCTACAACAAAGACTATGCCCGGTCTACTTGTTGTTAAGTATAATAAGGATCCAATCATCCCTCTATACTCTTTCTCAGAAATTGGAGTTCCTTCGTCATCTTTTTGAAGCATGGAGGATGGGTGCATAGGAGTTCCCATACTCTTGGCTGAACTCATGTTGTAATTGTTGAGAAGATCTTTAGTGTATTTTCTTGTGAGATGAAAATACCATCTTTGAGTTGTTTGATTTGTAATCCAAGAAAAAATTTTAATTCACCCATCATACTTATCTCAAATTCACTTTGCATAAGACTTGAGAATTCTTCACACATCTTTTCATTAGTGGATCCAAAAATTATGTCATCCACATATATTTGGAAAATTAACAAATCTTCTTTAGATGATTTCTTGAAAACAGTGGTGTCAATCTGTCCTCTTACGAATCTATTTTCCTTAAGAAAAGAACTTAACCTCAAGTACCAAGCTCGAGGAGCTTGCTTTAATCTGTAAAGGGCTTTTGAGAGTTTGAACACGTGGTTGGGCTTCTTTTTATCCACAAATCCAGGAGGTTGTTGAACATACACCTCCTCATTCAGAAACCATTCAAAAAAGCAATTTTGACATCCATTTGGTATAGTTTGATACCTTTATGGGTGGCATATGCTAGGAGGATTCGTATAGCTTCAAGTCTAGCAACCGGTGCGAATGTTTCATCGTAGTCAATTCCTTCTTGTTGGTTGTAGCCTTGAGCAACTAGCCTTGCTTTGTTTCTTATTACCTCTCCATCCTCATTCAATTTGTTTCTGAATATCCATTTTGTTCCAATGATGGATTTTTCAAGTGGAAGAGGTACAAGGTTCCACACCTTGTTTCTTTCAAATTGTGAGAGTTCCTCCATCATGGCTTCAACCCATGATTTGTCACAAATAGCTTGATCAATATTTTTGGGTTCAATTTGTGAAATCATGGCCATGTTAGCTGCATTTCCTCGTAGAGACTGTCTGGTCCTTACACCATCAGCCGTGTCTCCAATAATCAGATCTGGAGGATGATAAGTGACTGTCTTCCATCCTCGTGGAGGTTGCTGAAAGGTTTGATCAGATTCATCCTCTTCGTTTGGACTAGGTGCGTTGGAGGATGAAGGTTCATCTTCCTCAGATTTATCAATTTTTTCTAAGCACAAGTCATCAAACTCATCAAAAATAACATGCAAGGATTCCTCCACAGTTTGAGTCCTAAAATTATATATTCTATAACCTTTTGACGAAATGGAGTATCCCAAAAACAATCTTTTGTCAGATTTTGAATCAAACTTTCCAAAATTTTCTTTATTATTTAGGATGTAACAATAACATCCAAATATATGAAAATATGAGATGTTTGGTTTTCTTCCTTTCCATAGCTCATATGGAGTTTTGTTTAAAATCTTTCTAATGGATACACGATTTGAAACATAACAAGCGGTATTGATTGCTTCGGCCCAAAAATATTTTTCAATGTTGGCTTCATTCAAGATGGTTCTAGCCATTTCTTGTAACGTTCTATTTTTCCTCTCAACAACTCCATTTTGTTGAGGGGTTTTTGGGCAAGAAAAATTGTGAGAAATACCATTTTCATCAAAAAGAAAGATTCATTTTCAAATTCACCTCCATGGTCACTTCTCACGGAGATAATTTTTGATCCTTTTTTATTTTGGATCTTTTTACAAAAATAATGAAAAGCCTCAAAGGCATCATTTTTATGTTTTAAAAATAAGACCCAAGTAAAACGTGAAAAGTCATCAACAATTACAAATCCGTATCTTTTTCCACTAAGGCTTGGAGTTTGAATAGGACCAAAAAGGTCAATATGAAGTAGCTCAAGAGGATGATTTGTGGAAACAACATTTTTAGAATGAAAGCTACTTTTAACTTGTTTTCCTTTGGCACAAGCTTCACGAATTTTGTCCTTTTCAAAATCAATTTTTGGAAGGCCTTTAACTAGTTATAATTTAGACAATTTAGAAATAGTGTTTAAACTTGTATGACCAGCTCGTTTGTGCCATATCCGTTTATCCTTTTCAATGGATACAAAACAAGATTCAGTAGGCAAATCATCAAGATATATAAATTCTTTTTTCTAAAACCGGAAAAGAAAACTCTACCCGAGGATGAGTGTTTAACCTCACATAGATTGGGCTTAAAAATAACTTCAAAACCACTATCACAAAGTAGACTAATGCTAAGCAAGTTATGTTTTAAACCATCCACATATTGAACATTTTCAATTTTGGCAGAATTTTTATTACCAATGATATAGGTACCTTTTATTTGAGCTTTATCATTGTTTCCGAATGTGACCGATCCTCCATCCTTTATTTCCAAGGAAATAAAGCAATGCCTATCCCTTGTCATATGCCTTGAGCAGCCACTGTCCAAGAACCTAGGCTTTCTTTTGTTGATCAGAGGATGTACCTGTGTTTGAGTTTAGTAGTGACTTAGGTACCCATATAGAGATGGGTCCTTGTTGGTTAGTTTTTCCTCTTGAGAGGAATTTTCTTTTATGATAACAAACGGAATCGTGATGTCCATGTTTACCACATAATGAACATCATTTCTTGATGTTGTCAGCCCTTTTCTTGGCATAACATCTTTTGAAGGTATGTGCAAGTTTTTTGCAAAAAGTGCATCTTGGCATATCCTCTTGTTTCTTTGGAACAAAAATTTTTTCATATAGTTTTTGTTTTTGAGAACTTTTAAATCCAATACCAGCTTTGTCAAAAATTCCAGATTGCGATCCCATTATTTTTTGAAAAGTATCAGTGGATTTAACAAAGTTGGTAAGATCATTTTTGAGTTCTCCAACTTCTATTTTCAAAATTTCCTTTTCTGCATCCTCTTCTGGAGGATTGGTTTTGACAATTCTTTTGTTCAAAATAAAGTGTTGCTCAGACAACTTTTCATTTGGTAACTGCAAGTCTCAAATGGATTGGTCATAATTTTTATTCTTAGCTTGTAGTTCCTCATATAGCTTCTTTATTTCATAAAGTTGGTTTTTAAGAAGCCCACATTTTTGAGACAAAGTGTTTGAGTCATTTAAAAGATTGTCAAATTCTATTTCTAATTGTTCACAAGTAGGACAAAGTTCAGATATGCTTACCTTTTCAGATTCTGTATTTGTCATGAGACAAAGGTTGACCTCTTCTTCCTTTTCTTGCTCAGAGGATGAATCATCACTATCATCCCACGTGATCATCATAGATTTGTTTTTGTAGGGAAATCTTCTTGATCCCTTTTTGTTTAGAGGACACTCAGTTTTGTAGTGACCCAACTTGTTGCATCTAAAACAAGTAATCTGACTTTTGTCAGTTTTTTCTTTTTGAGGAGATCTTTTGTCCTGTCCTCTACGATTTATCATCCTCTAGATTCTTCTGGAAATTAGAGCAAGTTCATCTTCTTCCTCAGATAGAGGATACTCTGCACTTTCTTTCTTTGTGGCTTCTTCAGTCCTTTTGGAAGATGAACTTTCTGTTTGACTTGATTTTAGAGCTATCATTTTTCCTTTTTTGCTTGGTTTGTCAGCCAGCAACAGTGGTTCATGAGCTCTTAGAGTTCCAACCAGGTCCTCTAGTTTCATGTTGGCCAAGTCTCTTGCTTCTGTGATGGCAGTCACCATTGGTCTCCATTCTTTTGGTAAACTCCTCAAGATTTTTCTTATCCTCTCTTGAACAGAGTATACCTTTCCAAGAGATCTCAAGTTGTTTAGTATGATGGTCAACCTTGAGAACATTTCATCAATCGTTTCTTCCTCCTTCATCTCAAATAACTCGAATTCTCTTACTCCCATGTCAATCCTTGCTTCCTTTACGAGGCTTGATCCTTCATGATGAATCTTTAGAGTGTCCCAGAGTTCCTTGGCGTTTTTGCATTCTTCAACTCTATCATATTCTTCCCTGCTCAAAGCACACGTTAGAAATAAATGAGCTTTAGAGTTTAGGAGTACCTTAGCATTTTCATCAGCCGTCCATTGTGTTTGAGGTTTCTCGTCGGAGGTTGCATCTGTGTTGTTGATTCTGATGACATGATCCCCGTTTTCAACAACAAACCAAATGTTATCTTGTGATATGAGAAATAATCTCATCTTACCTTTCCAATGGTAGTAATCTGTACCATCAAAGTAGGGAGGTCTAGTGGAGGATCCTCCTTCAGGGACATACTTAGCTTTTGACATTTTTTTCTTTTGATCTTTTTCTCCTACACGCTTAGATGTAATTTTTCAAAATTTTAGCTCAAAACTTCAAAATTTTTCAAAACAAAATTTCAAAATTTTATAAAGACTCAAAACTTATTTAACTCTTTAATTAAAAGGAGAAAAAAAAAGTTAGAGGGGTTAATTTTAGGTAAAAAAATGGACTTAAATGACTCATCTCCAATGGATGAAGAGCTAAGTAGAAAAAGGAGAAAAGGGTTTGGAGGCGGCTGGCTAACCTAAAAATCTGATCACGTATAGCTTTGGATCACATTCTCTTATTGTATCTTTTTTAGGCAAAATACCTCTTGTAGTCTTTTAACTTAATTTCAGGGAACAATTTAGTCATTTATCTTTTTTGTCCCGATTTGGTCATTTATTTAATTTTAAGTAACAATTTGATACTTTATGTCAATAATGTTATCCTTTTTTCACATAAACTTAGAAAATTTATCAACATCTTCAAACAAAACCCATAAAATCTATTACGTACCAATTTCAAAAAAATTCATATATTCATCAAATTCATAACTTAAATCTTCAAATAAACTCATATCTCCATCTCTAACAACAACAACATCAAATCACCAAGACAATATCTTCTTCTTATTTCTATCATTCTCGAGATAAAATCCCTAACCTAAATCTTAAAATTTGCATTACTTGATGAGTTTGATGTTTTTATTGGAGATGAAAATATGAGTTTATTTGAAGATTTGAGTTATGAATTTGATGAAAATTTGGATTTTGTTGAAAATAATAATTAATTTTATGAGTTTTGTTTGAAGATCATGATGAATTTTTTGAGTTTTTGTAAAAAAAAATAACATTGTTGACATTTTAAGACATAAAGAATCAAATCATTACTTAAAATTAAATAAATGATCAATTCGAGATAAAAAAATGACTAAATTATTGTCTAAAATTAAGTTAAGGGACCGCAAGATATATTTTACCTCTTTTTTATTACAATGTAAGCCTTTTTTTTATATATTACAATGTAAGTCCTTTTATGGGTACAAATAAATAAATATTAATGGACATTCACTAAAAAATTTAATGAGTTTAATATTCATAATAATAAAGTTATTTTTTTTTAAAAAAAACATAATTATTTAATAAAAAACATAATTAAATACAGTAAAAGTGGATTTTCTTTTTTTATTATAATTTAGGTAAAAAATAATAGGTTTTTTCTTTATAATTTGGAACCAACGGAGTAACAGTTTAGTGGAACACGTGAATCTTGATTGGTCAATCTTGAATGGATTGGTACATGTTGGTCAGTGCAGAAAGCATCTAACATAGTAATTTGAAACTATATCTACGTGTGCATGCATTCTTTCCAAAGCATTCAACATAATTGACAATTGACTGCTTTTGACTTTTGTAGTCAGTAATAACTGAATCAGAGAATATTGAACAAAGGTGATTCATCACTAGGTTTCGGTTTTATGAAATTGATAGCTTACAAGTTTCGGTTTTTGTAGGAGTTTTAGTCTCCTAATTTTAAGGACAACAAAATGCTAACATGATCTTGTCACTATTTTAATTCAAGTGAGCTACAATTTTTATTATTACTCTCTTTTTATAATGAGTGTTGTTTAAACTAGAATATAATTTACTTGACTATTTATTTTAATTATTGGTTGATTTTTTATTATTATCAATTTAAAATATAATAATGATTTGAAAATTGAGTATATAGTAATAGTTGAAGGGTAGTATAAGAAAAAAATAGTTAAAGTTGTATTGAAAATCATGAATGACATTCATTTTCACATAATTTTCTTTGTTAAAGTGACATTTATTCTGAAACCGAGGAAATATTTTTTTATAATTCTATTTATTTAATAACCAGTAACATATTCATGAATTAATATGATATTTGTTTCTTAGCTTGAGACATATCTAGTTAATAAAATGATTAATCAAGTATTATGTGAACAATTACGATATGCTATTTCAAATAGGGATTTATTTTGTATACATCAAAAGTGTAAAACTTTTGTACACATAAATCTGAAAGTTCCACATGATATGCATATTTTTCATTGTTTTTAGTGTTATTTATCTTTAATCATTAGTTAATTTAAGGATTTATTTGATATAATTTGTTGATTTTAATTCATAGATTTAATGAAATATTTATGTTCTTATTTCCTTGATGAAGTGGAGATTTTTCGTAATTTTGCGTTGTTTTGTTGTTTTAGTGCACTGTTGGATTTTTGGTGAGAAATCAACATGATCTATATGGAGTATTTTAGCCATATTTGGAGTTTTAGATGTCCAATTGAAGTCAAACCAAGTGCAAATGAAAGTTATGATCCATAACTAACCCTTTCATGAAAACACCAGAGCCAAATTCATATTCAAAATAGGAGAAAAATGCAATAAATGTCATACATTAGATGTTGTGCGCTAGAGCGCAAATGCTTGCGTCTGTGGCGCATTTCTTCAGCATTTTGACAATTTTACTTTTGTGCAGGAGCGCTGGAGCACCCCTGGCATGCGTTGGGGCGCAAGACACATTGCAAAATGCATAAATTAAATTGCATTTTTCTCACTTTCTAGGTATTTTTTGTGTGGCTATTTTGAAGTTTGGAGACTTGTGCCTTAGCAAACAAACTCATAGGAGGCTGATTCTAACACCATTGAAGGAGTTTTATCAAGAATCATTCATGAATTTTTCTTGTTATTCTTCTTTGTTATCTATCTTTTGTATCTTTGTCATGAGTAACTAAACCCTATTTGTTTCGGATGAGTGAAACAAGATGTAACCCTTATTTTTCGGATTTGAATTCTAGTTATATGAATGTGTTTATTGGATTATGTTTCTCATCTATATGCTTAATGCTTTTTATTGCTTGATCAACTTTAAACTGTTTTATGATTCACATTTTTGAAATGGAAGTGGACTTTACGAATGCTTGAGATCATAAATTTATGATATTGTAGTACAAGGATAGATGCAAGTCATGAAACCAATTGAATTATTTGCAGAGACAGTGGTTTAATAGGAAAATTGTTGGACTCTAAAGCTTAATTCTAAACTTAAATCTACGAAGGAATTATGGGTTACTTTGGAATTAAAGGTTATGTCACAAAGGAATTAGGGCAAGAATAATAAAGAGAATTCGGTAATAGTTCAATAAAAGAATATAATAACATGGATCCAATTAGAAACCAAGGTTGGATTCGAAGTGAAGCTCATCCTTCGCATTTTTCTTATTATAAAAGTTCAATACTAATACTTTTGTTAGTTTCAAAAATTATTTCAATCAATTCATAAACTTTTTGTTCAATTTTAGTAATCTATGAAGGAATTTGGTTTACTGCCTCAATCTCGATTAATTTCGCGAAACTCGTCTTGGTATTGGACTCTGAACGTTGATGAAAGCTATCCACAACAAAAAATTCTCTCATAAGTGTTCGAAATGATGCTCTTTTATGCCAAAATCCCCCACAAGGATTAATGTATTTGTGGCAGCATGAAGCAACCACAATTCAACTGGTCACAAACAACCATTTGTGACGGGAAAAATAAACACAAATACTAAATTCTATTTTTCCATTTGTGAGAGTCAAAGCTATCACAAACGTTTACAGCTGCCTTTAATAAAAACACATTTGTGGCCTTTACACCGCCACAAACTGTATTGTCAAAAAAAAAAATCTCACATAGAATGGTGCCTATTGAAAAGGCAAGAGGAGTACTTATCACTATCTGAATTTGCTACTAAAGAATAAAAACTTATTCACGATTCATCTAGGGATAGAGTTAGCTAGACTCTTGGGAAAATTTAATATTAATATATTTTAAAAATAAAAATATAATTTTAAAAAATTTATAATGTATGCAAAAATGAAAATATAATTTTAATATTAATTAAATTGTCAATAATTAATTAAATTAATATATCTATAAAAAAAAATAAAACACTCCAAAATCAAATCAAAAGATAATTGTTATAAAAACAATAATATTTAAATTATTCATACAAAAAAAAATATTAAAAAATATTCGAAATTAAAAAAATACATTGATTATCGTAATAAACCATCTCATTAACTCTGCGCCCTCCATCATCATTATTTGATATATTTGGTGCAATATTAGCCGATGACAAAAACACATACTTTTGAGTACACCATATGAAAAAGTTGTGTGTTGGTTTGATGTCAGAGATAGAGTTTAAGGCTATAAGTCACTCTTGAATTTGAATTCTATTTACAATGCAAATGTTTAAGTTGGAAGACACATTTGTTTATGCACAATCTAGTGTTTTACACTATTTTAGAAACACTTTTAAAATCCAAGTGGAGAATTGTTGGAAATAAGATGAAACTTAAAACTAGTGTTGTGTGAATTGAAGAAAATGGAGAAGTCTCACATACGAGAGATATCACAAATTAGTAGTGTTTATAAGGTGGAAATATGATCGTTTGTGTGTGTCTCAAGGATATCCAATTTTGTGAAGAGGTGAACTTGGCTAAGTGATGTATCATTGTTTGGTATCATGAAAAAGAAAAAATAATAAATATTTATTATTATTATCATTATTATTATTATTATTATTAATTTTTGTTATCTCCAAATTTTGGCACGTTTTACATGTTTTTTATTTTTGCCCCTTACCTCATCAAAAAAAGCATATTCATCTTTTTTTGGGAGTTAGTACAGAACTCCCCTATAAATAGAGAATTCCTCTCGGAAACATATGAAATTGATCTTATTTATAAATAGAAAACCCTAGATAAGAGGAATTAATGAGAAAGAGTAAAAATAACTATTTCATTCTCCCAAAGATAAATTACAAACTTGGAACCTATTGATTGAATTCTTGGGATTGACAAGAAATTAGAATTATAATTCGCGACTCCATAATTGACAAAGAATTGAAAGGCGAGATAATTGAGAGAGATAAATAATTGAAGACAACAAGAGAATAAGAAGAAACGTCCCTTTAAAGGACAACGACGAGAGAAGAAACACGTGATTAATTTGAAGGATCTCAGTAACTTGTTGACTTGATCTAGGTTATACTACACATCTGTATATGTTCGTTTTTTTCCCAAAATATATTTACACAAATAATATTAATTTGTTGACTTGGATTTTCTTTTTTTAAATTAAGAAAAAATATTAATAGGAGTAATGACTACTAAAAAAAAAACTACTCTTAAAAATACTAATAATAATTAGTGAACGAAAATTGTATAGTTTAATAAAGAAAAATAATATAAACAAGTAAGAATAATATATAATAATGGCAAGATTACTTCTATTAATAGAAAGATTATATTTGCTTAAACACTCTGATTAAGTGACATTTGTTAGACTTGTCATAATACAATCTTTGTTTTATTTATTGTGTATATATACTTCCTCCATAAAAATAATAAGTAAAAATTAGTTAAAAAAAATTAATTTATTTTGTTTAAAGTTTAGATTAAATATACATCAACTTTTTTTTGATTGATTTTTGTTTTTATTATTACATTATTGTTTTTTTTTTGTTGAAAAGAGGAGGTAAAAAAAGTATTAGAAAAAGTCTTTTTTTTATTTGTGGCATTTTTTATCTAAACATAAATTATAGTGGTATTTATCATCTCTTATAAGAAAAAACAAAATTTCTTTTATTATAAAATTTTCTTTCGTTACAAAATTTTAATTCCCTTTCCATCACTAATAGAAAAAAAATCAAAATTAAAATGAATTTTAATCCCCTTTCGGTCACTAATAGAAAAAAAAATCAAAATTAAAATGAATTTTAATCCCCTTTCGGTCACTAATAGAAAAAAAATCAAAATTAAATAACACATTGTTGTTATGTTTTTTATTTATAGTATTGTTGTGATATTGTTAAGATGAGATGCAAGTATATGATTGGTCACTACAATGTATTCATCCCTAGTCTTACAGAAAAGAGACGATTTGCCCGAAAATGAGATAAAATTAAAGAATATGTGGCACTTTTTGATATGGTAATATCCCTAATTTTCGTCATAAATTATATATAACTTATAAACAGATAAACATTAAGGGTCCGTTTGATGGACCGGATAGGATAGACACAGGATATGATAAGGAGCAGATACAGACAAGATAGGATATGGGTAGCAGATACAGACAGGATAGGATATGAGTAGGATAAAGAGTTATGATATCCTGTGTTTGATGTGCATATGATAACAAACTTGATAAAATTAGTTTATCCTATTCAGTGTTTGATAGACAACTGATAACAAAATGATATGATTTATATTTTGATAAAATAACAAATTTGTCCTTATAGTCTATTTAATTTTTTTGGGATAAATAAATCAAACCCTCTAGTCAATGTTTTTTATATTGTTATAGAATAAAATAAATAAGAAAACAAAAACATCATATATATATATATATATATATATATATATATATATATATATATATATATATATATATATATATATGAAAAAAAAGGAAATCAACCTAAAGTGTCACATAGGAGAATCGAACACTACTCGTTGTTGAGGGTGAAATAAATTCGAACAATGATATCCGGTTGAGAACAGATTATTTTAACCCACTTCAAATTAAAGATAAGAAAATGCGGTTTCAACCTGATTATTTAAAAATTTTGATTAACTTATCATATCGGATTGGTGCATCAAACAAAGCATTAGGGAGGGATAGGATACGTGGATTATTCTTTAAAATTCAAAGCAAATTTATTAATAAGCATTTATCAAACAAACCAATGTATTAATTATATGACTTTTCTAGTGCATGAAAACATATAATTTAATCCATTACATAAAACTTTAGTCTTCAAGTAATGTATAACTAAATTAAGAACTAATTTAAACCATTCCTTTTGCTCCACCATCGTTACTTTTCTCTTCACAATAATCATCCTTAACATTCTTATAAGAATACTTTTGAGCAAATAAGGTAAAAATGACCACATTCACTGTAGCTATAATTGCTAATAACCAATAAAATTTGTCCAATCTACTACTATTCAAATCCTTACCAAACCAACTTTTCCCACTTTTACTTGTCACATGATCAACAATTGTTATCAACAAATTACTTAGAAAACTTGCAACTCCAATCACACTGAGGTAAAGTGCTATTCCCAAGCTTCTCATTGAGTCAGGAACTTGGTCATAGAAATATTCTTGCAAACCAACAAGAGCGAATCCATCACCAAAACCAATAATTAGAAATTGTGGAACAATCCATAAAACACTCATTGAAAGTGACCCTTTTGAAGGATTCATCTCAACAATGTGAAGCCTTTTTCTTTCTACAAAAGCTGCTACTATCATTGTAACAATTGAGAAAGTCATTCCAAAACCAATCCTTTGAAGGATGCTCATCCCTCTTTCATTTCCAGTTACCCTTCTTAAAATTGGTACAAAGATTTTATCATAAAGGGCTATAGAAATCATCATACTAATAGCAGCAATAGCATAAATTGAAGCTGGTGGAATCTCAAAACCATTTCCTATCTTTCTATTCATTATAACACCTTGTTTGATAAAGAAAGTGCCTTGTAGTGAAGCACAGACTCCAAATGGTAAAGTAAGGACCCAAATTGGAAGCATGTTGATAATAAGTTTCAGTTCTTCAACTCTAGTCACTGTTGCAAGTTTCCAAGGACTTTGTTCTTTTGTCAACTTTCCTTCATTTTCAACAATTGCTGCCTTGTCAAAAAATCTAAAAAAAATGTACCATTATTTAATTTATGATTTGTTTATATACACTAAAAAAATGACCACAATTGAAACCTTGATTGTGACTATATACTACTCATGCTTTACTATATTATTTTTTTCAATTTCAATAATGGTTATTTAAAAAAATTCCTACAATACTTACTTGAGTTGGTTGGTATGAGCCAAGAGTCTTCCATTGTTACCCTCAGACTTAGAAACTTCATACAATTGAGTTGGATTGGAAGGATATGGAAGATTTCTTTTGGAAATTGCAGCAATAAGAACTTGCATCATTGGAATAAAAGGGCTCCTACTTGGTTTCCTATATCTATAAAATTTCCTTCCTATAAAAAATATAAGAAATGAGAAAGCCATGACACAAATAACAATGATATCAGCAACTCCCCAATTTACATGATCTTGTACATAAACAATGACGGTTACTCCAAGAATGAGTCCACTACAAAGACCAAAATTCCACCAATTGAAGAAAGACATTTTTTGCCTTCTTTCTTCATCATGTTCATCATCAAATTGATCAGCTCCAAAACTCTCCAAAGAAGGTTTATGTCCACCAGTTCCTATAGATATTAAATATAAGGCTAGGAAGAAGAACACCTCATGTATCTTCCTTGGTTGAATGCACATATTTGTATGTTCACATGGTCTTAAGCTTGGTAAGAACCATGACAAAGTAAGTAGAATCAAACCCTGTTTTATTGTTTTTCCCACACAAAACAAGTGATATCATTGTTAATAAACTAACAAAATTCAAAGCATTAAGAATTCAATTACTATACAATGTTAACAGTTTTACCAAAGCATCAGATATTAGTGATTTAGCTGAATAATGTTAATTCAGTAGTAAAAATTTGACTTTATAACGTCAAATGACTGCATTCAAATTCTACGTAGAATCATTGTAAATTGCCGATGTCATTAATAATAATATTTCTATTTTCCAATTATTTAAAAAAAAAAAGCTAAAATAGTGTGATTGAGATTACCAAGAGATAAATAATGCATGATGCAATGACAGTGTTGTAGCGACCCAAGTATGAATCAGCTATGAATCCTCCAAAGAGTGGCATCAAAGTGGTGACTCCAGACCAATAGTTCACATTCTTAACAGCTGTCTTAAGGTCTTGATGCATAATCTTTGTGAGATAAATGACCAAGCTTGTTGCTATTCCAAAGTAGCTTAACCTCTCACTAAACTCAATCGCTGTAAACAAGGGTAATGTAAAAAGATTACATTTTTGAAATATATGAGCTCATAATTTTGTTAGAAATATATTTTTTGTAATTGATGAATACAAAGCTAGAACTATAATTTGAAAGACCTCATAAGTGAATGTTACTATTTTCCTCTATTAAGAAATGGACTACCCTCCTTGTTTAAGAGGCTATAATTTCTCCATCTGTGTTCCTCACATATTCCCTTCCTACTATGCAATCCAAGATTGTTACCTTACTACCCTCATCATTATTAAAATGATTTGCAGAGATATTCTCCTCTCTCTATATCAAGTTTATTGCAATATGACATAAGCAACACTTGCACGATCTATATAACTTCAAAGAAATTAAATATAAATAAATTTATTAAAAGGAGATAATGGACATGTTCTTATGTGTATCCAAACAAATATCAAAATTGACTTAAATTATAACTAATGGTTTTAAATTAGAGTTGCAGTCGTTATTACACTGCAAATCTTTATAGAGAAATGCCGGTAAATATTACTAAAATGGTGGATGCAATGTTGTTGCATAAAATTTAAAATCCACAATTGATAGCAATTTTAAAACCATGTTACTATCATGATTATATGTATATGAATTTTAGGCAGCAAAATGCAAGTAATTGTTACCTATAATGAAGAAAGCAGCTTTCCAAGAACCAGTTGAGGATCGAAGAGGAATTCTTCCTTTATAATCTAATGAAGAATCATTAACATATTTCATCTCATCATCAATTTCCCCTGTTTTTGCATCAATTCTGTTTTTCTCCATCTCACAATGCCAACCAAGTATTGCTAGCACTTTTTTTTAAGGAAAGTATTGCTAGCTAGAAGCTGCAAGTAGAATGAATACAAGCTGCAGTGAAATGAACCACCTTATATTGACAAATAAATTATTTAATTAATTCATTTTTTGATATAATATTCATTATATTAAAAAAGACTTTAGACATCGGTTTTTTAGCATTAGACAACGTTTATAAGTGCCGTGCATTTCAACGCTGTTAAAGATTTAATTTTATTTTAATTAAAAAAAAACCTTGTAGAATATCTATGACAATATTTTATTGCAAAAAAACGATGGTAAAGGTTAGTTAGTGTTATCAATTTTTGTAAATAACTTTGTCAAAGGATTCTATTTAAATTCTTTTTTTTTGGTGTAAAAAATAATATATAGGTTATCTTTGATAACACTTTTTACATACAAACTTAATGAGCACGGTTAAAGGTAACCGTTGGCAGCGGTTTTATCAAAAAGTGGTATTAAATAGTAAACTTTAAAAGCGCTTTTTTTTTAATAACCATTGATTAAGACGCTATTAAATCTTTACTTTTGAATGCATTTCTATATTGTAAGTGTTGTCATTGATTTTTTTAATCAGAGGCACTCTCATTACTTTTTTTTTCCTTTGTATGTTCATTATAAAATATGTCAAAATAGATATATACTTGATCGACTACAATTATACTCAAAAGTTACTCTTAAATATTATAATAAATAGGCTTAAAAGATCTTAAAAAGATACAAATACTTTGGATGTAAATTTGCTTGCACACCATATGATTTAAGTGTAAAACTTTTCAAAAACACTAGTGAATGTGTTAGACAAACTGAATATGCGAGCATCATTGACAATTTCAGATATGATACTGACTGTACTAGACCCGATATAGCATACGTCGTAGGATTATTGTACAAGTTTACCGGTAGATCTAGTATGGAGCATTAGCATGCTATCGAGAAACTCACCTTAAAAGGACCACGAGTCTCGAATTACATTGTCAAATATTTCATGTTGTTCTTGAAGGATACAATAATGCTGATTGGAACATTTTATTGAAGATATACTCTAACTCAAATTAGAGATTCTAGAGATCATATCAGTCATTTGTTGACATGTCACGGGTCACATAATATTGTTTAGAGTTAGCTCAACACCAAATGAAGAAAAAATAAAATTTTGTAACTTACATAAAATTTAGACAATAATTATTATAGCATGGAATCAAATTTAATTTTTCATTAACAATTCGTCCTTATACTGTCTTATAAGAAAATAACTATGGTAATTTGTTTGTCGAAGAAGTTTAGACTTTATTGAATTTGAAAAAATTTAGTAAGTTGATTGACTAAAAGACCCCAAAAGAAACTCAATTCTACTATCCACTCCAACACTTAATCTCCTCATGCATACAAATCTATTGAAATTATAAAATAATTCTGCTGTGAACAATGCTAACAATATATATTTTTCAATACACTTCTTTTGATGGATCAAATTCATATGGGATCCAATATATATATATATATATATATATATATATATATATATATATATATATATATATATATATATATATTTACATATTTATATATGATGGTATTTATGTGAATTTTGACCAATCAAATAACGTGTCTCAAAAAATCTATGATACTAACACTCCTCTTCTACTATTATATAAATAATAAATTTAAATCATAAAATCAAATTCAAATTTTTTATTTTTAGAATATTTTAATTTTGAATTATTCAGATTTAAATTAAAATAATATTTTCAAAATACAATAATGTTCTGGATTTAAAAAAGTAGAAAAAATCAAGATACAAATGTAGAGTAGATGAGTTAAAAAAAAGCAATATGTGTGGCAGTAATCAAGAATCAGAATTAACCAATTGGGTTTTGGTTGGACGACATTATAGGAGGTTCTGCAAGTCTGATATCGTCAACAATTACTATGACTAGGTCAAAACGTATTTAATTTCTTCTTATCATACTCTTCCGTGAGTATTTTTCCTCAACGACATACCACCTCATCAAATCATCAAATTAATCATAGCCAATAACCTATTTATTATCCCGTACTCCTTTATGTCATTCTTAAGAAATATAGTTAAGTACAATTAATATTTTAGATTTTATATAAAATATAAGTTAAATTTATTAAATTGTACTTTTTAATGTTAAATAATTAACTATTTTAAATTTATGTAAGATATAAGTTAAATTTATTAAATTGTTTTTTTTTAATGTTAAATATTTAATTATCAATATTAAATATTTTGAATTAAATAAAGAATGTATTAAGAATAATAACACTAAATATAAAAACACAATTGACTTTTATCCACCAAGATTTGAGACTTTTGTTTCTTATAATAATGACAAAAAAGAAAAGTTATTCTTTTTGTCCTGTTCCGTTGAATCTGAATCCGAGCCAATAAAAGGGATTTTGGTTAGCTTAGGTTGGTGTTTGTTTTGGTGTAGAGTTTCTTCGTGCTAATTATTTGTTTCTAGTGTGATTTCAAAGATTCATTACTATGAGCTATGTCTCCTTTTATATCGTAATGATTTAATTATTTATTTCTATTAATATGCATTTATTTATTGTATTTTAATCTATCAAACTTCTTTATAAACTGTAATTAATAAAATATTTGAATAAATAAAACTCATTTTATTATTGAAATTAACTCAATTGATTTTTTTTTTTAATCATAGACAATTCAAATGAAAAATTTAAAATGAGATAGATAATGTGTTGGCAATGTCTAGATATTATCACTTGGAAGTCTTAGGTGGTCTTGATATTGGTTTAGGCTTAATCTATCTATTTATAGTAGAGAAATGTTAGAAATATTTTGATTTCGACACTCACTCTAACACTCTGTAATTGGATGAATTATATAGATCCTACTATTTTATGTGAGATCCATTTTCAAAGTGTAACATCCATACTGATTTCACATTATAAGAAAAAAGTGAATATTAAAATGAGTGTTGAAAGAGTATTCTTAATACTCCTCTTTGTAATATATTTAAACAACTCTCAATTTTTCTATATTGTGCCACATCGAAATTATTAATATTTATGTTGTTTTGTCGGTCCTAATGAAGTTTTTCTGGAAAATTTTTGTATCTGTCTTTGCAGCAATATATGAATACTTTTGGGGTTTGTTGAATTCCTAACATTAAATTCATTGAACAATGCAATTCAGGTAGAGTCCTTATTAGTTGTTACTTTACATTCCTATAATTTTCACAGTTAATCATGCAGGTTAAATACATAATTTTTTATGTTGGGAGTTGCATTCAAGTTGGGTATAGTTATATAATAATTCATGAATCTAGAACTACTTCCATTGGATAGAAACGTGTTAACGTGGTCAAAGTTATATGCAATCCTCAATTTGAAACCAGGATGCCATTATATGCATGGCGGTAATGGAATGTTAATCCAAGTTGGGAGTCAATTAGGTTGAGCCATAGTTAAAAGCATTCTTATTATCGATGCTTGATTCAGTTAGCTTGTTTTAAGCTTGTAGGCAGTTTGACAGTGATGTAGATAAATTGGTAGTCATTGATCGCGTGAGCTTGGTCAGTGCATTAACTCTTATAATCATATCAGCAATTTGTTGACTTTCTCTTTTGTGAAATACAACATTTGATTAAGTGAAAGTGTTAACCATTCATAGCATGCTTAAATCAAAATTTGATTAACGGCCAGAGTTTAATGTCTTTAACATATTATTACCCATGAGTTTAATCATTTCACTTTTATAGTAAACATGTTTTGTTAACTAAATGGATTTCTTACATGTAATAGAAAAAAGAAAAGAAAAAAAAAACATATATACCTTTTAGATTAAACAATGAAAGAGCAGCATACTGGTTGTTAAATGTCATATTGAACTTTGTTGATGAAATTGGTTGAGGAATAGAATGGTTGCTCTCACATGTCATGGATGTTTATGTATACTACCATAACTTAATAATTTAATATTGCTCAATGTTTGATTAACATTAATGTATGCATGACATTTAATAGGCACCATTTTTATAACTAACACATAGTTATCCTTAAGTATGCAACTTGCCACAGAATTTTTGCTTAATCATTTTATAAGCAATGATTAGTGTAGAGTATGTTATTCGGCTTTATTGTATAGTTAAATATTGCGTGTTTAACTTTTTTGTGTCCATGCATGTAGTCGTTTTGTTTTTTATTATAGACAATTTTAGCCAACTGTACATTTATTTACGAAATAAGTTAAATTCGATAATTTTTTTGGATTTAATAAAAAAAGTATATATATTTATAAAAATATTCTTAATGAAGAAATTAAATATGAGTAAAAAAAGATCTCTTTTGTATTTTTGATGGCATTTCCACTTACCATCATCTCCCTAGAATTATGCAACGCTACCAAAGAGTTTTTCTTGAATTATGCAACGAATAGTATAGAAAATTGTTTCAATTAATGTCGTATTAGTATTGAAAAATCAAACAAAAATTTAATGAATGATATTATAGAAATGTTAAAATTAAAAGTTAAAAAATAGTTAACATTGCTTATAATAAATCTTTACTTATAATGTGTAAAGAGATTAAATATGATAAATTAGATAATTAAATAATGAAAATTTTGAAAAGAATAGAAACATAGCAATGCATACCCTTAAGATTGAACAATGATAGGGCAGCATAATGGTTGTTGTGTTTTTGAGCTAGACTTCCATTGAACCAAAAAGAATGTTGTGTATGATCCAAAAGGGGACTTTTCCGGAATATTAAAAAATTAATGATACTATCAAAATTAAATCACTATAGTTTAATAATATGTTATCTATATACCAAAATTTTTAATTTAGTCAATTTTAATTGATACTATAGTAATGCATAGGTAAACAAATTAAAGAAAATTATTGATTAAAAAATTCATAGCACCAATGCACACTATTTTTTTATTGTAATGTAGAACTTGTCATTCCAAAATGGTCGCATGACATCATTAAATAAGTGTGGGAACCATTAAACGTTGTTAGTTAGATAATATGTGAACATGTAACCGCATGCTACACAAAACTTTAATGGATGATGTAACATCCCGACCCTTACCGTTATCGGCGATGTTAGTCACGACCTTCTCGCCCCCTATCCAACCTTCTCACCCCCTATCCACCCAGTGAAAATAGCAAGTTTTTGCCTTGGAGATAAATACCGCTTCCACACATTCCCACTACCAATTGAGCTGGCTCAATTGGTAGTGGGAATGTGTGGAGGTGGTACTTATCTCCTAGGTACCGGGCTCGAATCCCACGGCCCCAGGTACCGGGCTCGAATCCCACGGAAGGCAAAAACTCGCTATTTCTACTGGGTGGATAGGGGACGAGAAAGTCGTGACTAACATCGCCGATAACGGTAAGGGTCGGGATGTTACAAAAAAAATAGCGAGTTTTTTTCCTTTTAGTGGTGGGGGGCGAGACAAATGATGGAAGGAAATCACGAAGAGGTGACCTGGGGAAGTTTTCAAGAGAAAGTTTTTGCACAAATATTTTTCGAAGAGTGTCAAGGCTGAGAAGGAGGTCAAATTCCTGAAACTATATCACGGAAGTCTCACAGTGTCCGAGTATGCAGCAAAGTTTGAGTCCCTAGCAAAACATTTTCGCTACTTTCGTAACCAAATGGATGAAGAGTACATGCGTGAGAGGTTTGAAAGCGGGTTCAAGTATGAAATAAAGGAGTCTGTGGGACCCCTAGAGGTCAGTATCAAGTGCTGGTGGAGAAGTGCAAAAAGGTCGAGATCATGAAACGGGGTCGCCTGAACAGAGGTGCTATTGGTGGACCAACGAGACCACAGGGAAATGGTGACCAACCAAACAAAGGCAGACAGTTCCAATAGCAAAAGTTGTATGCCTGTCCACAAGGGATTACTAGAGATTGACCGAGACTCCAAAACGAGGGAGATTAGATGCCTCAAAATCCAGGACATAACCAAACACGTATTGTTTGATGCTATCAATGTGGAAAGGGGGAAATAAGATAACTGAGTGTCCAGGAAAGACCAGGATATGTTATGCTTGTTAGAAACCAGACCATCTTACAAAAGATTGTCGAAGAAACTGTCAACAATAAGGATGTTATCAACAACAAGGATGTTGCACGCCCTACTGCTCGAGGACGTGTTTATCATATTAGTGGAGAAGAAGCGCCATCTTCCTCAGAACTTATTCAGGGTGAGTGTTTAATTGCTGGAAAAATACTTTCTATGATATATGATTCTGGAGCAACACACTCGTTCATTTCATTAGATTGGGTAGATTCGCTCCAACTAGGGTCACTACCTTACCATTTGATTTTGTTGTTACCCTACCCTCTACTGAACCAGTAAAGTGTAATTCAACGTGCTTGCAATGCTTGCTGACTGTGTTTAAAATGAATTTTAAGATCGATTTAATTTGTATTCCTCTAAAACATCTGGGAGTAATTATGGGAATGGGTTGGTTGTCTAGCAACTACATCTTGTTAGACTGTGCTCGACGGGATGTGATATTTTTGGATCCCGATATTTCGAAGTTCCTTTCAGCCAACAGACTGAAGTTCTCTCTGCAGGGAGGAGTTCAGAAATATGTGCTTCTCAACTCAATCAGTATGAATCCAGAGGTTGTTGTCGATGATATCCCAATGGTGAAGGAATTCTATGAAGTCTTCCCACCAGATGTTCCAGGGCTACCCCTAGTTCGCGATGTCGAATTTTCTATCAATGTTATTCCGGGTACTGGACCCATTTCTATCGCTCCTTATAGAATGGCCCCCTTAGAGCTATCAGAACTAAAGAGCCAACTGGAAGACCTCGTATCTAAGCAATTCATTCGGCCTAGT
The DNA here is from genome assembly GCA_037974755.1 of Cicer yamashitae. Classification (NCBI taxonomy): domain Eukaryota; kingdom Viridiplantae; phylum Streptophyta; class Magnoliopsida; order Fabales; family Fabaceae; genus Cicer; species Cicer yamashitae. The sequence goes on from JBBPBQ010020323.1 coordinate 19,905,503, forward strand.
GTGGCACCATGGGGAGCCCCCGTATTGTTGGTCAAAAAGAAGGATGGAAAGTCGAGACTATGCGTTGATTACCGACAGCTCAACAAAGTCACAATAAAAAACAGATACCCCTTACCCCGTATTGACGATTTAATGGACCAACTCAGAGGGGCGAAGGTATTTTCTAAGATTGATCTAAAGTCGGGGTACCATCAGATTCGGGTGAAAGAAGATGATATATTCAAGACAGCTTTTAGAACACGTTATGGGTACTATGAGTACTTGGTGATTCCCTTTGGAGTGACCAATGCGCCAGCTATCTTCATGGATTATATGAACCGTATCTTCCGTCCGTTCTTAGATAAGTTTGTGGTGACCTTTATTGATGACATCTTGATCTATTCCAAGAGTCGGGAGGAACATGAGGATCATTTGCGTCAAGTTCTGCAAGTATTGAAGGAGCAACAACTATATGCCAATCTTGGAAAATGTGAATTTTGGTTGGAAGAAGTGAAGTTCTTAGGACATGTAATTTCTAAGGAATGGATTGTCATCGACCCATCCAAAGTAGAAGCTGTGATAGCATGGAAACAGCCGCAGACAGTCACAAAGATTAGAAGTTTCCTAGGCTTGGCCGGGTATTATAGGAGATTTATTGAGGGATTTGCCAAGATTGCTGCTCCATTGACACACCTTACGAAGAAAAACCAGATTTATGCATGGACGGAGGCGTGTGAGAAAAGTTTCCAACTGATGAAAGAAAAACTAACTATGTCCCCAGTGTTAGTGTTGCCACAACCTGAAGAGCCTTACGAAGTTTATTGTGATGCCTCATATTAGGGTTTGGATTGTGTACTGATGCAGAACAATAGTTCACATTTCTAACAGTTGTCTTAAGATCTTCATGCATAACCTTTGTGAGGTATATGACCAAGCTAGTTGTTATTCCATAGTAGCTTAGTCGCTCACTAAACTCAATCGTTGTAATTAAGGGTAAAAAAATCATGTGATTAGTAAATAGATTATTTTTTAAGAAAAAATGATCTCAACATATTCACAAAACAATGGATTTTTTTTGTCTGTGGTAAATTCTACCATTAACTCACACAACTGTAAGGTCTAGGGTTCTAATTTGAGATAAGACGTCTAATTTAAGAATATCAAATTTGAATTAAAACTTAAAGACTAAACAATAGACTTTTTATACCATATGAAAACACACTTCCGAACAAAAACATTATTTTTTTTTAAGTATACTTCAAGAGATAATGTGGTTTTTAAGAAAACTATATATAGGGATAAAAGAAGTTCCTTTAATTAATTAAGAATTGCGTGGTGTAACTAAAGAGTTTAGTGACCTCGGCACTAAGAGCATCTACAACGGTGAACTCAAGATGGGTTCATTAAATGGGGTCCACTGTGCCACATCATCTTGAAGCAACTCATTCATTTTTTACTGCAACGGTGAACTCAACATGAGTTCATTAAATAGGGCCCACTTTACCACATCCTTTTAAAACAATTCATTAATTTGTTACGATTTAACAAAACCATATTAGGTCCCACAACTTTAATTTATACATTAATATTATAATTATATTTAATTTTATTTCAACTTAAAATATTAATTTAAATATTTCAATTAATATTATTATACATTATTTTAATTTAAATTTAAAATAAAATTGAACTTAAATTTTTATAGCAATAATAAAAATTAAATGTTAAATACATGATCATAAATAAAAAAGTATTGTTAATAAAAGATTAAAGAAATTTTTGTAACAAAAATTGTGAAAGAAAAAGTAAGAGTAACAAAAATTGTGAAAGAAAAAGTAAGAGTAACAAAAACAAATTATTCCTATTAATAAGCAAATTGTAACAAATAAATAGTAAAAAAAAGCTAATGGTCATAAATTAATAAAAAAAAAGTAATGTGTCATAAAATTATTATTATTAATAAATTAAAAAGAAGAATGTCACCGATTAATAAAAAAAGTTAACGGTCATAAATTTATTATTATTAATAAATTAATAAAAAAAGGAAACAGTTATATCAAAGTACCGTTTCTTCATGAGAGAACCGTGATTACAGCTTGGCACAACTCCAAAGGTGAACTCTAAAAAAACTCACGCTTACGTTATTCCCCGCTGGCGAACGAACTTAATTTTACTCCCGCTCTCGCTGTAGATGCTCTAATGTAATTACACGGGGGGAGAGTTTGGAAAATGTAATGATTTAACTACACTTTAATCGATGTCACAATAGTTATGACATATATCAAAATTACTTTATACCTTCTTTAATAGTATTTTTTGGATCTATTTTTAGTTATTTAGTTTAGTCCTTAAATTTTTTTTATTGATCAATTTATAAAATACTAACAAAATAGATACTTAAAAATATATTTACAATTTAAGTTTAATAGTTATTTATTAAAATAATTTTACAGTGAGAGATATATCTCACATGGTTGTTTTCCATATTCAATTACATTACATAATTTACCCCACCATAACATAATTACACAGCCAGCTTAGCCCCATTATTAATCGCACTAGATTGTGAATGGATTTCTTAAAATTGAAATTCATATACTTTATCTGTTAAAATAAATTAAATTCACTAATAAGAACAAATGTAGTTGTAGGTAAGGTAGTGGGAAGTTGACCTTAATTACATGTTTGGATTAGCTGTGCATTGCGTCATACGCATTTTTTATCGATGGATTAAAATCAAATTACTTAAATTTAGATTTTGATTCTTATTTATGTTTAAAATAAAAGACCTGAAATTCTATATTAAAAAAACAAAAAGAAAAATTCTATGGATATTTTATTTTAATATATTGTTTTCATTCAAAACTCTCTATTAGGAGATGCGATCACATAAATGTTTTTTTTTTTCAATAAAAGGTTGCATCCTAAAGATGTCTATTATTTATTTATTTTTATAGTAAATGATTAATTGTTAATTTAATAAATAAAAATAATTAAAAAAAGATCAATTATATTAATAAAATCAAACAAAATACATTTAATAAAAAAAAATACATCAAAGTTAATGCGGTTGAGTAGATGTGTCAAAACAACATTGCTATATTATTTTAACAACTCTCTCCTATTTGCCAGCCTATTTCAAATAAATTAGCATCTTCATTACATTTTATTATTTTTTATTTATAGATTCGGAAGAAAAATAGTAGGGAGTTGTTAACAAAATATAGCTAATTTCTGTGCAATATTATGCAAAATAGGAGAGCTTAGAGTGTGTGTGTGTGTATATATATATTAATTGAAGTAAATTAACATGCACCCCTGACTCAAGGTCCTGGATATGCATTGACTGTTGGTGTAAAAAGTTTTATTACCGACACTCAATTATACACCATTGATTGTGTGTGGTTATTTATTGAGGATAGTTATAAATTTTTAGTAAGATAACAAAATCAAAGGATCATATTCGTTATACTGTTGATTATGTGGTTATTTACTGATGATAGTTATAAATTTTTAGTAAGATAATAAAATCAAATGATCATATTTACTGACAGTGCACCATCTATTTTCTCATGTCATGTATATTCTCCTCCTCCATCTGTCCTTAGCACCTTGACAACTTCTCCACTTTAATATTGAAGTTCTTGAATATGTCCAATGCTTCATCTTTGGTTTTAATCAAATAAATCCATATCATTCTACTTAACTCACCAAAAAAATGTTATGAAATACTTATTACCTCATAATGATGGCACCTCAAATGGTCCACATATGTCAGTATGAACCACTTCAAGAACGTTCTTCGCTCTTGCTTGCACTTGTTATTTAAAGGAATTCCTTGATTGTTTTCCTACCATACACACTTCACACACCTTCTCAGGGACATCAATCATAGGAATTCCACTAGCCATCTCCTTGACTCCTAGCTGCTGCAAGCTTCTGAAGTTGAGATGACCAAATCTTAAGTGCCAAAGCCAGTTTTCATCAATTGAGCTTGCTGCCTTCAAACATTGAATATCTGCAGCTTGTATGTTGATAACAAAGGTTCTGTTCTTTGAAAGAGGGGCCTTTAATATTATCTTCTTTTTCCCATCATACATCTCTAAGGCATCATCCTTCATAATCACCTGAAACCCTTTATGAACCAGCTGTCCTATGCTCAGCAAATTACTCTTCATTCCTGGCACATACAACACATTTTCAATCACCACTGTTTTGCCATTTCTTCTCTTGATCACCATGTTGCCAGCTCCCTCAACTTCCAAGGTTCTATCATCTGCAAACCTGATCTTGCTCTTTCTTGATGTATCAACGTCCACCAGCCATTCTTTGTGACTTGTCATGTGATTGGAGAATCCAGTGTCAAGAAACCAAAATTGAGACGAATAATGTTCTTCATTTGTGGTAGCCATTAACATGACTATTTCTGAGTTTGACGAAGAATGTTCTACGTTTGTGGTAGCCATCAACAATACTGTGTCTGAGTCTAAATCATCTTCTTGAGTTGCACATGCCTTATCCTCATTTTTCTTCTTCTGCTTTCCTTTACCAGACCAGCATTCATCAGCAAAGTGTCCAAACTTCTCACAATTGTAACATTGCACCTTCTTCTTGTCAAAGTTCTTTGATCTTCCTTTTGATTTACCACTTGTGCTTCCTCCCTTTGATGAGGACTCAGACTTGTTATCAGGTTTCTTGAATTTATTCTTTTTCCACTTCCTTTTCTGATCTCTCTTCTTGTAACACTTGTGCTGCCAATGCTTGATCACCAGGTTTCATTATGCTCATTTCCTCCATTCTCAACTCTCTTGCTTCTAAAGTTCCCTGCAACTCTTCAAGACTCAATATGAAAATGTCTTTGGATTCTTCAATGACACATACAATGTAATAGAACCTAGGATGCAAAGATCTCAAAAAAAATTTCACATAGTTTCTGCTCAGTAAGCTTCTCCCAACAGCTAACCATTTGATTTGTGATGCTCCTCAATCTTGAGATCAAATCAAACACCTTATCTTGCTCCTCCATCTGCAGCTATTCGAATTATCTTTGTAGGGTCTAAAATTTCACTTTCTTGACCTTGGTTCCTCCAGAATAACACTTCTCTAGAATGTCTCAGGCTTCTTTTACGTTTCTTACATCAGAAATTTTGTCAAATTTGGCTATGTCAAGGCATTGATGAAGAATGAAGGTTTCCTTGCAATTTTTCTTCTTGTTTTCTTTAAACTTCGACCCATGCTCCTCTGTTAGATTGACTCCCAGCTCCTCAAAACCATTTTCTATGATCTCCAATACTTCTTGGAACCCAAACAGTGCCCGAATTTGCAGTCTTCATCTATCCCAATCTTTTCCATCAAAGTGTGGCATATGGGTTAAAAAAATTTCACTGTTTGCACTTGAACTCATCCTCACTTCACTCGTGTTTGAATCCTCACACTTCACTCATGTTTATCACTCTGGGATCGAAAATCGTGCTCTTGATACCAATTGTTAGCTTTCAAGCTTATTACTTCAAGTGAAAGAAGATAGAAAAGTAGAATAACATATGAGTTGTACGACTTGTTTATTGAATGAACGGAGTGTGCTATTTATATATAGTTTATTCCTATTTATTCTAACTGTCCTCTAACTGTCTAACTAACTAGTTAAGAGATTAGTTAGTTAGCTATCACATACACTTAGTATTTTAACTTGAATTGCACAAACTTTCAATACCAAGAACGTTCTTGGTTTATTCTGATTTTTCCAAAACATTCTTGGTTTCTAACAATAAATATGGTTAATTAAGTATTTAATAATTTGTTTAGATGAGTAATTATAAGTTATGACCAATCATTTGTGATAGGTCATCATTTTATTTTCACTTTTTCAAAAAAAAAAACGAGAAACCAAATTAAAAAGTGTTTTAAAATTATAAAGTCAAATTGAAAATATTTTTTTTACAAGAACTAAAGTTAAAGTGACATTTATTTAAAAATACTTTTTTTTGCATATTTAAGCCTTGTTAGGTGTTTACCAATCCTCGACTTATGGGAGAATATTAAAATAAATGCTAACATACATTTTTAGTCATTTAAGTTTAACTCAGTTCTCGCTTAGATTCTTTAAGTTCTTTTTCTCCGATTTAATCATTTAAGTTACATTTCCATTTGCAACATTATCCTTTGTGTTCTAGTCTGTTTGCACAAATATCCTTTATGTTCTAGTCCTTTTTTAATAGTCCTATAAAAAAGTTTCTTACAAGAACTAAAATTAAAGTGATTTTTTTGCATATTTAAGCCTTGTTAAGTATTTACCAATCCTCGACTTGTGCCAGGATATTAACATAAATGCTAACATACAATTTTAGTCATTTCTTGCTTAGATCTTTTAAGTTTTTTTTTTCTTTTTGATTTGGTCATTTATAAGTTACATTCTGTTTGCAACGTTATCATTAGTTTTCTAGTTCGTTTGCACAAATACCATTTTTTAGCAGTCCTGTTAAATAGTGTCTGTTAAGTGTTTAGGTGACCTTAACTGAAATTATGTCTCTCCTAACTGGAAAATAAAAATCATCAACTTATGTTTTTTTAATAATTGATTATTATTTAAAATAAAAATATCAAATTAAATTGTTAGGGTTCTTCCTCGTTCTCTTCTTCACCATTTTTTTCTTCAGATTAATGATAACACAAAGTACAAACGCATATGGGAATGTCAAAATAGATTGCTCTAATGAGTTGCATTCATTGTCCATACCTGCACTTTTTAACATGAATTTGGGAGAGAAAAAGAAAAGGGAGGATTTTTGGTGAACAACTGTTTGTGGGAAAGAAAGATGGATCTATGGTAGAAGGGAAGAGTGGATAGAGATATAAATTTGAAATTAAAATTGAATGGGAAAGAAAGAAAAAAATTAGATGTTCTTATCAAACTTGGATCCATTATATTAATTGACAAAAAAATCAAAATTAGATGAGCAAGAAATGGTCGCTAGTGATGTTCAATAATTTTTTTTTCTTTCTTGTTCCATTTTCCTTCTTCCCCGGGTGGAGAAATTCTTTAATGATTGGTTCTGAATTTTGATTGGTTGCTAGAAATATTTTAAACTACCCCTAGTGAAAATATTAATTTCTTCAATTGCTATGATTGCATAAATCTATTATAATATATTAAATCAGACTCGCAAATTCTTATGTTGACACTTAAACTCTTTTTATGCCAAGTGATTCTATTTTTGTCACATTACACAAAATCTGATGTGTCACATTCTAACTCACACTCTCTAACCTCCATAACACATTATCATTCTCCTAAATTCCTTTGGTTTGCCTACTCCAAATCTCATTCATTTATCCACAATTACTATTTTATAAATTCTCATTAATCTCATCAATAATGCTCATTCATTTATCCACAATTACTATTTTATAAATTCTCATTAATCTCTCAATTTAATTGACAATGCATATTTGATATCTCTTCAAAGCTCAACAACCCACATGCTATATTCCCTACTCCAAAAATAATTTTTCAATTATCTATTCATTTATACTCTGTAATGCAAATTTATTCTTTGTAATTTTCTGGTTTTACTTTATCGGTTCACTATTATTTATATTTTTTATTTCTTTATCATGTTGAAGGTAGTATTAGAGTTCATAACAACAATATATAGTTCGGTAAAAAAAAAAAAGAAGGAATAGTGATTACAATATATTCTATTCCAATATACAACGAGATCTTTGATGCTCCCTCTACCAATGGATGTCTCAATCACATTTTTTTTTGTACAAGTCTCAATCACATACCATTAAGTGTTTGTTCCCTTTTAAAATTTTATTTTATTTATTTTCCTTATTTCAGGAAATTGGTTCTGTCTTGATCATGGATAATGTATCCCTTAATTCTTCTTCACCGGTATATTACAATATTTTAATTTAAAGTTATCTTCTTTATCATTTGTTTGTCATAATTTACGTGAACTATTTTGAAGCAACAGAGGTGATGAAAGAAAACATTTTGTTGCCTATTTGTAATCAATGAAGAATCACATGTTTCACTATGTATATGCTAAATGGTTGAATGTAACTCAAATTATTTTCATAACGAATAATAACATCATAACACATAATAACCGAAATATTTATTTAAAAAAGTGACCTAAAATCAATTCCATGATTAGTAACTTATAATAACATCTTAGTCTGGACATCGTTATCTTTGAGGTAGATCTCTAGGGTATCATACATATTTACTTCCATTGTTTTCTAATGTGTTTGGTTCATATCATTCAAATGTCGTACTTATAGTCTGATACCTTACCTTCTACAACTTTCTTTGATAGAAATTTGTAGAAACACAAAGAAAAAACTGTTTGTTATATATAAATATGAAGTTAATATGCAGAGTACAAAATTGAAATAAACTTATGAGATTATGGGAACATGCCATAGTATAGCTAAATAAGTTACAAGAGACTTAATGTCATAGTAAAAAACAACACTCAAGATTCCTCCTAAATAAGTATTTTCCATATTTTTCAACAAATTTAAATCCTTTATTAATACGAATTATTGGAATAAAGTTTTATTTGTTACATTAAGAAATAGTGAAATAAAATTTTCAAATAATTCATTTGACAACATAATTGCCAAATTAATTCAAATGTCTTTTAAAAAAAATCTGATAATGAAAATGTTGCGATCTTTTTGTAATTTCACATCTCATACTTTAACCAATGTTTGAATTTGCAAAAAGATCCAGTTTTACAAGTCTTAAACCATTAGACTTCTAAATTTTTACCCTACATCAAACAATTAGCATTACGACTCAACAAATGTTTGGATTATCAAAATAAGTTTAAAGCTCGCAGAAACATGCTACTACATATTCGAGAACGATGCTATAGGGACATTTAATATATTGGAGTGCAGATTCGAATTTGCAATATCTCATTTTTCTGCATTCAGTGTGTGTCTGTTTCGTCACTAAATATCGATCAAAAAGACCTTTATATTTTGTTTGTTATGTACTATAAAAAACACAATTTTTATATTTCAAAAACAAATTTTCATTCTTTTGCATAAATAATAATGTACATTTCCCTCTAATTAAACAAATATTAATTCTAAAATTATGTTAACTTACTTACACACATAATAGTTAATTACATATTACTCGCGCACGGCGCGGGTTAACATCTAGTTAATGCTAAAATTGAAATAAATTTGTGAAGATGTAATCATTATGTTTTTAAAATAAATCCACTATTTTAATTGACAAAATTAAATGTTACTTTCATCTAACTATTTTTGTAATGCAAGTTTTTATGAGTATTTTTTTTCTTTTTGAATTTTTCTAAGTTTAGGTTTAGAAGATGAGAGAAGGAAGAAGATAAGCTAACATATACAATATAAGTCAACATAATATTGTCACATGTGTTTTTTTTTAACGAAATGGTTAAAAAATAGTATAAATTGAAACAAACTATAACCAAACATAGATGATAACATTACAAGACGGAAAAAAAATTAAAGAATCAAATGAAAAAAAATTAAAGGATCTAACATAAGTTAATAGAAGTCGGTATCACTAGTATCTATATAAGCTCAAATCTCAATGCAAATCATTCGTTCAATTTCGAATCAATACAATGTAATAGTTCAGATTACGAAAATCCGTTCTGTGATGTGTATGAATCCTTAGTTAAAAATACTACTCACACATAGATGATTATAATGTGTTAGATAATGAAATTTTTTTTACATACATTACATGAAAATTAAACTGTTTTAAAATTATAATATCCATAATTTTATTTCTATATATGTTATATATTACACATAATCCATAAATATATAAATACAAAACCTCTTGGAGTGAACCATAAGCAACCGACAATATTCTACGAATATTCTTCTAAATTCAAAGCAAAGTAATTACTCACACACGATTTATAACCACATTTACAAATTATTCAAATTAGCTAGAACTGAATTAAGAATAATTCAAACTATTCTCTCAACTCCTCCATCATTACTTTTTCCATCATAACAATCAGCCACTGCAACCTTTTGCTCATTTTTATAAGAATACCTTTGAGCAAAGAACACAAACATGAACATGTTCAATGTGGTTATAGCTGCTAATAGCCAATAGAATTTATCCAAACTACTACTATTCAAATCCTTACCAAACCAACTTTTCCCACTTTTACTTGTAACATGATCAACAATTGTTATCAACAAACTACTTAGAAAATTTGAAGCTCCAATGACACTAAGGTAAAGTCCTATTCCCAAGCTTCTCATTGAGTCAGGAACTTGGTCATAGAAATATTCTTGCAAACCAACAAGAGTAAATCCATCACCAAAACCAATAATTAGAAATTGTGGAGCCAACCAAAAAACACTCATTGAAAGTGACCCTTTTGTTGGATTCATCTCAACAATTTGAAGCCTTTTTTTCTCAACCAAAGCTGCTACTATCATTGTAAAAACTGAGAAAAGCATTCCAAAACCAATCCTTTGAAGGATGCTCATACCTCTTTCATTTCCAGTTATCTTTCTTAAAATTGGTACAAGGATTTTGTCATAAATTGCCACTGAAATTATCATACCAATAGCAGCAAGAGTGTAGATTGAAGCTGGTGGAATCTCAAAACCATTTCCTATTTTTCTGTTCATTATAACACCTTGTTTGATAAAGAAAGTGGATGTTTGTGCAGCACAAACTCCAAATGGTAAAGTAAATACCCAAATGGGGATCATATTGATCATAAGCTTCATTTCTTCAACTCTAGTCACTGTTGCAAGTCTCCAAGGACTTTGTTCCTTTGCTAAGTTTCCTTCATTTTCAACAATTGCTGCCTTGTCAAAAAATCTGAAACAAAATATACCATCACTTAATATTATGATCCTTAATATTACAGAGAATTGTAGTCAAATGTGGTTGCGATCACCATTGCATTGCAATTGAATATGCGACATATGCATAATTACAACGATGATCATGACCACAATTGAAACATTGATTGTGACTACATAGGACTCATGTTTTACTTTATATTTTATATTACAACTTCAATAATGGTAATATTAAACCTTAATTAATTCATGCAAAACTTACTTGAGATTCTTGGTGTGAACTAGGAATTTTCCATTGTTGCCCTCAGACTTAGAAACTTCATACAAATGAGTTGGATTGGTAGGATAAGGAAGCTTTCTTTTGGAAATAGCAGCAACAAGAACTTGCAACATTGGAGTCAAGGGGGACCCATTTGGTATCCTATATCTATAAAACTTACTTCCTATCACAAAGATAAGCAAAGAGATAGTCATGACACATATGAGAATGAGATCAGCAACTCCCCAATTTACATGATCTTGTACATAAACAATCAATGTCACTCCAAGAATGAGTCCACTACAAAGACCACAATTCCACCAATTGAAGTAGGACATTTTTTGCCTTCTTTCTTCATCATGTTCATCATCAAATTGATCAGCTCCAAAACTCTCCAACGAAGGTTTGTGTCCTCCAGTTCCTATGGATATTAAATATATGGCTAGGAAGAAGAACACCTCATGAATCCTTCTTGGTTCAATGCACATATTTGTATGATCACATGGCTTTAAGCTTGGTAAGAACCATGACAGAGAAAGTAGGATCAAACCCTGTTTATTAATAAGAAACATTATTAATAAACTATATAACAAAATTCATATCAATAAGTATTTAATTACAATGGAATGACCTTGTCAACAATTTTACACATAAGTCCAATAATATCATATCATGTCATTATTTGTATGAGTATAATAAAATAATAGTATGACATAATTTTATAATTAAATACTTCTGTAAAAAAAATTATTTTCTCTTTTCTTCGTAATGAAATATAAACAAAAATATTTTTTAAAACAATTTTTTGTTTGTATTCTGTTCAAGGGAAAAAACATAGTTATAGAAACTCATAAAAAATTAATGTTACTTAGTGTTCTAGTTGAATTGTGTGATTGAGATTACCATGAGATAGATAATGCATGATGCAATGACAGTGGTGTAACGGCCCAAGTATGAATCAGCTAGGAAACCTCCAAATAGTGGCATTAAAGTGGTGACTCCAGACCAATAATTCACATTTTTAACAGCTGTCTTAAGGTCTTGATGCATCACTTTTGTGAGATAAATGACCAAGCTTGTTGCTATTCCAAAGTAGCTTAACCTCTCACTAAACTCAATTGCTGTAAAAAGGGTAAAATAGATTATTACATTTAGGAATATATGAGCTCATAATGACGTTATAAACATATTGTAATAAATGAATAAAATAAAGTTTGGAAAGTTGTCTCATAAGCAAATATGGATTCTCAAGATATTTTAACTTTTTAGCTAGGCATGTCATATTCTTTTCTGAACACAAATGGTAGCTATTGGACCTAGCCCATTGTGCTACTTGATGGGGGTGCCGATAGCTTACCAAAATTGCTAGCAGAAACTCAACCCAAAAATGCAATTTTTACTATCCACAAGAAGTATAATCTAAATCCTAGTCATCACCTTGGATCCATTGAGGGATAGTGACATAAAAGGATCTAAGTCTCGTGATAAAAGTGCAAGGTTACCTCTCATATCCTTAATCACTCGTTTCCATCAAGAAAATTTTATGAAAATTTTAAAAAAGATTTATAAAATTATGGTAAGGATATAATATTTTTATTAAGTTATTCTTATCAAATATTATTATATTGTTACACTCATTATTATTAATTAAAGTATAAACAATTAGATTATGTGTGATACATGTAATTCTAATTAGATGATATAATTAAAAAATAATAATATTATATTTAAAAAGATTTATTTTGAGAATTTTTTTATAAATGAATCATTTGTTATATATAGGATAGAGGAATCACTTTTTTATAAGATAAATTTAATGATGCATGTACCACTTTGAAATGAATTTTTGTATTTCTCTATCTCAAATTATACACGCAGGAATCATGTTTATTTGAACAAATAATCGTATGTGCATATATTTTGTATTATATTAATTACTCCACCAGCATAAACGACTAACAATACTTATCTGCTAAGCATTTTCCCATTATTACTAGCACTAAATAACTATGTGAGTGGGATTTCTTAAAATGGAAACCCACTTTATCTAAAAACACAATGGAAATTAACTAATAATAGTATATATATAATTATGTGGCAGATATGGTCTATCACTCATCACTAGTGTAACTAGTAGAACATATCTAGTTCTAGCTAGGTAAGGTATCTCGTAAGTATACTTTAAATAGAAACTATAGCAACATATAATATTTTAGAGCGCGGATTCTAAATCACGATATTTCACTTTCTCTAAATTTAATTTCTGTGAATTTCACTGTTAGATTATTTAAGACAAAACAAAATAGTCGAAACTACATTATAGATGTAATCGATTTGTATGTTTCTGATCATTAATTAGTTGACCATTTCATTTATTGAAATTTGACCATATATAAATATAGAATTGGATTAAGTGTACTCATTTGTTTTTAATTGAACGGTTGAGATGCACGTAATTACATGTTCTCATAGAATTGTGATTACACACAACTCAAATCCTTTGATTCCTACTATTTAACATTAAACTATTTAATATTAAACTCTTTATATTATTTCGACGACAATATGAAATAAGGAACACATGCACAAATATTTTTTCTCATATATTCCTTAATTTTAAAAAGAAATTATCAAAATATCTCATTTTAAAACAAAAAAAATACTAAAATGGCATATTTTTTGAATTTTCACTAAGTCGCATTATGGGGATGTGACTGTGTAAATAAATAAAAAATTGAGGCTAGAAGTTGGTCACATCTCAAGATGCGACCTTCTACTCATATATATTTTTTCCTTATTTTATATCAAAATAATATAAAAACAAAAATTAATAAATAAATCGTTAATGATAAAAATTATTAGTTAATGATAATATAAAATTAATTAAAATTAATATAAAAAAATTAAAGAGATTGAGTAATGTCGCTAACTTTCGGACAATATTTTGAATTATAATCCAGTAATCAATATAGTTCGTATATGTTATACATTTTATTCCTAACATCTATTTTATTTCAAATGTAAGTAAATGTATCTTCATTTATTTTCTCTGGAAAAAAATAGAATTTGAATATAGATGCTAATTTATATTTCAATAAACAAAAATCGATTGCAAAATAGGAGTGAGTTGGCTAGGTTGCAAAACAGGAGAGAGATTCTAATTTATTTGCAATGTCACAAAAATAGTAAATAGTTAACAAGTGAATAGACTATAAAATAGGAGGAAGTTCTTAAAATATTGTCCGAATGTTACCGACAACTCTATTCAATCTCTATAATTTTTATTTTTTATTTTCTTACTAATTAATTTTATAATATTATTAATTAATAGTTATAATTTTTAATTATGTTTTTATTTATTTTATCACTTAATACAAAAAAGTGAAAAAAAAATATGTGGGTAGAAATTCAACTACTACCCCAAATTTTCTATATTCAAAATTCAAAAAAGTAGAGTATTTTGATATATATGTTTGAAAGCGAAATATTTTAGATTTTTTTAAAAAAAAGATATATATTTAAAAAAATCCACATGAGCTATACAACTAAATAGAAATTAAATAAAATTTAAGTAAAAGGAGATGATGGACATATTTTTATGAGTTTAATTGTTATGTATTGTCAATATAAATTTTTTTATATGTCAGTACATCACAATTAATCATAAATTTAGTAAAAATAAATATTTCAAATAATTTCACTTTGTGATTGACCAATAATAAAAAAGAAAATTACATTCAAAGTGTATATAAATTAGATTATATTTCTATAGTGTTAAAATTAATAAGTGAAAAATTCTATAGTGTAAATCCGAAAAACACGGAACAGTCCAGTTTTTTTATATAGAACAATAGGAAAAAAGTTTTTTTTTTTTAACTTAAACACAAAAAAAATACATAGTCCCTTGAATTTTTGTTGATTTTTGGGTCCGGACCATATAAGCTCCATGATAAGTGTGAGTCAAAATCCTTTCCATTTTCTTTCTCCATTTTTGTTGTTTTTTTATTTTATTCATTTCACCCCTTTTTTACTATAGTTTTGAAGTATTTTTGGTTATATAAAAATATTTAGATCCATCAAATGTTTCATTATTATATTTTATATTTCTAAACTTATGGTAATGAAAAATAAAATAAAGAAGAAGAGAAATGAAAAAAATCTTGACTCCATGAGTATATATCGAAAGAAAGATCAAAATTGTCCTATATAGTGTTATTATGATTATGCATATGAAGTTTATAGGGTGCAAAATGCATGTAATTGTTACCTATAATGAAGAAAGCAGCTTTCCAAGAACCAGTTGAAGATCGGAGAGGAATTCTTCCTTTATAATCCAATGAAGAATCATTAACATATTTCATCTCATCATCAATCTCCCCTGTTTTTGCATCAATTCTTTTTTTGTCCATCTCACAATGACAACTAAGTATTGCTAGCTAGAAGTATTATGAAATTAAGTGATATTGGAGCTAGATGTGGATATTGAATTGACAAATGTGCCTTATTAGAACCTCCTTATATAGAGAATGAGAGTTGTCTTTTTGCCCCACTAGCTATCAGCATAGTTGAGTTTTGGAATAATAATAAATGAATATCGCTCTGACTCTCGATCATGTGCAATAATTATAACTATGGGTAAATAATTATTTTAAATCTTAAGTGGCAGTTACTCAAATTAGTCAAATAGTAATTTAGACTTTTTAAATTAAAAACAAAAATAAACAAACCAATTTTAGAGGTTTTATCTTTCTTTTGATTTAATAAAAGACTATTTAAATTAATATGTAATTGTTTTATTGATTTTGATGGATATTTACTAAAAATTATTTTGAAAAAGTGACTAAATTGATCGATATTATTTAATTTAAGAAATTGATTTATTATTTTGTAAATATAAGAAACTAAATGGATGGAACCTCACAATTTCAATGACTAAATTATTGTTTTGTAAATTTTAAGAATTAATTTGATCAACCTTTATGATTTCAAAGACAGAAATGACTATTAACTTGATAATTATTATTATTATTCCTTTCGTATCATATTATAAGTGGTGAAATATTTTGCACATAAATTAAAAAATTTAATTAATATTATACATTTCATAAAAAAAAAGTATCCTATATTATACTAAACAATTCTTTGTGTTTCATATTAAGCATTTCACTCACTAAATTGTTGGACTCAAGAGGTTAATAAACATTAATTAAAGAAAAATTATTCAAGAGAATTTGAGTTTAAATCATAATTTGAGTTTAAATCATGATTGGAACAACTTACTTACCTCTTAGACAAACATTGAACTACCACGGCACATTTTCTTTATGAATCGAAGGGTTAAGGTCAAAATAATTAAATACTCCATCTATCTCATATTTATTAGTGTCTTATTTGAGTTATGCACATTTAAATGAGACGAAACTTTCTAAATGAGACACTTAAAACGTCAGCTTCATTTAAAATATGCGCTTTGGTTGGCGTTTATTGTCCGGGTCGATCCAACATATATAGAGGCCTAATTAAGACATTTTAGTATGAGAAGTCTATAATATAAAATCATTTATTAAATTAATTTAATTGATATCGTATAATATTTATTTTTCAATTGATAATAAAGTTAAATAATTTAATATTTATTGAGATGATATTAAATTTAGATAAAATGTTATTAGGTTTAGTTTTAAAAATATTAGAATATAGGCCTTTTTATTAACTTAAAAGTTAATTTAAGTCGTCAAATAGAAATTTTGTTTTTTATGGAAGTATAAAACGGTGTCTTTTACCCTAGACCGACCCTGTATATTATAGGACAAGCTTCCAAGTAGAGTAGAATTATGGAGGAATGAGTAATTCGCGACCAACATCAACAATGCTGTGTATGGGGTTATAATTTGCTTAAAAAATATGTTGTAAAAATAGTGTTCCCTTAATAACATGTGATGAAAATTTAGATATTAATTTGTTTTCTGTCATTTTTTCTATGGATTAATTAGTTGTTGAACCAGATTCGTAAATTATTAGTACTAGTATGTTTGTAATCCGAAGAAAAAGATTTTCCCCAAATAACACGTGAATACATCAATATTTCTCCTAATTATTTTCTCACATTTGTACAATATTGTAATCTTTTTAAATAATAAATGTTAATATTTGTTATGTTATAAAGATAAAATTATGAACTTTTTAATCAGTTCAATGTTTAATTCTCTAATTCCTCTATTCCAAAATATAAAGATAAATTTATGTATTTTTTCATTTTAAAATGTAAATATAAACGAGTTAAACAAAATTGATATATTTTATTCATATAAATTAAATTTTTAAATTAAATATATCAAAAAAAAATTAACTCATTTTTATGTATATTTTGAGACGAAAGAAGTACCATATTACATTTGAATTACATCATAATCTACTTTTAATATTCCGTATATATAAATCAATTGATAATTATAAAAACATCAATATGTAGAGATCTGAATTTAAATTCAAAATTTTATATTTTTTTTTTATATTTATGATGTATATAGCTTAATTTGAAAAATAAAGTTTTGATTATATAAAATTGATTTGTTAGATTTGAAAGGGGAAGTCGTGAGATGCTCTTAACTTGCATATAGGAAATGTCATTGTATGGAATGGTATTCGCCCCCACTTTCTTTCATGGGACCACATTTCTGTTCCTTTTTGGGCACCAAATTAAAGTTACGTGTCAGCCAAAGTCGTTTGGCAAGAGCGCTGTTTGAAAAGACCACAAAAAAGTTCATACCGTCTTCACAAATAATTGATTAGATTTTGGTAAATTTTAGTTTATGTTTCAAAAATTGCAGTTTATAATTAAATTAAAATCAGTAGTATATAATTCATTAATTTTTTTTAGAATATTAGATTTTATATAGTTAATAAAATACGTATGACTGACACAAATTTTTAAAGACAATTTAGAACTCTCTTCAAATTATTAGTTTCCTATTCTTTTCTCTTTCATCATATGAAGAATAAAGAAGAAAAAAAACACGTGAAATATTTTCTCTCAAGATATTCAGTTAAATGCCTGTTTAATTGCGTGTTATGCGAGACTGAAGAAGAAGAAGACAGTTTACATATGTTTTTTCGATATCGGAACAGTCGACACTACTGGCAATGCTGTCAATTCGGTAGCACTGTACAGGTTGCAGCTGACACTGCTGCAACAATAGTTAATGTTATTTTCTATTTCTTACTGATTCTGAATGCGAATGATGCTTTGATCATGGCGTTGATTCTTTGGGGCTTGTGGCAACAAAAGAATAACGAAGTTTGGAAAAGTTGTATAGAAAATTTTGCTCAAGTTTATTGTCGCGAGACTTGTGCATTAGAAGTTTGAAGTTTGATCAACAAAAGGATAGGTGCGCATGAAACTGAGGTTGTAAGTGTGCAAACAACAACTAGTCCTAGCCCTAGCAATAGTGTTTGGGAAAAACCAATCTCGAGAAGATTTAAATGTAATGTCAACGCCTCTTTTTCATCGCAACACAATTGCGTGGAGACTGGTATATGCTTTGTTACTGAATGAGCAATTGAATTGCTTATTGCCTTAAGGTGGGTATGTGATTTTCAGCTTCAGGAAGTTGATTTTGAATTAGACTCTAAATGCGTAGTGGATAAACTATATTCCAATAGAGAAGATGTATCTTAGTTGGGAGCTATTCTCTATGATTGTAGTGTTAGAACCAAGATGGTTTGAAGAACAATTCCTTATCTTGTTTTGATGATAACAAAAAGTATTTTGTATGAACAATTTAATGCACTAATGTTTTAATTAAGTGTGTAATTCCAACATCAAGTGTTTGTGTAAGATATTATGCTATATCATTTGATGATCAGATTAATACAAAGGAACACCAAGACTTTATTTCTATGCTCTACATTTGTAAGTTTGGTGATACATGCCTCTAATGGTGCAAGATAATGTTCTACATAGTTGCCTCTAGAGATGCAAGCAAGCGTTTGACTTAGTTGCCTCTAGAGATGCAAGCAAGCGTCTAACTAAGTTGCCTATGATGAATGCAACAAGCATCTATTCGTCTGCCTCTGATGACTACATCAAGCATCTGATTCATGTGCATCTAGAGAAAGTCAACACTCAGTCAACGTTCATGAAGAAATCATCGTTATGGAAAAGTCGATGCTTATGAAAAAGTCAATGTCTCTGACAAAGTCGATGCTTATGAAAAAGTCAATGTCAATGAAAAAGTCGATGCTTATGATTTGATGGCAGTTAATCTCCCGAGAAGACAAAGTTGTGCGCATCCTTTGATTATCACCATGCTCTAATGGTTTGTAATACAATGCTCTTATTATCTTATCCTTTGATCTCATACCCTATGCTTCCTCTGATTTCATTCAAGTTACGAGGAGTGACTTATGGGATTGTGATCTGGTTTGAGCTCAACGGATAAATTTATCTTCAAAGGTTTTATGCTGAAATTCATGAAGATACTGGTTGTCTTTCTACTATAAAGTACAAAGGCCATACCCTAAAGGCTCTATAAAAAGGACATGTTTCCTCACTTGAGTAATATACACAACAACACACAACATTTACACATCAACTACACAACACAGCAACATTTTGCAATCATTCAAAATTTATTTAGGTGCTGAGAAAGAAAAAATCTGAAAGTATTCAATTGTAAATAACCTCTTGAGAAAGATTTTTCAAAAAAACCTAAACTCATTCATCTATAACTTAGCTTTAGTTTTCCTCTATGATTTGTAGGTGCAAACTAGAAGTTGAGTAGACTTAACTTGTTGAAGTTAAGTCTTGTAATTCGGTTTGAATTATTGGAGAAAATCCTTGTAGGTGAAGGGACTTGACATAGCTACCGATTTGGTGGTGAACCAGTATAAATCTTTGTGTGATTTACTTTTTTCCTCTAATTATTCATTATGTGCTTTTAATTACCAAGTTTATTTAAGAATTTTTTGAAACAGTAAATCACAAATCAAACCCCCTTCTTTTCTTGTGTTTTTTAACCTTCAATTAGTATTAGAGCTCGGTCTCAAGGCCTTAGCACCTTATAGAGTTTGAGTAAAGATCCAACATTCCATTATGTCTAACCTTGGTGATGAAGATATAGGAGGAAACATAACACACCCCCTCTGTTTGATGGAGAGCATTTTGAGTACTGGAAGGATTGAACTTTAGGATTTGGTTGATGATGGATACACTGCTCCTACCAACGATGATGGCACTGAAGTATCCAAGAAGAACATGAATGCTAATTAGAAGAAGAAATTTAAGATACATCATAAAGCCAAGACTTTTATGATGAATGCAATCACATTGAAAGAATTTGACAAATGCACTAACAAAGAGACACCCAAGAGCATATTTGATGCTCTAGTTATGACCTATGAAGGAAGTAAGAAATTTAAAGAAGCCAAAGCCAATCTTCTGGTAAAAAAGTATGAGTTATTTCAAATGGAGGAAGATGAAGACATCGAGACGATGTTTTTCATATTTCAGACTCTGGTTTCAGGCCTGAGGGTGCTTTAGGAAAGCTATACAACTACAGATCGTGTAAAGAAAATTCTCAGAAGTTTTCAAAGCTAAAGGAGATCCAAGATCACTATAATCCAAGAAGGAAAGGATCTGAACAGTCTTTGTCTAGAAGAACTGATGAGTTCCCTACAATCTCACGAGATTGAACTAGCAAAGGATGAGCCCAAGAAAAAGCATAAGTCCTTGGCTCTCAGATCCAAAGACAAGAAGGCTCTACAAGTGATTGAAGAATTAGAGGATGATGATTTAGAGGATTAGAGTGAGTATTCAGAGACTGAGGAGTTATCCTTCATCTCAAGGAAGATTCAATGCATGTGGCACAAGAAGAAATCCTTCCCTCAAAAAGACTTCAATAAGTAGCAGAACAAAGAAAAAAGTACTAACAAGACGAAATTCACATGCTTCGAGTGCAAGGAACCTGGACACTTCAAGGCAGAATGTCCAAAACTTGAGAAAAGAAGTCAAAAGAAAGAATCCAAGACCAAGAAGAAAGGTCCGATTACGTGGGATGATTCTGATGAATCCTTTAATAATGAAGAGCTTGCAAACATGGCTCTGATGGTTGATATACAGTCTGACTCTGATTCAGACTATGATGAAGAAATCGAAGTACTCTCTAATCTATCTCTTAGGGAGCTTATAACTGCTTTAAATGAGTTTTTAAATAAAAATCATTTTGTGTCTTCAAAACTAAAAACTCTATGAAAAGCTCATAATTATTTGACTGAAATGTATAACTCTCTTGAAAAATATTTTGAAAAACTTAAGAGAGAGAAAGTTACTCTAAATGAAAACATTTCAAAACCCTTAGATGATAAGATTTGTAACTCAGTCAAATATGAATTAGCCTTTCAAAATTTTCTTGCGAACAACATAGATAGAAGTAAGCAAGCTTCAATAATCTATGGTGTTAGTAGAAACGGAAAAAGAGGAACTGGGTTTGAAGAACGAACAGAAAATATTTATCCTAAGGTTGTCTCTATGGTATGTTCTAAGAAAGGACATAACAAAGTATCTTGTCCTATGCTAAGAATATGGAAAGACAAAAATCCTTTAAAAATTAACAAACTAGGACCCAACCCAATTTGGGTACCTAAAGATAAAATAATTCCTCTTGTAGATGTACTTAGCAGCAAAGTTAAAACACCAATCATGGTATCTGCACAATGACTGCTCATGACACATGATGGGAGAAAGGTCTATATTCCAAGATCAGACCCTAAAGGTCGGAGGAACACTTGGATTCAGAGGAAACAAGAAGGGAAGAATAATTGGTCATGGTATATTTGGTAATGGTTCCTTTTCTTCTATTAAAAATGTATTGTTTGTTAAAGGACTAAAACATAACCTATTGAGCATAAGTCATTTAAGTTACAATAGTTATGATATTGTCATAAGACCATTATTCAAATTTCTCACAGGTCATATAAAAGATACCTATAAAGGTTACCATGTACTCCTACTATGATCAAGGAGAAAAATAGGTCAACATAAATATTATCTATAAGACTATAAAAAAAATTAATCTTCTTCAATGAATAAAGTTATCAGAGAAAAATAGAACCAATTAGAAAAAACTAGAGCAAACATTTCTATAAATGCTAAGTTCTAAAATGCTAGAAAGCAAATTTTATTATATCTTAGGAAAGTTAATTTCTGATTGTATTTGTGTTCAACCTCTTGATCCTCTTGTAAGAGTAAATCTGCATTTCAACAACTTTTTTTCAACCAATTGTAACTTGACCTAGTAGTGGTTATTTTGTTTTCGTCACAAGTTTGATGGTACTAATTCATTGTCGGGAGATTGGAGAGTAGTCAGTTGAAAGTGGTATTCTTCAATACGTTTAGTGAAAAATCCTTTAGATAGAAGGTACTTGACATATCTATTAGGTGGATAATGAACCAAAAAATCATTTGTGTTAATTCCTCTATCTTTTATCTTCACTTGTGTTCAAAAGCCTTAATTGTCAATTTTATTATAGGCTTTTGTAACACAAATCATTTGTGAAGAGAAGTCTTAAAAAGTTAGGGTTTAGAAAGTAAACAACTCAAAACACAACTCAAAACATCTTTCTTGTGATAAGCCTTGCAAATTGATTAGGTCCTGCTCACCCCTAATTTTTGCAATTTGTTTTAATTTCATGTAGTTCTTTTTGTTTTTTATTTTTGGGTTTTTTTAGTTTTTTCCCCCAAAAACAAAATTTTTCAGCAAAAAAACTTGTTTTATTTTTCCAACATGAAACTATATTGTATGTGGGAAAGAAACTTATTATTTTTTGAATATAGAAAAAAATTAATTTTATATAATAAAAAAGTATAATATATTCCATATTTGACACATATATTTATTTACTTTAGTATAATTTAAAACGTATATTTTTAATAATGAATAATTCATTTATTTTGATGGTATCACAAATAATACATTTCTTCATTGCTTTTAGGCAAAATACACCCACAACAACTAAACAACAATTTTCATACTAAGTTTATGATGTAGATAATAACCCATTCTGATTCTAATTATGATGCCATGTTGTGTGCATTTAGAGTTTGATCCTGAATGGACTGAGAAGAATGACCAAATTGAAGAAGATTTGGTAGGATAACACTTCATCTCCCCAGATAGGGTGGTGGTTCATGCAATCCCTTTAAAGTTCAAGTCATTGTCTGATTGAGTAAGGGGTAGATGTACATGATAGAAAATGTTTACCTTCTTTGTATGTGAACAATTGTATTTATATTGTACATTCGAGGCTTTGTTGAAATTATAACTGATTATACATTGCGATCCTTGTCCCTTGTCTGTTCCCAATCGTTGGAGCTACAATGACTGACGACTAGAATAATGATTTTAAGAGTTAAGTAGAATATGCATTTGTACAATGTACATGACAATTAAGTGTAAGACTTTTTTTGTGTGTAAAAAATTGTTATAAGTTGTACATAATTTAATCAAAATCTTATGATTGACTCATGGATTTGGTATTGTGTAGGATGGACATGAATGTCGTAATTCTCAAATTGGACTCGAGGCTTGCTACAGTTTAGCCTTTTGAATATAAATGCTTAAAATATACCTCTTACGTACACCATATTATCATTGTGTGAGTTGTGAGTCTTGGTATTGTGTGCCTCAAAATGAATGTGTATTTGCTGCAACATTTGTGAATTGTGTGCATTATGTATAATGGTACATTGAATTGAAATTGTTGTCATAATCAGTGTAAGATATAACAAATGTGTGTGGTGCTGAACATATTTTATGATCTTGTAGTATTTATATTTTGTGCATGTGAGAAAAAGTATTGTGAAACTATAGTAAGTTCTAAAGTATGTACAACAATAAAACGACTCAAAATTGATCATTATTAGGTAAATTAGAAACTATGTAATCCTTAAGTCACCTAAAAAAGGCTAGGATATGTTCTAAGTAGAGATCATAATTTTGTGAGAATTAATGGGCTAAGAGAATAATAGACTAAGTGATTAAATTAAATAATGTAATTCATGTTTGTTGGTGTTTTGAGACCTTAAAAGTGATTAGAACAAGATATAAAAGGTTGGGATGAATATTGATCAAGCTAGACAAGCCACCCAATTCATTTAAGACAAGACAATACCAAATTCTACATTCACTGGTCATGATTTGACTTATCCTTGTTATAAATCGACTTATCTGGAGTTAGAGAGCTCTATGAATTGATTCATGTTGTGTATCAATCGATTCATTTGCTATTAAAATGTGTGAAATCAATTCATCCGCGTGGAGATAGTCGATACTTAATTTAGAGTTTTTGATATTTTGTTGCATTTAATAGACCCTTATAAGTATAGTGATACATTTAATACATAATATATGATTGAATTAGATAATAATGAAACTTAAACCATATAGAGATAGTCAATACTTGAAACCATAATATAGAATGCCTAAATTTAAGTCTATGATATATCCTTTGATTGTCATTCTCCCATGTTAAATATGAATTATGTGATTATAAATCTTTGATGGAATAACATGATAATGTGAATATGAACAAATTTATTATCAAACGAGTTGTGAAATTTGTTGATGTGCATATTTTTGAAAGATGTGAATTGTGTATTAAGATTATTGTTGTAAAATTATGGATAACTAACACATGCCTTCGATAGTGCTCATTAAAGAGCGATCTTGGACTAGGAGGGGAGGAAGGTATATGAGATGGACATGTGAAGTTTGGTATCCCTTGTAATTTTGTGATGATATAAGGACTATGTAAATTGGATGCATATCACTAAGTCATGAATAAATATTCTACAAGTGCGAGAGAAGCACAACATTGAGCTCGATAGCGACGGTTAACACAACTCGGCCTAAGGTCAAGATGTCAATCCTCGGGGGGATATTTGGGTGGAGAATTCCTCTGTGGTTTGGGAAAGTCCTCAAGGTCGAGCAATACCATGCAACACACGATTACCTTGACTAGACGCTTACACAAGTCGTGAGTTTAGTTGAGTGGACATATGATGATAAGACCTATATGTTACGGTCATCCACCATAGGTGGCATTAGTACCCAGTCTCTTAAATAGTGCTTCCAAATTTAGATGGTATCACATGAAATGAGAAGTTTTTATGTGAAGTGCATCATATAGCATTCCATAATGAACATGTATACCTTGTCGTGTTGAGATATGTCAATTGTCCTATGTTATCTAATAAGTATTGTAACTGTTTTGTTAATGTATTATATGTTGTTACGACAACATGATATATGTTTTTCTTACCTTATTATTCATTAAACATGTTATGAATACTCACCTTTTATCCTATTTGTGTTTGGCGCTTACTAGTGCAAACGTCTCATATGCTACATGTGATAATTAGTATTTGGAGTTCGGTGATGACGCTCTCCTTTTAAAGAACATTATTTATTTTATTACAATTATGTTTAGATACTTTATATTTATTTTGGGATTTCATTCTATTGATAAGTGACATATGATTGGGATGAAAAATTTCTATGCTATCATTTAAACTAGAAGTTAAGTTGTGAGAACTTAATCTTTCCACGTGTTGAATTTAATCATTTAATGTTATGAAATTTTTAATAAGGATAATTACTAAGCGTTATGTGAATGGTTCGTTTTGTCCTTTATATTGACAAAGTTTTTGAAAACTTATTTTTATCCGCCACCATCTAATTAAATTATCTATTATTAGTAAATATTCTTTTTAGGATTTTAGGGTGTCACATGTGGCATACATTCTTGAGCCAAATTGATTGGTTTGCAGTAGTTTCTTTGTTATGTGTATAAATGATATTTATTTGCATTTATATTATTGTTAATAAAATAAGTCTTGGAAATCTAAGAGATTGACGATAAATAATATCTTCATCATTATAATTTAAGTCATTGGGGCTTTAGACATTAATTCAATCCTTGGACTTGGAGACTTGGGGTTTAGTGAGTTAGGATTTGAATTAGGTTTTGGATGACTTAAGAGGAGTAATAAATATACACGAGTTTACGTCTAACGACAGTAATTTCCTGTAAGACAAAGAGTATAACAAGTTACAAGTTCTTGCTTGGTAGGTTGGGTGTCTTTATTTTATCTTGCTCCTTGAGTTAGCAATTCGAACATAGTTTAAAACTTCATTCGACAATTAAATCATTGAACATGGTTCATGAACCAAATGGCTAAACTTAAATTGAAAGTTAAGTTCGTTAAATGAGCTAAATTTATTTTATATTTAGTAAATTATTGCATTTTTTACAAATTAAATTACTGATTTAAAGGATTAAAAATATTGACTTTTGAATTATGTAATTCGAACTAACAAATCAAATTAAGTTTCTCACGAGTTGAATCTAAAACAAAAAATTCATATTAAATTGGAGTCGAACAAATTCTTATCGAATCGAATTCAGCCAATTTCAAATAGACTCGGCTCATTTCCTACCATGCTAAATATAGATAGACATATACAAGAGAGATCAAAATATTTGCTAAAAGTTAGTAAAAAAAAAATTGCTAAAAGGCAATAGCGCACGTTATACAATTAAAATAATTAATTAATAATATTACACCACACAAATTCCACTAGATTATTTAATCAACCCTACCCATAAATAGAAACATTATAATTAAACACGGCTTAAGTCAAACAATGTATGGCTGAAATTGAGAGCAAAACTCATTGTGGACTAAGCACTCCCACCGTCATCAATGTTATGCTACCATTACAATCTTAATTTAGTATTATTTTATATTAAGGTCAACAATAATTATAATGATTTTTAGGCAAGACATGGTGGATAAATTATTACCACAACGAATGCAATTCAAGAAGGTATCCCACAAAGTAATTTATTCAACGTGAATAACGTGAATTACATTGTCATTCGTGTTCTACTTGTACTTCGAATATTGAAAGCTATATCAACCAATATCATTTTATTGAAAATTGGAGATGCAATTGGTTAATTAGATGACGATTAGAAATATCCATATTAGGCTTGGACCTTTTTTAAAAAATAAATAAAGAATTAGTTATTAATCAAAATGACATTAATAATCATTTTATTAATGTCTCATAAAGAATTTGTACTCAATATTTTAAAATTACAAGACTAAACTCTTATATATGAATTAACACATTAAGTATACCAATATAACACGTTAAATACAGTTTGTCAATATTTTGTAAAATCGTGTATTTTTAATACTGTTGTATTTTAAATCATTAAAATATTTTAATTTTGACAAGATGAAATTATATCAATCAATTATTATTGTGTTATGAACCCAAATTGATTTGAATAATATGATTGTACAATTCACTTAAATAGGCAATTCAACTTCAATCTATGGGGAAGGATAATACAATTCGGTAGAATGCTTGAGGTAGATGGAGAAGAAAAGAAATTTGTATAAGGTAGATGATAATCAAAGGGCAGATAGAGTTAATTTTTGATATAGATGCATGAGTAGATTTATTAAAAGCATTGGAAGAAGTAACGTCTAACATGGAGACACTCAGATTTAATTCTAACTATTAAATTTACGGTGAATTAAAAAAAATTGGTTGTCATAAAGAAGAGGAGATTGTTAGAATAAAAAAATATTAAAAATTCTAACTCCTAATTGATTTTGATGATGATTCATGCATTTCAAGTGAACGATTTATCATTTGATATTTGAAAAAAAAAAATTATTGGAATTTTGATGAATATATCTTTTATAAAGAACTCAAGAAATAAGACAAATCCATAACTTTATGAAGAAAAAAATGCAAAAGAGACATTATTTTAGGCATGGTGAAGCACTATTTAAATACATTTTGTAGTGACTTAAAAAAATTTGTTGCTAGTGGGAAAACACACAAAAACAAAGAAGGTAATACAATAATTGACGCGAAAAATTTGTGTTTCAAAGAAGCATCACTTGTTTGTAAAATTGATGCATCCTATGATCAATTAATTAACGCTCTATCTGGTCCTCCTGAATCAACACTTATAAGATTTCTAAGTTTATTTTTATTAGTATGAGGAATAAACATGGAGAAAGGCAAAATGGAAAAAAAGACATCATATATTATCAGCTCCAAAAGAGATGGAATTTTAAATTCTCAAAAGGATGGTGTAAGAAATCGTACAAACATCTTCTGCAAATCTGTAAAATATAACTTCACTGCTTGAAGAAAGACAAAATTCAGGACATAATAGAGATATTGAGTCTACTAATATTATAACTAAAAAATGATAAAAATGCCCCTAAAGATTTGAAGTTTCAATAACAACAGCATTTAGTTAGACAAACTATGATGAAGATCTCATCATGCACTTAAATTTGCAAAAATTTTCTTTTGAAAAAGTTGTAATTTTATCTCTTATAGTAGATTTAGTGTTTTGATGTTAAAACTAGATTTGTCTATATTAGACTGTGGGTGTATTTTTTTATTTTTTATTTTTTTTTATATATTCTAATTTCTCAATTATTTGGAAAATCATTAGAATATCATAAAAAGTGATGTGAAAATCATATTGTATCATGCAATAAAACTTAGTGGCAAGATAGGAACATGTTGGCAAACTTTAAAATGCGATAAAAGTCTTTTCTAAATGATTTTTAACTTTGTAGATGAACTTAGATGTTTGTAAATCGATTTACACGGTCTAGAATTCATTTTTGGGGTTTTAGACCTTGTGAATTGACTCACCAACTTCAAGGAGGTTTTGTGAATCGATTCAGATACTACTTTAAGAGATGTATTATCTCTAGTTTCTATTTAGAAAGAAGTTAAAGAGTGTCTTCTTCATAAAGACAGGGGTTCATATTTTCTTGGAGGGTGTTCTAAGAATTTGGTTTAGAGCAAAGAATGATTTGGTGTACGTGTTTTTAACAATTGCTAATGAATCTTGCATACGTTCAAATTGAATAAATAAAGGAAGAAACTCACATTCTTTGAATGAGAAGTGAATGTATTCTAAATGTGAGGACAAATTAAGTAGAGGAATCGTATATTTCACTTAACTTATTTACTTTCTGTATTTTCGTTCTTTTATCATTTTATATTTTGGAGTTTGGAAGCGTATAATTTATATTTTCTATTTGTGAATGATAGAAGAAATTAAAACATTGATTTTTTTTTTAATCAATATTATGTTTTGAATTGTTGAGTAAAAATATGTTTTGGACTGATTTCAACCATTGTGATTTGGTTGATAATTAAAATTTCAATTTTTCATTTTGTTTTTATCATTGTGCATGTCATTAAGTGGTTCTATAACTCTTAACAATCTAATTGATCAAAGTTGTTTCTAAGAAGAATTCAATTAAATTCATTTTCTTGTGTTAAATTGACATAGCTTAATTGGATTGTTCCATTGCAATATCATAAACTGTTTTAAAATTAAATTTTCAATATGAATTTGTACGCAAGCAAGTCTATCGTAATAAAAAAAATTCATTGTGTGATCGATTAAATTCTAAAAATAATGACTCTATTCAACTCACTTTTCTAAAGTTTATAGACTATTTCGTCTAACAGTATCACATTTAACTTTCTAAAGTATTTTCAAAATAACTTGTACCGAGAGTTTAAAAACTTTAAAAGAAAAACCTTTTATTTTTGTAAATTATTGTATTTGTTTAGTGAAGAAAATTCTTTAATAGACGTAACGTTGTGTTTTTAAGAATGAAATATAATTTGTGATTACTGCGAGATACTCACAAGTTTTTAATCAATATTTAAATAGTAGATATATCCTTCTAGAAGAGAAGAAACTAGGTATAACTATGGAATTGATAGTGAAATATTGTAAATCATTTTGTGTCTCTCCCTATTATTTACTTTTCTCCTATATCAAACAATGATATTTTTCCATAACACTGTTTTAGCCAAAAATATTCTTTAAATTTAATTTAAGTGTTCTTACATGTAACATTTCAAAAAGAATTCTTTGGACAAATATTTTAAACTACAATTCCATCCTCTTCTTGCATTTTTTTTCTTCTAATTTTGTTCTTAATATGGTTTATTTACTAACATGTAAATTAGGGGAGGCTTATAAACAACCGGAGTATATCTAGAATCCACCTCCGTATAGATCTTACAGGAAAAAAAACATTTTTTTTCTCTATTAAATTGATCAAATAAAGTGTAGTGCAAAATTATGTGTCTTGTGTATCTCATCAAATACAATAATATACAAAAAGTTAAATTTTTGTATATAGTTCTGTATTATTTTATATTAACTTATTCTATCTAGTACTTACAGTTTTGTGAATCAAACAAATTCAAAGAAAAAGTCACTTATTTGATGCATAACACGTCATTCCATTCCGCCCTATACTTAAAAGGATAGATTGAACATGAAATAAAAAAAAAAAAAAGAGTATATTTGATGAGCATTTAAATATTTTCATATTTTATCAACCTTCAAAATTCCAAATTAAATTAACTCATTTAAAAAAAAATCTGAAAAATGGGTGGTCACCAATAGAATATGTACTTGTAGGTTGTTAATATGCAAACACACCAAATATAAATCATGTGCAACACATGCTCTATTGTGTAAATGTGAAGGAATTATAATTATTCTGTTACAAAACCAAGTAAAGTTGATGAGATTCTGAAGAGATATCACTTGTTGATACTGTTACTTTTATTGACCTGTCGTTTATATAGATTGTAATTTGTATATCATGATAATTAGACGCACCTTTTAATACTGACACCATATATTAATACGATTTTTTGTTTTTTTATCATGTTATTTCTCTCCTCTGAACTAGCTTCACACCCACCGAATTTCTATTTTATACGACGTTGATATACGATATTTTTTGTGTTCAATAACAATTTGTTTGTATATAAATTAAACACATAATTGATTGGATTTATGGGGTCATATCCAACGCAAGAAGCACTTGGGTTACATCATTGTTCTTTTTACAATGATCACATTATTGTTTGACTGAGCAATATGGTGGTTTAATTTCAAATCATTATTGATTTTCACACCAGCGATTGACTTTGATGTATTAAAGATGATGGGTACCTATATTATTTAGGCAAATTCTAATTGTTCATTCTCGAGTCAAAAAAATTTACATGTTCATTTTAAACGTGATGAAAAACTTGGCATGTCTGAAATATCATTGTTTCTTGAAGTTTATTCAGAATATTCTTGAAACAGATATTTTTATTATGGAAAAAAAGAATTTCATTATTATGTATTATCAGTGTAAAAAAATTTACAGTGTCAGTCCATCACCATATATAAGTATGGTTTTAGATGTTATTATAATAAAAGTAAAATATATTTAATAATTCTAACTGATATAATTGACTAACAATATAAATTTTCTTGTTACTGAAAGTGTATATAAATTAAATTCTGAAAAAAAAATATATCTATCAAAACATTTTTAGAATAGATAAAAATTTATCAGACATACATTGTAAATGTAATAGATGCAAGATCATATTCTATAAATATTTATATAAAAAAAATACACTAATATATAAAACGACAAACTATCTTTATCTTAAAAACAAATTCAAAATTACAAAATTATTTTTGTTAACATCAATATCTATGAATTGTAATTGTTAATGTAACACCCCAAATTTTATAATAAATATTTTTTTAATTAAATAGAA
Organism: Cicer yamashitae; assembly: GCA_037974755.1. Classification (NCBI taxonomy): domain Eukaryota; kingdom Viridiplantae; phylum Streptophyta; class Magnoliopsida; order Fabales; family Fabaceae; genus Cicer; species Cicer yamashitae. The sequence continues at coordinate 19,937,291 of JBBPBQ010020323.1, forward strand.
TTTTAGATAATTAATTTGGTGTTAAAACTATTTTAAAATATTTGTGGATAAATCTTGTGACTAACTTTCGTTATATGGGTGTTTTCTGTGATACATTAATTTTGTATATATTTGACTAAATATGTGATATAAATAATAAATATTATATTTTATTATTTTATAAATAAAAGTATTTTAGTGTAAATATTTTAAAGAATAAGATTTTAGGCGATCTTACGTGTATATATGAGTTGGTAATTAATGTGATATTTTCTTGTGCGTTTGACTAATATTAAATATGCACTTAATTATATTTAATTCATTCTAAATATATTTTATTTTAATTATTTATTTATAAATAATTATCTTAGGATATTAAAAATGTTGTGTTTGATTCCCTTTATTTTGATATACTTGTTTTGGCATTGTGATTTTATATAATTTTATTATGATTTAGTAATTAACATAATTTTATGTTGATTTTGAGTATTCTCTAATGATGGTAGTATTTGAGTAATTTGAAAAACAGGTATAACTATAGTGATTATTTTGAATGTGAGAGTTTCAATTGTTAGTAATATATTGTATTTTTTAAAAGGTTAATTATTTTAATTACTCTAATTTATCATATATTAGTTATGAAATATTTGTAATATTTTGAAAATTAAATGATGTTTGAAGGAATATTAAAAATGATATTAAGTAACTATTAATTTTATTTTAGCAAAATAAAAATAATAATAGTAAAACATAAAATAAATAAGGGGACAATGGGTTTGACCCATGTGTGAACCCTAATTGTTAATAAAATAAAATAAAATAAAATAAAAGGAAGGGAGTTGTTCACTCATTTAGTTAGTCAATTAAGCACATTTTTCAAGATTTTTAACCATCCCAATTTCTCTCTAAAATACCTGATTTTCTGTTTATGAAATTCTTTATTTTGCACCGTTCTTCTTCACCGTAAGTCCGATTTGAATGAAATCAACGGCAAAACAACCGTGTAAACAGTGGCTATATTATCCATTGATTGGTTTTCTGATTTATGGTAAGTTTCCTTGACCGAATTTCGAAATTAATTTTTAGAGTGTCTTCTCATAATTTATTTTTTATGTTTACCCATAAACTGTCGAATTAGATCGATTGAAGGACAAAGAGTCAAAGAACAAAGGTTGTTTGCTCGTGGAATCGTATTCGTGTGTGAAAGCATCGAAATAAGGTAAGGGGTGAGAGAACGTATGAATTCATGAGTATAATATACTATGAGATGAACGGGAAAACCGTATTTCCCAACAATTCATCCAGGCTCGCTACGTACAGCAGTAGTCCTTTGAGAGATAAATTAATTAATGTGAAAATATGAGGATTCTGAGATTAAAATGTTAAATAAAAATGTTTATAAGGTGTTGATTGATTTAATTTTCGATAATTGTGTGGTATTTGATATTTGATACTGTTGTGATGTTGAATGAAATTCTGTGCATATGTTTGATTTGACAAATTTATGTGATGTGATAATAAAAGATGGATGCATTGTATGACATATGTTTATGTGATGATAATGATGATGATAGTGATGTTACAAATTTGTGATGAGTTTATATGATGATCATGATTATGTATGATTAATGATGTTATAAAATTGTGATAGGAATATTGAAGTACCCCATAATTGATGAAATGGTGATGATTCCAACATGTGCTAAAGATGATGCTCTTAACGGAATAGTCTAGGCTAACGAGGGGAGAAAATAAATATTGAGAATTTGTGAAGTGGAGATTATTTTGTCATCATATAGGTAGGGCTTGACAAGCCTAGTGATTTCGGGGAAGTACAACTGAATTGAGTCTGATCGTGGCGGACTACTGTTGAGCCTTAAGGCAAGATTGTTAGACATTGGAGGTATTCAGGTGGGGAATTCCTAGGTGACTTAGACGTAGCACTCCAAATGTCGGGAACTACCATGCAACACACGTTTACCTCGACTGTCGTGTATATGTGTCTCCGGTTGAGTTGAGGGGATCTATGAGGACAGGGCCAATTTGAATTGTCCGTCCACCGGGATGGTGTGATAGTATCAAGCCTCCTAACCAAGTATTTCAGAGTTAGAATGGTACCACGTTGTGAAGTAGAGTCTAAGCTCATGCATAACATTGCATTTCCTTGTGATTGTTTTGTTGTTATTGATGTGTTTCGAAAGTAATTATAATTTCTCTGAGATGATTTGATGCATATCATAATGAGATAATTATTTTACTTGAGTGACTTTGATGTTATAATATGGTACTATTTGCTTAAATATTTTGATATATCGTAATGTGATTATGATACGGTCTATTATGATTGTTTGCATGTTCTTCACACTTATATTATACTATCAACATGATTTCAAAACTCACCTCATTCTTTGTTTGTGTTTGACTGGCTTGCCCATGCGTTTGCGAAACAGTAGTTATTACAAGTTAATGAGTCTTGAAGTTCAAGTTTGGGAGAAATCCCACTCTGATGGGTGATACCGAGAATTAAGTGTTGTAAATTGTATTTTATTTATTTAATTAGAAACGACTTTTTGTATGAAAACCTTATAAGTACTACTAAGTTTTTGGAATTAAATTGAGAAATGTGATATCATAAATTAGTTATCAAAGTTTTTATTTCCTTAGAAACAAATTTTCTTATCCACTGCGAATTTTCCTAAAAAAATCTAGTATAAAATTATTATATATGTTATTTTGGGATTTAGGGTGTCACATTAGTGGTACAGAGCATGTCTGACCAATTAGGCCGAGTGAGTTATGTGTCAGTCGTTTGTTAGTCAATTGTCGACTTTGAACCAAGTGTGTTTACTCGTGTCCCTGTTAAGTGCTAAAACGCTCTGAAACACTTACCCATTATTCTTGTGCTACGTATTTTTTTGTTGCAATACATGACTTCTGAAAAAGATGATTGTTAATTGTTAACTACTTGCTTATTCTTGTTGTGTTGTGGATTCTCTTATTTTTTTATAGATAATTGTTAACCGTTAATTGCTTGTTTGTTCTTGTTGTGTTGTGTATTTGTTAAAATTTGAGTTAATTTGAATTATTGACATGACTAAGTTAATTACCTCTTGATTAGACTTGTGGCTTGTGTTTCTAACTTTGATTATTTGCTCTTTCGTTATAGTGGATAGTTAGAAATAATTTTTTTTTTGATTGACTAGCTATATGTTTGAAATTATTAATTTAATTGGGGTAATACTAATTATTGATTGATAGACCTTGCCTTTGGGGTCGTAACATGATTATTAAAGTTTTGATGTTGCTAATGTAATCAATTCAGAACATTAGTAGTAGTTTTGATACATTAGGAAATTCATATTATTAATAATAATAATTCTTGAATATAAGAGGTTGCTAGAACTTAGAATAAAAAAAAATGATATTTTGAATGAGTTAGTGTTGACTTATTTTGTAGAATGAAAATAACTTTTGTTTGAATTATTCTTGATTATCTTAAAGAAATTAAATTGAGTTGAATTTTTGTTGATTTATAAAATAACAATAATTCTATACTACTGATTTTATTTAATATTTAAAATAAATGAAAATTTACACCATATTTTACTACGTGTTGTTTTTAAGAAAATTAAAAATGATTTGTCGTTATGTTTGTTTAGAGGGGCTGATGTGAACAATGAATCATGAGCGTGTTTGGTTATTTGTTTGAAATGATTGATTTAGATATTATAAACTCATTAGAGTTTAACTTTATATTAGAGTTTTAGATTTTAAGAACTCGGTAGTGATTTATAATGATACTAAAAAAAAAATGTCACATGATAAAATGTCTACTAATTGAGAAAGGGAAGAAAAAAAAATTTTAAAAATTTTATTTGATTTTAAAGCGTGGATTTTAATTTTAAATCACTTGAAAGTGTTTATAGTTGTATCTAAATGATTAATGTTTTTATATTGCTTTTGAAATCAAATTAGGACGTTCGTCGTGATTTTGAAATAGTATAAAATTCATATTATTAGCAATAGTAATTCTGGAACAGTCAAGGTTGGTTGAATTTTTAAAGTTAGACTTTTAGAAAGAAAAAATTGTGAAGGAATTAAAGTTGATTTAATTTATAAAAGGAAATGTTTCATGTTTGAATCATTGTTGACTTATTTTAGAGAATTTAATTGTGTTGATTCTTAAAATAATAAATATATAAATATATATATATATATATATATTTATGATTATTTTATTTAAAATTTAGATTCACCACACAAGAGAAAAATATTTACGCCAAGTTTTACTATGTGTTGTTTTTAAGAAAATCTAAAAGATTTGTTGTAAAAATAGTTTTCAGAAATCAGGAAAAAAAATATATATAACTATTTTAGAAGTTTTGGTGAGTTAGGAAATTTTGTATCTACTTTGATATACATGATTTGATTTAATTTCAAATATAGGTTGAAAAAAAATG
>JBBPBQ010020323.1:19941958-19962590 GCA_037974755.1 Cicer yamashitae
AAAAAAAGAAATCGTAAGATTTATTAAGCAATAATCCAAGGAAAAGTTTGAAATTCTGAAGAAAAATTATTTTATAGTATTAAAAGATTAGTGATCATTTTTAAAAAACAGTTAATTTATAATTTAATTGTGATAAATTTGTAGTTGTTGGATTGCTATGAGAATATTCTATATCATGATGCGAATTATTGAATTACTTATATGCATGTATATGTGATTAGGTGAATGTGAAAGTGTTTGTGTTTCAGACAATCTAAACGTTGAGAATTTGTGAATAGTGTTTAGAGTAGTTGAGAGTGTTTAAAAGTGAAATAATTCTATATTTCTTTATTTTGATTGGTGATTCATATTGATGCAAGTTGTTGTACTAGTTGTAAATTACAAATTAAATTATTGGGAATGTGTAATTAAGTGGATTTTTTTAACTTGAAGTAAGGAGTAGAAATTGTGGCGCCGTCTTCGCACTCCTAAACCACGTTAAAGATACTTTTAACTACCCATGTTTGAATTTGAATGACTATAGTTATAGTTGCTTTAACTAATTGACTCCATGAGTAGGAGAGACTAGCTATTCGAATGACTCATCGTCGATAAGAGAGGCAAAAATAACTCATTATTTTGTTAGAAGTACCTTTTAATTTTATTCTGTAAATAGTTGAAAAATATGTTCAACTATCTATCCCTTTACTACACCACTTTCTTTGGTTTTCTTGTCCCTGATTTCTGTTGAGTTATATCAAACTTATATTAGAATTAAAAAATGAGATTCTTGTTAGGCTGAAACTTGGAGTTTTTTTGAAATGATGCTTTGCTGATTTAGGATTTATTGAAACTTTGTCTTGTTGGTTTAAGATTTATTGAAACTTTTGTGAAACGATGCGCCTATCTGTTTTGAAATGACATTTCAGCTTTTACTTTATTGAATCATTATTTATTTATTTATTTAATATTTTTTTCTTCAAAAAAAAGTAAATAAATAAACTATTGCTTCGAATTATGTTACATAAATTGTAACAACATGGTAGTTATAAAACTCTTTTTTTTTAAATAATTATATAAAAAATTATTTTAAAGTGTGTTAATTGGATGTAACATCTTTTTAATCTTGGAGCAACTATAACACAAGTTGTACAACTTGGAGATTTTAAAAGCTCATTTTTGTAACAAAAATAATAAAACTATTTTTAAATCATATTTATTATACTAGATGTGATATTTTTTTAGTCTTCGAGTTTTTAAATCATAAGTTGTACAACTTGATAGTCTTAAAACTCTGTAGTACCCCAATTTTGTGCGGCCCGTTAAATTATACTCATAATATATCAATTTTTATGTTATTATTTTATTTATATTTATGAAATCTTAAAAAATATATATTTATGCATTCATATTTATTAACACAAAAAAAATGTATAAAATAGAAATAAAAATGATATTAATAAGTAGGGTCATTTTGTCTTATCAAATTACAATTTTAAACATAAAGTCAAATCAAATTACAATTTTAAACAAGTCAACTTTTTGCTCATGCTTGCTTATGCTCTAGCCTGCCTTGTTGATGCACTAGCATTGCTTCAGCCTTGCTTCTGATTTCTGTTTTTGTTACAAAGGCTTTGTTCTTTTGTTTTCTTGTATATGTTGTAACTATTTTTGTACCTGTCATAACTAATTAGAGAAAAACATAATTATATAAGTCAGAGTGTTGTAACTAATTGGAAATTAAGTAGAAGAACTGTGAATGGATCAGATGTGTAGAAGAATTTAGATTATGAGCAAAGAAATTAAGTATAAAATAGGAAACTAATGGAGAAGCAGAAGAGCAGAGCAAGAAAGCAACTAAACAAGTAAAAAACTCTATAAATACATCTTCATTTGTTTTCAAAGAAAAAAAAGGGAGAATCGAACACTAACAAAAGAAAACACCTAAAACGAGGAAGAAGAAAATAGAGTAGTAGCAAAGAAAAACAAACAGAAGAAGAGTTAAGGTAAAAAAAAAAAAATTCTTCTCTTTACATTATAATTATTCTGTTTTTTATAAAAATGTAAAGTTTTGATTTACAAGAGTAAAAATAAGTTAACATTGTAAATGAAAAATAAAAGGACTAGAAAACTCAAAAGTTTGTACTGTCATCGTCGCCGCCGGAACGACAATCGTGCCTTTTGGAGCGGTCGGCCCTCCTCCTCGGTCTTTTCCCTTCTCTCGGCCTCCTCTTTCTACCTTTAAATCTTTTCCTCCTTCTTTCTTCTTTTTTTTCTTTCTTTGTTTTTCTTCTTCTCCAATACTCCCTATTTGCGTTTCTTGAAAACACAACAGCAGTGGCTGCCCACTTCTTTTTGAGGTGTGATCTAGGGTTTCTAGTGTCACACTTTCTTTTAACCCTTTTTTTGTTATCTTAAACTTAGAATAATTTGGGCCCTAAAAAAAACAAAAAAGCAACTTATTTATTTGGGAGTTCAGCCCATTTAGTTTTTTTTTTTTTTTTTATGATTTCAAAATTAATTTGCTTCATAACTAAAAATCAAATTTCATAAAAAATACAAACAAATATTTCATTAAAGATTAATTAGATGTAACATCTTTTTAATCTTTGAATTGTTAGGACACAAGTGGTACAACTTGATAGTTCTAAAACTCTCTTTTTATTTATTTATTTATTTATTTATTTATTTATTATTTTTTAATAAATTTATCTAAAATCGATTTATCAATTTGTTTAATTAGATGTGATATTTTTTTTATCTTTGAGTTGTTAAGACACATGTTGTACAACTTGGCGGTTTTAAACTCATATCTAAACCAAAAATAATTTAAAATATTCTTTAAAGGATTAATTAGATGAGACTCTGTTGGGGACCCTTAGAGAGTCAAGACACATGTTGTAAAACGAGTATAACAAGCGCGCAATATATCCACCTATTTTACAGCGCTAGATACTACAACACTTATTTTTTTGAAAAAGCGTTGTAAATGGCTTAAAAAAAGCGCTGTAAAATGCGCTTTTTCGCGTAGTGTGAAAATCATACAACGTGAGAGTTTCTTTCACAAATATGGGAAGATCCTAAATCTCTTGGCAGTGAATGTGCAAACAGTGGCCCTCACGGCACTGATTCAATATTACGACCCTCTCTTAAGATGTTTCACCTTTCAAGACTTTCAGTTCGCCCTCACATTAGAGGAATTTGAACGAATATTGGGTTACTGCCTAGAGAAAGGAAATCCTTATCGATATACTGGGCAACCACCAAGTTTGAGCACAATTGCTGAAGTGTTGAAAATCGACATAAGAAAGTTGACAAGTAAAAAAGAGGAAAAATGAGCTATTCATAGTTTTTCAAGAAAATATCTAGAGCAAAAGTGTCAGGATTTAGCTGTTAAAAAAGAATGAGGTACTTTTATAGATGTTTTGGCTCTCATTACCTATGGTACTGTTTTATTCCAAAACCTTGATAATTTTGTAGATTTTGCTGCCATCAATGTCTTCTTGGCTTGTAACAAAAATAAACAAAATCCAATTCCCCCGGTTTTTGCTGATGTATACTACTCTCTACATATGCGACACGTGAAGAAAAAGGGAACAATTTTTGTTGTTTTCTAGTGTTGTATACTTGGTTCATGTCTCACATGTTGGAGTTAAAAGTAATCGTGAATGGCTTCAAAGTATAGCTAGCCTTACTGGGGACACAATTTCATGGTATCATAAAGAACAAGGGGTGGAGGAAGTAATATGCGAGTGCGGAGATTTTCCAAATGTACCTCTCATGGGAACCAAATGATGTATTAATTACAATCCGACGGTAGCTCTGAGACAGCTTGGCTACCGTATGTTGGAGAAACTAGATGATAAGTCGTTGGAAGCTTTTAATTTGCACAATATGGGTATAGTAGATCCACCAATGTTGCGAAAGATAAGTCGAGCTTGGGAAGTGATTATTAGAAAAGGAATGGTACTCGGATGTAGAAGTTGCAGCACAAAAGAACCCTATCAACAATGGGTAGAGAAAAGAGTCCAAGAAATCAAGTTGCCTTTCCAAAGTACACCCTCGAGTGATCAAGAAATACTTGAACCTACCCATGTTATAGATAAAGAAATAGAAGAACTCAAAGCAACATTGTTAAAATCTGAGGAGGAGAAAAGAGAGCTACAAGCGAAGTTAGAAAAAGTCTCCCAAGAGAACGAGAACTTATGATCAGAAAACACATATAAGAGTCAGTTTATTGAAAGAAGCAACAAGAGGTTGAAAATTGAAAAAGAAAATAAACTTGACATACAAGATTCTTTGAGAGGTGCAAATGAAGAGTTAGATGTGCGAAAGCAAGAAAGGAATGAAGCTATTGAAGAAGCCTATATGTGGAAGCCATTGTGGACAAAATCAGCAAGCTCTAAGAGTAACATGAAAAATGAATTTGAAGATTTAAAGAGACAACTTAAAGAGATGGTAGCCGAGTACGAAAGTCAAGTAAAAAATGAGAGGCAACACAAGAAAGAGATTGAAGAATTACTCTCAAAACATCAAGATGCACTAAGAACAGAAATGGAGACTTCTAATGAGTTTAAGAATTACATTGATTACCAAGAAAAGATCTATAATGACTTAAAGGATGAAACCATATATTGGTAGGATCGTTTTATGATGTTGCTAGGTCAGTTGAAGAATCAAGAGATCTATAAAGAGCTTGAAGATAAAGGCAAGCATTGGAAAAATTGCTTTTCAAAATTGGCAATGCTAGCTAATCAAGCAATTATAAAAATTCCAAAGCATCTAAGAGAGATTGATGCGGTAATGCATCCGCTCAATACTCGAGTCAAAGTCTACAAGTTTGTTGAATATTGCAAAAAATTGGTAGAAGAATTGGAGGAGAAGATTGGTTGTCCTATTAAAAGAGAAGATTGGAGTACCATAGTCGATGTAGTTTTTAATTTAAATGTGATGTACTCTTTTTCTCATCAATGAAAGACTTGCTATTTTGATCTCCGATCCCCATATTTTCTTTACTAATAATTCGTTTTTGTTAAAGAACTTACATAAGGCTTATGATTCCCCAACATCCAACTATCATGTATAAAATAAAGATAATTAACTAATTGATTTCATCTTCATTCCATTTATATTTAATACATACTCATAGAATTTTATTTTTATTTTATTTGATTTAAAAAAATAGAAGAAAAAAAATCAATAAAGTTGTTTCCCTGACACCTTTGTCGGACTCGCGCAAACTCCAAGATCATGGATGAACTTGAGCAAAACCAAGAAATGATGTTAGCGGATGTTAGCCAATTGAAGGACATGGTTGATCGAATTCTAGAAGCTATATAGGCTTCGGCAAGGAAGTAGAATACAGATGGGAATCCTCCAAGTTCAAATGAAGAACACCAAACCACTCTTTCTCACCCACCAGGCTTTACCCCAACTACCCAACATTTTCGTGCGACAACCATGCAATTTCCTATGTATGGTCTCCCACCTGGTTATACTCCGTCCGTAGTCATCAATCCCATGGACAACAACCCAAACTACTCAACTATCAACCCCCAAAACCTAAACCAATCATAAATCCCATCTTCTCTGGGCTACGTGCCACCTTAAAACACTATACCCCATTTCAATTCTAATGGAAATTGACAACAACCTCAATTTATCAGTGAAGATACACAATCGAAACCTAAATTTCATGTTTTAGAAGAACAAATAAAAGCAATTGAAGGAACTAATGTCTATGGTCTCGAAGCTTTTGATATGTGTTTGGTTCCCGATGCGGCGATCCCTTCAAAATTCAAGGTACCTGAGTTTGAAAAATACAAAGGTACCACATATCCTAAAAACCATCTGACCATGTATTGTAGAAAAATAGCTTCTCATGCTCGAGGCAATTTTCAAGTTGTTGTGCAAAGACCAAAAGGTTGAATGGAATGAGAATTGTCATAAAGCTTTCGAAAAGATTAAATAATACTTGTCAAAACCTCTAATCTTAGTGCCCCTTGTTCCTGGAAAATCACTTATTATGTACTTAACAGTACTTGACGAGTCAATGGGTTGGGTACTAGGGCAACATGATGAATCTGGTAAGAAAGAACATGATATTTATTATTTAAGCAAAAAGTTCACCAGCTGTGAAACAAGGTATTCACTGCTTGAACGAACATATTGCGCATTAGAATGGGCTGTTCGTCGGTTGAGGCAATACATGTTATGCCATACAACTTGGTTGGTGTCTAAAATGGACCCAATTAAGTATATCTTTAAGAAGGATTGTCCGTTGGCAGATGTTGTTATCAGAATACGACTTGTTGTATGTTACACTAAAGGCTATCAAAGGAAGCGCACTAGTAGAGTATTTGGCCCAACAACCTGTAGAAGATTATCAATCAATGCAGTGTGAATTCTCCGATGAAGATATAATGACTTTATTTGAAGAGACTGAATCATCTGATAAAGAAAAATGGACGTTGGTGTTTGATGGTGCTTCTAATGCATTAGAGCATGGAATTGGAGCCATTTTGATTTCTCTAGTGAACCTGTTCACTCCATTTACGGCTAGATTGTGTTTTGATTTCACAAACAATATTTCAGAATATGAGGCATGTGTCATGAGCATTAAAGTAACCATTGAATCAAAGGTAAAAGTTCTTGAGGTATATGGAGACTCATCTTTGGTCATCCATTAGACAAAAGAAAAGTGGGAAAATCGAGATTCCAAATTGATTATGTATCATACGCATATCAAATAATTGGTAGAACACTTCGAGCAGATCACTTTTCACCATATTCCTCGAGAAGGAAACCAATTGGCCGACGCCCTGGCCACATTGTCATCAATGTTCAAAATAAGCGTCGGTCAAGATGTGCCGGTCATAAAAATTCAACAAAAGGATAAGCCATCATATTGCTTATCAATAGAAGAAGAGTTTGACGGCAAGCCATGGTTTTATGATATCAAATCATATGTTAAGAATAACGAATATCCATTGGATATTTCAGAGAATGATAAGAGGGTTTTGAGCAGGTTGTCAATGAACTTCTTCTTAAATGGTGATGTGCTTTATAAGAGAAATCATGATATGGTTCTCCTCAGATGTGTGGATAAAGCGGAAGCGGAGAAAATCATTCAAGAGGTTCACAAAGGTTCTTTTGGAACTCATGCAAATGAACACGCAATGGCAAGAAAAGTCTTAAAGGTTGGCTACTATTGGTTGACCATGGAGTCTGATTGCTTTAGTTACGTAAAGAAATGTCATAAATGTCAAATCTATGCTGATAAAGTACATGTATCGCCCACCTCTTTGAATGTTTTTAAAATAAGAATATAACCAAAGTTTGATGTTACTTTATCAATTGAGAACGATTATGATTGGTGAATGAAATAGTATGGTTTAAAATTCCTTAAATAATCGAACACACACTACCAAATGAAATTGGAATTGATTTAGAATTGACTAAGTGCTTAAGGACATTTTCAGAAAACTAAATTACCAACTTGAAAACCTACGAATTTATAAAGTTAAATCACTCTTAAATAGGTAGATAATCTGATCAGGTGGTAACTGAAATATCATATGTGGAATTTGCTACACAAGACAAAAAAAAATTGTTATTTATGTGTTCTGGTATGATATTAATCGATCAAAAACAAGAATTTAATCGATTAATTGAGTAAAAGCATGATCGTCTTGTACAAGTCGAGCATTAATCGATTAACCTACTTAAAATAATCCATTAATCTCTTTCCTAATCCATTAATATTATTTATTAAGTGATTTACTATTTATCGTTATCCTATATGAACGTCTAAGCATCAAAACATCTAACAATTATCACATATGACTTTTAGGACTTAAATATAATTAACAAAAACTCAGGGTGATACACAATTGATTTGTTTATTTTTCTATAAATATTAGTTCCTACGAGGAACAAATGACGGATACTTAATTTCTAAAGTCTACTCCTAAACTGAAAACATATTCAAGCTTGCTAGAATAATAAGTATGTCGTCTATCATGTTTAATTTCCTTTAAATTTCAGTTATTTATCTCTTTGTCGATCTTTAAATTCATGTCATTTCCTTTTCAATGTAATTTATTTTATCGATCATTTTTAAGAGCTTTCGTTTACACTCTTGTGATTTGCCTCTTTCATTTTCTTTTTACACAATTTATTTGTTTTCAAGTCTTTAATTCATTTAACTTTATGTCATTTTAATTAAAAGCATTTACATTTTCAAGTCTTTTACTTTTCAGTATTCAAATCTCTTACATTCTTTTCAATTACAGTCTATTTACATTTCTCGCATTTAACTTCTACAATTTAAAATTCTCGTCTTTATGATTTTGCATTTAAATTATGTCTCATTTTATTCTCAAATGTCACTTTGTTCACGTCAAACCTATTTTCATGCCAATTTACATTTAAGTGTTATTCTTATCTTAAAATCACACATATTCAAAAAAATTAAAAATAATTTGATATACACATGTAAAGTCTCTCTTACCAATTAACTTGTCCAACATCTCATTAATTAAATATTTATTTGTGGTCGATTTTAGTAGACTTCTCATTTGACTAAAAACTATTATAAACAATTGTATAACCTTTGTGGGAAGCTTACGATGAACCTTCTTAACCTAATGAGCCTTATTTGCAAGCTTTTAATGAACCTTCTCATGTTGAAGAGTTTTCTTGAGAAAGCTTCTCATGAACTTTCTAAATATTAATCTAATGAGAACATTACAAAACTATATGCACTAGGATATTATACATTTCTTAACGTAGTATTTCGTTACGTAGAAATAAAAATAGTAAATAGAATTTTATTAACTTTATTTTGTTTTATAAAAAATTGCATATGAGAAGGGAGCGAAATGGTGGAGCCTTAAATATGTACTCTATCAATGTTAATCTTTCTATAATATTATAGGAATTTTTAGATAAGATGAAAATGAGTTTCAATCATTTTGTTATCCAAAATTTTCAAAACAAGGAGATTACAAGACAAGTACACTGCTAAATTCGACCACAAATAAATATTTAATATATTTAATATATTTATTCAATATATAGAGTTATTGAATATATTGTAGAGACTAGCTCTAATCTACTAAAGTAAAACCGACCATAAGCTAATGAGGGTTAATCTAGCACCAATTACAAGCTCAATACAAGTACACTGTTAGAAATTTGGCGTTTAGTGAACAAAAAAGGGTCGTTATTTAGTTAAAATCAATCTCAAATCATGTTAGTGACCAAAATAGAGATAAAATCGAAACATTGGGTAAATTTGAGGTTTCTTACAAAGTAGCGACTAAAATAGTGATTGTTTTTTTTAGTAAGCATATCGTTGAACACATTTAAAGAATGATTTTGAATCGAAATATAGTGACAGATCACAGATATAGATAGAAATTCGAGACAAAAACTAGAGACTAAAATTGTAAACGTTTGGGATTGTTTTTCGTCCCTATAGTGATATGAACGAAAATAGATTTAGTAACCGAATGTAGTGAACAAACTTTGTGATTGAATTTGTCCATTTTTTTAACATTTCAGTCACTAAATGAAGAACTTATAGTAACGATAATTGGAAAAAAGAAAAACAAAAGAAATGCCAAAATACAATAATAGAAGCTAAATTAGTTTTCACCGTAATAGAAGCTAAATTAGGTCTCAAGCAGTGACAAATCTTTATATGGATTAGGGTGGACTGTAGCCTGCCCAGGTCTTCAACATTTAATATATATACTCCTCTCAATCTTATATATAAGCAAAACAAAAGTTCATAACTTTTAACGAAAATAGTTGGGTTCATTTAATTTTAGTAAAGTAATAAAAAGTCATTGTAATCTTGTTGCCCTACATGAGAATTTGCTCTATGAGAATAAAATGTATTACTAAACAATAAAATCTACATTAATTAAAGGGTATTATACAATTATAACATTAAATTAATATAGTTAAATTAGTCAAATTTTATTTATCTTTAAGACCACAAAATATAATTTATGTTGTTTATATTCGAGATTGGAGAAAGTATATAATACTATGTAATATATTTGGAGCATTTACACTTTATCGTAATAGCTAAATAATGTTTTGAAAGAGAATGATGTTGCAAGTTCGACAATTGAAAGTGATATTTTTGCAATTTATTTATATTTTCTTAAACAACATATAGGTTAAAGTTCCAAAATACAAAATCAAAAAATTTAAATTGCATTTTTCTTTTTGAAAAACAACGATGTTAATCACTAAACCAATTTCAATTTTCTTACACCTCAAATATAAATATTTTTTTTATATTCATACGTTGTTTATTTTATTTTCATCCTCTAATATATATTTTTGAAAGCTTAGAAATATGATAATTATTTTAGTTTACCAACACATTAAAAAATATTTCAGTCACATATCCTGAAATATATATATATATATATATATATCCAAATCAATTAAGCAATATCATCATCACTAGAAAAAAGATGTTTCAACAAAATCTAATTTGCTTATTCTTTAATTTCATAATTAACGAGTAAGTGAGATTAATTGTTCTTTAATCCAAAGTTTCCTTAACCTCTTCCGGCCCCGTCTTACTGGTCATAAAATTCACAACCCTTTTAGTACTCCTTCATTTTTTGTCCTATCAAATAATAAACTCCTACAATTTTGCTCTTTTTGGGCCTATTGGGCCTCATAGGTCCCCATAGATTCAGACCATTTCTCTACCCTTTTTTATCTCTCCTTCTCAACGAATTATTTTACTTGCTCATTTACATTTAATCTACTCCCACTGTTTTATTCAAATTAAATTAAATATCTTATTTGAATTGTGTATAATTTTTAAGAAAATATCTATCAAAATTCTGATCAAGCAAATAAGGATCTCTATTCTTCAGGCTATGGCAACTTCACTATTAATTTTCTTTATTATTAAGATATTTAGAAATATCTTAATAACATTCTAACACTTTCTGTGATGAGGGCTAATGTAGGAAAAAGTCATTTGATATATGTTAATTATTGATATTATATCTTCGATAGAAGAATTCTTTGTTGTTTCTGCACATTGTGAGTCTGTTCAACTCGAGAAATTAGTTTATATAATTAGTCTCACGTTATTTGAAATTATAAAGGAAGAAGGAGCTCAAGACTATATATAAGGGTGGACAAAGTTCAATTATGAAATAGAACTACTTGAAAACTGAATCGAACCGATTTTTAGTTTAAAAAAGTCGAACCGAATTAGTTTGGATTTACTTAGAATCAAATTGAAAAAAATCAGTGGACCAGTTTATTTCTCTGAACTGAATTATTACTCATGAGCTTTGCACACAACAACTTTCGTGTCTTAAAATTCTTCTCTGACTTGATAAATCACAAGCTCGACTTCTCCCACATATTTCCAGAAATTGTGATCTAAAATACACCAATCCAAAACATATGAGTATCAAATACCCAGAAAGAAGCAATTTGAGTAATTATAGAAAATAGAAAGTCCGTATAAATTTTCTAATCTACAAAGTGTGTATAGTGCCTGACAATAATTATACAGCAGTAATCCATGTTAAAATACATGTTATGCAACGAATATGTAAAAATGAGGGGGAAAAAAACATGAATAAAATTGAAACGTGAAATCAAAAACTATTTCAAAAGATTGATATTGGGAAAGAGCATATGCACAAAGGAATGGAAGACAGAGACGGAGGGTCGCACAAAGAGAGTGTCGCGTGAAGTGAAGAGAGTGAATGTCGTTGTTATTAGTGTCCTATTTGTTGCGATGGATGGCGTCTGCGGTGGGTGACAGATAAGACTGTGCAAAAAATCCAGCTATGAGCCCAAATCCATCTTAAATATCCGATTAAAATAATATGGTTATAATCCAATTCATTTATCGGTTGGATATCGACTCATGTTTTATTTTTGATTTGAATTTTATGCGGTTATTATCGACTAATATTTTATTTTTGGATTTGAACCATCAATCCTTTCTTGGAATCCTAATTTTTTTTTGTAAATTGTAATTTACATACAATCTATTATAATATATTAAAACAAACCCACAGCTCTATTGATTGACACATCACACACTTATGTGCCATGTAAGACCCTTAGTTTTAAATTCTAATTTATGCAATTTTAGTATATTTTTTGTGTGTTGAATTATGAGGCTTTTTAGCCAATTTTAATGGTATGTTGTGTGTTAAATGCCAATGATATTTTTATGAGACCCGTTTAAAATTAGTTGGCGAGAAATAATTTAATTACGTTGCGGAAAATTTATTATCGGACTATTCTGTTAAAAATATCTTTGGTTTCTGAAAATTTTACCTGTCAATTGAGTTGCAACAAGAATAGATATTTTTATTAAAATAATTTGTGATGTGGGTAAGAGTTTTAATTATTGTTAGTTTGATATATATATATATATATATATATATATATATATATATATATATATATATATATATATAAATATACACTTGAAAAGAAAGAAAGAAGAGCAGAAACATTTTCTCCCTGTAACCGCCTTCCCTCACGCCTCCATCTTTTTCTTTTTCTTCTTTGGCTTCATAAAAAAAACAACAACAACACTTGTGGTAGAAAAAGAAGAAACATTTTCTCCCTGCTGCCCGTCGCCTTCTTCTTTCTACTTCTTGCTATTTCAAAAACCAAGTATTGGAAGAAAAGAAAACAAAAACCCACAAACACAAATCTCCAATTTTCTTCTACCTCTAAGCTTCCATTCGAGAAGTGACAGAAGGGAAAGTTGCTCTTTGCCACGTCCCAGTGCTAGTGAGATAACTTTGGAAGCGACGTCGTGAACGAAGTTTTTACCGGAATTTATCGCGGTACCGTAATCGGTTGTTTAAGCTATCGTTAAGGTAAGGGCTCCTTCCAAATTTTTAGCTTGCATATAAAATTTTATATGTGTATTTATGGAGTTGGAATCTGGTGAAATTGATGTGTGATTTTGTAGAAATTGAATTTAATTGATTTATGTGTGTTTTGAGGAAATTAAATTTAAGGTGTTTATGGTTAAAAATTTAGAGATTTAAATTTGTGATTTATGGTTAAAAATTTAGAGATTTAAATTGATGATTTATGGTTGAAAATTTAGAGATTTAAATTGGTGAGTTATGGTTAAAAATTTAGAGATTTAAATTGGTGATTTATGGTTGAAAATTTTGGAGATTAAATTTGGTGGTTTATGTTTGGAAATGTGGAGGTTTGAATTAATGTTGAATATTTGGTTGTAAAAGTTTGGTGTGTGAAAAAGATAAAATTTTGGGAATTCTGTTGTGGTTGGATAAATGTTAGTTGTGAATAACTTGTTACAAATATTTATGTTTATGTAGTTAGCTCCTTGAGTCTCGAAAAGGAATCGAGGCTGTTGGCACCGAGTTAGCGGTGGGGAGAACTCTGAGATATTAATGTTGTTGTGGTGATTCATGTTTGGTGTGATTGACGTGTTCATAATTAATATTATGAATTTTGAGATGTATTTTATGTGTAGATTGGAGGAAAATGAATTTAATGTGTTTATGGGTGAAATTGTGGAAGTTGAATTTAATGTGTTTGAAATGTGGAGTTGTGAACACGGATGAGTCACGATTAAATTTGGCGTGAAATTTTGGAAGTCGAATTGATTGCATTTGTCGTGTTTGATGTGTGGATTTGCAGAAAATGAATTTAAGGTGTTTTATGTGAAATTGTTTTGATGTGTTTGAGGAGTGATTTGAGGAAATAAATTTGGTGCAAATGCATGTTTGCAATTATGGAAATTAATGGGTGTATTGTGGTTGAAATATGACGAGTTTTGAAAATGAGTAATTTGTAGTGATTTGGTGTGGATTTGTGGAATTTGGATTGTTGTATTTAATGTGGTTTGTAGATTGAATTTGATGTGAATTTGTTGGATTATGAATTAATATGCCTGAGTATGCTCTGTGAAAAGTTTTGAAATATCATTAGTGTTAAATGAGTATTAAAAAAGGGGAATCTTTTAATAACTGCATTTACTTAATGGTTGTGGTGAAAAGAGTTAGAGTATGCTCATGCATTTCATAGTACATGGTGACCGCGATGGGCCATAGTGATAGTGGTAACTGTGATGGGCCACGAGATGATGTCATGTGAATAGTTTGTTCATCTTATCCTTGCGGGGATTTTCGTGTCGTGCTGATCTGTGAGAGATTGCACTCTTGTAAGTCGTTCTGATCTGTGAGCGATTGCACGCATAGAAAATTAGTACTGGTCTGGGAGAGGCTGTACGATAGTAAATTGTGCTGATCCGTGAGAGATTGCACCTTGATAATTAGTACTGGTCTGTGAGAGGCTGTACAATTATGATTTACGCCCTTCGAGGAGGGTTTTGGTTTGGAATTCCGGAATCATGCGCATTGGCATATACGCTTTACATTAGGGTGCTTGGCACGCGAGTCATGTTTGATATACTGTGATGGTTGTATATACATACTCGATTGTTGTTTGTAATGGTGCCGTAATTGATGAGTGTAATTGATTGATTTTGTGTGGTAAGTGTTGAATGATTGCGAAACGTTTTCGAAACTGAAATCTGCAAATTTTAGCAATTGTATTCGGCTACAAGCAGTGTGTAGTCGAATACAGATATTCAATTTTGCTACTGACTTGTGAAATAGCACTTTATTCGAATACGAGGATGTTGTATTCGAATACGACAGTGCAGTTTTGTCCAAAACTTTATTTTGAAACTTTGATTATGCATGGTTGGCATATGAAAATCCTTTCTAGATGTATGCTAAGTTGAAAGGTTATTTTGTGCATTTAAAATTTAAATGCTATGTGATATTTGTTAATTTAGGTTGGTGACCTTTACAATTATTGTGGAAACCTGGGCTTTGCCCTCATATGAGAATCAAGATCGTCCTACCAGTTAGTACTCTGGAGATGGGAACGGAGTTAGACTAACCTGACCACTGCTGTGTCAGAAGGATTTCTGCGGGACGCGTGGAGATCACTTGGGTTATAGTTTTTTTTTTGTAGCATGATCAGATTAGATGGCTGTATAGGGGCTAGATGTCTATCTGTTGTGGTTGTATTTATTTCATTCTGGAAGACTGTACCTATACCATATATTGTCAGCTTGACTTTTATTTTGATGGGTCCTTGTACCACTTTTTGATGTGACGTGGGGAAGTTAAAATTCTTGGGGCAGTGCTTTTGTACAGGTGCTGCCGAGAATACCCCATGGGTATGAGCTACGTTGGATAGGTCTCATAGCCCCGGTGTATTTTTCTGTTTTAAATGTTTTGGATTTTCATTTCAAAACCGTTTCCGCTGTTTGTAATTATTGTTGACTTTGTCGTTGTGATACGACTTAAATATTTTATCCAAAGGTATTTCTCTCTTTATTATGAATTTGAGTTTGTTTTAAAAAAAAAAAATTGGGCTTTTATAATTGTGGTATCAGAGCATTGGTTATAGATTGTAGGTTAACCTGTAGGTTGGGGGTTGTCATCTGATCATGCGTCGGGGTGATTTGTTCGAGTGTCGGATTCGGTGTAGTGTTGAGTTGTTGAGGTCGAATGTTGTCTTTTGGAATTCTTCTAAAGGGTGTTAAAATTTCTTATTGATGTTGGTTTTATAGGAAACAATGCCTCCAAGAAGGAACGACGCTGCAAGAGTCAACGTCAATAGGGATGATCAAATGGCTGAAGCAATGAATAACATGGCTGCTTCTGTTGCTGCATAGACAGTTGCAAAGACTCTGCGAGATTTGGAGAAGAGGGAAAGAGAGATTAGAGGGGATTAGAGGATCAGAGGACTTTCGTCGTTACAATCCTCCCAAGTTTAGGGGTGATGAGATTTCAGAGAAAGCGGATCAGTGGATCCAAGAAGTGGAAAAGATCTTTGAGATGATTAACTGTCAGGTGGGAGTGAAGGTCAACTATGCCACTTATTTGCTGTTAGGGGATGCTGAGTATTGGTGGAGGAGTACAAGGTTGTTGATGGGATCAGCTCATGAGGAGGTGAATTGGGAATCGTTCAAAAGGAAGTTTTTAGACAAATACTTCCCGATGAGTACCAGGACTAAGCTCGGTGATGATTTTCTAAAACTTCATCAGGGTAATATGACTGTGGGCGAATATGCCGCTAAGTTTGAATCGTTATCGAGGCATTTCAGGTTTTTCCGTGAAGAGGTTGTTGAACCATTCATGTGTCATCGTTTCCAAGTCGGATTGAAGTATGAGATTCAGGATTCTGTCTTACCCTTGGGAATTCAATGTTTCCAAGTTCTTGAGGAAAAATGTAGAGAAGTTGAAGATATGAAGAATAAGAGAGCTAGCCGATGAGGGAACTTTAGTTCAGGGGGGCCTAGTCGGGTGAGTTATCAAGGCAACAAAGGGAAACAAGTTGCTAAGCCTTATAACCGACTGCAAAACAACAACAGGGGTCAGAATCACCCGAGGAACTAGAACCTTGGAAGACAAGTGGGGCAAGTGATTCGATGTTTCCGATGTGGGGAAGAGGGGCATTATGCTAATGCTTGTACTTCTAAGACTCTTACTTGCTACAATTGCCAGAAACCAGGACACATTGCAAGGGATTGCAGAGCTCCGAAGGTGGAACCAGTTGTGAATGCAACTAGGGCTACTCATCCTACTGCTAGAGGACGCGTTTATTGCGTGACTGCTGAAGCTGGAAATCCATCTAGCAATCTGATTCAACGTGACTGTGAGATTGCAGGTAACACTCTAAATGCACTTTTTGATTCGGGGGCAACCCATTCCTTCATTGCTATGGATTGTGTGAATCGTTTGAAGTTATCTGTGTCGCCTCTACCTTTTGATTTGGTTGTTTCCAAACCTGCTAAGACGTTGACAGTAAATACTGCATGTTTACAGTGTCAAGTGACTATTCAGAATAGGGATTTGTTGATTAATTTGATTTGTTTACCTCTACAATCTCTCAAGGTCATTCTCGGTATGGATTGGATGTCGTATCATTATGTGATCTTGGATTGTGCTCGCAAACTAGTTCTTTTTCCAGAACCAGAAGTTGTTAAGTATCTAGTTGCTAACAAACTCGGAGTGTCACTAAGAGAAGGAACTCATGAGTTTTTGTCTTTGGCTAACGTGGGGGCAAAGATAAATGTGAAAATAGAAGACGTGGTGCTTGTTCAAGAGTACCCGGACGTATTTCCAACAGAAATTCCAGGATTACCACTGGTAAGAGAAGTGGAGTTTTTCATTTGTTTGCATCCAGGAACCGGACCAATTTCGATTGCACCATATCGAATGTCGCCATTGGAATTAAATGAGCTCAAAGGCCAAATTGAAGATTTGTTGGAGAAGAAATTTATTAGACCAAGTGAATCACCATGGGGAGCTCTGGTATTGCTAGTTAAGAAGAAGGATGGAAGCTCACGCTTATGTGTGGATTATCGGCAACTTAATAAGGCGACTATTAAGAATTGTTATCCTTTGCCGCGTATTGATGATTTGATGGGTCAGTTGAAAGGAGCCGCGGTGTTTTCAAAGATTGACTTGAAGTCGGGTTACCATCAAATCCGAGTAAGAGAAGGAGATATTCAGAAAACTGCCTTCAGAACTCGTTATGGACATTATGAATATCTTGTGATGCCATTTGGAGTTACCGATGCACCGGCAATTTTTATGGATTACATGAACAGAATCTTTAGTCCATTTCTGGATAAATTTGTTGTGGTGTTCATTGATGATATTTTGATTTATTCAAGGACTGAGGAAGAATATGAAGAGCATTTGTGCCAAGTTCTCGAAATCTTGCGCGAGAAGCTATTGTATGCCAATTTGTCGAAATGTGAGTTTTGGCTAGAGGAAGTGAATTTCTTAGGTCATGTGATAACTAAGGAAGGAATCGTTGTGGATCCGGCAAAGATTGAGTCAGTTCTTGCTTGGAAACAGCCTCAGACCGTCACTGACATACGAAGTTTTGTAGGGCTGGCAGGTTACTACAGGAGGTTTATTGAAGGTTTTGTGAAGATTGTAGCTCCATTGATGCAACTTACTAGAAAAGATCAATCGTTTGCATGGACGGAGAAGTGTGCGGAGAATTTTCAGTTACTAAAGAAGAAGTTGAGAACCTCACCAGTTTTGATCTTACCGCAACCAGAAGAACTGTATGAAGTTTATTGTGATGCGTCTCACCATGGCTTGGGATGTGTTCTGATGCAACACAAGAAAGTTGTAGCTTACGCCTCAAGGCAATTGAAGATTCATGAAAGGAACTATCCTACTCATGATTTAGAGCTTGCTGCTGTAGTTTTTGCATTGAAGATCTGGAGGCACTATTTATATGGATGCACGTTCACAGTGTTTAGTGACCATAAAAGTTTGAAATATTTGTTTGATCAGAAGGAATTGAACATGCGTCAGAGGAGATGGATGGAGACTCTCAAGGATTTTGATTTCACATTGCAGTACCACCCTGGGAAGGCCAATGTAGTGGCTAATGCGTTGAGTAGACGGACTGTATCAGTGTCTTCAATAGTGATGGCTAGACAACAAGAGTTGTGGGAAGCATTCAGAGATTTACACTTGAATGTAGAGGTTGCACCGGGAATTTTGAAATTCGGAATGATGAAAATTTCGAGTGGACTCCTTGAAGACATTGCGAATTTCCCAAATGACACTTTAATTCAAGAGAAGAGGAACCTAATAGTGCAAGGGAAAACGACTGAGTTCAAGATTGGGCCAGATAATATTTTGAGATGTAATGGGAGAATTTGTGTACCAGAAGTTGCAAATCTGAGGAAAACAATTTTAGATGAGGCTCATAAGAGTAAACTGAGTATTCATCCTGGAGCGACAAAGATGTATCAGGATTTGAGGCAGAATTATTGGTGGCTAGGAATGAAGAGGCATGTCGCGGAGTATGTATCAACTTGTCTAACTTGCCAGAAAGCGAAGGTGGAACATCAGCGGCCTGCTGGAATGTTGCAACCTTTAGATATACCTGAGTGGAAGTGGGACAGCATTTCCATGGATTTTATAACTGGATTGCCGAAAACGAGGAAGAATGATTCTATATGGGTGATAGTGGATCGATTGACTAAATCCGCACACTTTTTACCAGTGAAGACCACATATAAGGTAGATAAGCTAACTGAGATCTACATTGCTGAGATTGTGAGATTACATGGAGTATCGTCGAGTATTGTATCAGATCGTGATCCGAAATTCACGTCACACTTTTGGGGAGCATTGCATGATGCGTTGGGAACGAAGCTAAGGTTGAGTTCAGCTTACCATCCGCAAACTGATGGACAGACTAAGAGAACAAATCAGTCCTTGGAAGATCTTTTGAGAGCTTGTGTACTAGATGATAGAGGAAGTTGGGATGATGTACTACCGTTGGTTAAGTTTACCTACAACAATAGTTTCCACACAAGTATTGGAATGGCACCATATGAGGCTTTATATGGGCGCAAGTGTCAGACGCCTTTGTGTTGGTATAAGGACGGTGAAAGTATGATTGTAGGACCTGAGATGGTGCAACAGACTACAGATAAGGTAAAGAAGATAAAGGAGAAAATGAAGATTTCTTAAGATCGTCAGAAGAGTTATGCGGACAAGCGTCGCAGACTTCTAGAATTCGAGCAGGGTGACCATGTGTTTCTGAGAGTCACGCCTACGACTGGAGTTGGTAGAGCCTTGAAATCGAAGAAATTGACTCCTAAATTTATTGGACCATATCAGATCTCTGCACGAATTGGACCTGTAGCTTATCGGATTGCTTAACCTCCGATATTGTCCAATATTCACGACGTGATTCATGTCTTGCAATTAAGGAAATACCTTACAGATCCGTCGCATGTGATTGAACCAGACACAATACAACTAAAGGAGAATTTGTCATTCGAAGTACTACCTGTGAGAATTGATGACAGGAAGATTAAGCGACTAAGGAAAAAGGATGTTTCGTTGGTCAAAGTGATTTGGAACCCAACTACCGGAGACGCGACTTGGGAATTGGAGAGCAAGATGAGGGAACAACACCCGGCGTTGTTTATCGACGCGTAGTTTCGAGGACGAAACTAATTTTAGGGGGGTAGAATGTAAGACCCTTAGTTTTAAATTCTAATTTATGCAATTTTAGTATATTTTTTGTGTGTTGAATTATGAGGCTTTTTGGCCAATTTTAATGGTATGTTGTGTGTTAAATGCCAATGATATTTTTATGAGACCCGTTTAAAATTAATTGGCGAGAAATAATTTAATTACGTTGCAGAAAATTTATTATCGAACTATTTAGTTAAAAATATCTTTGGTTGCTGAAAACTTTACCTGTCAATTGAGTTGCAACGAGAATAGATATTTTTATTAAAATAATTTGTGATGTGGGTAAGAGTTTTAATTATTGTTAGTTTGATATATATATATATATATATACACTTGAAAAGAAAGAAAGAAAGAAAGAAGAGCAGAAACATTTTCTCCCTGTAACCGCCTTCCCTCACGCCTCCATCTTTTTCTTTTTCTTCTTTGGCTTCAAAAAAAAAAAAAAAAACAACAACACTTGTGGTAGAAAAAGAAGAAACATTTTCTCCCTGCTGCCCGTCGCCTTCTTCTTTCTTCTTCTTGCTATTTCAAAAACCAAGTATTAGAAGAAA
>JBBPBQ010020323.1:19962600-20027136 GCA_037974755.1 Cicer yamashitae
GAAGAAAAGAAAACAAAAACCCACAAACACAAATCTCCAATTTTCTTCTACCTCTAAGCTTCCATTCGAGAAGTGACAGAAGGGAAAGTTGCTCTTTGCCACGTCCCAGTGCTAGTGAGATAACTTTGGAAGCGACGTCGTGAACGAAGTTTTTACCGGAATTTATCGCGGTACCGTAATCGGTTGTTTAAGCTATCGTTAAGGTAAGGGCTCCTTCCAAATTTTTAGCTTGCATATAAAATTTTATATGTGTATTTATGGAGTTGGAATCTGGTGAAATTGATGTGTGATTTTGTAGAAATTGAATTTAATTGATTTATGTGTGTTTTGAGGAAATTAAATTTAAGGTGTTTATGGTTAAAAATTTAGAGATTTAAATTTGTGATTTATGGTTAAAAATTTAGAGATTTAAATTGATGATTTATGGTTGAAAATTTAGAGATTTAAATTGGTGAGTTATGGTTAAAAATTTAGAGATTTAAATTGGTGATTTATGGTTGAAAATTTTGGAGATTAAATTTGGTGGTTTATGTTTGGAAATGTGGAGGTTTGAATTAATGTTGAATATTTGGTTGTAAAAGTTTGGTGTGTGAAAAAGATAAAATTTTGGGAATTCTGTTGTGGTTGGATAAATGTTAGTTGTGAATAACTTGTTACAAATATTTATGTTTATGTAGTTAGCTCCTTGAGTCTCGAAAAGGAATCGAGGCTGTTGGCACCGAGTTAGCGGTGGGGAGAACTCTGAGATATTAATGTTGTTGTGGTGATTCATGTTTGGTGTGATTGACGTGTTCATAATTAATATTATGAATTTTGAGATGTATTTTATGTGTAGATTGGAGGAAAATGAATTTAATGTGTTTATGGGTGAAATTGTGGAAGTTGAATTTAATGTGTTTGAAATGTGGAGTTGTGAACACGGATGAGTCACGATTAAATTTGGCGTGAAATTTTGGAAGTCGAATTGATTGCATTTGTCGTGTTTGATGTGTGGATTTGCAGAAAATGAATTTAAAGTGTTTTATGTAAAATTGTTTTGATGTGTTTGAGGAAATAAATTTGGTGCAAATGCTTGTTTGCAATTATGGAAATTAATGGGTGTATTGTGGTTGAAATATGACGAGTTTTGAAAATGAGTAATTTGTAGTGATTTGGTGTGGATTTGTGGAATTTGGATTGTTGTATTTAATGTGGTTTGTAGATTGAATTTGATGTGAATTTGTTGGATTATGAATTAATATGCCTGAGTATGCTCTGTGAAAAGTTTTGAAATATCATTAGTGTTAAATGAGTATTAAAAAAGGGGAATCTTTTAATAACTGCATTTACTTAATGGTTGTGGTGAAAAGAGTTAGAGTATGCTCATGCATTTCATAGTACATGGTGACCGCGATGGGCCATAGTGATAGTGGTAACTGTGATGGGCCACGAGATGATGTCATGTGAATAGTTTGTTCATCTTATCCTTGCGGGGATTTTCGTGTCGTGCTGATCTGTGAGAGATTGCACTCTTGTAAGTCGTTCTGATCTGTGAGCGATTGCACGCATAGAAAATTAGTACTGGTCTGGGAGAGGCTGTACGATAGTAAATTGTGCTGATCCGTGAGAGATTGCACCTTGATAATTAGTACTGGTCTGTGAGAGGCTGTACAATTATGATTTACGCCCTTCGAGGAGGGTTTTGGTTTGGAATTCTGGAATCATGCGCATTGGCATATACGCTTTACATTAGGGTGCTTGGCACGCGAGTCATGTTTGATATACTGTGATGGTTGTATATACATACTCGGTTGTTGTTTGTAATGGTGTCGTAATTGATGAGTGTAATTGATTGATTTTGTGTGGTAAGTGTTGAATGATTGCGAAACGTTTTCGAAACTGAAATCTGCAAATTTTAGCAGTTGTATTCGGTTGCAAGCAGTGTGTAGTCGAATACAGATATTCAATTTTGCTACTGACTTGTGAAATAGCACTGTATTCGAATACGAGGATGTTGTATTTGAATACGACAGTGCAGTTTTGTCCAAAACTTCATTTTGAAACTTTGATTATGCATGTTTGGCATATGAAAATCCTTTTTAGATGTATGCTAAGTTGAAAGGTTATTTTGTGCATTTAAAATTTAAATGCTATGTGATATTTGTTAATTTCGGTTGGTGACCTTTACAATTATTGTGGAAATCTGGGCTTTGCCCTCATATGAGAATCAGGATCGTCCTACCAGTTAGTACTCTGGAGATGGGAACGGAGTTAGACTTACCTGACCACTGCTGTGTCAGAAGGATTTCTGCGGGGCGCGTGGAGATCACTTGGGTTATAGTTTTTTTTTGTAGCATAATCAAATTAGATGGTTGTATAGGGGCTAGATGTCTATCTGTTGTGGTTGTATTTATTTCATTTTGGAAGACTGTACCTATACCATATATTGTCAGCTTGACTTTTATTTTGATGGGTCCTTTTACCACTTTTTGATGTGATGTGAGGAAGTTAAAATTCTTGGGGCAGTGCTTTTGTACAGGTGGTGCCGAGAATACCTCAGGGGTATGAGCTACGTTGGATAGGTCTCATAGCCCCGGTGTATTTTTCTGTTTTAAATGTTTTGGATTTTCATTTCCAAATCGTTTCCGCTGTTTGTAATTATTGTTGACTTTGTCGTTGTGATACGACTTAAATATTTTATCCAAAGGTATTTCTCTCTTTATTATGAATTTGAGTTTGTTTTAAAAAAAAAAAAAATCCGTGCTGTTACATGCCACATCATAACATTTGTCCAACATCACTTATATTCCTATGTGGCACTCTTCATCTTACACCTTTTATTTCTTTTATTTCTCAATTTAGTTTTTACATCTCACACATCATGTATACATATGTTGAAAACTCACACAAAAAAGTTCTTCATGAAAATAATTTTACTAACAAAACTCCTCATTAAAATAATTTTACTATCTTCTCACTTCAATCAACTTTCAGTGTTCCTCCATTTCTAACTTTGTATATTCAGATTAGTTGGTAACAAAATACATAATATCTTATGTTATCTCAAGAATCATTCTTTCGATTCATTCTTAAACTTTGGTGGAGAGCACATTTTAGATACAAAGTTTTGTTGTTTACACAACATTAAATCTTTCATAGCTTCTCAATTCTCACCCAAGTATCAATGAAAAATGTGAGATTGTGTAACCTTTTGCTGACTTTCTCGGTTGGGTCAAATCAGGTCATTTTCTTTCTCCACTTAAATTTTATACATCTTTTTGTTTTATCTATGTAGTTCTAATCTAATATGGTTTCAAGATTTTCACCCCAAATATCAATGAGAAATGTGAGATTGTGTAACCTTTTCAGCGATTTTATAAACTGGGTCAAAGCTTATCATGGGGTCATTTTCTTTCTCCATTTAATTTTACTCATTTTCTATTTTTTTTATCTATGTCTTTCAGCTCTATTTTAATATGGACAACACATTTTCTTTTGGATACAAATCATTTGTTTATCTTTAACTAAGAACCCATTGAATACTTTTGAATTCTTAAACCACAAAAAAGCATTTTCAATTCCGTTAATTTTTTTTAGAATTTTAGTTCAACTATATATAATAGATAACTAGATATAAACAAGTACTACGGCTCACTTTAACCAAAAGATTACAATGTCAAATAGCATAGCAAATTTGTTTTGGTACCCGGTCAGCCATAAGCACTAACTCATGCATCTCTACGATTAAAAAACTAATAATAAAAAATATAACTATTATTACAATCTTAATTTTATATTAAGTTACTATTGGTAATTCATTACATTGAAATACATCACAATATCTTAATAATTAAAATGTAACAACCATCTTAATACCACAAAGAAAAAGAAAAGACAAACAATTAAGAAAATACAATTTATTCATGCTTATAGTCAGACATACATTTTTTGAATAAGATGAATTTGGTAAAAAAAAAAAACATATGATAAACCAAAAAAAAACTAATCTTATCTCTAAAGAATAATCATTTTCTATAACTTTATACCATAAATTTGCATACATCTTTATGATTAAAAACATAACTATTAAATTACAAATTTAATTTTATATTAAGTTATTACTGATAATTCATTACATTTAAATACATCACAATATTTTAATAATTAAAATATAACAACCATCTTAAAGGACCACAAAGTATATAATTAAAGAATAATCATCACAATTTAATTTCATAACTCTATAATTAAAACTAACAATAAAAAAAATAACTCATATAACAAACTTAATTTCATATTAAGTTACTCTTGATAATTCATTACACATAAATAGATCACAATATTTTAATTATATTTAAATAATTATAATATACCGTCTTAAATGACTACAAAGTACGTAAAAACATAATCATCACAACTTAAAAACAATAATAGACAATCTTAGAAGGTTTAAACAAAAATAATTAAATAATATTGAAACAAAATATTTTTATAAAAATTAGCAATATAATTGATAAAACATTTAGATAATTTTAAATGCTTATTTAATTATTATTGCGCCGACACATATCTACCATGTATGTAATGCACAAATAACAATTAGTCAATCTAATAAGTACTTTGGGTGTCCTTTTCTCTTAATTGTTATCCATTCATGTATTTACCATGAGCATTTTCGAAACATTTTAAAATGTGGCAGAAAATATGTTACAATTTTAATAATTTCTACATAATTTATATACTTTTTTTTACTCAGATAACTTATATAGTTTAATAAAAATAGAGTCTACGATTATCAATTATATAAATTTTCACTTAAATCATGGTTAATATTTTATGTCCATGAGGTGTCAGTTAAATAGTAAGATTTTGATATTATAGATAGAGTTTAAATTCAACCCGAAATGGTTGTAAAATGATGATTAGTTCATTAATAATAATGTTTTATTCCCTAAAAAATTGTTAATTTTTTATGATTAAACTTTTGCAAAACCTTATTTTTATCATATTATTTCAGGAGCAAAAATACTTATTTAATTACAAACTCTACCATTTCTTCTATCTCATTTATTCTTTTTATAACCTTACCTATTGCAAAATTAATACATTAATAAATTATGTATATCGCATTCAAAAACATTTAGTTTAAATTAAATTAGATTAACACAACAAAAAAATTAAATTAGCAAGATGTTCTATTTCTCTCATTAACACAACAAAAATTTTTTTGTTGTTTCTTCTCCGATTTCGATGACAACAACGAGGTAGCCATTCTTGATCCCCAACTCCATTCTTCCATTTATCTCTTCCTTTTCTACATTTCAATCCCTTCCTAACTTAATAGTGCTTCATTTTTTTCTGCATTTCTACATGTATTAAGCTTTGTATCATTTCTCCCATTACACGAGTTTTCAGTAGAAATTTCACCATTTTCATGACCTTAAAAAACTCAGTTTTAAAATAAACATATTTGCCTTTTTTTATAAACTAAAGTTCATATCTTCAGTTTTCAAATAATACATAAAAACATGACTCATTTTTAATTACTTCATTTTGTAGGAATTAGTCTTTTTGTTCATCTTGGACTTTTCCTTTCTGTTTTCCTTTTGACATCTTATATAAGTTTAACCATTTTTTTTCCTTTCATATTTATATAGATGTTATATATATATATATATATATATATATATATATATATATATATATATATATATATATATTATATTTTGTCAATATTTCACCATGTTGTAAATCATTTATTGATTTTTTTTTTCTTGTCTTCTATTTTCAATGAGAATAAATGTCAAATTTAGAGAGTGTTGCTAGTTGTGGAGCAATTCAGTGTATAAATTGTAATTTACATACATTCATTATTGATTGGATTATATGGTGAGGATTGGTTTAAGGTAATAAAAAGCAAAAATACAACCGGTTTTAAACCAAAAAATGGATTTGGTTATAAATCTTAATCCATATAATGGTTTTAAAATGGATATGGTTTGGTTTTAACAAAAAAACCAACTAT
This sequence comes from Cicer yamashitae, assembly GCA_037974755.1. Classification (NCBI taxonomy): domain Eukaryota; kingdom Viridiplantae; phylum Streptophyta; class Magnoliopsida; order Fabales; family Fabaceae; genus Cicer; species Cicer yamashitae. Next base: position 19,968,605 of record JBBPBQ010020323.1, read on the forward strand.
GCACAGCCCTAGTGGCAACTGCGTTGATTTTACTAATTTCAAGGATTCTATCATTCTGATTTTAGGGTTTTGTTATATTTTGTTTTAGTTTTGTATTAAAACTTAGTAGTTTATGGTTCAGTTTGGTTTCAGTTCAATGCTAATATTTAAAAATCGATTCAGTTAAAAAACTGATTTTAAAATACAATTTGGTTTTTAATTTAATGAACCAGTTCAATTCATATTTGGTTCGATTTGGCTTGGCTCTCCAAATCAATTTCAGTTTTTTGGTTTTTCTTTGTCACCCCTAATATATATGACTCTAATTTTTCATTACTATTCGCATCAGTTAAAAACACTTGGAGTTTATTTTTGAACTTTCTTTCTCTCTAGTTTTAGAGTTTTGTGACGTTGTTAGATATTCTCTTTGGAGAGTTTGGTTGTATTAGAGATATGGGGTATTTGAGAGAAGTATATGGATTTTAACAATTTTCACAGTGTTATTCTCCAATTTTGGAGTTTCTACATTACTTCCTTGTGTTGTGATTGTTATTTGAATATCTTTGTTTGTTTATTCTTCCCAACAGAGGATACTATTGAAATTGGTTAAAATTATACATATTGAAATAGTCTCACATTGCTTAACATTGTAAAGGAAGAGTGAGGTCAAAATTGTATATAGACTCTAGTTCTTCATTACAAGATACACTAATCAGAAACACTTTAAATTTGTATCTGACTTTCTTCTTTTCTCTTCTAATCTTGTCTTAGAGTGTTATGAATGTAATTCAGATATTTACTTTGGAGAGTGAGGATGTACGGGGTCAAGATGTTTGAGAGAACTCTAACTGTTATTAAAATTCAGGATGTTATTCTTTAACTGTCATTAAATAAATTTGTTGTTGTTTTATCTGATTTTTAAGTTTCTGTTATATTTTTGTGTCATGATTTTAATATATATATATATATATATATATATATATATATATATATATATATATATATATATATATATATATATATATATATCACATTTTTATGTGAAATTGGGAGAAACATTTATCAACCATGGATCAAAATAAATTATTCATATTAAAAGTCTCAATATGAATAACATACGTACCTATATCTAGTCAATATATTCTCGTATGCCCATTCACCCTTTCATCTTCTCCAACTCATCATTGTTGTACCCTCTACTCTCATCACCATGTCCGACACCTTCAGATCGATAGATCGAACAACATACATTATTTATAATTTTTTCTATGACACAATTGTAGAATTTTTTTCATTTTCTTTTATGGTGGATTTTTTTTTCTTATATAAACCAACATGGATCACTATCAAAAAAACTGTAGCCAATATCAGGGCTGGTCATGGGGTTAAATTATTTTTAGTTTTTCAAAAGTATTATAGGATCCTAAAAAATACAAATACTATTAAAAGTTATGTTGCACTATAAGGTTTATAAACAAAAAAAAAATCCAAATAATTTAAAGATAAAATAAACTTTTAAAAAGAAAAAAAATAGTTCAGATTTTTTTATAAAAAAAATTGAATCAGATTTTCAATGTTATTTATAAATTTTTTGTTTTTATATTTTTTTATATTATTAATGTTATTTACAATCTAAATAAAGAATCATTATTGTTTTTGAAAAATATAGGGAGGATCTTTACACATTAGAACGAAAAAATTAATATCACACCTCCTCTAATTCTCATTTGTTTAGTGGAAAACTAATGATATATTATTAAACTTGAAGAAAAAACTAAGAAAAATGTATAATTGCATCTCATAGCAGTACAAGAAGAAATACAGATTATTTTAAAAAATTTGTTACCTATTATGATTATGGTACTGGATGGGATTGTTGAGTTTCATATATTTTATTGTTCAGATGAAAAAAGTAATCAAGATGTTAAAAATTCTTGAAATGAATGAAACATTAAAATAAAATAAAAATAGAGATGAGTTAGAGAAAATGGAAGGGTGAATAAGTACGTGAGAATTTATTAACTAGAGATAGCTACATGTATTATTTAAATTGAGGTTTTTAATTCGAGCCTTTATTTTAATTCAATAGTCGATAAATATTATCTTATTCTTATATAAAAGTGTCATTCGTAAAACTTAGGTGTTTGTAATAAATTTTTAGCATCAACGTTCAACAAAGTAAAGATTTTAAAATTTATAAAAATAAAATGACAAAATAATACCATAATTTCTCTCTTTTTTCTTTTTTTAAAACACATATAAAAATGATCGTGTCTTACGTGGATAAAGAGAATAAATTTATAAATAAAGTAATTTAATATTAATGATTATTATAACTTTCTATCTTTTTAATTTCTAACTCTGAATATTTAGACCACCTCATAAAATTTCTTACATTATTTTCATATATATATATATATATAATTGGAGGAGCCATTTTCTAGGAACCTCCACACTATTTATTTTGTTGCTCCTACCTGACACTACAGCATGTGAGAATTGCTCTACACAGCTTTTACTTGCCTTTGACCTCACTCATATATGAGTTGGCTACTTGTACTATATGGTTCTTAATTAACAATTACCTTCACCAATTTCAATTAAAACCAATAATGTACATATACCCACTGACAAAAAATAAATAAATCTAATAAGTCACCTATAGTTGGCTCCGGGTAGCGAGGTATATACAAAACACTTGTTATTTCAAGATCTTCGATATTATATTTTGTTAATCAATTAAATAAAATAATACTAATGGTATGCTTTGAAGCTTCTAGTTCAAAAAATACGTGTATCCGTACATTATGTCTCTTGTTTTCATGACAGAATTGATACTACAGGTTACATGCCACAGATTCCAGAATGTCATTAATTGTATCTCTTTGGTTCAATTGATTTCATGTGCATGTTTAGATATTTTTATGTGTATATAAAAATATGCATATATTCTTAAATCATTTTAAGGATGATTTCCTATAAGTAAATTAGCTAGCTAGCCCTGTTTTTCCATTGACAAATTAGCATAGGTGTGCATTATGGCTTACAAACAGAAGGCTTTAGGTAGACAAACCCATAGTTTTTAAGGAATTGATTTGATTACAATTACATGGTTTAATTAGTTAGTAATATTTAAGGATTGTTTTTAAGATTTTGGTCTACATACATTTTGGTTTGTGCAAAACTCCAAATAATGCATCCTTAGGCTTTTTTCTTAATCAATTAGGCTCTTAATTTTTATTTTATTTTATTAGAAAAGCCAATGGTGTTAGGCTGTTAATTAATTAGAACTCGATTTACAAAAACTATGATTTTACAATGAAGCTAGACTATCATCTTCATAGTTTTAAATTGCATTCCATGACAGCAATTATGGCTGTAATGTACTCCCAAGATCTAAAATATAAAGATTTAATTTCAATTTTGATGCTTTATTTTTTTATCAATTTATGCTATTGGTTTCTCGATTTTAAAACACGAAAGTTTTAATTTCTCTCTTAAATTTTTTAATTAAAAAATTATAATTTAATATATTTTAAAAGGTGTAAAATACAATCTTATGATGCATAATCATTTAGATGTATTAACTTTTTATGTCATTAATTATATTATAAAAATAAATCATTTCAAAAGTTAAAACTGATTTTTATAGAGTTTATGAAAATTTCATGGATATTAATTATTCTACAATATCGTATTATAGGTCACGTTATTTAAAATATGTCACATTATTATTTTTTTAATTTAAAAATCTCAAGAAACAATAAAAAAATGTCGGTTTTTAAAATAGATGACTTAATTTCGTGAATTCATAAGAATAAAAGGGACAAAAAATACAATTAAGTCAAGTATAAACAAAAATTTGTCAAAGAAAGTTGATGTATTTGGTCCAAACTTTGAAGCAAATATATGAATTTTCTTTAATCAATTTTTGTTTATATTTTAGGACAAATGGTTTGTTTAGCAAGGCAAACAAGTAAACTTATAGCTTATAAGCTATAACCCATGTTTGGTAGCAGTTATTTATGAGCTTATAACCTATAGATTTTTTTGATAAGCTAATTCAAGTAGCTTATAAGCTTAGAGCTTATAGCTTATCATTTTTTCTTCCAATTTTACTCTATTATAGTAACTAAAATCCTTTTGTATCTTTTATAATTTATTTATTATAATTTAAAATAAATAATTTATTTATAAATATTTTATATAATTTAAATTTTGAAATTACTACTTTTAAAATATTTTAAGTATTAATTGATTAAATTATTTTTAATTAATTAAAAATATCTTTTTAGGTTATTTTTCATTTTTAAACTAATTGAACCACTAATTTTATCAAATACTTTAAATAACTTAAAAACCATCAACTATAAACTATCAGTCATTAGCTAATATTACCAAACAGCATCAAAGTAGCAAAAAATTTAAAAGTTTTTTTCAATCATATAAACCATATTTATCTATAACTTTTAATAAATTTAAGGGTCGCTACATAACTATCACTCCGCAACTTCAATTTAAACCTTGTTTAGCAGTGAAATATAGAATACAATCTCACGGTTACGTTGCTAGCTAGTAATTTCTTTCGGTTGTTCAATTTTCAGCCTTTTCCATTTTGTGGTCGCATTGATTTGTAATACATAAATATACGAAGAAGCTTTGATAAATAAAATTTTAACTAAGGTTGAATTTGGATTTTATTCGATTCAATAAAAATTAGTTTAGTTCTAAATTTAATTCGAATTTGTGACTAGTTCTAAATTTAATTCGAATTTGTCACAAATTTATTTTTCAGTTAAAATACAACTCGAATTCAATTCAAGTTCACGAACAATTCAGTTCAGCTCGATAACTAGAACTCCTATAAAAAAATGCTACTGAATTAATGTGAGAGTTGATCCTTGTGATCTGATGGTAAGATAGTGTCCTAACCACGGCTGGCCACCGGCTCCCATTCGACCTCCGTCAATCAATAGTTAACCAGCATCGGTCATTGGTCAATCACTGTCATTATTCTAAAATTATTAATAAAAATTTATTATAATACTTTAAATTATTTTTTATTTTAAAATAAAATTAGTTAATTTTAAATAACAATTAAAAAACTGTATTAAAAATAATTATTTTTTTAATAAAACAGTTTTTAAAATAAAAATAAATTATTTTTAAAAATATTAAAAAATTATTTTGTAGCTATATAATAAATGCTAAAAAATTATCTACTTATTTAAACATGATAATCGATGGATTGAATTGTGCTTTACGTGCGGCGGATGAATTTGATTGGATATTCTTTTATCAATTTTTAATGGTAGCTTCTTTTTGCATCTTTAATGTTTTCAAAAGTCTCTCGTATGTGTTCGGATTAATCAATCTAAATGTATAAAATATATCTCTGAATTAGATAATTCGAATATATATTTAGAGATTTTTAAAAATATTTGGGTAGAAAAACAAACCAATGTATTGATTCGATTCATTCCATTTTCTATTATGTATATTAAAATAAAATCTAATCTCCATCTTTTAGACACGATTGAAGGGAATGCTGCAACTGCATTGAGAAAATATGTTTGCTTCGCCAAGTATAATTAATTTATTCACCGGAGAATTAAATTCGAAAGTTAAAAATATTAAAACAATATCTTGGTTGTCTCAGAAACAACATGAATATGTACTGGAAAATTATTAACTCGAAGAAGTGTTTTATTGTCTTTCAAATTTAACTACAAAACATGACATGTTATTGTCAATGATCTTAACAGGGATACTCATGTTTCTGTGCCTAGAAGACTTCTTACAAATTAGCAGCTATAATTATACCATAGCATATTTTTTATATTATTGAAAATCCTTATCATATTTGAATCATTATTTTATTTAATTTTTTAATTTCTTACAAATTTCTTCTGCTTTGTAAGTAGATCCTGTTACTCATTTTTATTAGACTTGGTTGTTTTTTTAGACATAGTGAAATTAATAATAATAATAATAATAATATAAAATAACATTTTGTCTATAAAATAAATTGGGATGAGACGGTAACTCGAATGATAACCAAACTCGGTCTCTTCTTCTATTATGGCTTTTTTTTTTTGTTTCTATATTTTTTTAGACGAGATCGGACTTGATTCAAACCTTAGGAGTTGGGACGGATTGATTGACCAAATCGGGTTTGGTACACCCTACCCTTAAACATGTTGTTAGAGATTTGATTTATACGCATGAATATTCATCATATATGAGAGATAACCTGTAAATATATTTTGAGATCTTCTATGGAGTTAATTTTTTGTGGTTGTGAGAAATATACCCTAAAAATATAAAAGAAGAGGTTTAATTGCACTTTTATTTCTCATATTTTATCATACTTACAAAAATAGTTCTTCCATTTTAAAATCAAATTTTTTGATCCCTCAGTTATCACATTTGTTGTAATTTTAGTTAGGCTTAAATATATTTTTGTTATTTATCTTTTATAAGTGATGTATTTTAGTCATTTTCACAATCACAACAAAAGTTATATCAAATTATGGTCATTAAAATATCTTCTAACAATTGTCAATATGTGTCTACTATAATGTTCTTTCAAAAAAAATATCAATTTAACCGAATAATAGATTTGTACTTGAAAAAACTCTTCTTGTATGCTTCGAAATAGATATAAACTATTTGAAATGAAAAGAAATTTATCAAAATTCTTTGTACTTTCATCTCGTCTTTTGTTAAGTTCGCACACTTAACTTTATAATTGATCTAAGATTATACTGCAACAGTTCATGATAGAGTTGTTTAAAAGATAAAGTACGAAAATGAGCAGCTAAAAGTGCAATTAAGTTAAAAATTAATATGTATTTACTATTTTATTTTCAAATATTTATAGAGAAAATAAAAGAAAAAACGTTTCTTGAGACAAAATAGATTCTTACATTTTGCATTGCTAGCTTTTAAACCGGATCTAATCTATTAACACTACATAAAGAAAAAAAAATTGTCACCAATGCATGTATGCATAAAATGAATTTTCAATGTTACCAATGTCCTTGTGTGGTGTTGTACAATCATGGCAACATTCATTTATAGATTGTGTTTTATTTGAGAAAGTGGGGTAATGTATTTGAATTAGTTTGCAGTTTATATTGCATTCCTTAATCAGATAAGCTTTTATATTCATTTATTTAGTAAGGGTAAAAGAGTCTGACATTGTTTCATTGTGGTGTGGTTACCTTGTGTTTAGAAGAATTAGCGCGTCAGAAAAATTGGTGTTTTTAAACAACAAGAGTGTGTGTAGAATATTTTTGTAAATCGTATTAAATTGTTGTCTTGGCCGTAGCTCCAATACAATGTCAAAGAATTTCAGGTAAATTTGCACCAATAGTAGATCAATTCCATTGGTTGCTTAGAGGTTATTTATTATGAATAGTTGTGGTTGTATTTGACGTCTAAAGGGGTGTTGATTTCGACCCGTTTTTGGGTGGTGGGTTTTACTTGCATCCTTAAACTCTTTGATGTTTTTTTTTTTTTTTTTTGTGGTTTTAAAAGAGATGATAAATACCACCATAGTTAACAATTAACAATATTGATATTTGTCAGTTAAGTTAAGACTTAAAAGACAAAATTCTTTCTTTGATGTGTAATCTTTGTATATCAGATTTGTGATCTAAATAATTAGTTTTAATTTATTTTGGCTTCTAAAAAAAATGCTATCAATGTAAGATGTTGGGTGTCTCCCTCACGTGCAAATGATTTAATTTAATTATATACTATACCCTTTCATTGAAAATTAAGCAACTTCTAAAAAGTTTGTAGCTACTATTAAGACACCAATATTTATAATATAATCCAATTGTATCACAACTCTACATATAAACATCAGTGACATCTTGTTCCCTTGGTTCTCCAAGTTGTATTTCTACATATTCTAATACATATACATGTAACATAATTTCTCCCATCTTTCAGACAACTTAGTATAAATAAATAAAAGATAAAAAATAATTTGTGTTAGAATCCAACAATAGGAAATTTCATCCAAAGATTCAACCCACACGATTGTATAATCTCTTTATATAATGTAGAACCTTTACATAACCAAACACAAAACCATCTTCCTCCAACGCTTAAAGCACAAATCATTAGAAATTTCCAAACTCCAAAAAAATGTCTAAGATTATTTTCCTGTGCTTTTTATTAGCACATACTCTTTTATATCATGTCATGGCTGCAACTACAAACAAACCCAAAATTAGTGTCCAATCTATTTCACCACCATCTTCAAATGCTCCTTCTCAAAGTCCCTTTATTGGAAGAAAGTTTGGTCAACACCAACATAATCAAATCAAAACATCAGCTAGTCCTGGCCCTTCTATTGTACCACAAAGTGAAAAAATGCATTCAAATTTTATTGGAAGTATTCCTAGTCATAAAAAAACTTCTATTTTGGATTCTCAAGGTCATATTCACTTTGTAAAACAACATCATTCATTTGATAAGTCTATGGTAGGTGGAGGAGTCATTCTTGGAGGACTTGCAACAACATTTTTGGTGTCTATTTATTGTTATATAAGAGCCACTGCAAGGCACAAGATAGATACCACTACCTAGATCAAGAATGACTAGGAGTTACACTTATAGATGAATTGTTTGTGAGAATTCGAGTTTGAATTTGAAACAATTTTTAGTCAGACTTTACTTACCTCCCGATCTAATTCTGAATTATTGAAATTTGTTTCCCAAAAATCGGATGGATAAGACCAAAAAAAAATACCACAACCTAGTGGTTAATACTTCAATAGCCTTTTGTTTTTTCTTTTCTCTAAGGATATGTATAGAATGATCTAAATAATTTTGGATTCAATATGGATTCGCTCTTGGTCGTCGTTGATATGTTATAAAATAATAAATAATTTTTTTGACTATTTTATAATATATCAACTCCTACTGAAAGTTGCTTTGCTATGAACCAAAATTCATTTGCACTACTATTGTGGATTTTCTAATTTTCTTTGTATATTTCTTAGTGTAAATATAGCCCTCTGTTTATTTTGAAAATTGAAGAGGATTTCATCTCATTATAAATATAGATTAATAATTATATTTTTTCTTAGAATTTGCGATGACAAAAAAAGAGTCGGTCCAATAATTCCCATAAAAAGTTAGTTTAAAGTAAGTTTTAATTTATGTGGTTATTTTGTCCTTAAAAAATTACTCTTGAATCATATTCAACCAAACACTTTTCATTGAGGTTTTGAAGTGGGTTCTACATTTTCAATCATCACTAACTCTTATTTTTTCAACCTAATCATCACATCTTTCCTATTCAACACCTTAAGAGTGCCTAATAGTACCCACATCATAATAGGAAAGTATGGCTTAAGTTGTGTTCTTAGACTTTGATTGGGAGTTTACAAGGGAGGAGAGAACATTGAAACAAAGAAAAAAATGGAAGAAATGAAAAGTGAAGGAATGATAGTTTCTCAACTTTAATGGAAGTTTAGTATTTTAAATGATACAAAATCTCTCTAAACTGATGGAACTAAAAAAAGTATCGAAGGAAGATTTTGGAGGGCTTACATAAAATTTTCAAATTTTGATTCTCTTTATAATAATCTCAAAGTTAAAAATGTATTATTCATATGTATCTCATTCAATTCTCTATAAAAACTCTCAAATAAAATGAATGAGTTCTCTCTCTTTTGTTCCCTTCCCCTCTTCCCAAACCCCTCCATCCACTTCCCCTCCAAACTCTCAAAAAGATCCATTTGAATGATATTATAAAAATGAAAAGCTTCATTTGTGATAATTCCCTACAGGATAATTCATAGTTTGCTCTCTTGCTCTTTCATTTAGAAGGTGAGTTCTATGGTGAACCACCTTCATAAGTGATCTACCAATATTTAAAAATCATAGAAAATTCTAAAGTCAATTCAATATGATTGTTTTTTCATAAAAAATTCTAAAGTCAATTCAATACGATTGTTTTTTCATAAGTGATCTACCTTCATAAATGATCTACCAATATTTAGCCATGCTATTTAGAAATAATAGTTATAGATAAAGTGATGATCTGATTGACGTCAATTCAATATAAAATATATAATTGTTTTTTCTTATTTTTATTCAGCTTATATCATTTAAGTCACTATCTTATTCTTAAAAATGTTCATTAATATCTACTTCTAAAAACGTCTGCGGTCGTTAAAATTTTAAATATTTGTATAGAAACGTCTGCGCGTCGTTAAAATTTTAAATATTTGTCAAGTACAGTTGGCCAAAAAATTGTGTTCCGTATTAGAATTTTTCCCATTTAGAATATCTATATGACTTTTCACAAGAAAATACTTAAAATCTTTTTCACCTTACTATCGTCTTTCTTCTGTACACAATTGATATCTTTCCATAGCCCAACATATTACCCACCGGTAACAATAGAAAAACATGCCAAAGAACATCTCCAACACTTCCATACAAGTTGATAACATTGAATGATTTTTATTCAATTCTAGTGCCACCCTTTTTCACTTTCTAGCACAATCTTTATAAAGCTATGGCTATCATTATTTGAATTAACTTTGAATTAAATTAATGCAAATAGCATGGCTATCATTATTTGAAAAATAAAGCTAACTGCTTTTCTTGCTTGATACCAATCGCTACTACAGAATGAGAATGGAATACCTAAAATCAGTTTTAAGACAAGTTGGTTTCTTTGACACTCAGACTGCTGGTTCCTCAGATGCAAATACAATCCAAGCTGCCTTGTGTGAAAAGGTTTGTATGCAATTTTGAAATCTAATTAACTTTTTCAACTTCTAAAAACAAGTGTTTCAAAACAGACTGCCTGACTTACATGTCAACATTCTTATTCTGCCACATCTTTGCATTTGTACTTTATTGAGACTTGCATTGGCAGCCCTACCACTGTCAGTCATGTTCATTGTTCCGGCGCTAGTGTTTGGGAAGATCGTGTTGGATGTCACAATGGAGTTGCTGGTGGGATTGTAGAGCAAGCAATATCTTCAATAAGAACTGTTTTCTCTTATGGTTTTCTTTCCTATAGGTTGGTCAGTTTGGATTTCAATTGTCTGGCAGACAGAAGCAGCGCATCCCTATAGCTAGAGCTTTACTTAGGGATCTAAAGGTTCTCCTACTTGATGAAGCAACAAGTGCACTAGACTCTCAATCTGAAAGAGTGGTACAAGCAGCAATTGATCAAGCTTCAAAAGGAAGGACAACAATCATCACTGCATACATCATTGCAGAAGCTGCAAGCATGACTCCTGACTTATCTAAAGGAACAATAGCACTTGTTGGGCATAGTGGTTGTGGTAAATCCACACTATCATTGGTCTGATTGAAAGGTTTTATGGTCCTGTCAAGGGAATGGTATGCATAGATGAACAGGACATCTAGTCCTATAATTTGAGAATGTTGAGGTCACATACTGCTTTTGTAAGTCAGGAACCAACCCTTTTCAGTGGAACCATTCGAGAAAACATGCCTATGGAAAATAAAATGCAACTGAATCTGAGATAAGAAGAGCTGCTACTCTCGCTAATGCTCATGAATTCATAAGAATCTTAATGTAACAAGAGAGAAAGATGGAATGAATCCTCTACTTATTTTTCTCTTTTCAATAGATGAGCCCCTATTAAAATTTCCAATTAGCATAACCCATAAAAATGGCGGAATAAAATAAAACAATTATATAGTCAAACCAAAAATTTAATTAAAAACCCCCAAAACAAAATATGATGTCAAAATAGGTGACTTAAATGTTTAACAACAACACAAAATAATGTTCTTTAGATCCTGCACAAAACCATTGGGAGTTTCTTTATCCTTTAGGCTTATTTTTAAAACTAAACTGAGTTTATCTATCTCAACCTTCTTGCTTCTCTCTCAGACTCGAGAAGGGTGAGGACGTCTCCTTCTCTAACTGGTCCTTTCACGTTCCTCACGATGAGACGGGTCTGATCATCAGTAAACCTCACCCTAACTTGAGTCACCTGTCCTCTAGAACCAGTGCGGCCAATAACTTTGACGACGGAAGCATATTTGACTTGAGAATCCATTCTGTTCAAACATAAACACGTTTACAACATTAATAAAGAAGGGAAATATGCTTGACATTGAATGTATATGACAAAGTGTAAAACAAGTCCAAACCGATCTAAAAGCATGGATCTGGAAATACAAATTTCAGTATGACAGTACAATATCAAGCAACTGGTAACTTCAAATTGAACATCAGAAGTTAGAAGTGAATAACAAAAAACCATTAAGAATACAATGAAATGAGTTCCACGTAGTTGGGTGAAAAATATTATAATTAATACCTAACAAACACAAGATCTATCATAGTTGTTAAAGAGGCTTTTAAAGATCGACAACTCCTATATAAATCAACCCTTTTAGTCCTTGAAAAAATTCAAGTTCAAATCATAATACAGTAAAAAGGGTTAATGGCAGTTCAATATACAAGCATGATTAATTTCAAAACAAGAAATTCCCTTTTGCAAATAAGATTTTCAAAAACACATAAACTTGTTCCTGTCGATGGTTCATGTAAATTTAACATAGATATGTACAATGAAAGGCATCAACAATTCATTAAGAAAAAGAAAATTAGAGTACCCAACAACAATGAATCAAACGAAGGTGAAAAAATTTGAGAAAAAAAAAAAAGACTTTCAAAGAGGTTTAAACCATCAAAAGGTGGCAGCAGAGAAAAACACAGTATCTCATCGATTTCATATTCAATAAATATGGACTGCAACAACAAAAATTCAAAAACTACAATTTTCATCATAGCAAACATCATTCCCGCAGAACCATGGAAATTTAAATGGCAGAGCAATATATAACTAAATAATAAGCAAATTAAACAATGAGAGTAAACGAAATAGAGAGAGGAAAACTAACTTGGTGGTGTTGATGGACGAAGGAGAGCACCAAAACAAACTGCAATAAAACTCAGAAACCCTAATTTTGTTTTAGTAAGTTCAGTAATTTATAGATAGTTGAAAAGACGTAAACATATTCATGGGCCAGCCCAATAACGTCGCTAAACTCAACCTGTCGTTTATATACCCCCTACTCCCACAAATATTCTAAAATTCCAAATTTATCCGTGACTTAAAAAATAAAAAATAAAAAAACACTGCATTCTACCTTTCAGTCAACATAGTTCGTTTGATGAATGGGAACATTACCGAGCCTAATCCCTTCTCTCCGAAACTAACATTGACTTTCACATTAGCCCCACCAAACAAACGGTGACGTTTAGTATAAAAAAACAAAATCTTATACTTAACGCGCGTGGCAAGTGGGCGCGTGGTGTTGGCGCCGAGGAAGAGGTTGAATGTAAGACGAAAGGGGTCGTATTTGACGCCTTTGTCTTTGTTTTGGTTGGCGAGTTTGAGAGTGAAGAGAATGGTGTTGTTGTGGTGAGAGTTTGTTGTTTTGTTGAGAGAGGGAAGGTAGAAGGATTGGTTGGATGAAGAGAGTTTGTTATTTTCTTTTCTTGGTCACATTTTTTATCTAAATAATTAGTTTTTATTTAGCTTGGCTTCTTAAAAAAAAATGCTAATGCTGGGTGTCTCCCTCACGTATACCCTTTCATTGAAAATCAAGCAACTTCTGAACATCTTCCTTAAAAATGTTTGTAGCTACTATTAAGACACCAATATTTATAATAGAATCCAATTGTATCACAACTCAACATATAAATATCAGTGACATCTTGTTCCCTTGGTTCTCCTAGTTGTATTTCTACATATTCTAATATTATGAAAATTATCCATTTGAATGATATTATGAAAATGAAAAGTTTCATTTGTGATCATTGTCTACCAAATAATTCATAGTTTGCTCTCTTCCCCTTTAGAAGGTGAGTAGTACGATGAACCATTTTCATAAGTGATCTACCATGAATTAATACTTAAAAATCTTAAAAAAATTTACGACTTGACGATACTCTTTAGAAATAATAGTTATTGACCTTCTTCGTCTTTATAAATAAAACGGAAATCTAATTGGTGTCGATTCAATATAAGATAAATAATTATTCTTCGTCTTTATAAATAAAACGGTAATCTAATTGATTTCGATTCAATATAAGATAAATAATTATTTTCCCTTATTTTTACCGAGCTTGTATCAATTAAGTCACTATCTTATTTTTGAAAATGACCATTAACATTTATTTCTAGTTAGAGTTTTAAATATTGTTCAAGTATTATTCGACGGAGGTTTGTGTTTAGTCGTTAGAATTTTGAATATTTTTTAAATACAATTTCGACGGAAGATTGTGTTGCTAATTATAATTTTTAACCATTTCGAATATCTATATGGCTTTTCACAAGAAATTACTTAAAACCTTTCACCTCTATTCTTTCTTCTGTACACAATTGGTAACTTTCCATACCCCAACATATTGCCCACTGGTAACAATAGAAAAACATGCCTACACTTTCATACAAGTTGACAACATTGAATGATTTTTATTCAATTCTAGTGCCACCAATTTTCACTTAACACAGTCTCCTATTGATCAAAATTTAAGTGAATCTAACTAAATCATGTGAGTTCCACATAATTACACTAGGACACATAAATTTTAACCAATAAAAGTATATCTTAAATATTAGGTCGCTACATAATTCTTCCTTTGGTTACTTCCAAAACATATTTTGTATTTGAATTACTCTCTATAAACAATTTATTTGATTTTATATATTAATATAAACACTTTTGAATATTTAAAAAAATTACAAAAAAAATAGCTTACTACATCTCCAAAACAATTTATTTACTATTTTCAATAGGTTTTTCATGAAACTTATGAAAACAATTTACGACTTATGTGATGGCCATAGTGCAAGGTCATTGGAGAAAATGGCCATCAAATTTGGGGGTCATAGTATCCAAAGAGTGTGCAAGTGCAGATATGAACAAAATCATAACCAAGAATCAAAATTTATAAGACCACAATTTCAATGCTTTAAGCCTAAATCATTATTAGACAATCCATATAATGGTGATGAAATTAAAAATACAACTCAAGGTCAAATGACCTACAAGGTTTGCAAAAACAAAACTCAGCTTAGGATAATAGTATCCCTTGATTGTCATTCCTAATCATTGCCATAATCTCAATGTCCCATGAATAGCAGATTCTGCATCAAATCAAATATTATGAAATAGCATTAGAACATGATGTTCACACATATATCATTAAGATATGCATGCATCTTATGACCAATCTGAAAATTACTTACATATTTTGTTGAAGGCAACAATGTCACAACTCTGGACATATTCATTGATGGGCTCAACAGTAAGACGTTCCTCAATAAGAGTGTCAACAGAAACCAGGTCATCCACAATAGAAAGCATAATTTGCAGTTTCTTGATACCGTACCCAACAGGAACAAGTTTTGCTATCACATTAATAAACTAATATCAGAATTCCAAACAAAATAAACTAAAAATAATACTAAAACATATGTATTGAAAAATTAATACTAAAGAAGTTATGTTTCAAAACATTTAAAATATACAAATATTAATTAATAAACAATGAGAAAAAGAAAAATAACATACATGCACCCCAGAACAACCCTTCCATCTCTACAGATCTCACTGCTTCTTCAAGCTTTTTCATGTCGGTTTCATCATCCCATGGCTTCACATCCATCAGAACAGATGATTTCCCACCTGAGGATGTAATCAGCAGATGATTATGCGACCAGATTTCAAATAATTATGATTATAAGATAAAACAGAAACTTACTCTCTTTCTTTTTGCCAGATGCCTTCATGGCCGCTGCACGTTCCTCAGCTGCCTTCTTCTCTTCCTCTGTCTCTTCACCAAACAAATCAACATCATCATCGTCATCATCATCCTCTGCTTCAGTAGCCTGATCAACATTTTACAATCAATGAACATTTAGAGTTAGAGTTCTCAAAAGAAAACATGACATCTACTACAACTCAACTATTCAGTATCAATGTTTCTCAAATACTCACCTTGGAGTCAGCAGCTGGAGGAGTGGCAACAGCCTCTTCAGCAACAAGAGAGGTTGACTCCACAGTGACACCAGATCCCTCACCAGAAACACCACTAATGACACAATTAGATTCAAAATTTAAAATAAATGCATAAAGAATACAAGTCATTTAAATTACTAAATCAATACACAACAACCCCAGCACCAAATAAACATAAAACCATTGCATAACAAACCACAAAAGATAAGGATTAGGCTCCTCTAAAGTGAGTAATTAATAAAATGAACAAATCAATGGCTAATATTTTAAGCACATATGATTTGTTATGTATCTGCATATAATGTCAACCATTGATTTGTTAATCAACTGTTTGATCCCAAAGATTACACCATTACTTATAATTGACATGAGTCATGATGGGAAGGGAAACTTACGAAATTCTCAACAAAGCATCAATGTGCTTGTACCATCTAGACACATTCACAAATTCTTCTGATGGAACTGATGACAAAGCTGAATAGACAGTGATATCATCCTTTGAAGCTTGGTATCTAAACAGATCAAGTAACATAAGAAACCAAAACACAAGAAAATAAAATAAAACAAAATAAAACAAAGGATTACAAAAAAGTAACATAACCTACCCACTGATATAACTGCGTGTGAGAAGGTACTCATCAAGTTTCTTCAACCCAGATTCAGACTTAAGGTTGTAGAGTGTGACTGCCATTTTCTTCTTCTACTTCTGCAAAACATGCATAATATTTATTACAATAGCAACAACCAAAAAACATGAATTTTCAAAAAATTGCAATTTCTTATCGAAATTTATCACCAAAAATGAAAAACCCTAAAAATGACATATTCAGAAAGACAATTTACTGATTCAGGTTACAAATTGAATATAGTTAACATCGAAGTAAAGAGTGTCATAGGTTTTGCGAATTTTGATTGAAGAAGAAAAGATCGATTGAATGAGTTTACCTGTGTGGAGAATCGCAAAATCGAAGACAACGCCAACGAGAAAGAGAGACAGTGAGAGTGAATTGAGGAAGCTTCTAGGTTTATATTGAGTCAATATGTATAAATTAATTTCTAAATTTTATAAATTAACAACTACATTTATGAAATTATAAATTATTAATTAAAATAGTCTTTTTATAATTTTTTTTATTATTATATAGTTTGATGTGACATTTTAATTATATATAGTTTATTTACATTTACATGAAGATAAATTTATTTATGAAATGTAATTATACATGGAGTAATTATTGACAAATTAGTCTATAAAAAAAATTATCAACAAATTATTTATTTTTATTTTAAAGATCATTGCAACGAAACTCACAATGTATTACATGCAGAGAAAACAATATTGTGGGATTGAATATGTGCCTCAAAACAATTTTCGTCGTCATGTGAAAATTGGTGCATAGACGACTAATCGTATGATCAATTTCTTAGTCTTTTGTTTGGTTGATCAGTCGTTTGATTCATTAAGAAGATGATATGTAGGCTAAATTTCACTTATGACAAATCTCCCTTTCTTTCTTAACAAGTGATTACATTGAAAAAGGGACTTCGTTTATCATATATAGGTTCCTAGACTACTACAGAGAGCGTCTAATGTTGAAAATTGAACTAATATATAAGAAAGCATGAAAAATAAAGTAAAGCAATAAAGGAAAATGATAAAAATAAGTAAAGACGCGTGTGATTGATTGTGTGTTTAAAATAGTCTTCACTATAGGTATTTATACACTTAGAATAACTAAGAACCATGCACCAACATATTTGTCACGTTCTAAAGTCACTAACTAACATATTATATCATATAAGCATGGGCAGATCTACTATAAGAGCAATGGTGGTTCTTTCCCTCGTACGAAAACAATAAATTATCTTTATAATAGTATTATTTTTTTTTAAGTCCCCATAAAACTACCTAGTTCTACACTACAAGAAAACATTCGTATACTTAAGAAAATTGTCCACGAATCGCAGTTCGTGAGTAAATTATTTGGTATCTGCGGAAAAACCGTGAGTAAATTTATTATTGAATAAATTGATTTTTTTAATTAGATTCCACGGTTATTCTGTGGGTAAAATTAAAAAAAAATTCGTAGGTAAAGTTAAAAAAAATGCAACTCACAATTAAGTTGTCGAAATTTCTTCGTATTTTTTTTACCTAAAATTCTCCGTACGTAAATGAAGAGAATAGTTTTAATTGTTCCACAAATTGTCCCTAGAAAAAGTGAAAGTAAAGTTTTGTTTATTACTTTCTTTTTTTTTTTTTTCTTTAGAAGGTTTTTGTGTTGAGTTAAAAAACTCATCATTCTCACTTGACTAAAAAAACTAAATCATTCTCACTTAACTAAAAATACTAACTCATTCTCACTTATCTCTATACAACCCTAAACTAGAAACCCTTCTTCTTCCAACCTAGATTACAACCTTGCTCCAAGCCAGATTGTCGCCGCTCCGACCACATGGACTTAGACCTCTCCGGTCGCCGCTTCAACATTCGCTCCCTCTTATTCTCAGGCTCTCTCTCTCTCTTGTTCTGTCGTTCGCTCTCGTTCTCTCATTTGCTCTCTCTAATTTATTCTATTTTCATGATTATTTGTTGAGTAAAGGAATGAAGAAATGATTTATTAATTGATTTGCAAACCCTAACTCGTTCTCTCGTTTTGTTTTTGTGCAACTCATTGAAATCCCTAACATCTTAAATCCATTGTTTCAAAAGTAAGAACTTGAAAATCCTTAACTCTTGTAGTTTAATCCTTCTTGTGTAACTGAAACAAATAAGAAATGAATGACTATGGATCCCTTTTTTTTCAATATCAAACCTAAATAGTCTTTGACAAATTAGTGGTGAATTGAAGTGAATTAGATGTTTGAATTAGTGGTTTGGTTAGCTGGAATCAGTGGTGAATTAACGAATGACTATGAATTGAAATTAGTGGTGAATTCAAATGAATGACTATGTATCCCCCTTTTTTAATATCAAACCTGAATAGTGTTTGACAAATTAGTGGTGAATTGAAGTGAATTAGTGGTTTGGTTTGCTGGAAACATTTCTCGTAGTGTTTGTTGCTAAATAGTGTTTGACAACAATTTTCTGTGAACAATACAATTCAGAATTAAACAAGGACTAAATTGAAGCCTAAATTTTCACTATAAATAAACATTCAAGATTGAAGGAGAAAAACATCAAAAAGCAGAAAAGAATAGTCTTAGAGTTCAAAGAGAGAAACACTTGTTCAAGTTAGAAATATTTTCTGAGTGTTCTTTTTTTATAGTGTAAGAGTTATTATTTTCAGCTTTATTAGAAGCAACTACTCAAGTTCCAATCTTTTGTATCCAACCTAGTAGTGGTTTAGTTCCTTCTTCAATCTAGGGTTGTCAGGTTGTTAGGAGAAGACTTGGATTGTAGGATCAAGGCGGTTAGTGCCTTAAAAGTCTGGGGTTGTTAGGTTGTTTGGGAAGATTGACTTGGAGGGTCAGGTGCTTCGTAATTCAAGGAATTTGAATTAGTGGATTAAAGCCTTCTGAATGAGGGGACTGGATGTAGCCAAGTTAGTGGTGAACCAGGATAAATATATGTGTCAAATTATTTATGCTTTCATTGTTTGCTGCTTCTAAATCCGATTGCTTCTACTCCAAGTAAGTCACCAAAACGAAACTAGTTTTTTAATTATTTATAAATTATTAAAAAGTTATCAACTTTGTCAAACACAATTCAACCCCTCATTCTTGTGTTTGCACCTTCAATTGGCATCAGAGCTCGGTCTCAAGGCTAAGCACTTTACAATGTTTGAGAAAAGATCCAAGGGTTCAATATGTCTGGATTCAGTGAAAAAGCTGCTGGAGGAAACATCAACAGACCACCTCTATTTGATGGAGAACGTTTTGAGTATTGGAAAGACAGGCTAAGAAGTTTCTATATTTCATAAGATCCTAAACTTTGGGACTTAGTGGAAGATGGTTATATTGCTCCAAATAATACTGATGGTATTGAAATTCCAAGAAAGGAGATGAATGCTGATCAGAAGAAGATGTACAAGATGCAACATAAATCTAGAACATTCATGATAAATGCAATCACCTTCAAGGAGTTTGACAAGTGCACCAATAAGGAGACAACAAAAAGTATTTATGATAGTCTGATTCTAACCCATGAAGGAAGCAAACAAGTTCAAGAAGCAAAGGCCAACCTCCTAGTAAAAAAAGTTTGAGTTGTTCAAGATGGAAGAAGATGAAGACATTGAAACAATGTTTTCCATATTCCAGACTCTGGTCTCAGGATTAAAGGTACTTGAAAAGAGTTATACTACTGCTGATCATGTGAAAAAGATACTAAGGAGTCTGAAAAGCAAGTGGATACCTAAGATCACTGCCATTCAAGAAGCAAAAGATCTGAATACTCTTAAGTTAGAAGAGTTAATCAGCTCTCTCAAATCACATGCAATTGAGCTTGCAAAGGATGAGCCCAAGAAGAAGCAACTAACCTTGGCTTTGAAGTCCAAGCAGAAGAAGGTTCTAAAGGTAACATCAGAATCAAAGGAATAATGATTCAGATGATTCGAATCTAGACTCAGAGGAAGAGGAGATTGCTTTCATATCCAGAAAAATTCAAAAGATGTGGCACCACAGAAAGAAGAAATTTCCCCAAAGATATTCCAAGCAATCCAATAGAGGGAATGATGATAAATATGACAAGAAAAGCATCATCTGGTATGGATGCAATGAACTTGGACATATGAAGTTAGAATATCCAAATATGGAGAAAGGAAAACATCAGAGGAAAGATTCTAGACCCAAAAAGAAGAATCTAATGGTTACATGGGATGATTATGATGAATCCTCTAATGATGAGGAACACGCAGATTTGGCTTTGATGGTTCATACCAACTCTGCCTTTGGATCCAACACAGACTCTGACTCTAGAAGTGAATCAACAGATGAAGAAATTGATGTAATTTCTAAATTTACTCGATCTGATTTAGTTACTGCTATAAATGATTTTTTAAATAAGAATCACAAATTGACTTTAAAACTGAAAACACTTAGGAAAGAAAATACAAATCTAACTAAAAAAGTTAATGTTTTAAAGAATCAAAATGCTAAATTTAAAACAGAAAATGCAACTCTGAAAACTGATATTACTGAACTTAAGATAGATAATGCAACTCTGAAAAACTGATATTACTGAACTGAAAACAGAAAATGCAAATCTGAAAAACTAATATTGTTGAACTTAAGGCTAAAAATTTAACTCTAAAAAGTAATTATAGTTCAACATCAATTGAAAAGGTAAAGTACTTGACATGAAGGGCACACTGGTCAAAGTGGTTGGAAAAGGAAAAGCAAAAAGCAACAATCACATCAAGACTCAATAAAATAGAAACTCCATCCTCGTACTTAGACCAGGTTTGAGGATAGACGTATAGGATAAGTAACACAGAACTGAGGATGAACTTTGTTCATTAATCATCCTTGTAAATGGGAAAAATAAGTGAAATTACAAAGGTACAAAAGGTGGTGTCCTTGACTTGTAAGGCAAGCCAATTAAAATTGGTTGGAAAAGGAAAATCAAAAAGCATCAGTCACATCAAGAAGAATGAAAGCTTTATCCTCGTACTAACTAGTTCCGAGGATGGACCACCACTATCATCCTCTGAGCATACTTAACACGAGGATAAAGGCTAAATGGAAGTTTTGCAAATAAAGATAAGTCCAAGGAAACTTAGCAAAGTCTCTAAAAACTATATTTTGCCAACCCTTATGTTTGAAGCTCCAAAGGCAACTATAAATATAGAAGTATTAATCTTCAAACATAAAGAGAATCATCTACAAGAAAATATCTAAGTTATTCAAGCTTATCAACATTTTCTTCATTCTACATACTCTTCCAAACTTAAACAAATTTGTTGATCATTTTTGTTGAGTATGTTATATACAACTTCAGATCACTATCTTATCTTAGAAAGTTGTAGTTTAATCTCAAACAAATCAAACACATTTGAGTTATTTTGATATAAACACATTTGATATAAACTTGATATAAACACATTTGATATAAACTTGATATAAACACATTTTGATATAAACTTGATATAAACACATTTGATATAAACTTGAGTTATTTTGTAATCTTGTCGAGGCTATAGTAAAAATACAGTGTTGTAAGCCTGGTGAGGTTAAGAAAATACATAGTTGAAAAGGTGCAGATCAAAGGACGAGTTTTTGAGCACTAGTGAAAATCTCACAAAGCTGTGAGGACTGGAGTAACATATATTAAGTGAACAAGTATAAATTCCATGGGTGAATCTTCTTAAGCTCTACTCTCTTTATATTTGTTTTATTCACACCATTAGCACACTTATCACACATATTTCAAACTCATATTCTTCTTCTTTTGATCATTCTCAACAAAGAGGATGATTATTTTTCATCGAACGATCATCACTCCAAAGATAACTTGAGAGAATAATATTAGTGTAGGAACTAAATTTTAAAAAGGATCACAATTCAACCCCCAACCCCCTTCTTGTGACATTCATTTTACTTCAATTGGTATCAGAGCTCTGCCTCTAGGGTTTGAGCACTTAACAGTGTAAAAGAAAAATATCCAAAAAGAAGTGATGTCCAAAATTTCAAAATATATATACCTAAAGGAAAACATCACAAAAAGAGAAAGATAGTTGAACTTAAAAGAACTCAAAATCCTCCAAACAAAAATTTATCCCCAAAACTAGAAGAGAAAGAAGTTATCATATGTCCAAATTCAAATTCAGATATTAATGAGATAATTATTAAAATTATTTTTTCACTTTATTAAAAATCTAATTTTTAAAATTAAAACAGAATTTTCAAAATATTTAAGACGACTTCCACCTCTTCACATTAATCAAAACCTAGGTGAGGAAAAACTTCAACCCCTTAAACAATACCAAACACGTTAACCATCACAAACCCAACATTCTTAATTAAACAATCGAACACTTAAAATTATCCATAACACATTTCAACAAAACAAAATGCGTGCGGATCCTCTCGTTCTTGAGTGCCTGCAGCAACCTTTCAACCACATATTTCAATTTACAACCTTCGTATATATCCAATAGATTAAAAAAAAAAAAAAAATGAAGTTAGGAACACATAATAATCTGAAAAATAAATAAATAAATAACAATGAGCCGGCAATTTAATTTAGCACCTTATATGGTATTTCCGGGGATTGAGAAAGTAGAAATTAACAAGAAAATTGATACCGATCAAAAGCTTTTGCAATTTTATGGTTCTATGAAAGATCATAAAATTCAATAGTTTATAGTACCGTTCTTGATTACATAAAGATTATTATAAGACTGAGATAGCATTTTGAGAGTTGAAAAAAAATCTGTATAAGTATCTTTTAGATAAAATTAATTTAAAATTTAAATTTACCTAAAAATAATTAAATATAAAAAATAATACAATATAGAATAGTTGAATGTTGGATATCATACCAAACAAAACTCTAAATTATTATAAAATAAGTCTATATCAATATCTGTAGATAAAAGTAATTTAAATTACTTAAAAATAATTAAATATAAAAAATAATGTAGTATCGAGTGGTTGGACTGTTAATATAAAACAAAACTTTGTATTATCGAGTGCTCAGCTAAAAAATAAAAAATAAATAAAACCATAATTTAGAAGGCAGATTTTTTATTCCTCCACATTTTGTCCAACACCTAATATGCAAGGCTGCAATTTTAAATCATCTCATAAGTATCAATTTTCTTGTTAACTTTTACTTAGAGGTGGGAATAGGCTATACCGTCCGTCAGAGGCCTATGGTCTGGTCTACTTATAGTCTGGTCTGGTCTGACCTGTTTAATAAAAAATGCTAAGTTCAGACTTTTTTTAAAGTATTAATTTAAAAAGATCATACTCTAGCTTATTAAAAAGTCTATTAGGCGGCATATATATATAGTATTAATATTATATATTAATATTAGTATTTGTTATTTTAAAGCCTATCAGTATAAATCGCTTTGCCGACTTGCCGCTTATTTTGTTTTATTTGTAACTTTTTGAAAGACTTTTTGCGGTTTGCTAATTATGAGTTCATTTTGTTTCTTTATTTTTTTTTGAAGGTTGTTGCAAACTTACTAGTTATAATTTTATTAGATTTGGTTATATTTTTATTAGTTTTCCTTATGTTTATTATTTTATTAGTTTTCCTTATATATAAAGGCCTAATTTAGCCTATTTAAAAAATATATAAAATATACTATTTAAATATTTATATGCGAAATAGACTTTTCAGGTCAGACCAGACTTTTAAAAAAGATCAGACTAAACCGAAAAAAAAAGCCTATAATAGGCCGTAGGTCAGACTCAAAGCTAAAAGTTTAATCATAAGCCAGACTTAGGCCTTTCAAATGCCAAATCTCTAATTCTACTTTCTCAATCTCCAAAAATACCATATACGGTGGTAAATTAAATTGGCGATGTTATTGATTTTTTGGTTTTCAAATTATTATAATGTGTTTCTCACTTTTATTGCTTTTCTTATTTTTATCCATTGGATATATGTAAAGATTGTAATATCTGGTTCAAATATGAGATAAACGCCACCCTCTTTGTCCATTTTTTTTCCTAGGTCTTCTTAAATTCAGATCTCCATCTCTGTCTTTTTTTTACTTCACAAATCTCAAATCCCATATCTCCCTCTCTACGTCTCCAACCTAGGTCACTTAGTGCATAAACGTAATAACCAACTGTATTTTTAACAAGAAAAGAAAAAGAGTTAAAAAAACATTTGATTTATTATATTATTAATTTATTTAAGTTTGAGTTAAAAATAATAACAATGACCCAATAAATATGCACATAAGCATATTCTAATTATCAAACTTAAATGAGGGTCTAAAATGGAAGAATACGAAATTACATGGATAGAATTTAAACTTTTTTTATTTACGAAGATTAAAATCAGATTCACTCTATATTGTAGGGACTAAAAGCACTATTAACCTTTTAATAATTAGCTATGTTTTATTAAGCGGATAAAATAAAGACTTTTTAAAACTATTCACAAAGGTTTAGGATGTCACATCCATGATCAGATACACAACATACTTCCTTGTTAAAAGGTTTGAATAAAATTAAATATCGTCCCATCAAACACATATAGTTAACACTTGAGAATCCAGACCTATAAAACGTTTTAGAAAATAAATTGATAACCAACTTCGATCTCACTTACCAGAGCATATAAAAACCGAAATAAAACATATCTTGGCATACAAGCCAGCAAAATTGAAATCAAATAAAAAGTCTTCACGATAAACTAAGATGATTCTGTCACTACGCATCACTTGCTACTTGGAGATCGTATGCATCATCGCAACACCACAGACAAACAACGAACGAGTGAATATATTGATATCATGTTTAAAGTACCAAAAAGGTAAAATGAACATGTACACATATATCAACTATAAAGTATACTATCATGACAATATTACATTCAACATCAATAATAATATCAAAACACAACTTCACAACATGTTCGATTATGCAATATCATGTCATGTTCACTAGACTCTTTAATGATATGTGGTACTAAACTAATCTGAAGTACTTGGCAAGAAATACAATACTACGCACCGGTTAGGTGGACGGACACATTCAAGTCCTTGTAGAGTTACTCAACTCACCCGAGACTCATGTAAGTGATTAGTTAGGGTTAAACTTGGGTTGCATGGTAGCTCCCATCATGGGAGGTCATTTCCAATCCACATAGAAATTCCCCTAGAAACCCTTCAAGGTCTAGTCTCACCAGGAGGCTCAACAATGACCTCCCCTATCATGTTGTATTTCCCCATTATTGATTCATTAAACCTTCACATTGCTAAAATCATGCATGAAAATTTCAGGTATGATATTCTCACTATTACCATCTTCTCTTCGTCATCCTAAGACACTTCTTATACAAAATGGGCCATCATAGGCATGTTTTAGGTATATCACAATTATACAACTATGCATCAAGTTTATACAATTATATCATATTCATATCACAGTAGAAACTTTGTCACTTAATCATAAACACTCACATAATATCAACAAATCAACGAAAATTCAATAACATGGCAATTATTGTTTTACATAATAAATTTGTCACTACAATAGTTAAAAATTCACAACAAGTCAACATCAAAATTAACAACAACAATATTTATAACAACAATATTCACAACATTTAATAGGTCAAAGTCTAGCTTTTCGACTCTATGATTTTCTAAATAAGAAATAAAAAAAATCATTTAGAATAACATTTAATCCATCAAGATGAGAAATAGATGGTTAAAATTGAAAATGGAAAAAGAATGGAACTCATTGATCAATGGAAAGTGTCTCAACAATTTATAAGTTGATGATTAGGGTCGTTTAAGTCTTACAAGGGTGCAAAAAATGGACAAAATCTTCTCTAATGTCTATTTAAAGAGCTTGGAGTTTTGAAGTCTTTGCACAATGAAGAGGTATAAAAACAAACAATTATTGTCATCTTTGCACACAAAAAGCTCTCTTCGCATGATAACGCACCATTAAATATAGATGATTATTTTTGTCTTTGCACGATGAGGATAGTGAAGGTGTTGAAAAAACAAAAGAAAATGAGAATTTGAATTGTGTTGACCATTTTGAAAAACTATTTCCTCTTATAAACTAAAAACGTGTTCTTTACCAAAATATCGAACTTTGATTATAAATTGTCTCTTCATTATTTGAGTATTCATTTTCTACCTTTCCAAGCCATACCACTAGAAACCTTTCTAGTCTTTCAACATTCTAGAAAATTGTCATTGAGGATAACAAGTATTCTTACACCTCTAAAGGTATCTATTTTAAGTCAAAGAGTTGTTGCCACTACCAGACGTGTTGAAGGCTTTTTCAGAATCATTTTTTATTGAACATTTTCTTTTTCTTTTGATATAATAATTATATAACTCAAGGTGATTTTCTTCTAATTTTCATGAAGTATCAATGAATGAATGAAGTTTTATCAAATAATCATTATCGAGATACTTAAATGAAAGTCACCATCATCTTTAGCTCAAATTATTTCATTTAAGTACTAAAGAATATATCCATTGGAAATAGAGCCATTGAGATTTTTGTCATCTTGCAATAGTACATAGAGTAGTTGAAGAAAATGTACTATTCATAATACTATTTCTGATTTATACTTTCTAGAGGAATAACATCATTCTTATCTTGATGTTTCAATTTAGAGGAATGTTGATGTTCTGGTGCCACGTCACTTGTACTTGCATCCAGTGGATCAAAATTATTTCTCTAATGAATAATGATACTTCTTTGTTGACCTTGTCGTTGACTGCTTGATTTAGAGACATTGACTTCTTCAAATAAATGTTTTATTAGAGGATTGTTTCATTTGAATATCATTGAATTTTCTCCATAGGATCTTAATTAGAGAATTATCGAAGTCTTATCTGAAAGTTAAGTTTTGCTAGAGGCAGCCGGTCATTGTTGTGCTCACTGCTTTGTAATTAGAGGAACACACATTGACTTTTCTTCATTGGCTTCTAAGCATTGACTCAGAGTGTAACATATTAGATACTCGTTGCAAAACATTTTGTTCAAATTGCTTTCATTAATCGTTTGGTACGATAAGACGATGATTAACTTTATTACATTCTTAAAGACTTTCTTAATCTTATATAATATTTATTAGTAAACATAAATAATCGCTTATTAGATAATAAAATTATTTGTGTTAATTTTGTTATTCTTAACTTACTTATAATTTATGTTACCTTAAAATATATAGTGATTTACATATATTTTATCTTCTAACTTAATCAACAAACTTAGCAAACACAGTTCAAGGATAATTGTTCTAATGTTTTTGTTATCCTCAAAACATCAATTAGAGGATTGTAGTTAAACTAATATGACATTTATAGACAAGGCGTCACACACCGACATGTCATTTATATTCAAATTTGTAATACAAAGATGTCCCTTCGCCCGACGAGGCGAGTATTCATGAAACTATAAACTACTCAATCAAACAAATCTTAGCATGACGAATATTTGTGTGGCACATCAAAGATAAAGATGGTATTTAGTCTCGATGTCTTCGTATAGAATATAAGTATAATAATATGAATCCAATGGCTTTGGTTCCACTTAAAAAAACGTTGTGTAGTTCAAGTTATGATTGAAATACTGAGAAAAGGTAAAACTTAAAGTATAATACTTCAAGGTCAAATTCATCACTAGTTTGAACATGGAAGATGGACAAATTACATTTTGGTCTAAACTTGAAATGTTGTAGGAAATTTAATTAGCTTTCTAAGTATAAGAATGAGATTAATTGGATAAGTATTACTTGATTTATGATTTTAACATGTTACAGAGGTCACTAAGAAAACTTTAACAAGTGCAAAGTACATTCAAAAGTTTATCAAATTGAGATGCTTTTAATCTATATGATATTAGTTGGGTTTATCAATCAATTAAATCGAATCACTTGTGATTATAACTAATCTAAGTTTAAATATATTTTTAGTCACTACAAATGTTTTTTTTTTCTTCTTAATCCATGCAAAAATATTTGGTTTAATTGCAGTTTTAGTCATCTTATTTTTATCAATTTACGAAATCGATCTCCTATTTTAAAATATGAGAGTTTTGGTCATTTATTATGATTTTTTAACTAAAAATTTATGATCTGACATACTTTAAATAATGTGACATATAATACGAAGATATAAAATGATTAACACTCATGAAATCAAAATAAAACTCTATAAAAACTTCACTTTCAACTTTAAAAATTATTCATTTTGTAATTTAATTAATGACATATGAATAATTAATGTATCTAGATGGGTTCCACATCATTTAAATATGTCTAATTGTCATTTTTTAGTTCAAAAATCTGAAGAAGAGACCAAAATTGCCGACTTTTAAAATAGGGAGACCAATTTCATAAAATGGTGAAAATAGATGGTTCAAAAATACAATTAAGCCAAAATATTTTTTGATTTTAGTCTCTATAAATATACTACTTTTTACTTTTGGTATTTTATTTTAACCCATACAAAATTTGTTAATATCGAAATTGATCCCTCTAATTTCTTTTTAGTCCTTATTTTGAGACACTAAAATAAAAAGTTTGTTCATATTACAAAGACCAGTTTCAATACGAATAAATTTTGCAGAGAATAAAACTAAACAACAAATATCAGTAACAAAAAATTACATATTTACATAAACTAATAAAAAAGTATTTATATAAAAATTAATATAAAAAATTATATATTTTTAAAGACATTATATTTAAACCATTAATCTATAAACAACTTTTCAAATAAGTCTTAACTTATTTGTTGCAAAGAAGAAAAGGGCCTCCACTTCTAGACAAAGAAAAAACCAAAGGAAAGTACTACCCAAAGTCATCTCTATGGAGACGTAATGGAGTAGGAAACGTGTGGCAACATATCTGCCTCTTTCCAGAAGCCCACACAATCCAACCCATCATCTCAAGCTACCGCATATTCCAAATGGGAAAAATACAAATTTCAAAACCATATAATATTGCTAACCACCTCATTTCTTCTAGAAACACATTTAATTAAAAAGAAAATTTGTCACAAAACCAAACATCGGAATTGAGTTGTGTGCAATCATGTTCTTGTTATTTTAAATAGTTACGTAGTCGTAATCATTCGATTAAGATCGGACGATTTAAATTTTAAAATTGAAATTATTTTAAAAAATCAAAATCTGTCTTTAAATACAAATCGTCTGATATTTAATCAAATGGTTAAAATTGCATGACTCCGTAAAGTGTGATTGCATCTAATCAAATCCACCAAATATGTCACTTTCACTCTTATTAGTATAATTCACATTATATAATTAGGGAACCTTGGATATTTGCAAGTATATATTAAAATTCTCTCAAATACTTTCTTCAGTACACCTTGTTATTAAACCACTCGTGTTTCCTCTTGCTACTAAAAAATCTAAATATATGATATGGTTTTCAATAAGGTTCCCCAGTTCATGCTCTTAATAGTTTTAATTATTTCAATTGGGGAGGAGAAACCTTCAATTGTAGAAGGAAGGGTACTTTCATTAATATCTCATCAAGGTTAGTCACATTAATTTCTTGATTATATAATCTTTGTTCTTCTGTTTTGTGTTATATAAATTAAGAGTTTAATTGTCATGAATTGTCGATATACAAATATAGTAAAATTTAAATATCTTTAATGATTAATAATTATGATTGATTTATGTATTTATACGGAAATTATATATGAATTAAATCCATAAAATAAAATTATAAAATATTTATTTTGACATCTTATAAAATTATAAAATATAGTATAGTGTATATATGGTTGTTGATTATTATTGTATGTGATGCAATTGCAGGGTACTCTAAGATTTTTGCGACGCTTGGGGTTGTTTGCAAGTGTTGTGATAATGGGATTGAAGGTGCGTGCACAGAAACATGGACTGATTCTTGCTCTAACATACAGTGTTTACCTTGGAAAACACACTAGTTAGTTTAGTTAATATCTTGAAAATTATATAATTTTCTGTAATACTTATTTGATGTATATAAATTTAGAGAAATGACATGGAAATTAATTTTATGGGTCGAATAGCAGATTTTTTTATGATAGAATTGATGACTCTGTGTAGTGTAACTTTTGTGAACGTTTATGTTAAATTTTGGGTAATACCTAGAGTTTCTGGGGAAGAAAAGTCAAGAGTTGGATGGAATGGTGGAGTAAGTGACTCACATTTCAATTTTAAATATACTCATCTTAATTTAATTTAATAGTCGAGATTGTTTAAAATTGTTTTTATAATTGGGTGATTTTGATGGAAAAAAAATAAAAAATAACTATCTCAATAATTGTTTAAAACTGTTTTTTATAATTGTAGATCAAGCGTATCAAGTTTGCTTCACATTTGTTAATACCGGAATCCAATTTTCTTCTTCTTCCATCACACTTTTTCTACTTTTTTCTTCTACTGGGCACAGCACTATCATTCACTTTTTGTTTTATTAGAGATTTCAAAATCCCTGTTTTCTTTCTTTTTACATGGGCCAAGCTCAATAAAATACATATTTCTTTTTTTTTTTCTTTTCTTTCTTTAATAATAATAACAATAATAATACTAATATTAATAATATTAGTAAAATTGGTAGGTTCTACTTAAAGAATGAGTCCACCCAACAAATCTAACTTGTCCAATAATAGATTAAGGATTGATTTGTTAATTGATATTGTGTTATGTGTATGCACATGATTTTTTCACAACAAAATAATTCGGTTATTAGCAATGTCAATTTGTATTTGTGAGTGGAGATCTTTGTTGAGACCATCTTATTTAGAGTTGTTAGCAAGAACCGTCTCTCGATTATTAGAAATCTTAATTTGTATATTTTAATAAAGCTGTTAAAAAAGTTTCAAACTCCTAACCTCTACATAGAAAGCCCTTACTTATTAAGAAAATATTTTTAGATCCTAACTTACAAAATTAATTTTTTTTGGAGTCCATTTCATGGTCTCCTTCTTCCATGTGAGTTGAGATATTTTTCAAAAAAATCAGGAAAAAAAATTTTTCTCAAGAAAAATTAGAAAAAATGTTGTAAAAAAATTAAACTTTTTTATGAAACTTTATTATATTTAAATTTTTTAAAAAATCAGAATTTCTCAAAGACAAATTGATTTTTGTTTACAAAAAAAATTCGTTTTTTTTATTTAAAAGTTTCGGAAAAACAACTATTTGAAAATTAACATTGAAAAAGTGGGCTTATAGGCCCCACAAGATTTTGTGAATTTTTCATTTTGGAGATTTCCTTTAATGGAGTCTTTTTAATCATGGAGTTTGTTGCTCCCTCCATTATGTAAGTTAGGGTTGATAAATAGTAGACTTGTAAAATTAATATGGAGATCCTCTTAGAGATTGTCTTAATTAGGGTTGTTGGCGAAATTTTTTTCCTTGTAGGGATGGAGCAAAAAGTTCCTCAAGTTAGTTTCAAAATCATACCCGCCCAAGAAAACCTGTCCCAAAGTAATTTACCAAAATACCTTATATATGTACATATACAAGTATGTCATATATGTTTTATTTGGTTAATTTTTCATACAATATGTATATATATTTGTTTTATATGTAATATTTATTGTTGTCACAAAACTCACAATAATGCTATAATATTACATTTGATTTATAGTTGAATTTTATTTTTGTTTACTATCAATTTGATTGAGAATAATAAAAATTTGATTATTTTTATGTAGGTGGAATCCCTGCAAGAATTCACGGAGACAAGAATAGGTTAAAGAAAATCCTTAAAGCAAAAAATAAGGGTGTGGAACATGATTTTAGGAGGTAGGGACGAAGAGTGGAAGAGAACACCTCACACCCGCCTCGCTAACATCCCTATTAGATACTTTCATGTTTTTCTGTGATAAACTCATTGTTATTTAAAAAAGATAAAAATGTTTATTATATCATTAATATCAATTTAAAAATTGTCTTCTTTGTAAAGTTGTCCAGACAAATGACTCATTATATTATCTAATTATAAAAATTTAATTTTTAATATTAAATTTAAAAGAAAATTAAAATACATTAGTTTCCAAATTATATTTCAAAATACCTCACTTAGCATATGTTGACAAAAATTTCTTCTCAAAATATTTCTCAACGCAATTTTTTATTTCTTAACAAATTTTCTATTAGATGGTTGCATCATTGGGTGACTCCTACTTAATTTTTCATCATTGATAATATCATTAAAGAAAATCTAGCAGCAAATAAAAAAAACCAAGACATCATAAATATAAGGTGAAGTGTTTCTTCAATTCACATACAATTTGAATTATAAAGATCATATTTAGCTAAATAATGGACAGTTTGGTTGGCCTCACGCCTAACATGTAAGAAATTTAAATTATGAAAGTAACATTAAAATTAATACGATTTCCAATTACAGAACCAACATAAGTGGGAGATTGTTGCTGAGAGTTCAACGCCACAATTGCATTTGAAGTATCTGATTTTGCTATAAGATTCAAGAAAGACATTTCTTTAGCCAATTCCAAACCCTTCTGCATAGTTAAAGCTTCTGCTACCTCTAAATCTGGTAATGAAGTAACTTGTCAGTAGCTAGTAGCAACTACTACACGATCAACATCTTTCACTACAACACCAATAATTCATTTATCCCCATCTATTGGACCTTCTGCATCAACATTAAACTTATAACAACTACTAAATGGAGGTGCCCAATTAACATCAGATATAGGCAAATTGGAACTTCCACTTAGCGCCTCCAACAACACCGCACTAGCACTATTAAAATTAACAATAGATCTGTGCCTTTTGAATAATGGTAGCCACATCAACATCAATCCCTTCAAAATATTTTTTATTTCTAGTACACCATATTTCATAACACAAGGCCAACACATATAAATTCACATTCTCATTTGCATCAATAATGTTTCTTTCAAGTAACTCTTGAAATGGTACGTACTTATAATCATGCGAATTAAATACCAAACCTAAAGGGAAGAAAACCTGACCTGCTTTGACCAAGTTAAATCTCATGGGATCTGAGTGAACTCGTCAATTCTTCTAGAGGTAGTTTGTTAAGGTCTTTAACCTCTTGAATAGTTATGACTTTTGGTCTCCACTTGCTAGGTAGACTTTTAAGGATCTTCTTGACATGATCAATTGTAGTGTAACTCTTTTGGAGAAATTTTTATCCAGAGACTAGGGTTTGGAATTAGGAGAACATTTTCTCAATGTCTTCATCATCTTCCATATGAAAGAGTTCATACTTCATGACAAGCATATTTTCCTTAGCTTTGCGCTTGTTTAGTTTTTTCATAGTTGAGGACCAAGTCATCGAAAAAACTTTTTGATGTTTCTTTATTGCTACACTTGTCGAACTCTTTGAAAGTGATATCATTCATCATAAAGATTATGGCTTTATGATAAATCTTGTATTGTTTCTTTTGATCAAAGTTGAGTTCTTTTTTGGGAATTTCAACACCAACAACATATATGGGAGCCTCATAGCCATCTTCGACTATGTTCCAAAGTTTAGGATCATGTGAGATATAGAAACATCTCAATTTGTCCTTCCAGTATTCAAATCTACCCCTATCAAAGAAATGAGGCCTGTTAAAATTTTCACTTGTAGCTTCATCACCAGAGTTAGTCATAATAGAGATAAAAATAAATTTTTTTAGTCAAACACGGTTAAGTGATCAACCTTGAGACAGAGCTTTGATACCAATTGAAGAGTGAAAAACCCAAAGAATTTGGGGTTTGAATTGTGTTTTTAAGGTTTTAAAAAAACTTTTAAACAAATAATAAAATAAAACATGATAAAGCAAAAGCAAATAAATAGATAAAGAGAGGAAACACAAGCGAATTTATCTTGGTTCAAACACCAACACGGTAGCTACGTCCAATCATTTCACCCTAGAGTATCACCGAAAGTATCACATGTACACTGAACACCTACTAGTCAATCTGACTGTGTTAAAGACTTTTCTTAAAATAGAATACTGGGCTAAGTTACAATGTATATGATGGCAGTAAGTTTTCACTAGTTGCAAGGTTCCAATGGGTATTTATGATGGCAGTAAGTTTTCACTAGTAAGTTTCCACTACTGGGCTAAGTTACAATGGGTATTTATGATGGTTTTCTTAAAAACTCTTAAAATAGAATATTTACAAGGTATGCTATCAGAATGTACATGATGGTAGTAAGTTTTTCGTATATGATGGTAGTAAGAATGTATATGATGGCAGTAAGTTTTCACTAGTTGCTATATATGGTGGCAGTAATTTTTCTGTATCCATACTTTTCAATGAAGATCACAAGTCTATTTATAAGGAGACTTCATAGGTTTTAGGGTTTTTGATTGTTGTTGTGATTGCATGAAATCAACATGTAACATAGTGACTCGTATTGAATCTTTAGATATCTTGAACAAGCATCTAAGGACTTGTCCAAATCCTTCTTCATAATTGATTCAACGTATCTTCAAAGAAGATGACATTTTCAGAAGACGTCATGCATTTCTTCAGTTAAAGGATAAATCAAACTTCTAATGATTTGAGGATGTTGAAGTGTTGACTTCTTCAAAGTTCTAGACTCAAATGTTTTACTTAACAAAGTTGACTTTTTATCGGAATGTTGACCTTGTCATACAGTTAAATGATTTACCAGACTTATCTGACGCAGAATAATCAGAGCGAGCTTATATTAACAAGTTCATCAGAGGCACATTGAGAGCGCATTTATAAGAGTTAGACATAGCCTTAGCAGATTCTTCAGAGCATTGTCTTGATTTATTCGTTTATCATCTCTATTCAGCAAAGGTTGCAGCCTAAAGTCTTTTAAGGTTTATGACAAAGGATCTGTAGAGTTAAATAAATTCATTAGCGCAATAAATTATTCCCACAAAATAATTTTTTTTAATCAAAATAATTAAGGGTCATTGCTCTCTAAACCAACTTGATCATAACAAATTATCCAATACAAGCTAAGTCTCTCCACCATATTGAGCAATTTTTTAAATTTCCAACAAAGCTCGCACTAGAAGAACAAACATTAGTCAAAACACCATATCAGCGGAATAATAATTCATGCCAAATTGCCTCCCAATCCTCCAAAT
Source organism: Cicer yamashitae (assembly GCA_037974755.1). Classification (NCBI taxonomy): domain Eukaryota; kingdom Viridiplantae; phylum Streptophyta; class Magnoliopsida; order Fabales; family Fabaceae; genus Cicer; species Cicer yamashitae. The sequence continues at coordinate 20,004,364 of JBBPBQ010020323.1, forward strand.
ACCGCTACTTCTACTTTAGTATTAGTGCCACACGCATTAAATGTAAGAATCAATATGGCTCAGATACAAATACCTACTATTGATGTTTTTATGATAACAAAGCAAAAGAACAATCATTCTTTAGCATGTTACTTTAAGTGTGCTAGATTAATATAGTTAAATCAAAACCTATGTTATTACTATTTACAATAGTGGAATAAGTAAATGTTAGCTAGTAATAATTGCTCGTGTGTTATTTATTAGAAGAAACACTATGAGCCATAACCTATTACTATCCTCTCATTTGTAGAATCCTAGGATGACTTTGTGTTCACATTTGACACAAACTCAAATTGTTGTAATCGGCAACAACCTTTGCAGAAAAAGGAGCATGGAGAGGCACTGTAGAATATTCAACTCAATAGGCTAGTGAAGTTAGGATTCTTGAGGAAATCCACAAGACTGTACTTCTAGTAGATCTGAAGAGGCCTTTAATAAAATTTGGTATAGAGAGAGGCAGAGAAAAGAATACTTAACTCAAGAGGAAAGTGAAACCTATAATCTTGAGGAATTTATATATTGCACTTCTGGTAAGACTGGAGAGGCTTCAAACCCTACTTAGCTTAGAGAAGCCTCAAGAATACTCAAAGCATGAATAGACAGAGTTAAGAATGCTTTAGAGGATTAAGTCACTAACTGTACTAGGACAAAATATTTGTATAAGGGGAGAATTAGATGTAGCAATAGTTGTTGAGAACTAGTATAAAAATATTTGTATCAAAGTTCTTTATGTTTTATCTTCGATATATATTTTACTTAGTTGCATTAAAATGAAGATAAGATTTTGATAAACAAGAAAAAATTTAAAATAATCAACACAATTCAAACTCCTAATTTTGTGTTTTCTAGCACCTTTATTAAATGCCTCCACATTTTTTATTAGACTTTTGGTTCCAGAGTGAGAGAGTATTTGGCTTGAGACTTAAAATTTGAGGGGAGTTTTGATCAAGATTTGGTGAGTGTAAGGTGCGTTTGGTTCCATATCTGAATTTGAAATTTTTTTCTTTGTATATTTTTTTTTTGGATTACTACTGATGAATTTCTAGGTTGAAGGTGATGATTTTCTGTTATGGGTGAACAGATTGAGGGAATGGATTTGTTGTTGTTTATGTGGTTGAACTATTTTTGTTGTTTATCTAGTTGAATCGATTTTGTTGTTTCTCTGGATTTTTTGGGTTTAAAATGTTGATTGTTGGGTTTTTTTGCATTTTCTAGGTTGAGTTAAGAAGATAAATTTCTAGTTTTTTAATATGTTTTTAACGATAGTTTCAGTTAGCATCTCATATCCATATAACCGTTGCCACGTCACCAAAAACTCTATGTTACTAGTCATATCATATAAGTCACATCACTAAAATATTGCCACGTCACCAAAAACTCTATGTTACTAGTCATATCATATAAGTCACATCACTAAAATATGTCCACTTCAGCACTAAAAAGAATCCTAGGACTAAATTTAAAGTTTTTTGAAATTACAAAGGTATATTTTTGAGAAATTTTTATACAGATACTAAATCAAAGAGACTCCTATTACAGTGAAATTTGCATAATTAAACCTTTGCTTATTTATTTCGTTGAATCTGTATGAATAAAGTGATTTATGGATTTAACTGCAATGCCATGTTTTGGGAGTAAGAAATTGTAGTTCTTATTATTGACTTAGTGCCAATTGATATTGTATTTGTTGGGTCTTTTTAGCAGTCATCACTTTAGATAGATATTTGATTGCAACTAGCATTCCATTTTGTCATGGGGCTATAATTATTTTAATTGCTTGAGAGGAATTTTTTTGAAATAATAATAGCGCAACTGTTCTCATTTAGCAATAAAATGGCTCGTAAAGTCATGTTGATAGGAAAAAGTTAGGCATTGATGAGATGCTGATAGTAAAAGTGTTGTTTTCTTATGGAGGTCAATGTGAATGAAGGAGATTTAGATGAAGCTTTTCTAAAGTAAATACCATTTTCAAAGTTTATACAGTCATGAATTTAGTTTTTAGAGGAACATAAGATAATTATGTAATTTTAAATATGTATTAGAGATTATTGAAAATCTTACAAAATTTGAATACGTTGTTTTGAAGTTTTAGATATCATTAAATTTTTATGTTCTTTGTACAAAACCACGATAAAAAAATTATGCAAATGTTATATTTGATTCAAACACAATTCAATTGAATGTTGAAAGAAATGCTTCTTGTAAATAGGGGTTGCCGAAGTTCATTTTCAAATCAATCAATGAACACATATAATGCATGTATGTGAAAAACGTGGTTAAAGGTTACTATATAACAACACTTATATATGAAAAGTGTTGTTAAAGGTATCGTTTTCTTATGTAAATGTGTTGTTTAAAGTGATCTTATAACATAGGTCGGTTCTAATATTCTGAATGTCATGGACAAACTAATAAAATGACGTTCTTGTAATTATTATACTAATTTTTTTTTTTCATTTTTTGTTGTAAAATTATCAATAAAATAACTAAAGTGATGCAAGTTGCAATCAAATAACTAAAGTGATGACTAGTAAATCATAAATAAAATTTTAATAATTTTTATGTAATAAATTTTATTCAGCAGATGCAACAATAGCATGAAATCTGACAATTTAGGTACCCATTATGATTTTTTAACTAAAATACTGCGATGTGACATGCTTTAAATAACATGACATCTGATATGATGATATATAATGACTAACACTAATGAAATCGCAATAAAATCATCTAAAAATTTAATTATTAATTTTTATTTTATTTTTGTAATTAAATTAATGACATATGAGTAATTAATGGATCTAGATGATTTTATATCATAAAATCGTATGCCATATCATTTAAATATGTCAAACCGTCATTTTTTAATTCAAAAGTCTAAGGAATGGATCAAAACTGTTAACTTTTAAAATACAGAGATCAATTACATAAATTAGTGAAAATAAAAAAAAACTAAAACTACAACTAAACCACCAATTAATACATACTACTAACTATTAAGTAAAAGGCTTAATTGCAGTTTTAGTCCCCTATTTTTACTGATTCACGAAATTGATCCTCTATTTTAAAAGTCGACAGTTTTGGTCCCTCTCTCTGATTTTTTAACTAAAAAAATGATCATATGGGATACTTTAAATAATGTAGCATATGATATGATGATGTAGAATTATCAATATTCATGAAATTGGAATAAAATGTCATGAAAATTTAGATTTCAACTTCCGAAATTTTTCATATTTTTAATTTAATTAATGACATATGAATAGTTAATGCATCTAGATGGTTCTATATTATAGAATTGTATGTCACGTTCTTAAAAATATGAAAAATCGTCATTTTTTAGTTAAAAAAATCTAAAAGAGGAACCAAAACTGTCAACTTTCAAAATAGGAGACCGATTCCGTGAATTGACAATAATAGATAGACCAAAACTGCAATTAAATCTAAGTAAAATAATAACTTAGTAACTCTAGAAATATAAGACCACGGGAGGTCGCCTTTCCGGCCCACGTTTAAAGGCAATGGGTATAACAACACTTTTGTTCTGTATCAAAGTGTTGTCTAGCCTTATAATAGTGCCAAAAAAAACCAACGGTTAATAGTGTTCTTTTTGACTAAAAAATTGTTGTCTTTGTACTTTTTCGGCATGATGAATGTAATAAACGACAAGTTTGTTCCCTTACACAAGTTTTTCGTCGTACACCTTAAATGGAGTTGTGTGAGACTGAGTGTAGAAAGTGACATGAAAAATGTTTGGTGTTTATAATTACACAACTTCCAAGAACCTTTAACTAACTTGTAAGCCACAAGATGATGGTCCATGAGGCTTGATAATTGCATGCTCTTTTACTCTTAAAACATGTACTTTTGATTCTAGTTTTGAAATTTTTATTATACAAGGAACACATAATTGAAACATGCAAGTGGTATTGTATAGTCTTGGAATTTAAATTGGCTTTCCTTATATGTATGTATAGTCAGATTGATTGATGCCGTGCTTAGTTGGAAGTGTCTTCTGCATTCCATATTGGTTATTGCTTGGTCAAATTTTATTTCTTTTTACCATTGTCTTTTTTTTGTATCCCCTTTGTTTTATTCTTAATGAGTTGTTCGTTCCTTTTTTCCATGTGTGATCTTTCAACATACAAGCATTTTATAAGAATAATTGCTTATTTTGCTGAAAGAAATTGATTGCATTAATTTTTATTTCAAAAGAATCTTTTGTTATATTCTAAAACTTTTTAAATAATTTTACTTGTTTAAAATAATTTAGGCTTAATTGCAGTTTTGGTCCCTCTATTATTACCAATTTACGGAATTAGTCTATCTATTTTAAAAGTCGACAGTTTTGGTCCCTCTCTCAGATTTTTGAACTAAAAAATGACGATTTGACATATTTTAAATGACGTGACATACAATTATATTATATAGAATCATCTAGATGCATTAATTAAATTAAAAATATGGAAAATTTCCGATGTTGAAAGCTAAGCTTAGACGACGCCAATTTCATGGATATTAATCATTCTACATCATCGTATCATATGTCACGTTATTTAAAACATCTGATGTCATCATTTTTTAGTTAAAAAATTAGATGGAGGGAATAAAACTGACGACTTTTAAAATATGGAGACCAATTTCGTGAATTAATAAAAATAGAGGATCTAAAACTATAATTAAGCCAATAATTTATTAACAACCTATAATCTCATATAGGGTGCGTTTGTTTCAGATTTTTTCATGAAAAAAATCTATTTTTTTAAACTAAAAATCATTTTGTAGGGTTTGAAGGGTGTTTGTTTCAGATTTTTTAAAAATCATTTTGTTAAAAAATTATTATTTTTTTGCTAAAAATGAAAAGTTAAAAATAGTAGATTCTCACATTCCCTGCTGCGATAGATGAGAGAGAAAGATGCCACAAATTTTAAAAATACGGAACTTAATTCACTGATAATTGTTTCTACGCCTTTTATTTGAATTATTGATATTTTTTTTTTGTTGCTATTGTGTGTTTATTTATTGCTTTTTGATGAGTACTTAAGGTACATTAATCAATTTTAAAATGTGTATAAGAAATTGATTAAACTTATAAATTTTGTAGAGTATTATAAAAGTCATGTCCTTTATGCTAATTTTGTAGTTTAAAAAATCACTTTTATAAAATTGTATACAAACATGTTAAAAATCATTTAAAAAAAAAATCATTTTTAGGATAGTAAACAAACGGAAATAAAAAAAAAATCATTTTTAAACAAATCTCAACAAAATAATCTCTAAATTTTTTAAACTAAAAATGATTTTTATTTAAGCTCAAACAAACTGACCCATAATCGATATCTAGCCATATAATCTCAAAAACCTATCGGTATCTAGCCATATAATCTCAACAACCTATCATATCTATTTTACTATATAAAAAAAAAAGACCTATCTATATCTATTTAGATTTTATCTTCAAATATCTCATTTAATATTTTTATTAATTTTTAATTTTATTTAAACATTAATTTTTCAAAAAAATTATATTTTTTTTATTAATTTTCGAACAGATTCTTTTACGAAATTTTTATTTTATGTAAGATTACTATTATTGCAATATAATTTATTAATTTCAAAATATAATATAATTAATTTAGTTTTTTTATACATTTTTTATTTTTGAAATTAGAAAAAGTAATTTATCTGTAAAATTTTATGAAAAAATGTATATAAAAAATTATCCATGTCTCATTGATTCTATCTAAGAATATTTATAAATCTATTTTGATTTTCAAACAGATTTTTTTATGAATTTCTTATTTTATTTTTGACTTTTTTATCTAACAAAAATATCTCAACAACCCATCTATATCTGTTTTGATTCTAGCCCTCAAATATTTCACCAAACTTTATAAATTTTGAATATATTCCATTTTCAATTCTTACGAACAAAACCATCAATTTCACGATACACAATGTTTTTTAAATCTTTATCAGAATGTCGAACTTCAAATAACGAGATCGAGTTGAGAATGAACTTCAAATTAAAGAACAAAACCAAATATGTTCATTTGATCCACATAATTTTTATGGATGACAAAGTATTTTTCAAGTTCTATTATTTTTTATTTCGTAGACATCTTATATCTATGATAACGAACAGCGTAGTTATTTTAATTTTTGTATTTTATTGTTGTATTTGTACCATTTGAATGTAACGTTAGACATCTTTTTAAATTTTTGTGTTTACGATATTCTAAGGAAAAAACTGAATGTTGAGCCACAATGTTGAAAAATATAAATCTACACTGATTGAGGGAAAATTTTCAAGAGGTGTCAAGTATCTCAATTCCTTTTTATGCATTTAATTTCACATGCTAGGGTGATATTTGTAAAGCTAATAAGAAAGACTCACATTTAATAGATATATTAACTAGCTACTAATTTGTTTTTTTTAGTGAGGCTACTTGTTTGTTATAATTTTGTGCTTACATTTGATATTCACTTTTCTGTGTTATTCATTGGATATTCATTTTAGCTATAATATTTGTTTATAATAATAAGATATCATATTGGAGTATTAGCTGCAAAAACGAAGCATGCATAGAATACAAATAAGGAGTCAAATCAATCACACATATCGCTCTATTATTTTTTTCTTTTTTTTTTTGAATACGTTTGGGTTTTTTAAATTCATTTATTTGTAGGGGTTGTGAGAGACTTCGGTGAGAATATGCAAATCGACTTCTTTAATAAAAAATCCAAATATTACTATTATTTTGATATTAAAATTGGCTAAATATTTAAATTATATAAAGCTATTTATAAAAAATATTACCTATTTACAGTTATATTTCATTGCGTATATTAGATAATTGTTTCAAAATGTTTAATTAAATATTTACCTAAAATATTGTTGTAGTAAATATTTTTTTACATATATATCTAATTAAATATTAACATGTAGGTATTTGGGAACTAAAATATTAAAATAATTTTTTCTGTGTGATTTGATTGATTAAAGCTAGAGTTGTCAAAGTTGATCGTGCTAACCCTTGAAACAAATTAGATTTCTTCTTTTCTCGCTCTCTTTATTGAAAAATACTGTCCACCTTAATTTCTTTGTATCTATTATTTTGTTATCTCTTAAGTTATACTTTGTAAGAAATACTCTAAACTATACCATACATTTGTTACTTCACTTATGGGATGTTATATGTCATAATTTTATTTTTTTATCTCTATTAGGGTCAGTGATGATAGATGGTGTTTTTGTATTATAAATTTGTTTTTGTTTTTTATTAATTAAAATATGGAAATATTGAAAGAAAAACGGGTCGAACTGTCCATTGGTCAACATAGTCCAAAGTGGGCAGACCGAACTTCATAAATTGCAGCACTATAACAAACGGGTCGGACTGAACATGTCATTTAATGTTATTGGACCTTTCAAATTAGAGAGAATCGGTAAAGGCCAACCCATTAAACAACTGTAATTAGAGTATAACAATTAGAACATAACAATTAATCTATCTAATTTTTTTATAATTTTCTCCCCCATATTAATTCAAATTTTAATTCAAATAATTTAAGAATTATTTTTGTTATTACTTAAATTAAAAAATTTAAATTATAAAAATCATAATGTTATAGATGTATAACTCAAGTAACACTGGATGAGTACACTAGTTATAATAAAAGAAAAGTATAAAGTTTTCTACTCAGAAGAATTTTGGTCCCATTATCTCCTTTTCGTTTCATGATAATGAACCAATCCCCCCACTCATCTTCTCATCTCCACCCCACCCCTCACTACAACCAAATACTACTACTACCTAATCAAATTAAGATTTAATTTCACCAAAAGATGTACTTAGATTTAATATCCTAAGTTTTTCAAATTTAAAATTAAAAATGGTTAAATTCAAACTCCACATTATCTATTGATATGATTATGTTCCTTTAATTTCTCTATTGTTATTTTCTTCAAAAAACTGATATAAAAACTTTGATTTGATGAGGTGTTAAACTCTTAGTATGCTTTATTATATGATCTTTCATATTAGCAAAGAAGGTTGATATTGTGAAGTGTTGTTACTGAAAGGTTCTAGCTAGGAACGACTTGGAGTGGTCCATTGTGACTCACTTCGCTTTCCACGAACCTCCCTAGTGCACAATTCGTAGTATCGATGCAACTGCAGTGTCAAGTTTTGCTGTAAAATTTGACTTAGAGAAATTTGATGGAAGTATCAATTTTTCCTTGTAGAATATACAAGTTAATGATATGTTGATACAATCAAAATAACTCAAGGTGTTAAATGATACACATGCATTAGTTGACATTGATGCAAAGTGTGTTGTGAGATTATATCAATGGTTGAATAACTTCATAAGAAAGACAACTTGGAAATTGCACCATTATTTTCTAACTGGTTTTCAATATGTAAAATTTGTGGAGTGGTTTAGATTCAAGTGAAGTATACTATTTATGGTGGAGTACGAGAAACTCTTAGAATTGTTTAACTTCAATTAAAGTATACTCTTCAATATGAAAAACTCGTGGGTTGGTTTAGCTTCAACAAAAGTATACATTTTATGGTGGAGTATGAAATCTCTTTGGAATTATGATTGTAGATGTAGAGAATGGAAGTGAAAGATGTATCAAGTTCAATCAATATGGAGAATGCTGGAGTTGATTGAAACATCTTAAAAATGTTCATTATTTCCTAGAATGGTAAAGGAAGAGGGAGACTAAGGCTGTATATATTGGCTCTACTACTTCATTAGAAGATGCATATATGAAAATATTTTATGATTGTATCTAACTTTCTTTTTCTCTTTTATACTCTTGTATTAGAGTGTTCTGAGATGTCATTTAAGTAATTGTTTAGGATACCGTGGTTGTTTTAGATATTGTGGGATGTTTGAGAGAAGTCTTTATCATTAAAATAGTTTAAAATATTGTTTTCATAATAATCTTCTCATTTTCTGTGATGGTAAACATATACATTGAGGAATACATTTTCTTTAACGAAAGAATGCCTTTTAATTTTGAACTTAATATGCATTCTATTCAAATTATTTATTTTTTTTTACCAAAGTAACTATTTCTCATGTATATGCCAAAGTATTTGTTTTTCTTGTATATGCCAAAGAGTTATTGCTTGTGATAGCATTTTATTTTACTAGATACTTTGTTTTATTTCTTCCAAGGAGTTATAAATAGTATCAGTATTATTCTCAAAGACTTTTCACAATATATTTGTTAGGTATTGGGCTCCCTTCCTATGTGGAGAAAGACCCAAATATTGTAATTCATGTGTCTCACTTATTTAAGTGGAGAGTGGTCTAATTAGGGTTGGAAGAGAGAGACTATTTTGAGAGAAAAAGCAACCACCAAAAGAGAAAAGAGAAGAGTAAACCTTATTCCCGATTTTGTTAAATCAGTCTCAGAAAAACATCGATTGCGCATTCGTTAACCGTTGGATCGGGCTGAAATTTGGACAGTAGGTTCGCAACATTCAGGGCTTCGTTTTCAACGGTCGGATCGGCGAAACGACTTCTGGAGTGGGAGGAATCGAGCTCGCACAGTAGCAGGTTTTTTAGATGTTTTACTTCTTCTTGCTTTTCATTTGTAAGCTTTAGTGCTTTGTTATTTTGGCTGGTTGTAGGCACACTTTGTGCATCTTTTTGAGACTCTCTTGTACCTTTATTTGATTATAGTGGAGCTATTTCTTTGGTCTGGACGACCCGTGGTTTTTACCCTTGCATTGAGGGGTTTTCCACGTTAAAATATCGGTGTTCTTTACGCTCTTTTATTTTGATTAATTTGCTGCCATATATTTGTTGTTGCTCCTCACGGGTTCTTGCAAGTTGGGAGAATTTTATATCCGCTGCGTATTACTTGTTATTGTATTTTTTGTGTTTATTCCCCATCAGAGTGGCATCAGAGCTCTTGGTTAAAGAGTTATTTGACTTGCTTGAAGGATGGAGGCAAATATGAATATAAAGATGGTATGCTTGAATGGTACTAATTACCATTTGTGGAAGGGCAAGATGAAAGATTTGTTATTTGTGAAGAAAATGCTTCTTCCTATTTTTGGTTCTAATAAGCCGAATAATAAATCTAAGGAAGACTGGGAGTTTGAACATCAACAGGTATGTGGTTTTGTTAGGCAATATGTAGAAGATAATGTTTATAATCATATTGCTAACGAGACAAATGCAAAAACAATGTGAGATAAGATACAGACTTTGTTTGCCTCTAAATCAGGGAATAATAAATTATTCTTACTGAATAGTTTCATAAGTTTGAAGTATAAGGAGGGAACGTCTATTTCGGACCACTTGAGTGAATTTCAGGGGCTCCTTGATCAAATGTCTGGAATGGGTATCAAGTTTGATGATGAGCTATTGGGACTATTTTTACTGTTATCTTTACCAGAGTCTTGGGAGACATTTCGGGTTTCTATAACGAGTTCTGCTCCTAATGGTGTTGTTTCTTTGGAAACGGCTAAGGGTGGTGTTTTGAATGAGGAGATGAGAAGGAAGGCACATGGTTCTTCATCTCAATTTGAAGTTCTTGTCACTGAAAATAGGGGGATAAGTCAGAAAAAAGAACCGAAGGGTGGTAGAGAAAACAGCAGAAGCAAGTCCAAGTCTAGATGTAAAAATGTGGAGTGTCATTATTGTCATAGAACAAGGCACATACAGAAAAATTGTTTTCTGTGGAAAAAGGAGAACAAAAGCAAGAAGGGTAAGCAGAAACAAAGGGGTCGTGATGATGATAGTGATGATGACCGTGTTACTACTGCTACTAGTGATGATCTTGTTATTCTCCGTGACTATGAGTCAATTAATCTTGTTTCTGATGAGAGCATGTGGATAATTGATAGTGGTGCTACACTACATGTTACACCGAGGAAGGAGTTCTTCACATCTTATACTTCAGGTGACTTTGGAGTTTTGAAGATGGGTAATGATGGTGTATCTAAGGTAATTGGTGTTGGTGATGTATGCCTGCAAACCAACATGGGAATGCAATTGTTGCTTAAAGGAGTCAAACATGCTCCAGATGTTCGCTTCAATTTGATCTCTGTGCATATGCTTGATGAAAGTGGTTTTGATAATCATTTTGCTTCTGGAAAGTGGAAACTCAGTAAAGGTAACTTGGTTGTGGCTAGAGGGGAGAAAATAAGTAAACTGTATTGGACAAAAGCTTTAGTTGCAAAAGACAGTGTGAATGTCGTGGATATGGAATCATCTTTGTGGCACCGAAGGCTTAGCCATATCAGTGAAAAGGGGTTAAATTGCTTAGGTAGAAAGGATGTGCTTCCAGGATTGAAGTATGTAGATTTGGAGAAATGTTCTCACTGCATAATTGGTAAACAAACTAGAGTATCCTTCAAAAGGCATCCTCCTTCTAGAAAGTCAGAGTTGCTTCAGTTGGTGCATTCTGACGTCTGTGGCCCTTTAAAGGTAAAATCTTTTAGTGGTGCACTTTATTTTGTTACTTTTATTGATGACTGTTCCAGGAAACTATGGGTTTATGTTCTGAAGACAAAAGACCAAGTGTTGGAGAAATTCAAACAATTTCATGCTATGGTTGAGAGGCAGACAGGCAAGAAGCTGAAGCGTGTTCGTATTGACAACGGTGGTGAGTATTGTGGACCCTTTGATATCTATTGCAAACAGCAGGGTATAGCACATGAAAAGACTCCTCCTAAGACTCCTCAGCTGAATGGTTTAGCGGAAAGGATGAATCGGACACTTGTTGAGAGAGTGAGGTGTATGCTATCTGAAGCTAAGTTGCCTAAACATTATTGGGGTGAGGCACTGTACACGGCGGTGCATGTTATTAATCTTACTCCTACTGTCACTTTGAATAGTGAGATACCAAACAAGGTATGGTTTGGGAAGAATGTCAAGTATGATCACTTGAGAGTCTTTGGTTGCAAGGCTTTTGTGCATGTTCCGAAGGATGAAAGATCCAAGTTGGATGCAAAGTCAAAGCAATGTATCTTCATTGGTTATGGTGAGGATGAATTTGGCTACAAGTTGTACGATCCTATAAACAAAAAGGTTATTAGAAGTCGTGATGTAGTGTTCATGGAAGACCAAACTATTGAAGACATTGATAAGGTGGAGAAGACTACACTTGAGAGAGATAACGCCTTAGCAGACGGTGATCCAGTTCGGTCACCTGCTCCTGATTTGGATATTAACGATGGTAATGTTCATAATGATGAGCCACATGATTGTGTTGATGATCATCGACTTAGAGATGAGGTAAATATTCCAACTAGTGATGCTTCTGAATCATCTCTAACCTAACTCAGGAGGTCTAAGAGGCAGAGACAACCATCTACAAGGTATGTCTCTGATTAGTATGTGAATTTGACTGATGAAGGAGAACCTGAGTGTTTTCGAGATGCCATAGAGAGTGAAGAAAGTCAAAAGTGGTTGGATGCAATGCATGATGAGATGAAATCCTTCCATGATAATCACACTTATGATTTGGTGGGGTACTCCGACTCAGATATGGCTGGAGATATTGACTCAAGAAAGTCAACTTCAGGCTACATGATTAAATTTGCAGATGGAGCTGTGGCTTGGCAGTCGAAATTACAGAAATGTGTAGCATTGTCTACAATTGAGGCAGAGTTCATTGCCATTACCGAAGCATGCAAAGAGTTGATTTGGTTGAAGAAATTCTTGCAGGAGCTTGGGTTTATTCAGGACAAATATGTCTTATTTGTCGATAGTCAAAGTGCTATTCATCTTGGTAAGAATTCAACGTTTCATAGCAGGTTCAAACACATTGATGTGAGGTATCATTGGATACGTGATGTTTTGGAAGCTAAGTTGTTGGAGTTGGCTAAAGTTCATACTGATTATAATGGTTCTGATATGATGACTAAAGCATTACCAAGAGGGAAGTTTGAAACTTGTTGTGATATCGTTAGTTTGGCGATTATCTCCACATAGTTGTGAGGGGGAGATGTGTTAGGTATTGGGCTCCCTTCCTATGTGGAGAAAGGCTCAAATATTGTAGTCCATGTGTCTCACTTATTTAAGTGGAGAGTGGTCTAATTAGGGTTGGAAGAGAGAGACTATTTTGAGAGAAAAAGCAACCACCAAAAGAGAAAAGAGAAGAGTAAACCCTATTCCCGATTTTGTTAAATCAGTCTCAGAAAAACATCGATTTTGCATTCGTTAACCGTTTGATCGGGCTGAAATTTGGACAGTAGGTTCGCAACATTCAGGGCTTCGTTTTCAACGGTCGGATCGACGAAACGACTTCTGGAGTGGGAGGAATCGAGCTCGCACAGTAGCAGGTTTTTTAGATGTTTTACTTCTTCTTGCTTTTCATTTGTAAGCTTTAGTGCTTTGCTATTTTGGCTGGTTGTAGGCACACTTTGTGCATCTTTTTGAGACTCTCTTGTACCCTTATTTGATTATAGTGGAGCTATTTCTTTGGTCTGGACGACCCGTGGTTTTTACCCTTGCATTGAGGGGTTTTCCACGTTAAAATATCGGTGTTCTTTACGCTCTTTTATTTTGATTAATTTGCTACCATATATTTGTTGTTGCTCCTCACGGGTTCTTGCAAGTTGGGGGAATTTTATATCCGCTGCGTATTACTTGTTATTGTATTTTTTGTGTTTATTCCCCATCAACATTCTTCCCCTCTTTGGTGGTACTGCTGAATAGGTTGCCTATAAAGAAAATGGGATGCCTCCTCATCGCTAGAAGAACAAGAAAATAGTCTTCCAACGAAGTTAAGGATTCTAACACGGAGGAACTTTTAGTGCTGAATAGGTTGTCTATAAAGAAAATTAAATTCATTTTTTTTGGAGAAACTTTTACAATGTTGTAAACATGTCTATAAATAACTTATTCAAAAATATATATTGACATTTTAACACAGACTAAAAATACTTGCAATATAATTTTGTACGGACTAAAAATATAAATATTTTTTACAAGAACTAAAAACGAAAATTCAAAAATTTATAGACACTAAAAACTTATTTAACCCTACAAAGTAATGTATTTATTACATTTTTAATAGTGTAAAATAATTATTATGCTTTTAAGTATATTTTAAATAATTAACTCAAATCAAATCATTTTTAAATAAAAAACGGTTATTACTACATTTTTTTTGACAAATATAAAAATATTATTATTACATTATAAGTATATATAAACTATCCAAATGCAACATATTCATTTTAAATTTAAATAACATAAAATAATTCAATCCAATGCATACCAATATATTAATTTGATAATTATGAAATCACCAAAAAAGAATTATTATTTTAGTGATAATTGTAAATATTTAAGATGTTACTTTAATAAAAAAATTGATCCTATTCTCATTTATTTTATATGCTATAATAAATAATAATAATAATAATAATAATAAATATTATTATTATTTTTATTATTATTATTATTGTCATTATCATCATCATCAATGTCGTCGTAATTATTATTATTATTATTATTATTATTATTATTATTATTATTATTATTATTATTATATTTATTATTATTATTATTATTATTATTATTATTATTATTATTATTATAGTTTTTTTCTTATAAATCAAGTCTAGTTATAAACAAATAAGCAAAATAGCATCAAAGATCCTTTAACTTTTTTTTTTAAAATAAAAAAGGTCTTAAAAATTTTAAAGGTAAACAACATTTGACCTTATTCGAATTTTCATTAAAAATGTTAAAACATGTAGGTTGGCTTGCGTGACTTATATTAGTGTTGTAGCACTAATGATTTTATTGAATGGAGTGTACATGATCAAATTGACGTGGCAAATAGTGGTTGAGGTAGATAAACGTTGAGCAATGATATTTGAACACAAGTATGTTCACAAATACAAACACAAATACAAACACAAATACATGTGGTCTCCACCTACACAATCTCTCTCTTCATTTAATTTCTCCTTTTTTTAATGTCCACCTACACAATCTCTCTCTTCATTTAATTTCCACCTACACAATCTCTCTTAATTTAATTTCCTCCTATTTTTACTTTCCCCCTTTTTTACTTTCCCCCTTCCTCTACAAAAACAAACCCCACACATTCATCTTCCCTTTCTACCATAATCCTCCTTCTTCCTTTTACCAGACAAAATATAATCTGGTTAATGGCTTTAAGAAACATGGTTAATGATGTGAACAACTTGGTTAACGGATTCGAACTGAAAACTTGAGCATTCTAATCAAACATGATATAAACCTTATTAATGACTTAAAAAATTGCACAACTGTGTTAATGGATTTGAACAGAAAGTTTGGTCATTCTTGTCAGATAAAATATAATCTGGTTAATGGCTTTAAGAAACGTGGTTAATGATGTGAACAACTTGGTTAACGAATTCGAACTGGAATAAAAGGAAGAAGGAGGAATTATGGTAGAAAGGGAAGATGAATGTGTGGGGTATTTTTGTTCAGGAAGATAAAAAAAAAGAGAAAAAATAGAGAAAGAAAAAGGGAGAAAGTAAAAAAGGAGGGAAATTAAATGAAGAGAGAGATTGTGTAGGTGGGGACCATATATATTTGTGTTTGTATTTGTGTACAAACTTGTGTTCAAATATCATTTCTCATAAAACGTTTGGTGTAGGTGTTAAAAGTCAAATATATTTGTATTTCTTTGAAAATTCCTTTGATCACCGCTCGAAATAACTCTTACAATATTTCGAAAGTCATTTCTAAAGCTTGGGAATAGGTTAAAATCCACACTAGATGAGTTATTATTGATGGTCATCGAACTTGTTTCTTGAAGGATTCTGGAATGCCAAACTATGATGCTCTAGAGGATTAGGATGTGACCTTTATTCCTCCTAGAGAAATTGAGTATTTTTGTACTATTATTAATTATTGAAATTGTTGTAAAGATATGCCTAATTGGAGCCCCTCAAATGATGGGAATTTTAATCTCAAGTTAGCATATAATCTTATAAGTGGTTTGGACAATAATACTACAAACATGAACTCTTTGTTTGATCAAGTGTCGCGTTGGAAAGATCCAACTCTAATTTTTGCAATTAATTGGATGATAGCCCATGGTTCCCCTCCTACGAATGAAGTTAGAGCCCACCTTTACATGACACATAACAACATGTGCCTTAGGTTCTAATCCCAACTTGAAATCATCATGTATATGCTTAGAGATTGTGAGGACACTTAAAAATTTTATAACTAGTTAATTACAGAAAACCATTGGGCCAAGTTTTTTAGCCTCAGCTTACATGACTAGCTGGAGTGGAACATTACTACAAACAATATTGGAGTAAGCAACAATTGTTGGCTTATAATTCTTTAGATTCGTTGTTTGGGCTTTATGGAAATACCTTAACAAACTTGTCTTCTCTAGAAAAGCTGAAATAAGAAACTACATTACCGTGACAACGACAAACTTGGCTTATTAGATTGATTATAGGATATCAACTTCCCTCCGATATCTCAGGATGAGATAACTTACATACAAAGCACCCATTGGACTAAACCTCCACCAAGGTTCGTTAAAATTAACACGGATGGTTCCTATATTTGCGGATAATCAGCTTGTGGAGGTCTTATTTGAAATCAACAAACTAATTTTCTGAAAGGTTTTCTATGTAATTTTAGAACGGAAGATGCTCTTTTCGCGGAGTTGTGGGGTGCTCGACTTGGCATCCATGGCAAGAGAGATGTCGTTTTAAAAATTGATTTGATGCATGTGGTTATTATGATCCAGTTGATGGGAATAAACACAGAAGTACGATAAAAAGTAATTCGCAGCAGATATAAAATTCCCGCAACTTGCAAGAACTCGTGAGGAGCAACAAAAAGTATATATGGCAGCAAATTGATCAAAGTAAAATAGCGTAAAGAACACCGATATTTTAACGTGGAAAATCCCTCAATGCAAGGTAAAAACCACGGGTCATCTAGACCAAAGAAATAACTCCACTATAATCAAATAAGGCTATAAGAGAGTATCAAATTGATGCACAAATTGTGCTTACAACCAGTCAAAATAAGAAAGCACTAAAGTTTATAAATGAAAAGCAAGAAGAAGGAAAACACCAAAAACACCTGCTGTTGTGCTAGCACTATTCCTCCCTCTCCAGATGTTCTTTCGTTGATCCTACCGTTGAAAACAAGGACCAAAATGTTGCGAACCTCCTATCCAAAAATCATCCCGATCCAACGGTTAACGAATGCGCAATAGATATTTTTCTGAGACTGATTTGACAAAATCATGAATAAGGTTTACTCTTCTCTTTTCTCTTTTGGTGACTGCATTTCTTTCAAAATAGTCTCTCTCTTACAACCCTAATCACACCCCTCTCCACTTAAATAATCAATATGAACATATCTCCCTCTGCAAATTCTCCACATAGGAAAGGAGCGTAGTACCCAACATATCTCCCCCTCACAACTATGTACAAATAATCGCCAAATTGGCGATATCACAACAAGTTTCAAATTTCTCTCTTGGTCATGCTTTAGTCATCATATCAGAATTATTATAATCAATATGAACTTTAGCCAACTCCAACAACTTAGCTTCCAAAACATCACGTATCCAATGATACATCACATCAATGTATTTGGACCTACCATGAAATGTCGAATTATTACCAAGATGAATAACACTTTGACTATCGACAAATAATACATATTTGTCCTGAATAAACCGAAGCTCTTACAAGAATTTCTTCAACCAATTCAACTCTTAGCATGCTTCAGTAATGACAATGAACTCTGCCTCAGTTTTAGACAATGCTACACATTTTTGTAATCTGGACTGCTAAGCCACAGCTCCCTCTGCAAATTTAATCAACTAGCTTGAAGTGGATTTCCTCGAGTCAATATCTCCAGCCATATCTGAGTTAGAGTACCCCACCAAAATAGGTTTGTCACCTCCAAAACAAAGCTTCATACATGTAGTACCACGAAGATACCTCAAAATCCATTTTACAACATTCAAATGCTCTCTACCTGGATTTGACAAAAATCTACTTAATATACCAACAACATGTGCAATATCTGGCCTTGTACATACCATTGCATACATCAAACTGCCCACAGCAGACGCATAAGGAACTCGTTCCATGTCTCTTTTTTCATCTTCACTAGAAAGACTTTGTTTAGAACTAAACTTAAAATGGGTAGTAAGAGGAGTACTTACAGCCTTAGAGTTTTCCATCTGAAACCTTTGCAATACTCTCTCAATTTAGTGTTCTTGTGACATCTAAAGTTTCTTCTCCTTTCTATCACGCATGATTCTTATGCCAGTAATTTGTTTAGTTGCTCCCATGTCTTTCATGGCCAATGACTTGTCCAACTGCTTCTTTAACCTGTCAATCTTGGAAATATTTTTTCCAACAATAAGTATGTCATCAACATATAATAACAGGATAATGAAATCATTGTTAGAAAATTTTCTAACAAATACACAATGGTCAGAAGTAGTCTTCATGTATCCTTGGTCACACATAACAGACTCAAACTTTTTGCACCACTGCCTTGGAGCTTGCTTCAAACCATATAGACTCTTTCTTAGTCTACACACAAACTCTTCCTTGCCTTCAACAAGAAAACCATAAGGTTGCTTCATGTAAATCTCTTATCCAAATCACCATGAAGGAAAGTCGTTTTTACATCTATTTACTCTACATCTAAGTCAAGAGTAGTTGTCAAGCTCAACACGGTTCTAATCGAGGGCATTTTTACCATTGGTGAGAAAATCTCATTAAAATCAACATCCTTTCTTTGATGGAAACCTTTCACCACTAATTTGGCTTTATACCTCGCAGACTTCGAGTTACTCTCCAGCTTCACTCTATAGATCCACCTGTTTTCCAAATCCCTTTTTCCTTTTGGCAATTTCACCAAATCATAAGTGTGATTCTCATGCAAGATTTCATCTCATCATGCGTTGCATCCAACCACTTTTGACTTTCTTCACTCTCTATGGCCTCTCGAAAACAATCAGGTTCTCCTTCATCAGTCAAATTCACATACTCGTGAGAAACATACCTTGTAGATGGTTGTCTATGCCTCTTAGACCTCTTGAATTGTGTTTGAGATGATTCAGAAGCATCACTAAGATTCTAATCATGTGACAACTCATGATCTTCACTTATTGGAATATTTTCCTCATCTCTAAGCTGATGATCATCAACACAATCATATGTCTCATCATTCTAAACATTATCATCAGTAGTATCCAAATCAGGAACAGGTGATCAAACTGGATCACCATCAGTCAAGATGTTATCTCTCTCAGGTGTAGTCTTCTCCACCTTATCAATGTCTTCAATAGTTTGGTCTTCCATGAACACTACATCACGACTTCTGATAACTTTTTTCTCTATAGGATCATACAACTTGTAGCCAAATTCATCCTCACAATAACCAATGAAAATACATTGCCTTGACTTTGCATCCAACTTGGACCTTTCATCCCTTAGAACATGCACAAAAGCCTTGCAACCAAAGACTCCTAAATGATCATACTTGACATTCTTGCCAAACCATACCTTGTTAGGTACCTCGCTATTCAAAGCGACAGTAGAAGTGAGATTAATAACATGCATTGTCGTGTACAACGCCTCACTCCAATAATATTTAGGTAACTTAACTTTAGAGAGCATACACCTCACTCTCTCAACAAGTGTTCGATTCATCCTCTCTGCTAAACCACTCAGGTGAAGAGTTTTAGGAGGAGTCTTTTCATGTGCTATACCCTGCTGGTTGCAATAGACATCAAAGGGTCCACAATGCTGACCACCATTGTCAATACGAACACGTTTCAGCTTCTTTCTTGTCTGCCTCTCAACCAAAGCATGGAATTGTTTGAACTTCTCCAACACTTGGTCTTTTGTCTTCAAAGCATAAACCCATAGTTTCCTGGAACAATCATCAATAAAAGTAACAAAATAAAGTGCACCACTAAAAGATTTTACCTTTAAAGGGCCACAAACATCATAATGTACCAACTGAAGCAACTTTGACTTTCTAGAGGGAGGATGCCTTTTGAAGGATGCTCTAGTTTTTTTACCAACCATGTAGTGAGAACATTTCTCCAAGTCTACGTTCTTCAATCCTGGAAGCACATCCTTTCTGGCTACACAATTTAACCCTTTTTCACTAATATGGTTAAGCCTTCAGTGCCACAAAGATGATTCCATATCCACAACATTCACACTATCTTTAGCAACCAAAGCTTTTGTCCAATACTATTTACTAATTTTCTTCCCTTTATCGACAACCAAGTTACCTTTGATGAGTTTCCACTTTCCAAAAGCAAAATGATTATCGAAACCACTATCATCAACCATATGCATAGAGATCAAATTGAAGCGAACATCTGGAGCATGTTTGACTCCTTTTAGCAACAATTGCATTCCCATGTTGGTTTCTAAGCATACATCACCTACACCAATTACCTTAGATACACCATCATTACCCATCTTCAAAACTCCAAAGTCACCTGAAGTATAAGATGTGAAGAACTCCTTCATCGGTGTAACATGTAGTGTAGCACCACTACCAATTATCTACATGCTCTCATCAAATACAAGATTAACTGGTTCATGGTCACGGAGACTAACAAGATCATCACTAGTAGCAGTAGTAACACGGTCATCATCCTATCATCATCACGACCTATGTGTTTCTACTTCCTATTCTTGTCTTTATTCTCCTTTTTCCACATAATGTTATTTTTTCTACCACCCTTTGGTATTTTTTAATGACTTCTCCCCCTATTTTCAGTGATAAGAACTTTAGATTGAGATGAAGAACCTTGTGCCTTCTTTCTCATCTCCTCATTCAAAACACCACTTTTAGCCGTTTCCAAAGAAACAACACTTTTAGGAGCTGAACTCGTTATAGAAACCTGAAATGTCTCACAAGACTCTGGTAAAGATAATAATAGAAATAGTCCCAAGAGCTCATTATCAAACTTGATACCCATTCCTGACATCTAATCAAGGATCCCCTAGAATTCACTCAAGTGGTCTGAAATGGAAGTCCCCTCCTTATACTTCAAACTTATGAAACTATTCAGCAAGAACAATTTATTATTCCCTGATCTAGATGCAAACAAAGTCTTTATCTTATCCCACATAGTTTTTACATTTGGTTCATTGGCAATATGATTATAAACATTATCTTCTACATATTTCCTAACAAAACCACATGCCTGTTGATGTTCAAAATCCCATTCTTCGGTAGATTTATCATCCGGCTTTTTAGAACTAAAAATAGGAAGATGCACTTTCTTCACAAATAACAAATCTATCATCTTGCCCTTCCACAAATTGTAATTAGTACCATTCAAGCATATCTTATATTGATATTTGCTTCCATCCTTCAACCAAGTCAAATAGCCCTTTAACCAAGAGCTCTAATGCCACTATGATGGGAATAAACACTGAAATGCGATAACAAGTAATAAGCAGCGGATATAAATTTTCCCCAACTTGCAAGAACCCGTGAGGAGCAACAACAAATATATATGGCAGCAAATTGATTAAAGTAAAATAGCGTAAAGAACACCGATATTTTAACGTGGAAAATCCCTCAATACAAGGGTAAAAACCACGAGTCGTTCAAACCAAAGAAATAGCTCCACTATATTCAAATAAGGGTACAAGAGAGTCTCAAAATGATGCATAAATTATGCCTACAAACAGCCAAAATAAGAAAGCACTAAAGCTTACAAATGAAAAGCAAGAAGAAGGAAAACATCCAAAAAATCTACTAATGTGCGAACACTATTCCTCCCTCTCCAGACGTTGTGTCGCGTTCCGACCGTTGAAAATGAGGACCAGAATGTTGCGAACCTATTGTCCAAAAATCAGTCTGATCCAACGGTTAACGAATGTGCAATAGTTTTTTTTAGAGTGATTTGACAAAATCAGAAATAGGGTTTACTCTTTTCTTTTCTCTTTTGGTGACTGCCTTTCTTTCAAATTAGTCTTTCTTTTACAAGCCTAATCAGACTTCTCTCCACTTAAATAAATGAGACACATGTACTACAATATTTGGCTCATTCTCGACATAGGAAGGGAGCCTAATACCCAACATCAAGTTAATATTCAAACACTCCTCAATGAGGTTTTATCTCTAATCAGCACTCAAGTTGGATGGTTTAATTCAAATACATTTACGATGAAACAAATTCTTGTGCGGATGCCATAGCTCTTAGAGGTCGTGAACTTGGTTATACTCTGGATATGATTATCTATTTTCTTAACCGGTTGTTAATTTGGATGTCCATATATATATATATATATCATGAGCAAAATTTTTTGGTAATTGTTTTTTTGACAACTTTTTTTACCTATCTTGAAAACAAATAAATTTATTTCTATTATTTTAGGTCAAAATTTCCAAAAAAAAAACATTTAAATTTTTTCCAACCAATTTTATGAAAAATGTCGATTTTTTTGAATACAAAAGTTGAAACTTTCTTTTCAAACAAATGATTTTGAAAAATTTTTACAAAAATTTTTTATTTCAAAAAAAATTTTGAAAAAAATATATTCACAGTAAAACTAATTATGGATATAACTGTTTTTTTAACTGATTTTGTAAAATTAAATTATATGAATTGATTATAAAAATTGGTTATGTGGATATGGCCCATGAACAACCCTAATTACAGGGGCTTCATGCTTTTGATTTTTTTTTTTTTGCAAAGGTGTATTTTATTAGGAA
>JBBPBQ010020323.1:20027331-20059233 GCA_037974755.1 Cicer yamashitae
TCACTCTAAGCAAATGAATTTTGTGACAAAAAAAAAAAAAACCCATTCTTAGAAGATAGAGAGAGTGTTTCACATGAATGTGTGGTTGTAATAAAACTTTATTTATGTATAAAATAACCAACTTTATGATAAAATCTATTTGTTGGAGTAAAAGATTGGTACATGCATCAAATCTAATTGATGTTGAACTTAAGAACTAGATATGAAAGAAAAGGAAGTTAAATATAGTGGATCAAAAAGGGCACACGAAGACTTTCCCTATATATGCTTTTCTTTTTCAGAATTTTTCTTGGAAGAAAGATATCACAATGTGATTGAAACCCCGTCCATCACCGGCCTGACCATCTTTTCTGACTCATATAAATGGGTTTGAACTACATTTAAATTTCAAAAATCATACTGTCTAGCTCTTTATTTTTAGAGTTTAATTGTCATTATCAATGTAAAATTTTACACTATTGATACATTATAATTATGTTAATTAGAATTTTAGTTTTTTTTTTATTACCAATTCACAAAATTGGTTCATCTATTTTAAAAGTCGACAGTCTCTAAGATTTTTTAACTAAAAAATAACGATTGAAAACTAAGTTTTTACGGCGTTTTATTTCAATTGCATTGTTAATCACTCACATTATCATATCATATGTCACATTATTTAAAACATCTTACGTCATCATTTTTTAATTAAAAAACCATAGAAAAGAAGCAAAATTGTGGATTTTTAAAATAGGAGAATTAATTTCGTGAATCCTTCAAAATAAGAGAATTAAAACTACAATTAAAGCTTATAATTATTTATGAGCATAATTTTAAAGAGAGTTACGGTGATGAGTACAACGTAAAAACTCTTTAACTGACTGTGTATATAAATTAAATCTTAATTTTTATATAAATTTTCTTTTTCTCGTCGTTCTCATAATCTCTTTTATTTTGTATCAATTTTTTTTTGATGAAATTATTTTGTATGAAATTTTAATAAAAGTAATTTCTTTCAATTTAATTGTCATTTTATATTTCAAACGGCATATTAAATATATTTTTCCACAAATTATCAATTATCAAAGAAAAAAACTTTATTCATTTTTATCGGAGATTTTGATCAAAATTGTATATTGCATATTTTTTATTATAAAATCCACGTTATATAGCTTTTCGAGCAAATTAATAATCGGAAATTCGGAATTGTGAGCGTTAGTCTTATTGACAAATTTATCGCTAAAATTATGTATCATATACATCAATAAAAACAATCCATATGTTAACTTATTTTATTAAAGCTGTGATACGATAGAAAGCGTTAAATAATATGAACATGTAATATAAGATCAAAAAAAAAAAAAAATGAACATGTAATATTTTATGTGAATCTCACATCAATCTCATATTAACACGTTACACTCATTAATTCATTCGAGATGGGGGAATGACTTGTAAGCCGCAAATGTTGTGGTCCTAGAGACCATATATAAATGCACATTTTTCACAAAAATAATAATAATACAAAAGCATGTTATTTACTCGTATACGATGCCTTTTCAGTTTTTATTAGAGTTTTAACTTTTATTATAAAAACGGAACTGAAACTCTACATGAAACTAATGCATGGTATTGTAATAGTCTACATGTGTTGCTGAATTTGAATTGGCTTTCCTTAAATGTGGTGTATAATAGATAATAGATAGATGCCGTTACGTACTAAGTTGGAATTGTGTCTTCATTCAATATTGGTCATTATTTGGTCTTTTTTCTTATACTATTTATTTTCTTATTTTCACTTTTTGATTGTTCATCGGATAAAGATTAAATTGTCTAGATTTTAAATGTAATATTTAAAATTAAAAAATAATTAAAATCTGTTTTAAAATTTATCCCATTCAACTTAAATAAAAGTATTTGATATCAATGTGACAAAGTATAATTACGTTGCAACCAACCCAAATTTCAGATAATAAATACATATATGAAGATTTTTTTGTCTTAATCAACTCAATATAGTGAATTGTTCAGTTTAAAGGAGTTGAATCTCTATAAATTTAGATTTTCTAAAGTGAGTAAAGTGTAAATTGAAAAAATTAAGGATTGTTATTTTAACAAGTTTTGAATGATAATGTATCAATAATATCTATCTTTAATTTTGTCAAAAGTTATTTCACTTAAGATTCAAACTTAAATTTTCAAAAACAACTCGTTTATAACCGACACTCATTAACAATTTGAATTCAATCAAGAGACAATTTTGTATAATCACAATACTGAGACGCACAAAAAAAAATTAAATAATATATAATTTTAAAATAATTAAATTATATTATTATTTCAAAATAAATACACAAAATTTACTGTCAACAAATATATTTAGATTTGTATGTGTGCTAAAAAAACTTTAATTAGGATTATGATCATGTAAGTGTTTCTCCTCCAATCAACTCAATACACATGGAAAGTTATTTTTGAATGCTAAAAGACAGAATAAAACACATGCGATCTAATTCGTGGTCCAACCCAAAGGACAAAAATAATACACAGTTTTTCAGTTTCTCAAAAAAATAATAATATAAAAAAGCAGAGAAATACATAGAAAGTGCAACAAGCACTATCCTCGTGTTATATTTCAGTTTCTCTCTTGCAAAATTAAAAATAAAATTCCAAGTAAGATAGAATAAACCGACACATACCATTTTTTATTGCTTATATATATAAATTGGTGTGATCTTAGATTTGAAAAAACACAAACTCTTTCACTCTCTTTTTCTCTGTTTCCTCTTTCTTATTCTCTTCTATTCTATTATGATTTCTCTTCTTTCCTTAAGTTCTCTTTCTTGTCCAATAAAAACATAATTGTCTTTTTCCTCATTTTAAGTCATTTTATTTGGCAGTGGTTGACATAATTGTCTATATATAACAAACACTCTCACTTTGGTTATTTCAACAAAAATTAGTTGTGGTAGTGATTTCAATAAGAGAATGGAAGAAAATAAGAAGCATAAAGATTCTTCTTCTTCATTTACTTTTGAAGTCTTTGGTTCCAAAGAAATATACCCATCTTCTTCTTCTGGAGTTTTTGGCTCTATATTTTCTTCCAAATCCTCTAATGTAATGTTTATATACTAGAAATCCACTATTTAGCTACCCATTTAATAATTGGATTATTTCAATTTATGTAGCGATCAATTTAGCGACCAAATTTTGTAATCAAAATGAATTTGTAGTTGACTTAGGAATCGATTTGTCACTACATTTTAAATTTTTTTATAATTATATGTCAAACTTTTTGTATATGCTTTAGCACTAGTAAGCTTTTTTTTTTTTTTTGTCTAGATAAAAAGTAAATAAATTTATACACAACTGTCTCAAGTTTGAACCTAGAACATGTATGAATAAATATTAGATTTTATTCTTTCGCATTAATATATATATATATTTTTTTTTTATCATTTCTCTTATAAATTTTTTTCGACTTAACAAGTTCATTTAAGCATTAAGTTCAATAATAAATTTGTTTTGTCTATAATAAAAGAATAAAGAAATTCATTGAATCATTTGTTTGATTAATTAGGTTATTGTAATAAATCATGTGATAAATTCATTGAATATGGAATGTTTTTGAATGGCACTTGAGATTTTTTTTTTTGTATGTGTTGATTTAGGTGGTGTTACGAAAAGAATCTGTGCGATCTGAAGTGAACAGTGCCAAAACTATCAAGGAGACATGGGACTCTATTCTTGGAACAAAGGGTAGCATTCACTCTTTTAGACTATGTTTCATGGATTTTCATACATGGTATATGTGTAACTTATTACACCCTCGTTTCTCATGTAATAATTAATTTTTTTAATACTTTAATATTTTAATTAAGATAGAATACATTGACAAAGTCTATTCTGTAATTTTTAAAATAATATTATAAGATATAATATTGACAAAATCATGTAATAATGATATCATATTTTTTGTTAAAAGTATATTCATTTTTCAATATTTTATTGATTTATTCATGTAATGATTAGTTTTTTCTATTTGACCGCTAATTATTAAAAATTGTTTGTAGTTTTTAATTTATAGTTTGAAACTATTAAATTTAATTGGTTAAGATTTTGCATATATGGAATAATATCTGTTTATTTTTGTTAGTATATAGGAAAAATTCTGTAATAAATAGGTTTGGATAATATTCCTTTTCATATTTTTGATTTGTTTCACATGAATATAGATGGCATCCCCAAGGGCTATGGTGGTGAATCTCAGAAAACAAACACTCTCGATATGAGTTCCATCTACCAAGATCAAAGAATTGAACCATGTAATCTTAGCTCATCAATAAATTATGGTGGCCAAGACATTTATTCTCATTATCATAGTACACAAAATGATGGAAGAAACTCATTGGTGAGTGGTAAATCACATTTATTTATTTTTTCTAAATTTTTATGTATATCTCTATAAATTTTACATGTCAAAGGAAAATATTTTTTACACTCTCAATCAATTATAACCATCAAAATATTTTACTTTGATTACAAGTATTTTTAAAATTTTTACCCCAACAATGAATTATGACAAATCTATTCATTATTTTTTAACTCGAGAGTCAAGAATTTAGGATATTTTATTAGGTTGATAGTTGTTTTCTATATATTATTCCTAATACCTAAAATGATTTTTTGTATAATAGCCAAAGAATCATGGAGAAGTAGATGACTCAGGAATTGATGTAAGAGGAGACTGGTGGAAAGGTATGTAATGACGTATACTTGTGTAATTATAAATTTGTGGTTAAATGATTATTTGATTCTTTAAGTTATTTATTTTTCACATGTTAATTTTTAATTTTTTTTTAACAAAATAGTCCTTAGTTTAAGTTATTATTTTCTAACAAGTTATTCTTTTAATTTTATAAATATCTATGAGGTTAACCTTTTAACACATTTAGTTACAAAAAAAGCTTATGTGTAATCCCAATCATCAATTACAAATAAAACTTTTGTTGTTTTCAACAATGTTGAAAATCTAACCATTAACAATATTAAAGATGCAATTAAGACGGACAAAATAATAGATTTGAACATATTTATTTTGAAGTTTAAATTTTTTTTTTGATGTTTTGTTTTGGATTCTTTGGTGATCAATTTGATTTAAGTAAATGATTTCTTTTTTTAATGTTCTATTTTGGATCCTTAAACAACACGTAAGTTTTTTTAAAACGGAGTGTGTTTAAAAAGTTAATTACATAGGTATTAATGAAAAAATTTGTTAAAAACAAATAACTTAAAAGACCAATTGATATATTTAGCCTAACTTTGCTGTCAAAAAGTTTGCATATAGCTTCTATTGTCTGACCAATTGTTCTGATTATGTTGTTATCTATTGTTAACTTTTCGTATTCACAGGGGGTGTCTATTATTAAAACTGTCCTTGCCATGATTTACAAGGTATATATATATATATATATGATCTTCTCACACCTATAGATAAAAAGTAGGTTAGGTGCACGGCTACTATATATATATATATATATATATATATATATATATATATATATGATCTTCTCACACCTATAGATAAAAAGTAGGTTAGGTGCACGGCTAGAACGAAATATTAGAAAACTAGAAAACAAAATTTTAACACTTGTTATTTTATTTATAAGCAGTTGTCATCTTTATTTATTTTTATTTACATTTTTTGTTAACATGCTTAAAATTTGATTTAGAGTATGATATTCATCATTTGATTGAATATATTGCAGGTACATAGAAGGAAAGTGCATCAATATTGTCTCAATCAAGTAATTAGGTGGAAGAACTATGCAGCAACATTAATCACAATGTTATCATTTGCATTTATTTGTTTGATTTACTGTAAATAATATTATGCACAATCTATTTTGGAACTGAGTTATGAGCTGTTGAATTACAAGTACGACTAATAGAGTTCAGTGAACACTCCCCTGATTGGGAAAATAAAAAATTTACAATCAATAATAAAATTAACAATAGAAGTTTGAGGGATTTTGCCATTAAAACAATCAACAACCATCTTAGCATCAAATTCAAAAAGCACATTGGTTAGATGTAGTTCATGTGCCACTTACAACTACTAGTGGATCAAAAACTGAATTTTCAAAGATCTTTTTGTTACTAAAAAACTTGATTTTCCATATGGTGATGTGACAATGCATAAATAAATGAGAATCTCTTTCTTGTTCCTGAAAGCATAAAAGGACAAACCTCATCTAGGAGTTCATATTGCTTAGAGTTATAAAAGAAGAGAGAGTTTAACTCTATATATATAACTCTAGTTATTTATTATAATTCGCATTAGTTATAAACACTTTAAACTTGTATTTAGTTCTTTTCTTTTCTCTTATATTTTTGCACTCTTAATAGAGGGAAAACGGAAGCTAAATTATTTAGTGTCGGATTAGCGTCCGCGTTGTAGTTTGCATTGGGGAATCTCAAAGCTAAGCAGTTGCGTTCGGCGGACGCTATTGTTGTGTCAGCCGACACTACTCATTTTATTAAAAAAAATTCAGCCTCTCGACTGCTTCCATACACCCATTAAATTCTCAATCAAATAGTACTCACCTCAAAATCCATAATTTTTTTTACTATAAGATTTCAAGCAAAAATCCATCAAAACAAAGATGAAGATATTTGTAATTAACATAAAAAGAAATACATAACTGTCTCACAAGTCACAACCACACATTAAACCAAAATCCAAATGTATGATGATTCACAAAGCCTAGTCTCCACCATGTTCTAATGTAATAACAACACTTGCCAAAGCTCCACAAATAATCCCAAGCATCACAGACCAAGTTTCATTAACAAAATACAAATAATAGAACCAAAAGCTGCAAGACAAGATAGTATTGGACCAGAAACTACTAATATTTGCAGAAGACCAAAATTCTAAGTTTCTACAATGTAGGTGGATACTACGTCTCTATCTTATAGAAATGTGAAGTACATAAACTATGACAATTTGGATAATATATTTTAATGAACTTGTCTATTATTTATTATTATAGTATGTTCCCCATCTAAATATTAAGTCATAGGTAGCAATTAGACACATTGTAGTTTGGAAAATACACTTACTTTTTGTTGGGTCTAACCAAAATGTAAGATTCTCAAGTGAAACCTCAGTAACTGTAGTACCCAAATAAAACCAAATAATTAGAGCAAGTTGTTGTGCAGCTTATTATATAGATTAAGATACAAAATCAAATAACTGTGGAAGAATCAAATTCAAATATTTGCTACTATGTGTCTAATTGCAACTTATGACTTGATATTTCGATGGGGAACATACTATATACTATGTGTCTAATTGGAGAACTGGACATCTATGGGTAGCCGAATATTAGGACTCAAATAGGCTTTAATTCAACATTAAAATTCAGATCAAACTAGGGAGGAGTCCCTAGTCATTAAGGAGGCTACTTTAACTATATAGAGACAATGAGGGATCTTAACAAAATATAATGAAAGAATAGATGTCAACAGATTGAAGAACTGTTAAAGGATGGTGTCACTGTTACGAATGGAAACAAGAGATCAGTCATGTGCAATTTTAGTTCATTAAACAGATACGCAGCCAATTGTAAGCACCAAATAACAACATAATTTGTATACTATCAAATAACCTTTCATTTGACTAAAACTCTAAACTGGATAATAAGAAAATACTCCAAATTTGTGGGGTGAGGGAGTAGACAATTCATGAATAAGTACTAGTTGAATAAAAGCATGGAATTTATAATGTAGAAAAATAAAAACTACTTGGATTCCTCTGATTTATATATCATGTTCCTTGTTTGTTAACCCCTAACATCAGTCTAATAAATAGATCAGTTTCTCATATGGTTGCAGGAAGAGCTATATCAATTTATAGTATATGACACATACATCAGAAGGACCTCCCAACAATTTGGCCGCTTTTGTTATAGCTTCATAATATTTTCTTTCATCAACAAGTTTTAGGACGTCTGATTGGTTTTGCTATGTACAATACAACATGACCTTAATTATCTCTGATATCTCAATTATATAAATTTACAACTAGAAATGTCTTTAGTTTTAACCCCATGTGCAAAAATTGAACTTTCAGATCATACTTTTCTCCGTGGATCCCATTGAATCCAATAAAGATCTTGAAGGAACTACAAATTATTTTATGGTAAATTCAGTACACAACATTGTCTTACCTTCAAATCAATCATTACCATAGTCCAATATTTCTGATGACCACATTATTACTTAGAGTTTCTGGCAATAAAATACAGTTCATATAGACAACATTGTATTGAATCAATTAAAGATAAAGAGAATAAGCTCATTTAATTCACAAATTCACAATGAATTTGAAGCTGACATCTCATGAACATAGTTTTCTTTATTAGTAAAAGGAGTGAAATTTTCTCTTTATTAGCAACATTTCTCCATTTGTAAACGTAATTACTAACAAACGCTCATAAAGTCTCACATTGATGCAATATGATTAACAAGATAAAATTAAAGAAATATAATAATAATAATAATAATAATAATAATAATAATAAAGAAATAGTTTATTTTTTATACCTCTTTATCAATAAACCAACAATAATAACAAACAACAACCATTGGGAATGAATGACTTATGGGCCACAACATACAACTAGCAGCTTGTATAACACCTCTGCAAAAGCACAAGTTAACAACAAAACCAACATTAGTATTTGCAGAAAAACCAAATTAGCATTAGTATTCTTCAACAATAAAGAACGAATGCTCCACCATGATTTAAGAAGCCCCCGCCATGACGGAAAAATTGGGATTCACTAGTTCACCGTAAGATGTAACTGCCAAAATAGAGAGAACATGGGAGAAAACAGTGAAGATATTTCAATAGTATATTGAATGATTTAAAAATTTGTTTTCTAAGTAAGGATCAAGAACTATAAGCACTAATTAACTCTTACAATAAATCACAAAATTTTTCTCATCTTCCCTTTAAATTTAGAAATTCTCCAATCTTTCTGATTACATCATTTATCTTTGCTTCCTAACTCTGAAAGAAAACACAAGACTTGAATGTAAGGAATGTGCAATATACCTATAATACACCTTAGACGCGATCCGGAGACGCGACACAAAGGTGCATGCGAGAAAGTAGAAACACGGTGGCACAATCAAATTGGGGCACTTTGAACTTAACTTCTCCAAAGCAAAACTACTCTCAGTGACATTTTTACAAACATGTAGAAGCAGCTCTTCCAAAAGGGGAATCCCAGAGAACAACAATTCATGTTATTTGTTGAGCTTCAACCTCCTCAAGTCTGAATCAATGAACTCACTCACAGTTGCAACTTGGGTTGCACACTTATTGCATCAGTCAGATCTTTTTAAATATAAAAAATAACATAAGCTTTATAAAAAATAAAATGGCTTAATTGCAGATTTAGTCCCTATTTATACTGATTCACGAAATTGATCCCTTTATTTTAAAAGTCGACAGTTTTGGTCCTCCCTCAAATTTTTAAACTAAAAAGTGACGATTTAATATATTTTAAATGATCTGACATACAATTCTATGATATAAAATCATCTAGATCCATTAATTATTTATATGTCATTAATTAAATTAAAAATACGAAAAAAATTCAAAGTTGAAAGATAAATTTTTACGACGTTTTATTCCAATTTCATGGGTGTTAATCATTCTACATCATCGTATCGTATATCATGTTATTTAAAACATATTACGTCATCATTTTTTAGCTAAAAAATTAGATGGATTGACCAAAATTGTCGACTTTTAAAATAGGAGAACCAATTTCGTGAATCATTATAAATAGGGGGACTAAAACTGCAATTAAACCAAATAAAATAAAGTTTCTTTTCATCCATGCTTGAATGAGAGTGAACTGAACTAAATGAATATCTATAATCAATTTGATATATTATATAAGGTTAAATAATTTTTTAATTTCTATAAAATTAATTATTTTATTTTGAATTCTTATAAATTCTTTTTTATCAAATTTTAATCTCTTAAACATTTTCTTTTTTATCTCTAATTTTAAACCAACTATCGTGGATGATTGAAATTTTTTAATAATTTTTTACACTAAAATTAAGATTAAATAAGTTTTTAGTCTTTATAAAATTTCATCAACTTTTAATCAATTAAAAATTTCGATTTTCATTTTTTATTAATGATTTTGCATCAACTACTGTGTATTTTGCCGTAATACTTGAGATATTATAAGAAATTTTTTTACAAAAATTTAGAACTTTTTAACAAACGATAAATTAAATATGAATTTTTAAACACGAAAAGTTTAAAAATTCGTATTTAATTCATCATTTGTTAAAAATTTTAAATTTTTGTATGGAAGTCGTAAATATGCCATAAATATTACTGTAAAAAATTATTAAAAAATTCAAATGATATATAATTTTGGTTTTAAATTAAGGATAAAAAATAAAAAGGAAAATTTTTAATGGACTAAAAGTTGAAGAAATTTTATATAAAGACTAAAAATAAAATAATTTAGTTTTATAAGAACTAAAAACTTATTTAATTATATTTTCAACTAAATCGAATATTTTGAGGCCTTTTTTAAACTCGAAATTTTGAGATTTAAAGCTCTTAGTTTAGATTATTTAGACTTTGGATCAGTCTTGATATAGTATTTTAACTTTTTGATGAAATCTAGTATATTGGAAATCACCCTATCGGTAATGTGTAAATTGAAGTGTCAATGTCTTTCTACTAATATTCTTACCTCCTTTTAAGAGAATAATAAATTGATCTTTAAAATTGTCCACAAATGTCAAATTAAGTAATGATTATACTAATTGATCGACAAAATTATCTCTAAAATTGTACTTTATCGTAAATGAAATAACAGTAAAAAATAATATTTAAATAGTTAATGTATATATTTAATCTTAATTTTTAATAATATATATCAATTTTTTAAATATCATTTTATTTATATTTCATTTCGGAAAGATTTTAACTTAGATAAGACAATAGCATGACGGGTTAAAATATAGTAAAATTATTTAAATATTACAATTATATATTTTTGACAAGAAGTTATATATATTTTTATTTATATATAATCAAGACCACTTGTAGTACAACTTATGGCAATGATCTTGATAAATATTAGAAAAGCTTTCCGGTCATTCACTTTCTATTATTCAAGAAATGCTTTCTTGAATTAATTAATCTTAAAGAAATTAAACTACTTAATTTCCATCTTGTTAAGTCACAATGGCCAAGGGGTTCGAAGATCACATATTCGCCAATAAAGCATATATAAATCATTTTATTGTGTTTAACATGTTGGAGAGTCCAAAATAGGAGAGTAATAATGAGTCATATACTCCATAATTATAAAATACTTTAACAACACATATTTACCAATCGTCACAAAGACTTTTGAAACAAAAATCTAATATACAACATCCATTCATGTTATCTCTCTTGTTGTGGAGTTTGAAATACATGAGTAATAACTTGTCAAATGTTTCAAGACTACAACAGACTTAAACATCACATTTTTATCTAAAATCTTAAAGTATTGGGTCATCTCATATATATATATAACATTTAACTCATTTATAGTCAATAGGACTAACCACTCTCCCATGAACTCAACACATAATCCATTTTTTCAATTCAATATAAAACTCTAACTTACACATGACATATCTAACACATCTGAACAAATTGATATACATACTCATTTTTTTCACAAAATATAAATAAAAATTGTATCAAAGAGAGTGAATGTATTTAGTTCAAATTTTGGACCAAATACATCAATTTTTTGACACATTTTTCTTTACATTTTGGGACTGAATAATATAGAATAGAAGTATATTGAGTTGTTTTAAATCCTAGTTCAACTAACAAATGTCAATATTTTTAGATTGAACATCATATCTCATGTTCGAACTCGGAACCTCTCAATAGTGCATATAAGTTTATGGTGATTTTTATATTTTTTGTACGCATAGAAACAAAATTTATTGAGATTACGTGAGATTAATGGCTTATTTTTAACTCACTATGTGGTCAAGTGTGGCAAGTAAGAGATTTGGACATATTTGAGCTTACGTTTTCTTTTCTTTTGATGTTTCTCTCTTTACACTTCATAATTCATACATCACAACACCGTCCATTATTTTTTCCATAAAAGATGGGTGTGAGTAACAGTTGTATTTGAAAAAAATACTCAAAAAGACACGTTTACTTGCTCTTTCCCAAGAAAATAATTATATTGTTTTTTCTTATTTTAATGCCTATTTTCATGAAGTTGTTAAGAGAATTGTCTATATAAGAAAGTTTCTCATTTTTGGTTATTTCAATAGTTTATAGGTATTGATTTTTATATATATTAGAGAGAATGGAAGGAAAAAATAAGCCAAAGGGTTCTTATTCTTCATTTTCTTCTTCTGAGTTCATAGGCTCCAAAGAGTCCACACATCCATCTTCTTCTCTTGGAGTTTTTAGCTCTATGTTTTCTTCTCATTCCCCAAATGTAACGCTTTTCATTTCTTTAGATTTATTATTTATGCTTTTGTGCTAAGTTTTTATATATTCAACCATATTTCTTGGTTTTGTTAATAATATATAATTTCAACTTGAAGAAAACAATTAAAATTGATAGACTAATTAATAAGATGCTAATGATTGAATTTATATATTATTTGAATCCTTAAATTATTGGAATAAATGTAACAAGTTCATTGATCAAATTTGTTTAATGAAACTCTGATTTTTAGGTGGTTGGGAGAGAATCTATGTGTTTTGAAGTGAATGACATAAATGCCAAGGAGACATGGAATCCCAAACTTAGAACTCAAGGTATTATACGTCATTCTTTTAAAATATAATTTAATGCAACTACATATATATGATATATGTTTGTAGTTTTTGGTAATGTTTTAAGATACAATATTGAAAAAACATCAAATTATAACTATAGCATATATTTATGTTGCCACTTTTTCCATTATCTTAATTTTCCTTACCCACACCCTTGAGAATATTTACTTCCTTTTTTTTTATACAATATTTAGTTCTTTTCTTACTCCTATTTATTGTTAATTTTTCATTAAAAAAAATCACAACATTTTGTTTTTCATTCACATAAAAATTGTTTCGAACATTAAATTTAATTTGAGTATGAAATTAAATTTTAGGTTTAAATAAGTATTTAAACCTTATAAAATTTCTATATTTTGTTTTTAGTTTCTATAAAAAAAAATTAATAAAAAAAGTTATTCTATTTTTATTTTTGATATCTGTTTTTAAGTCAAATCTTTTAACCATACTTTTTAGTTAAGATTTTGCATAGACAAAAGAATATTAATTATATATGTTTCAATGACTATACATATGTAGTAGGAAATCTTCAATAAATTTAGATATAATATTCATTTTCAATTTTTATTTGTAGCCATAAACGAAGATGGCATATTTAAGGGTTATGGTGGTGAATGTCAGAACACAAAATTTAAAGAGTTGAGTTCTATATACAAAGACAAAAAAACTGAACCATGTCAACTTAGTTCATCAAACTCCAAAGTAAGTCATTATATATTTCTAAAATTTTAACGTAATTTTTTATTTATTAGTTGATCATGTATTTTGTTTATGAAAATTTTGGATAAATTAAAGTTAACTAATTCCACAACAATTGATTGATTTTTTAAAAAAAAAGAGTCTAATTTTATTTATGTAACCTATAATTAATACTAGATGCATGCACAACTCTCAAATCAAACTTTTTCACTTTAGATTTATAGTAATGATAAATACATGAATACTTTGTAAAAGTATTTTAGTAAAATTATATAATGTTATCTCTTTTTCATCCATAATTTTTTTTAATTTATGTGAAAAAATTAAATAAACAGATTATCGTGAGATATAGAGAGTATTATTATTTAGGGTATATTCTATTTTATGAAGTTGATAATTATTTTCTAGTACAATGAATTTATAACATTATTTTTTTTTTAATCTAACAGCCAAAGAAAGATGTTGAAGAAAATGATTCAGAAACTGCTTCAAAAGGAGATTGGTGGAAAGGTTTATTAAAAACAATATATTTGTCTAATAGATTTATAGTCTTAAATTTGCATATGATTTATACTACTCTACTCAAATTTTATATATCATTAATTGATGTCTTGTTAACTTTCCATCCACAGGGGGTCTCTATTGAAAATTTTATATTTGCCAACAAAAGGCGTGTGCTTAATTTACAAGGTATATATATAAATTTCTAAAACCTAAAGTAAAATAATATTCTTAGATATTCTATATATATACATGGTTCAAAAATGGTACACAATTAACTATGACATCTTAATTATTTCATTCTAGTTGCATTTCATAGAGTAGGATATTCATCACTTGAATGGATTTCGTAGGTACATGGTAAATTGGGGTAACAATATAATCAATCCAAATTTATGCAAGGACTATATAGCAATGAAAATGTTATGGAGAACAAGTTTTCTTTACGCGGCGACCAAACAACACAACCAGAGTCGTCAATGATATTAGTTTCTTTCTTTCTTATTTTCTAATTAAAAATAGAAAGTTATCTTTAGCAAATCCTATTGAAATTGTATTATGTATTGGAATGTTATTTACTATCAGCTACTCTTGAGTAGTTGAAACTTTGAAGTTATTTACTTTATTGGAAAATCTCTATTTGTTGGTTTCTCATTAAATTTATATTTCTACTATGATTATTCTTAAAAAACATTATGTATTATTCCTTCGGTCTCAAAATATTGTCACATTCATAAAAAAAAAAGTACTTGTTGACGGTCGCTTTTAGTTTCCAATACAATATTAATTTTTTTTTCTTTTTAATTATACTCTCTAACTAATACTCTCAATTTATTATTCTCTCGTTATACATTAATGATAATTAGAATACACTAAAAACTACTAAGGGTAATTTAGTAAAATTTACATTCTCTTTTTTATTTATCATTTTTTCTTAATATGTATGAAATGATAAAATGCAACGGTTATTTTTTTTTTCATAAGAAAAGAAAGAAAAAATGAGAAAATACTACAATCTAGGAATGGAAAATCGCATTTTGTCTAAAAATAGAGGAATAAAAAGATTAGTACAGGGCATTCACAATCTTCAATCTATCAAAGGAGGAGGAGCCCAAGTTACCAAAGAAACTAACACATTAACTACCTCTAGAAAGTATGACACAACTTAATCCACAACTGAATTCGAACTCAAAAGACCGCAACAAAATCGTGAAGAGAATGAATGGGATTGTTGACCAACTTCGAAATATACAAAGAAATCTCAAGATTATTGGTGGAACCACCATCATCATTGAGGATATAGTCGTCTTCTCTAAGTTCATGCAAGTCACAAACCACAAAGCTGGTTAAGAAATAATAGAAGGAAAACAACCCATAATCAGATTATGCATCACCTGAACTGCAGCAACCAGGTCAAAAAGAGAGAAACTCAGCCAAATAGATAATAATGTTCCTAGCTCTCCAAGCCCACTAAGCACTAGCAAGAAAGACGAAGTAGAACTAATAGAAACAAGAAAATGGAGTTTAAATTGTGACCCTTTTAAAATTGTTATCATGTACTTAAAAAAGTTTGTTCTCATGCCTTATGATTTAGAAGTAAAGGAAATGTAAGATTTTAGAAATATCTGAAGTGTTAGCTAAAAAAAATAGCTAAGTATTTTAATGATGTGTGAATTGTGTAAACTTAAGTATTGAAAATAAACAGATAAGAATTAAAGAATCACACAAATGGATTATACTAGTTCACCTAACATGGGCTATGTTCAGTCCTCGCTCAATGTGAGATTTTTCACTATGAAGCTTGAAAAACCTTCTTAACTCCTATACATAATAGATCTGCCACTTGGGACTTTTTCACTTATATTTTCTTAGTCTTAAAAGGTTTACAATCTTTTTTTGTCACTGTTGACTTTATAACGGATACAAAATCGGTGAGTCTCTTTTACAAACCAAAAGATAACTTCAAAATGTTTACCATTTGAAATTTGTTTGGTATCGTGTTTTCTAAACTTATAATTAGTTGAGTCTGATATAAAACTCTTAGTATCTTCGTTCCACAGATAAATTGTAGACTTTGAGTATATTTGAGCTTTTAATCAAGTTTTGCACTTTTGAGATAAGTTAGTTGAATTCTGGATATAAGGTCTTACTTTTCCAATTCTTAGCTCTTCAATATATATAAAGGTGTGGAAGCTTCAAGTTCATGCATCCAAGATTTCATGTGACCGTTCGGTTTTAGTCTCAACACATGGTAAGTAAATAGTAAAGTTGAATTTAAAGAACAATAACATTCTAAACTTAGGTGGACTTTAGAATGTTTGCCAGGTTTAATCTTGAACGTAGGACATATCACATTTTTCCATGTTGATTGAGTTCGTAGTAGTGAATAGTGTAGGGGTAGTGACTTTAACAGTTTTCTTGTCACACTTGTACTTTTGTAGTTTATGCATGAACATTATAAACTTATGAACTTTCTGAAGTTCATAAAGTTGTTTATTGAACTTACACATGTTAAGATATTGGATTCTCATATGCTATTGTTCCTTGTAAATTTTGATAAAAACATAAGAAGCAGTCTAAGATGCTTTTTTATGTTTTTATGTTGAGAATATTCTTTTCAATTATGTTCCTTGTTTATGTTGAGGATGACTTGAATATTCTTCCTGTTTCTTTTTGGACATTTATTCCACTTGAATGAGCAATGTAGATTCTATATTTATTTCTTGCAAAAACTAGAATATTCAAATGATCACTTCATTTACTTTGTGTATGAACATTCTAAAGTCTATTGATGTTTGTCGTAACCCAATTTTGTTCGGCCAATTAAAAAATTCTAAACAATAATAAGTCATAATAATATGTTTAATTTTATATAATTACGATCACGTTTTATTGTACTAAAAAATTTTCAAAAAAAAATCAAAATCAAACTCATAAATCTAGTCTAATAATTGAGCTCACATTCTCATTGATGCTTTAACAAAGGTACAATTTACATCATAAAAATATAAAAAATAAATAAAAAATAACAATAACTAACAAACAAATAAAAATAATGTTTTTGGTACAAATTGTTATATTTGAGTTTCCAAAACTGTTTTGAAAAATCAATTTATGCCACCGATGATATAACTGGATTGAGTCGCGGACTAGGTCACTCTCTTTAAAACATTTCTTGACACTGCCCAAATTGTGCAAGACAAATTATCAACCACGAAGTCCCTAGAATAAAACAGCCCAGTTTCACTGTATCAGAATTCTCCTGCACCATAGAAAACCATTCTAGAATTACACCCAATATGGCAATCAATAATGGCTGTCACTCTTAATATGGCACTGTGACCACTCGAAAGAAAAAGAAGAAGAGAAAAGGGGGGAGAAGTAGAGAAAAGTCTCAGATTTCAAAGGACTTTGGTGTGGTTTTCCAATTGAGGAGAACCCTCTATTTATAGAGGAAATCTGCAACTGGATCAGAGAAAAAATGCGATCCATTAGGTTAGATCCACAGAAACGTGTGCTCCTAATTTTACTAGGTTTTGGACCGGGCAATAAACAAATGCGCGAGTCCACAAAAAAATTAGGGTTTGACCGGGCAAACAAATGCACTAATTCAGGAAGGAAGACTGGATTAGATGTTGAATGTTGACTCGGTGGAGGGCAATTACATAATCAACATAACAATGAGATAAAAACGCATGCATTTATTACTAAAATATTTTTATTTTATTTTCTAAATACTAAAAAATAATACACTACTTAGCCCAAGCCCAGGCCAGGCCTAGCCTCGCCGGACGGACGATGGCGGCGGCACGCGTGTGTGGTGGTCAATTTTTCATGCGTTCTTCCCCGTTCACAAAATTGGGGTACCCCTTGGGGGACACCCCAAGTTCCACACCTCCACCTTATAAACACTACTAGTGTGTGCTATCCCTCCTACGTGGGACTTCCTTATTTTTCAGTTCACACCAACACTAGTTCTCATTAATATCATCATTATTTCCAACAATCTTCTATTAATATCATCATCATTTTCAACAATCCCCCTCTTGAATTTAAAAAGAAGGTTTCTGAAATAACGTCAAACGTTTCTAGTGCAGATATGTGCTCCATGCTTTCATCTATTACACTAACACACAATCTATCTAATTATAATATATTAAAACAAACTCGTAACTCTATTGAATAATACATCACACACTTATGCGTCACATCACTTATATTCTTATGTGACATCCTTCATATGTCTCTACTATTCATCTCACACCTTTAATTTCTCAATTTAGCTTTTGTATCTCACACATCATCGCATACATATGTTGAAAACCCACACAAAAGCTCCTCATGAAAATAATTCTACCATCTTCTCACTCCAATCAACTTTCAATACTCCTCCATGTCGCGGTCTAAAATTTCGAGTTTTCCTCGAATTCAATGGAGTTGCCACCAAAGTTTATTTTTAAAAATAGGGAAAATATTGGAAAACCCTTAAAAGAAGAAAAATGGTCTTTGAAACCAAATTTTGAGTTTGGGAGTCGATTATGCATAGGGAAGGTATTAGCACCCTACGACATCCGCTAAAATACGGTTATCTATAATTAATTGTGTAAAAATAATGTTGACTTACATAAACTTCTTTCTCCTTTTTAAAATGCAAAGATAATTTTTTATTGAAAGAATCTAATCATAGAAGTATACTTAAAACAAAGAGGAAAAAAAGAAAATTTTATTATTATGCTTGACAAGAGTGCGATCTTGCTCCTACATATCTTCCGGTATGATGGAGAAATCAAAGCTATGTAGTTCTTGGATAGAAAATGCAGTTGCGTTAATTACTTTTTAAATAAAGTGTGTTTTGTTATTGATAAAAAAAGAAGTTATTTTGACCCAAAAATGAGTTTGTTTGATTTGAATAATTATTTTGGAATACGAGTTTCAAGACTATCAAGTTGTACAACTTGTGTCTCAAAAATTGAAAGATTAAAAAGATGTCACATCTAAATTAATCAAATTTTAAAAGTTGATTTTGGGTTAATTTTTTTTTAAAAAAAATGAGTGTTAGAACTATCAAGTTGTCACAACTTGCGTATTAAAAAAATGTCACATCTAATTAATTAATTTAAACTAAATTTTGTATATTTATTAATTTTTTTATGAAGATGAGTTTTAGAATTATCAAGTTGTCACAACTTGAGTCCTAACAACTCAAAGGTTAACAAATGTCACATCTAATTAACCCTTCAATATTTGATTTTAATTTTATCTTTGTTTTCATTTTAAGAATTAAAAAAATTGATGCTAAATATTAAATAAGTTTAAATGATTCTGCGAAATAAAATCAGTAATAAACACGAAAACAAAATAGCTACAAGAGAAATATATGAACTTGTAACTTAATCTGTTAAATAGACAAAAACACATTTTAACGGTAGAACCAAAAATACTAATTACAAGTGTGATCCTCTTTTAAAATATTTTGTAGTTTAATAAGTGAGTAAACATAATTCATTTTAATATTAAATAGCACAACCCAAAAAGAAAAATATGTTATAATATAAAATAAATGATATTTATTGCCATTTAATTATGTCCATAATTATTTATATTAAATAGAATTATTTATGTTAAATGGAATAAATTTCATAGCAGCTAATACTTAGTTAACTTGAAGATAGAGGACCAACAGGGAAGAAAGCCCATCGATCACCTCAATAGGCTCTCAGCAAGCAAATCATGTCTTTCGAAGAAAGGCATCTCAAGCAAGAAACATATTTTAAGCTTTACAACACACAATAAAAAAATGATATCAACCAAAACGCTACCCAC
Source organism: Cicer yamashitae (assembly GCA_037974755.1). Taxonomy (NCBI): domain Eukaryota; kingdom Viridiplantae; phylum Streptophyta; class Magnoliopsida; order Fabales; family Fabaceae; genus Cicer; species Cicer yamashitae. The sequence goes on from JBBPBQ010020323.1 coordinate 20,047,250, forward strand.
ACATTTTAAGCTTTACAAACACAAGAAAAAATTATGTCAACCAAAACTCCATTCACACATAATAAAACAAAATTTCATCTTTCATATAATCAACTCTAGTTTTAAATCTTAGTTTTCTAAAGTTTACATCATTCAATAATATACAGTTTGAACAGCAGAGAATGAGAAAATACATGTCTTTCCGGATGTTGGTGAAGATAGACGCGGTGGTGTGCGGCTGTAAGAGTTCTCTGGTCTATTTTCGTTGGTTGTGTTGTTAAAATGGATTTGAGTATGTTTATGGTGATGGGTTGATTTGAGGAAATAGGATGAGGATCTTTCTTCTCTTTTTGTTTTTTTTTGTTGTAATACTCTTTTTTTTTTGTTTATTTCAGAAAAAAAATAAATAAAAAAAAAACTCTCATTTTTATCTTCTAATTTTTTTCTTTCGAAAAATAAAATCTTTCTCTATTGGTGATTCTCAATTTATAGACTAAAATGATGAATGTTTGCGTTTATCAGATAAAATTAAGTTATGGTTTTGTATTGGTTTTGTAGCAACATCAAACAAACTCATACAATTAAGGAAACGAGGGACTGACCTTTTTGATTGAGCAGGAGACATTTAAGCAACCTTTCTTTAACATTTCTCTTTTTTTGTTCTTTTATTTTTGGAACCTTATCTAATGTTACCTTATCCCAAATGTTCGGTGATTATTTACAAATATGAATCCGATTTCACGAAGCCATCTCTGCTCATTTCTTAGAACCAAAACACCTATAGAACTAACTTTAAATTGTACACACAACTCGACGAAAAGAATTGGAACATAGGCATCTCAACATATTTCAAATATTGTAGATTTCAATTGGAAACGTTAGATTTATATGTAAGAAAGAATTTTGGTATTTGTATTTCTCTTTCATTATATTAAATTTTCACCATACATTTGTTATTCTCTACATCAATTTGTAACTTATGTCGCGTTCAAAAAAAATTGTAGCTTATGTCTTCAAATTAAACTAAAAATAATAATATTTTCATCTACAAATTTGATACGACCTTCAAACACAACTCATTTCATATTTAATCAATTCAGTATTAGAGGTCTAAAGTCATCTTTCATCTAACTCAACCATGCTAAAATGTGGAGTTTTAAAATAATGTGAACTTAATTTTTTTTTTTAATTTTAATAAAAAAAACTAGATCAATGACATTTTATTCTTTAATACAAAAGATTGCTGTAATGCCCCAGATTTTTAATCCACGACATTACTTAAAAATATTGATCGGTTAGAAAAATTTACGACAAATTTTTTTTTGGTAAGAATACTTAACATTTAATAATTAGTAACAACAAAGTTATTTAATATCATTAAGAAAATGTTTATTCAAAAACTAAAACAAAATAAAAACAATTATTCTTAACGGAAGGAAACCCACTTCTCCGTATTTTTAGAATTCTAGTGCATTTTAAAAGTTGGTAACAAAAGATTAAAAATAAACTTAAAAACATTGCGGCAATTCTATTATTACAAAATGTTGTTGTAAGGGTCAGTTTTTTTTTTCATCATCTACATCAAACCAAAGCTAAACATATAGAAGAGTAACACAAAACATATAAAAACTTCCAATTTAAATGAAAAAAAATGTGCAAACTGGTAAATTGAATATCAAAACATATGCATAATGCATAAAACTATATGATCTGGATATAAACCTGCCACGAAGGTAACTTCCACACAGAAAGATCACCTATCCCAATGGGGAAAACAAACCTGCCACTAAGGCAACTTCTACGAAGATGCATATGCCATGACATGATGATATATTATCAAATAATATATTCCCACACAGCCCACTAAGAATCATCTCATATGCATTCAAAATCACTTTTTAAAATCATCACATTATTCACATATCGCTAAGATCACATACCACACATCCTTATCATGAGTATCACATATTCATAGACAAATATCATAAAAATTATAACTTTCACCACATACACATAAAAATTGAAACTTGATGTCATATACGCCATAAAAATTAACACTTCAACATATATAACTTTATCACATATAAGGTAAAATTTCAAACTTTATTTCATATTTATCATAAAACTACAACTTTATCACACATAGCATAAAATTCCATAGTTTACTTCATAGAAGTCATATATTACAAATCAATCTCAATAAAAAAATTAAGATTTTATTATTTTAATCCTTTAATCTACATTTATTCCTTTTAAAAGATAAGTAATCACAATTATTTATTTCATGTCATCCAACCAAGGGTCTAATTATAATTTGTGTGGGGAAAAGCCCTTACCTTAGGTGCTTTACTTCCTAGAAACATGTTCTAAGTCCCACGAATCAAAGGACAAGACAAAAGTCAAAACTTTACTTGAGATGGTATTTAAAGAAGAAGGAAAATTGTAATTCAACTTGATGATAATGATGGTGTGAGAAAAGGAAGGAGACTATGTTTCTCTCTTTTTTTCTTTCTCTTGTTTGTGATGGAAAATTTGGGAATTTAAGAGAAAGCGAAGATACGTATGGAATAGAATAGGAAGGTGCGTAGACTACCTTTTAATTTTTTTTTTGCTAATAGTTATGACACCAAAAATTGCCTAGAATTATTTTTGTAGAGAATTAAAATAAAATTATAATCTTGGTTTAAGAGAGAGTGGGGCTTGTGATATAACAAAGGAGAGTCTGTTTTTTTGTCCTCTTTTAATTGCACAAAAAATTAAGACCCATAATTCAATTTGTAACCTTTCTTTCAAAAATGAATTAAAGGTGTTAATAATGACGGAATGTATATTATCTCCTCTCTTAATTGGTAGAGACAATGACATAAAATCTATACTATGTCAAGACAACACCATGAATTGTCATAAAATCTTGTCATGAAGGAGAGTAAAAGGAATCAGGTAAGTCACATTTTTTTTATACTAAAGATGGATTGACCAAAAATATTTTCAAAACACTTATACATGAGGTTGAGTTTCACTAGCTCTATTATCTCCTAAAATGAATACTTATTTGGTCGAAAAGAAAACTAACAAACAATATAACTTCTATAAATTCTAATTTTAATTAAATAATTCAACTAATATTTTTATCAACTAAAATAAATCAAGCAAGACAAAAATGTCACTGTAGGTCACACATAACAAAATAAAACAAACATATCTAACACATAAATTTTATGATTATCGAAACTAATCAAATAAAAAAAATACACAATAGTTCATTTAAGAAATAATCACGTCATTAATCGTCCCCATGCAATTGTCACGTCAAAACAATTAAATAAAAATAAAGGCTATAATTATTCAGGTAAAATTAAGAGTGATAAAATTTAATTGAATTTATTTACACATAGAATAATTATTAATTAAATAATAAATCATTACAATTACTAAAAAGACACATATATAATATATATGAAAATATTGGGGTGTTACAATTGCGATTTTAAGTTTTTTTAATAGTCAATAAACAATTTTTTGATAAAGTTATTTGATAAATAATTGAAATTTACTTTAAACAAAATGTTTCAAATTTCAACAAATATACACATACTAATGCCAAATTCAATTTAAAAATTCAAGTATCCTTAATGCTATTATTTTATTTTTAATCTTCCTTCACAAAATAATAATGACATATTCATTATTATTATTAATAGTTAAAAACATATTTGCAATTCTCTTTCATTCTATTAGATTTTCATCACACCTATTCTCTACGTCAATTTGCAATTTATGTCTGTTCAAATAAATGTAGTTTATATCCTCAAATAAAAAAAATTAAAAAAAAACTATTTTCATCTGTAAATTTGATATGACCTTCAAACATAACCACTTTCGTATTTAATCAATTTCATATTAGAGAGTATAAACTCATCTCTCATCTAACTCTACCATCATAAAATATATGGACTATTAAAATAATGTAAATTTAATATTTTAAATTTTAATAAAAAAACTTGATCAAGATTGGAATTCCTTCATACAAAAGATTGGAATTTTGATTTTTTTTAATAGTTAATAAACAAATTTTTAATAAAGTTATGATAAATAATTGAAATTTACTTTAGCAACATGTTTCAAGTTTCAACAAATAAATACTTACTAATACTAAATATAATTTGAAAATTCAGTTATTCTTAAAACTATGATCATACTTTTAATCTTTCTTCACAAAATAGAAATGATATATTCAATGTCACCAAATAGTAAATGTAAGAAAATTAGTGGTTATATTAGTTTTATTAGATTTTGGACCCAAAACATTCTTCTTAAAACTCTTTGGTGTCCCTCACCAACCAAACTATACCTTAATTCAAACTTCAAATATGTATTCATTGTAATTCATTACCTATAAAGGCAAATAAAATATTACTTAAATTGCACTAACAAAAAATTAATAAACTTTCAACAAAACGTTAAAGTTAATATAATGTTATATCTCTAAAAATAATGAACTCTAAAAGTCATTACAAATATATGGAGCATCATTGTATGATGATTTTAATGTAAAACATTATGATTGATTTGTCTTTGCTACACAAAATGATAAAGTACAAGTCATTTTTGAAAGTAATTGTATAGGATTTAGTTAAAAAAAATGATACAGTACACTTATCATTCAAAAGCAATATATAATAACACATTTTCATTTTTACAATTTAAATTAACTACATAATTTATTTTATTTCTTGATATGTTAAAGGTTATGTGCTAATATATGTTGACAAAGAAAATTATCTAAATTAATTGATTGTATTTACAAAAGTGTTATTATAATGATTCAATCTCTTGCTATTTAAACAATAACCTCATTTTTTCGATATAATAAATAAATAGGTTATCTCATTTTATAGAGTTTTAGTACTTTTTCCCATCTATTTTTTGTTATTGGTCTTTTCATTTTATTAATAATATTTTTAGGATGCTGCAAATAATTAATTTCATATGTCAATTTATCACGTGTCTTTTCACTTTTAATTTTGCTTTAAAAAATATTATTCGATCTCAACTCTCTAATTTCAAATTCACAATACATTTGATTGTATCACATTAACACACAATTTAACATTATTAGTTAGAAATGCTCAAAGGTGTTCTTCGACAAAATAATTAAAACTATTTCTTCAACTAAGGATATATTTGAAACCAAGTTTCAACAATCAAACTCACGTTTAAAGCATATATTAAGCATATATTGCCGTGAATTTGAGAAGTTCCAAATTAGAGTGTTGGCCAGAACGCGAGTTCTAGACGTGGATATTAATTTTTCCAAACATACTATAAAACAATTTAGGAACAATAATGGTGTAAGCAAATAAATAAATAAATTAATAAATGATATAAGCAAATAAATAAATGTTGTCCAAACAAACCAAAATTTAAAGTGTAAGCAAATAAATAAATGATGTTTATCAAAAAATAAATAAATCATTTTCATTTCACATATTTAAAATTTTAATATTTTTATAAATCTCGATATTGATAATTAATTATATCATTAATTATATTAAATATTTATACTTTTATTTTATCTATTTTTATAGTGAAAAGTAATTATATAACCATAATTATACATGTACAAAAATATATCAACGCTCGCGCGTAACGCGCCGGTCACAATCTAATTGATAATGGTTATCACTTTACATAAACACTAGTATAATTCTCTTGAGAAATCCTTTATAATCAAAATTACACAACAATACATTATTTTCTCTTTCTCATTTTTCTCTCTTCACTTTTACATTGTTCCTTCAAATTCATCACTTCCACATAATATACAAACAAACAAACAAAAAAAAAATAGAAAATTAAACAACCAATAAAATGCTCCATCTATGAAATCAAAATTAAATCCCTTTTCACTCTATCCATGCCTGATCCATTAAATTGAGCTTAAAATCTTCTATGTTATCACTGGATTCCGTTTCTGTTTCCAATGCTGGCACTTCATCAAATTTATTTAATATTGGAACCAAGTTCTCAATTGGACAACCATAGTCCTCTTTTTTACCAATGGTAACAAAATTTGTCACAACTTTGTTCATTCCTACACCTCCAATTGAAATGTTGGTGCTATTGATGAAAGGTGATTTATATGGAAGTGGAATACTTTTATGAGTTTTAGTTACACCAACTTTTGATATAGATGAAAATTGATCAGAATGTTTGGTTAAGTCATCTACATAGAGTACATCGTCGATCCGCGCAACAATATTCGATGCCAAACTCTCTAGTACCCGCGAATAACTCTCTAGAATAGATTTTCCAACATCCTAACAACACAACAAATTTGAAAATTAAGAATCATTTCAATACTCAAGAAGTAAATAAAATTAAGACTATCAAAAAAAGTTAAAATAGCGACGAAAATTTAGAAACAAATAGAAAAACATTTGTTTTTAATGATGCCGCTGACATAAACTTTATTGACCAGTTTTAATGTTTCAGTCTCTAATTTGCGTCATTATTTCAACTTTTTCTAGTATCGAAATGAAAGAAACAAAGATCCAAACCTTGTTGCATTGGATTTTGGTGACATCTAAGGTTGTTTGAGGGAGAAAAGGGTAACTTTGCTTCAAGGAGAGTAAAAGGCTTTCTGCTCTCTCTATAAGCATTTCACTTTTGTCTCCTTCAACAATCAGATCCTTGAACATTTCCCATGAAGATCTTGAACTCGATCTCTTAGTGCGATTCAAAGGCTTTGAGTTGGTCTTTTTATGCCAAATATAGATGGAAGCTTCTACTCTATTTGCAATCTCTATGGCTTGATGCTCAGAGGATATATCAAGAGAAGATAACAAACTTTCAGGAGAAAAATCATCTGATGTAATGAATTTGTAAATAACATCCCCCAAGCTAGCTCTTGCTGTCTGTAAAAAGGGTTGGATCAACAATTCTTCCATCAAGTAATGTATAATGCATTGATATTATGAGAACAATTATAGAAATAAGTTAAGACAACTAATACTTTGATTATGATATATGTATATGTGTTGAGAGTCATATAGAATGTGATATGGTTTGAAAAAATGTTTATAAATAGGAGGGATCTCTCTCTACATAAATTGGTTTTGTACGATTGAGTTAAGTCCAACCTAAATTCTAAGATTTCTAAGATAGTATCAAATCATTTGTAAGATTTGTTAGAATATATGCTATCAAGTCATGCTTTAGACTAGCTTAAGGGTTGGATCAACAATTTCACCATCATGTCATTTTATCATGTCATGTATAATGTATCAATGTTAGATTTGCGACATCAGGGTTTTCGATGTCTCTATGATCACAACGCGGCCCCAATTTAGTCTACATTTGACCTTGATTTTCCAAAATCGCGATTCAACTGCAACAATTACCACAATCTCTATTTCTACAACGATTAGGACAAATGTATATTAAATATTTCACTGCAATAATTATGCTATGATTGGAAATGAAAGGGAACATTAATCGGTACCTTTGGAAGAGACTCTAAGTAAGAATCAGGAACCTTCATTTCAGCCAAAGTGATGCTATTAATGGCCATTGCAGCTTTCGATATTTGGTTCGAGCAATCGCGCTTATGCTGCAATTGCTTTCTTGAATTTTCATGGAGACCAGAAGGAGGAACTTGAGGTACAGGAAGCCACCATTTCTCTTCTTGTCTTGTAAGTGATCTATGGAAAGAAGTTGAACCATCTCTTTCTGGTGCCATAACACCTTGGTCCACATACATGAACTCTGTATGCACAAAACTCTCTAGTATTTCCTGAATTTTAAAGAAAAGATATTTATAAATTTTTGGTTGTGAAAACTGAATTAATCTCGTAAAAAAATTAAGTATTAAAGCATGATGGAAAATAAAACTCATAAGATTTCGTATTGAATAAAAGAAACAATGTGCTCTTTATATATAGAGAAACTAACTACCATTGAAAAACTAAAACTACTACGATAGAAGCTAACTAACTCTAACAAACGAATTGAATCATTATTCAACTCTAACAAACTAACTAACTAACTTTGCAATTCAACATTAATGTGCACAAAATGCAGAAAAAATCTTACAAGAAGCATGTTGTCTAATTTTCGCAAAGCTGGAAGATTGATATAAAGATCTGAGCGGGGTATGCAAGTCATGACCTGTTTAAAATTTGAGAATAAACAATGTTAAGTTATGAAGCACAGACATTAGACATCAAGACACGATGTTGATACTGACAAATTGATAGTAGTTATAATTTGAGAAAATAGGAGTAATTGAATGTAATTATAAGTGTTTATGTTGTGTTGGTGTAATTGAGTTAACCTCGTGGGTTGGTAATACATTTGATGTGTAGTGCAGAGTCGGTGCTACATAAGTGTTAAAAGCATTAAACAACAACGTGTGCGTGTCTTCAATGAAAATTGGTGCTTTTTGTCCTTGACGGTAAACATGGCCTAATAAAATCACATTACCTAACATAATAAGCTGATATTAAATAGCAACAATTTACAAAAACTAAAACTAAAAAACGATATAATTGTTGAGACTAAAATCATATTTAAATCTGCATTAAAATTATTTATAAAGTTGTAAATGTACCTCAAACTTGCTTCCATCTGGAAATGTTTGCCAAGTAGGCTTGAATTCAACAATATGATCACTAACACAAAGAAGCCACTCCATCTCTCTTTGCCACATTGCTTTCTTCTCTAATGGCAAAGGTTCCAATCTCCAAAGTTGACCAAAAAGAGTGGCTAAAGATTCAACAAAATTTATGACAGATGAGAACTTCATATTCAAAAAAAAGAATAACAGTAATTAATAATTAAAGTTTCATTAAATTCAACAGAAAAAAAACTAGTGCATAGAAATTGTTTGGTAGGTGCATACCACATAGATTAGTTATGGCATTGGATATAGCTAATGATGTAGGGACCCCATTTCCACAACCTGACATATCTTCTCCAAGTAACAATTTTGCAAACCTGTCCTTCATTATCTCTATCTCTAGCACTAATAATTAAAAAATCAAATTAGATTATGTATATTGTGTTAAAGTCATTAGACATAGCACTTCAATACAAAAAATAGAAATTAATTTTACAAATAAGGTTTTGAAGAAGGGTATGCTATAGCAATCTTGGAGGAGTAAAATGTAAATTTCTTTTTGAATGATTACTAAATCTTAAATTCTTCTCTATTTTGAATTAGAGAATCATCCTCTTATCCTAACTTTTTTTATGAAAAAAAAACAAAATTCACATTTCTATTTGGTAACACCAAACTGCTGATTTAGTATATAGTGTATAAACTCTCACGGTTAAAATAAAGTTGTTTGGTAACTTAATTTTCTCACAAGTTTATGACTTTTTTCACATAGCTTATAGCATTTTTTTGATGTATTAGTCCAAGTTTTGGGCAAGCTTATAGCTTACAAACTATAATGCATAGGTATAGATTCGATATCGATTATGAACGCAACATACGACATATAAAAAAATTAAGGTAAAGTACGTCACTATAAAAAAAAGGAGTCTTTTTATATAATGTAATTAATAGAGTTAAATTATTCAATTTTTAAGAGACGTCACAATAAAAATTTAAAAAGTTAAAAATTATGTTCGGTTTAAGAAAAAAAAAATTAAATACACAAATAATATTATATTATTATATAAGAAATTCGCAAAAGAATAATGAAAAAATAAAGTGACTACAAGTACAATGTAAGTTACCGTACCAAATACCTATTCATTACAGTTATTTCATAGTTTTGTAAGTACTCATGCTTTAGAGTTTACAACATGCCATATTTTTTTTCTCATTTATATCCTCATTGTCTTAATTGAAGAAATTTTTAAAATTAATTGAATATATATGTGATTTTTTTTATAAGTTAGTTCAACAATAATTTTATTAGACACTTCAAATTCAAACTCTTAATTTATCCACACCAACTAGTTTATCTATGTAAACTCATCTCTTATTAGTTATCTTCTTCTTCATGCACTACTTTTTACAAAAGCATCATCACTACAATTTCACTCGTATCAGACGTATTTGATCACAATTTTCTGCAATATATCAAAGACCACACCACAATTTATAACATTGTATGTAAACAAAATATTAATTGAATTTGAAATACCTGGTGATACTGAGACTTGTTTCACAAAATTTTCACAACCCAAGTCCTTTTTCAATTCTACTTCACTTCCATGTGAACTAGTACTATCAGTTGCAGAAACTTCCTTAGTCGGAGAATCCATCAAATGCGGCGGCGAAGATGAGTCCAAAACACTACTAATGGAGTTGTTCTCTAGACCCTTTTCTTCATTCAAATCTTCAAAAATCACATTATTACTAAAACTTTCACATTCTTTGTTTCCTTCATTATTTTGAACTTCAATATTTTTCTCAACCAAATCCACACCCTCCATTGCAATTTTCCCCTTCTTCAATAAAACTAAAGTCTCTAATAACTATGCAATGTATTGCTTAATGCAAATTTTGAAGCTTGAAACTCAAAAGTGGAAAAAGGGTTTGGATTAATGAACATAATTATAATAAGCCTCACCAATTGCAACACTTTGCTTTAGTGTTGTTACTTGTTTTTGAGGTTATGTTTTTTTTCTCTTTGTTTGGTGTAGTCACTTTCTATTAGTTGTTAACAATGTTTGATAATGAAGGGTAGATAGAAAAAAAAATCTTGGGCTATTTTGTGAACTACCTTTGATTGCTTACTTATATGTGAAGGATGAAGACAATCATCATTATTAAAGATTGCTCAATGCACGTGATGTTGAGAGAGACATTTGAAAATTAAAAAAACACATTCTTCATTTTATAGAACGCTCTCTTTATCCTTATTATTATTATTATTATTATTAAAAATTCTAATGTTCAATTTTATATCATTGTAGTATTTTTCTATATAAATTTGTTATATGTACGAAGTATTTACCACTATTTAATAGTGACTATTTTTTGTTGGAGAGTTTCTTTGGCATAAAAGGTTAGTTCTCCCCTTTTAACTAGATTTTCTAAAGGGTCTTAGTCTTTTACCATTTGGACCAACCCATTATTGATATAATTATGGTAAATGTTTTATTATTTTTAAAATTTATATCTTTAATTATTATTTTTATTATCATATTTAAGATTATCATCAATTGGTAATGTGGTGTCAATCTTCCTATTACGACGCCATTGATAATTTTCAACAACATTTTTGCATTCTAAAATCTATTATATATATTTAAAACACCACCTTATCCTATTTGCCACCTTAGCTAAAAAGCTGATGTGTATATCCAGTTTCCCTATTCACTTTCTAAACATTTTCCCCATATTTTGTGGAACTATTGATGTGCCATAAGTTACCAATTACAATACCATAAATATCAATTATTTGACACTCATTGGTCCTCCATTATTATTGATAAAGGTTATTCCTCCATAAATATCTTCAAATTGAATATTATATAGTATCATTATTGAAGAAAAAAAAATCTTCTAAAATTAATATTTAAATCAAATAGACAGATATAATTTAGAATTATGCCAACAATTTGTTTTTCTATTTTTTCTTATTATACCATTACTGATATGGACTTAGAGAAAAATTTATATATTTTTTGAAATATTGATATTGTTAGGTATATTTTTAACTTTTTTCAAGTAGTAAATTATTTTTTTGTACAACCCAACACATTTTTTCTAAGGACAAATTAAATAAGTAAATATTAATATCCTTTCTCCATATTTTGTGGAACTATTCCTGTGCCATAAGTTACCAATTACAATATAATAAATATCAATTATTTGACACTCATTAGTCCTCCATTATTATTGATAACGATTATTCCTCCATAAATATCTTCAAATTGAATATTATATATAAGAAAAAAAATCTTTTAATGAAATTTATAATATATACGAAATTGTTTTTAAGAAAAAAATCTTACCATTGTTATTTATATTTTTAACTTTTTTT
>JBBPBQ010020323.1:20059515-20123845 GCA_037974755.1 Cicer yamashitae
TTTTAATGAAATTTATAATATATACGAAATCTATCACATGTCACTTATTAGATAACTAAAATTAATATTTAAATTAAATAGAGTGATATAATTTAGAATTAAGCCAACAATTTATTTTTCTATTTTTTCTTATTATACCATTAATGGTATGGACTTAGAGAAAAATTTATATATTTTCTGAAATATTGATATTGTTATGTATATTTTTAATTTTTTTCAAGTAGTAAATTGTTTTTTTTTGTACAACCCAACACATTTTTTCTAAGGACAAAATCGTGAAATCTTACTATTTTGATAAAATAATAGGTTGAAGTGTATAAAAAGTAGAAATCGTGAAATTCGGTCTAAACCAAATTAAATAAGTAAATATTGATACACAATATTTTAATAAATGTTACCAATATAGTTGATAAAATGTTCAAACACTTTTAAATATTTATTTTGACATTAAACATAGTCAATATACAACTTTTCTATTTTTTTATTATTGTGTCGTCACATATATTTACCAAAACAAATAACAATTAGTCAATTTAATAAAAAAAATTGTGTTTTGTTTCTCTTATTAGTTATCAATGCATATATTTACCATGAGCATTATTTCAAAAAAAATTTAATATGTGTAGGAAAAAATGTTAAAATTTTAAAAATTCCTACATAACTTATATACTTTAATAAAAATAGAGTTTATGATTATCAATTATATAATTTATCTTTTAAATCATGGTTAATATTTTATGTCTATAGACTATCAAAAATCAGCTAAATGGTACAAATTTGATATTATAAATAAAGTTCAAATCTAACTTGAAACGGTTGTAAAATTGTTAATTTTTTTTATGATTAAAATTTTACAAGACACTGTTCTTTTATCTTTTTTTAGGAGTAAAAATACTCATTTAATTACACACTCTACAATATCTTTTATCGTATTTTTTTTATAACTTTAAAAATTTTAAAGGTTAATATTATATATATATATCACCTTATAAAAAATTTAAAATTAAACCCACACAAAGCGCAGGTCATATTTTAGTTTATCATTAAATTGAAACTACTATCACATTTATCTAAAATCATTTGATATATCAAAATTAATTTGTATATCAACGTTATAAAGTTTTAAATAGATTATGTATGTGATAATAGTTTTCAATCTAATGGTAGATTTTGTAGTACGTGGTAATGATTCGGTGGATGTGTGATTATTGAAGTTTAACACCAGTATAACATTTTATCTTAACCCATATTTAAGGTATTTCATCTGTATGTATTTATCATGACGTTTAAGATATTTGTTATACATATCTCCAGTCGTATGTATACTTTTGAGTTAACTAAGGTAAGCTTTTCGATCTCAAGTTTGCTACACCATTTTTATGGTGAGGCATTGTCCACTTTATCTCATGTGAACATTCAACGGGTCTCTTAGTAGTCATGCAGCCCATATATAATTTTGGAATATTAAATACATCAAAAGTTATATTTTAAAAGCATAAATATATATCATAATTGTTCACTATATAAGTAAATAAACAATCATTTAGTTCTTAAGTTCTAGTTCAACTGACCAATACTGATATTGTTAGGTTGGACAACATATTCCAGATTTGAACTCAGACTTCGCAGTTGTGTGTGAGTTTGTGGTGTTAATTATATCATCTCATTTATAGACAAAAAAATTAAACAATCATTTAATCATAAATCTTTCAAACGATTTCACATTCAATTATCAATAATACTCGTTAAACAAGCATTTGACCATTCAACATCTCTTTATCAAATGCGTAAAATGAATCTCTTAGACTTAAACCAATTACCCAAAGAAACAACTTGATATTCATTTATGTATATCGATTATTCAACTCTTGAAATTGTTGATCAATTAATTGATAGCACAATTGAACTTGAAAATAATATAAATTAACAACTTTATCGATTTTACTCTGTAAGTTTTAGTTTTGAATATGTGTGCAACATTAATCAATTAATCAAATTATAATAACAGATATAAAATTAAAAAAACAATCAAAATATAGTGGGGCTCTAACCCCGGCTATCAATAACATAGGGCCGTCACTGAGCTCGTTGCATTGCTTTTCTAAGATATTTTCAACTATTGATCTTAGTGACGAATCCAAAAATATACTATGAATATTGATATAAATAGTGATAAAATAATCATATCACTATGCAAAAAGTTGAATTAGTAAAAAAAACAGCAAAAAATTGAATACTACCAAAAGTGTGATTCATTGTCTCAATTGTAATTTTGAAGAGATTACCCACTTTTAAAGTTAAAAAAAATGAAAAAAAAACTATTTTATAGCTAAAAATTATGAGTTGAGATCAAAATTGTAACAAATATAATAATTACAAGATCAAAAATTTCCATTTTAAAATAGGAGAAATACTTTTGTAAGTGTATAAAATAAGAGACTAAAGTACAATTAAATCTATTTTAAAATTGTAATGTGGCTATTTCACTTTAATATTATCAAATAATTTTTTGTAAGTAACCACACAATCATTAAAAATAAGATCATTTAATACCTTTTAGTGGAGACAAATACTTAAATTTTAGTAAAAAAAAAAGTTATTCAGTTGTTAACAACAAAATAAATGACTTAGATGGGACCACTTGCTCTAAATTAGATACACATGTATCCGTCCCTGATTGATCTTATTGAACCTTACAATTTTATACTTAAAAAGTGTTTCAGTGAGTTGAATAGATGAAGAAAGTTAATTTCTATATAAATATCTTATTTTCAGTTACTACTAATTAAACAATGTAGAACTTTCTAGTGTATCAAAATAAACATATTGTAATTTTATTTGTTTTCTTTTTTCTCTCTCAAAACCCATCCTAATTACCCCACTATGCATTGTTATTAATTATTGGCACAATTGTTAAATGAAATGGGATCAGATTATGCATTATTTGTGTATAAATGGTAGATATCCCTTCAAAAATATCCTTTTAGGTCCCTTAGTAGCAAACAACAACATTTATTACAAGTAAGGAGAGCTAGCTATATACCACCTCTGTCCGACTCTTCGTCATTAACTATAAGTAATTTTTGAAAGAAAAAAATTGTGTTTAAATATAAGTATTTTTGGATTTACTATATGTATTTATTATTATTTTTAAATATACTTTTTATTAATATTACTAATTTATTATGGAATATAAAAATTTAAGTTTATTACATTTAAATGCAAATATTATTTAGGAATATTAACACAAAATGACACATTAATTAATTTACTAAATTTTTTTAATAAAAGTGATAAAATAATCGATGTTTATAATAAAGTATGGAGGTAGTATCATTTTTATTTTCATATTCAATTTTATTTTTCTTAACTCTTATTATCTATGAAAAACGTTATAATAATTTGAAATTCGGTTGAAAAATAAACAATTTTTTTTTAAGATTATTTTAATTTGAATCTGTCTAAATAATTTGATGTTTAGTAAAGTTCATTAACACTTGAATATAAAAATAATAGAACGAAATTCATTTTTAAAAATTCACTGCATTTTAAAAATAGTATAAAGAATTTAATTATTATCAAATAATCTCTTTCAACTTGTGTGCTGTAATGCCATCGTGGATTGGTTCCAAAGACAAATCTATAAATCAATCGAATGGGAGGTCTAATTTTTTTAATTAAAATTATATAAAGTTATAATTATAATATTTCAAAAATAATAATATTTAAATAATTTGATTGATTAGACATATGTAGAACCTATTTTACACTAATAGTAATATATTAAATTAAATTTTATTATAATATTAATACATGTTTCTTAAAAAATATACTAGCAATAGTTGGGGAGAGGGACCGCAGCCCACACTTAAATCTCTACATTCATCTCGATTGGTTCAATTATTAAAGATCTAACTCAAGTATCATAAAGATCTGAGTTTAAATTTTATTGTTGAAAATTTCGTTAAAATATATAAGTACACTGAGGTAAGCTTTGGAATTTTTCCCTAAGTACCGTGGTGATATATGAGACCCAACTCACTTATTTTTATTGTTTAAAAAAGAAACTGTTCCATGGCTACGTAGCTCATTACACATTTAATACAAACCACACAAAAAACAAAAACAAAAAATCTATCCAACGGGAGCCAGTGCGAATTAAAAACTATAATGTGGATTTAATAATTATTATCCTAAAGAAGACGAATCAATAAAATTAGAAGTTAGATATTTGAGGATAAAGTTTTCTTTTCCCCCTCAACTTTAATTTCCAAAATTTCTTCACCAACCTAGTTGTTATTTTGGTCTTTGGTGGATTTGCCTTTGCCAATTCGGTTCGAACAACCGGAATTATTACTAAAGAGAATTTAGTTTTTAGATTAGGGAAAGCCTTCTAAGGAAAGTCAGAAATTATGTTATTATTACGGGTTATTTATTTATAAAGGTTGAGGAATATGGTATAATTCAACCACAAAAAAAAAGAAATAATTGAGAGAGCGATTGAATTATTTAAAATTAATTTAGTGAGAAAAGTTTGTTACAATAAATATGTGATACACTTTATATAATGATCATAACCAAACTAACAAATATTAACTAATTTATATAGTCAATATTAATCAATTTATAAATAATTATAATCAACTCTTAACTATATCTAATCGTCCCTACAAGTTTGAAGTGTGGATTAACATTTACATCTTCAGATGAATAATATAATCAAAGAAAAAAAACATTACAACTAATTGAAGAAAATTACAAGAAAAAAAATACTAATTATAATCACATCAGTTACAAAAGAAAAAAATATAAAGAAAGTGGTAGTGACTTAGCTACATAACTCATTGAAGTATTTGATCTACTTTTAGGTTCATTTGAAATTATTTTGGTTTTTTCATGACATTCACTACAACCAAATCAAGAACTCCAATCTTAGAAGACCATTGAATGCTAAAATTGAGAATTGTTACTACAATGGTAAGAGATGACGAATATGTGGTAAGCACAACACAATTAAAGAGTTAATCTAAAAGGAGTTATTAGAGTGAATCATGTACGCACTGATGAAAACTTAGTTGATCCTTCGACGAAAAGATTAGCTAGAGAGAAAGTCTTGAACACATCCAAAAGGATGAGACTATTACTTATATATCAACGAGTCACTCATGATGGTAATCCAACTTAAAAGACTAGATATTCCAAGAATTAGGTTCAATGGGTAGTAATAACAAGTTGTGAATAATATGAGATGGACATGCTATTATAAATCAGAAGCATAATTTCTGAAGTGAATAAATGATGAGGTAATATAAAATCTTAATGAGATCTATACTCTATGTGGAGTGGAGTACTTATCAACAGGAGTATTCTTGATAGACTCGCTTATGTGAATGTGAAAGTGGAGACACTTCCTGGAGCGTTCATTGTACTGGGATAGACATAAAAAGCCATTAATGCACAGACTTTTAGAATACTTCCGATGAAAATATTGTGTGTGTATTTGATATCAGAGATAAAGTTCAAGACTATGAGTCACACTTGGTGAATAATCTTACTCTCTATGCAAATGTTCAAGTTGGATGACAACTCTGTTTATGCACAACCTTATAGAAGTATTTGACGCTATTTCATAAACACTTTTTTAAATTCAAGTGGAGGATTGTTGGAACTTGGCAATTAATTGGACCTTGAAACTAATGTTGTGTAAATTGAAAAAAAAATTGTGGAAGTCCAACATAGCGCGTGTCTACACCTAATTTTGTCTTCTTTTTCTTAATATTCACAAAAAAATTAATAAAAAGAGTATTTTGAACTTTTTACCCTAACTTTCTATAATTTTTATTTCATTTTTTGTATGATATTTGCTTGTTAATGAAAAGAGATATATGTTACCCTAACTTTCTATAATTTTTCGTATGAACTTTTTACCTAAACTTTCTATAATTTTTATTTTATTTTATTTTATTCTTTGTTGTGTGACTATTCAAACATGGGTTATCCCTTTAGAACTTGCACTAATTCTGACTTGCATCACTTGTGATTTATGCATACACTGAGGCAATTTTGTTTAGACGTTTGAGTCTTTCTAACTACCCTGTGCAAATTTTATCCTTTGCTAGTCCCTTTGAGCCTTGCCCTTTTCTTTCGGTTACTAGCCATATTACAAGACAAAGACCTGATTTTAATTAAATCACTTTACTTGGAGTTAGGTAGGAAAACTTTTGTCTCATCTTGGTAAAGTTCTAAGTTTGGGGTTGCTCATGGGATAGCAACCTTTTAAGTTTTGGGGTAGTAGTTCTCAAAAATAAAATAAAATAAAAAAGAAGAAAAATAAAAATCAGTTTGTGTACTTTGATAAATAACATCTTCTTAGTTTTTTTGCCAATGTTGAGGAATCTCCACAATGAAAATGTGAAGAAAAAAAAATAAAAAAAAAGAGGTAGCATAATTTGAAAATGTGTACCTAACTCCAAGTAGTAAAAACCTACTACCCCAAAAATGTCCTACCATTACTTAAGCTCTATTACAACCTGAAAGTTCTCCAAAAGTGTATGTGTTTGTTGCATTGTGATCGCTAACTAGAAATTTTTCAAGTCTATGGTAGCGTGATGCATGTTCTAGGATTTGAGCATTAAGTGAGATTATGCGAAGAGAGTTGCTAAACACTTGAGAGAAATTTTTCATAACCTTTGCTAAACACTTGAGAGAAATTTTGGTGAGATTATGCGAAGAGAGTTGAACTTGATGAATGAATGTTAAGTGTACAAATGGTTTTTTTTTTTTTTTTTTATGTACGCAACCATGAAGCATGATAAATGTTTTGTAGTAGTTGGAACTTTGAGAATTGAGTTTAAGCTTGATTTTAACTGTACCAAATCTGAAATTAATTGTTGTTTGGGGACAAACAACAGACTAAGTTTGGAGTTGTGATAACTCTTCATCATATGTATTTTTTTCACTATTTTTAGTCTTATTTATCATTAATCATTAGTTAATTTAAGGAGTTATTTGATATATTTTGTTGATTCTAGTTCTTGGATTTAATAAAATGCTTATGTTCTTATTTCCTTGATTAAGTAGGGATTTTTCGTAGTTTTGTGTTGTTTCTTTGTTTTAGTGCAGTGCTGAATTTTGGTGAGAAATCAACATGACCTATGTGGAGTACCTCAACCATATTTTGAGGTGTAGATGTCCAATTGGAGTCAAACCAAGTGCAAATGAAAGCTAAGATCCACAACTACAACTTTCATAAAGACACTAGAACCAAATGCATACTCAAAACAGGAGAAAAATGCAATAATTGTCAGACAACAGATGTTGTGCGTCTATGGCGTCAATCCCACGCCTGGGGCGCATTTCTGCAATCCTGAATCTGTCCAAGCGCACCTAGAGCGCAAATGCTACGCCTGAGGCATGTGGCGCGCTGCATAATGCATAAAAATGTGTTTTTCTCATTTTCTAGGGATCTTTTTGGCTATTGGGAAGTTTGGAGACTTGTGCCCTAGTAGAGAAACTCAAAGATGGTTGTTTCTAACACCATTGGAGAAGTTTTATCAAGAATCATTCATGAATCTTTCTTGTAATTCTTCTTTAGTCTCTATCTTTTGCATCTCTATCATGAGTAACTAAACCCTATTTGTTAGGGATGAGTGAAACAAGATGAAACATTTATTTGTCTAATTTGATTTCTGGTTATATGAATAAGTTTATTGAATTATTTTTCTCATTTATGTGCTTAATGCTTTTTATTGCTTGATCAACTTCAGAATGTTTTACGATTCGTATTTTGAAACAAAAGTGGACTTTACGAATGCTTGAGATGAGAAATTTATGATACTATAGTCTAGAGATGGATATAGGTAATGAAACCAATTGAATTAGTTGTAGAGGCAGTAGTTTAATAAGAAAATTCTTGTACTGTAAGGTTTAATTCTAATCTTAAATCCACTAAGGAATTAGGGGTTACTTTGGAATTAAAGGTTTTGTCACTAAGACATTAGGGCAAGACTAATAAAGAGAATTCAGTAATAATTCAATAAAAGAATTTAGTAACTAGGATCAAATTAGAAACCAAGGTTGGACTCGAAGTGAAACTCATCCCTGACATTTTTCTTATTATAAAAGTTCAATTCTATTATTCTTGTTAGTTTCAAATATTATTTCAACCAATTTGGAAACTTTTGTTCAATTTTAGTAGTTAAACATAATTCGATAGTAAAATGCAATCCTTGAGTTCGACACTCGGTACTAGCGTTTTAATTATTACTTGCAACGATTCAGTACACTTGTTGAAACGTTATCAACCACATACATGTTGATGTTTAAATTCCCATTCTTCCGTAGATTTAGAATCTGGATTTTTAGAACCAAAAATAGGAAAATTCATTTTTTCACAAATAGCAAATTCTTCATCTTGCCCTTCCACAAATGGTAATTAGTACCATTCAAACATACCATCTTTATATTCATATTTTCCTCTATCCTTCAAGCAAGTCAAATAGTCATTAACTAAGAGCTCTGATGCTACTATGATAGAGAATTAACACATAAAACAGAATAACAAATAATACACAGCGGATATAAAATTCCGCCAACTTGCAAGAACCTGTGATAAGCAACAATAAATATATGGCAACAAATTGATCAAATAAAAGCGCATAAAGAACACCAATATTTTAACGTGGAAAACCCTCCAATGCAAGGGTAAAAACCACGAGTCATCTAGACCAATGAAATAACTTCACTATAATCAAATAAAGGTACAAGAGAGTCTCAAAATGATGCACAAATTGTGCCAACAACCAGCAAGACAACAAAGCAAAAAAGATTACAAATGAGAACAAACTACCAAAATTGTAGCAGCAATTTGAATGCAACAACAGTTGTGAGAAAATCGGGAATGACTTTTCTCTCTTTTTGGTGGCTGTCATTTTCTCAATAGTACTCTCTCACACAACCCTAGTAAGACCCTCTCTACTCGAATAAGTGAGACACATGATTAGCTACAATATTTGAATCTTTCTCCACATAGCAAGAGAGTCAAAATTCCAACAAAAGAAACAAAAAGAAAGGTTAAAAAAATATATTAAAATTTGGGTCATCTTTTCAAGGTGGATGTCATGATTCTGATATCATGTTGAGAAATACAATAAAGCTCTACAAAAAGAGAAATAATTGAGAAAATGATTGAATAATTTAAAATTGATTAAATTAGTAAACTTTATTACAATGAATATATAATACACAATATATAATTATCATAACAAAACTAACAAATCTTAACCGACTTCTAATCAATATTAGTCAACTTATAACCATATATAACCAACTTTTAACAATATCAAACATAATTGGAATAAATTCAAATAAATATCGGTTAATTATATGAACCCTAGATAAAATTAATGGAATTTATTTGAATTTTATCAGAGGTGTGTTGTTATCGTAATTGATTATATTGAAAAATGATTGTTTCGAAAAAACATAATTGCAAGAAAAATCAAGAAAGAATCATATTGGTTGATTACATATGTTTTCTGCCAAATAGAGGAATTTAGCGCATGATAAGCTTTAAAGTGATACACATACTAATTATTAATTTTATTGCATTTTGTTGCATAAATGGTTCATAACAAATAACATTTCTCTCATATGCAACTTTGATGCTTCTCCCGTTTCAAAATAAATATTTCAAAATAAGTATAGTGTTAGTAAAAAAAAACTGTTTCATTAAGTGTCATTTTATTTTTTTCCGTGTAATATTATTTAATTTATTATAATTTTTACCCTAAATAAATACTATTACATTAACTTTAAATATTTATATTTTAAAATACATTTATAATTATTATTAACCGTTAATATTTAACGAAATAATTTTGTAAAATGTTATACATATTCTTTCATTTATTAATTTTTTTAATACATGTCAAGTAATTAGAATTACCAACCGCTATCTATGTAGTAAATTATTACTAATTTACTTTTTCCAAACCAAACAAAAAAGTTAATTACGTAGTTCCATATTGTAAATCACTTATGAAACAAAACTTATGACCCAATGCACACAAGCCCCTCAGCCTAGTCCATATCCCATACCAAGGCCTAAAACTTTTTTACCTTGACCAAAAAAATAGCCTAACACTTTTTTAAAAAAATATCATTTTAATTCTTAAAAGTATATGACACTATCATCTTTGGCCTGACTCAAAAAAAATCCAAATGAATCCAAAGTATATGACACTATCATCTTTCATTTTTTGACTTGTTTGGTCTTCTAGAATATTGGATTGCTTAAGAGGGGAAAGTGGAATTTGATCAATTGCAGATGTAAAATTGCAACACTTCATCAACAAGAGGAAGAATTTCTCGATATGAATATGGGATATGGATCACTCGTGTGTGTTGTTTACTTATTTTCCTTTTGATTACTTTCTCTTCGGTTCTTCATCTAACACCACATTATATATATATATATATATATATATATATATATATATATATATATATATATATATCATGTTATTTTTTCAATTTTTTTAAAGGTTTAATTGAAGTTTTAGTTTCTCTATTATTAGCAATTTACGGAATTAGTCCCCTATTTTAAAAGTCGACAGTTTTGATCCATCATTCAGATTTTTAAACTAAAAAATAACGATTTGACATGTTTTTAATACAATTCTATGATATAAAATCATCTAGATATAATAATTATTTATATGTCATTAACTAAATTAAAAATATGAAAAATTTCAAAAGTTGAAATATAAATTTTTAGTGTATTTTATTCCAATTTCATAAGTGTTAATCATTCTAATCATCGTATCATATGTCACATTATTTAAAGCATCACACGCCATCATTTTTTAGTTAAAAAATCATATGGAAGACTAAAATTGTCGACATTGAAAATAGGAAGATCAATTTCGTAAATCAGTAAAAATATGGAGACTAAAACTGCAATTAAACTTTTTTTAAAATATCAAATATATTAAAATGTAGACTTTATACAAAGCACTCACTTCTAAAATCCTAACTCACAAAAGAGACCCTAAGACTTCATATTCGGGAAGGATTATTGATAGTAAAAGGAGATACATAGAAGAAGGACTACAAGAAGGATAAAAAGAAGTTTAAAACACAACACAAAAATGGTGATGGAAATGTTATCAACATTAGATGTTATCATTGCAAAAGGAAGGGCATACAAGGAACAACTTTCCAGAAAAATAGAAAAATACTTCAAGCAATGAAAGATCTAACGATTCGAAAAATGCAACCTTTGTTGAAGAATGTTATGAATCTTCATAGGCTCTAGTGGTTACAATTGAAAGATCTGAAGAAGCATGGATAATAGACTCAAGTTGTTTTTTACATTAAATCAAATAGAAATTGGTGTGAAGAATTCAGTGAACAGGTTATTGGATCAATTATTTTAGGTGATAACAAGTCTTGTAAAATAGAAGGAATTGGATCAATATATACGATTCAAACTATATCATGGTGTTGAAAGACTTGTTACAAATGTTAGATATATCACTAATAAAAATGTCAATATGTTACTAATATAAGAGAAATCTAATTTCCCATGGTGAACTTGACAAAGGTTTTGTGTTCAAAGGAGAGCATGGCTTGCTAAAAGTTATAAAGGGGTTCAAAGGAAGTTATTAGCGGAATGTTATTATGAGCCGTAACGTCATTCTATTTTACTTAGATTATTATTTATATTATGAATTTAAATCATGTCTCTAATTTTAGATATATGTAACCATGCATCTAATTTTAGATATGTGTACAAGGCATTGTTTATTACTTTATTAATTTTATAATATAATAAAGTCCTTAAAATAGATAGTTTTTTCAATAGAACATCAAGTGTGACTTGATCGTGAGACTCTATTGAGCATTAGAAAACTATTCTTAAAATATTTGTAGTCAAAATATTATTGTTAATTAGGACGACAATAATACATCAAGACTATTATATATGTGAGTAGATTGATGACCACATCTCATGGGTCATGAATATGAAATATGAAGTTATCACATATGTATAAATATTAAGAGTAATATCTATACTAGATTGACCCGCCATGAGAATGCTACATAATTTTTGTATAAGGGTCATTAGCGATTCTCCTATAACTATAGTGAGTAATTCTTCAACTTGAAGTCACTAAGATCCCTACACGTGGAGTTGTATTCTTTATCAATGCTTTAAAGCCATCAAACATTGTATGATCGATTTTCTCATTAATTGAGTTGCAATGATGCATTGCTAAATGCTACTCATTGTTTATAATGTTTAATATTAATTTAATATTATTATCAATTAAGTGGGAGTATGGGGTCATGCAATAGAACGGTTAAATTGGAAAGTAAATATTTAATATAATCACTTTTTAATTAAATAATAATTTAATTAAATAAAATGAATGAACTTGTAGTGTACAAGGTCCACTAAGTCAACAAAAGTTAGATATGAGAACTATATATGTGATATATTGAGACTAACCCTAGAATGTCTAGTTTATTGTGTCTTATTATTGTAGCTGTCAGCTAGCACCGACGCCTTTTTGATGCAACCGTACAAGTGGACTAAATAGAGACACTACTCTTTTTGTATCGATGAGCTTCCTCCTCGACACTTCAAGAGGTAAACACATGAATCATTCTTGTGAAATTTGGTGTTTACGTGATCATTGGCTATGAGATTTTTCCGTTTATTAGAATTATTTTAAAAATAGTTTTAAAAGACTATCTCTGGATTTTCCAATAGGGAATCGTGAAGAATGTCTTGTACTCTATGGATGGTGACATTGTTTTTGGTTTAGTAGCCTCTACATTAGAGAAAGCATTATCAATAATTGAGTACACCCAACAAAATGAATTCTGCAAGAATCATGGCATAGCAAGGAATAGAACCACTGCTGGTAAACCCAAGAAAATGGCCTTGCTAAGAGATTTGATAGAATCATCCTCGAAAGAATAAGGTGTATCCTGATGAGTGCATGTTTGTCTAAGTTTTTTGGGCTAAAGAAGTTATAACAACTATATATTTTATCAATAAATGTCCCTCTAACAGTTCTTAAAATGAACACACATGAAAGAGCTTGGTCATGTCATCCTTTAAGTATTGACATGTTGAAGGTATTTAGTTGTGTTGCTTATACTCACATTAGGCAAGACAAGCATGAACCTAGAGCCATTAAATGCATGTTTTCGGGCTATCGAGAAAGTGTCAAAAATGAGGCATTTAAAAATTTCAAACCTTGGAAAACTCTTATTATGAACCAAATAGGGAAGAAGGTTAAGAGATCTCTAACAGACAACAAACTTGTATTCTACTCAGATTACTTCAATGAATCATGGCATAGCAAGGCATAGAACCATTGTCGGTACACTTAACAAAATGGCCTTTGCTAAGAGATTCAATATAATCATCTTTGAAAGAATAAGATGTATGTCGGTGAGTGCATGTTTGCTTAAGATTATTTGGGCAAAAGAAGTTATGACAACTATATATTTTATCAATAAATGTCCCTTAATAGCTCTTGAAATGAAAACACATGTAAAAGTTTAGTCAGACCATCTTGTAAGTCTTGACAGATTAAAGGTATTTGGTTGTGTTGCCTATGCTCACATTAGGCAAGACAAGCATGAACCTAGAGCCATTAAATGCATGTTTCTAAGCTATCGAGATTCCAAAAGGTGTAAAAAATGAGGCATTTGAAAATTTCAAAGCTTAGAAAAATCTCATTACAAACCAAATAGGGAAGAAGGTCAAGAGGTCTCTAACAAACAACTAACTTGAATTCTACTCAGATTCCTTCAACGAATTCTTCAAGAATCATGGCATAGCAAGGCATAGAACCACTGCTAGTACACCCAATAAAAATGGCCTTGCTAAGAGATTCGATAGAATCATCCTTGAAATAATAAGGTGTATGTTGATTAGTGCATGTTTGCCTAAAAAAATATTTTGGAAAAAAACAATTATAACAACAATATATCTTATCAATTAATGTCTTTTAATAGCTCTTGAAATGAAAACCATTGAAGAAGTTTGGTCAGACCATCCCATAAGTCTTGACAGGTTGAAGGTATTTGGTTGTGTTGCATATGCTCACATTAGGCAAGACAAGCACGAACCTAGAGCCATTAAATCATGTTTCTGGGTAGAAGGTGTCAAAGATTTTGGTGCATAGAACCTCGTTTTAGGAAGACCATAATCAATTGTGATGTGATCTTCAATGAAACTAAAATGGCACACAAGAGAAGGGTTGATAAAGTAGAGTTGGTGCGACATAAAATTTAGAGTGTTTCTCGACTTCAATAGAGTCTTCACCAAAATTTATTTTAAAATAGGGAAAATATTGAGAAACCCTTAAAAATAGAAAAATGGTCTTTGAAACCAAATTTTGGATTCGGGAGTCGATTATGCGTAGGGAAGACTAAATTTTAGATTCGGGAGTCGATTATACATAGGGAAGGTATTAGCACCCTACCGCATCTGTTAAAATATGGTTTACCTATAATTAATGGTGCAAAATTAATGTTAACTTATATAAATTTATTTCTCCTTTTTAAAATGCACAAATAACCTTTTTTTTTATAATCTAGAGATAGAAATGTATTTAAAATATAAGGGAAAAAATAAATTTTTATTATTATGTTTGACAAGAGTGTGATCTTGCTCTTACGTATCTCTCGGTACGATGGAGAAATTAAAACTACCTAGTTCTTGGGTAGAAAATGCGGATGTGTTGGTTGCTTTTAAAGAAATGAGTTTTGTTGAGATATAATGTTTTAAGAAATGTTGTTGGTTTGATGAAGAAAAAAGATATTGAGTACAAAAAATGTTTGCGATGAGTGAGTTCGTTATTCATTTTGGATTCAGTTAAGAAAGTTTAACATCACAAAGTTCTCACAACTCAAGCGTCTTAAACTATGATCCACAAGATATTGCATCTCAGTCTATCATATTTTATTAAAAGATAATTATTATTTTATAGCTTAAGATAACCAAGTTGTCAAAACTCAGGTTAAACTAAAATTGACAAAAATGTAACATCTCAACCAATCGTTTTATCCAAATTGATTTTAAATAAAATTGATTTTTATCTTATTAAAAATAATAATAATAATAATAATAAACTTAAGAATGAATTTAGGTGTATATAAATTCATTAGTGGTTGATGTTGGTTGTATTTAACCCAAGACTTAGTCTTTGTTTGGTAAAATTAAGCTATAAGCTAGCTGATAGCTGACAAGCTAGCAGATAACTGATGACTTATAGCTGAAAAGCTAATTAATTAAAATTAGAATGTCTGGTAAATTTAACATTTAACAATATAAAATGACATAAAAGGACATAATTATTTAATTTAAAATAACATATTGACATTTTTATTCGATCTCTCATAGGTGTTGTTTTACTCTATTTTCCTTTTTTTAATCAATTTTCTTACTTTACTTTATTTTTGTGGTAGAAACCCAAAAAAAAACACAACAAAGCTTTGAAATAAAAACCAGAATCATGCAATTCATTTACTTTTTTTTGTTACATCATTTACTTTTTTTTGTTACAATACAAACATAAATTTGAAGAGTTCTATAAAAATTTAGCAAACTCTATATGTATAAATAGTAATAGTAAAACAATGCAATTCATTTACTGTTTATAATTTGGCATAAAAAATAAATTTAACGTTATCACAATGATAAATTAGAAGATAAAGAAATAATAATAAATATGACAATGCATACCTTAATCAATTTCTTGTAAGATGAATAACATGAAGAAGAAAAATTGAGTTATTTTTGGCAAGGAATTAAAGAAACTGACTACAACTCTGTTTACCGAGAACAAAATGTAGGTGAAGTTGTGAACTAGTGGGTGACTGAGTGAGATAATTATTTTGTATTACATAAGGATAAAGAAATAAAAATAAAATAAAATTATAAATTGAAGAAAATGTAAAAAGCTATAAGTTCAAACACTACTTGAATTAGCGTTTCAGAATAAGATATAAGCTAGTTTAATAAACTATAAACTAGTTTATTGACGTTACCAAACAATGTCTTAATACGAGAATAAGATATTAATTATTATAACACAAAAGAATAGAATTCAAATAATTAAATAAAACAAATTATAATAATTAAATAAAACTTTAAAAGAAAAAAACTAAAACTAAAGTAAACTAAAAGGCCCAAAACAACGTGTTTTTTATACTAGAACAAAAAGAAAATTGGAAATAACAATAATGTACTAAATGAAACAAGTTCAGATTGTCATTTCTTTAACCCCAAAACTTAAACTACTATTCCACCCAACACTTTTCTTTTTCAGAGGGGTAGGTGGCACTCGCGAAAACAAAATCGCGTTTTCTGTTTCCAAAATTACGTCATTCAGGGAAGTCACGGCGGTGTCATTCAAGGAAGTCGCCGCGGTGCCAATTATGGAGGTGAGTTTTTTTTTCTTTTCTCTGTTTTTTTTTTTAAATAAAAATAAGGAGTTTTGTTCTTATTTTGAATCTTCTGATTATTTTATAGTTGTGAGGTTGAAGAAGACATAAGAGAACAAAACAACAACAAAAAATAAAGTAAATATAATACAAATTCAGATTTTATTTTTTATTTTTAAAGGTATAACATCAAGAACTATGAAACTGTTACAGAAATGGAGTTTAGAGATAGTTACCACACACAAGTTGCATATTTGTTTCACTCTTTTGATTTGCTCTATGGATATTTGCTCTTGTTTTGAATTAGTGTGTTCTTCTAACACTCATATCATGTTTCAGAACACTCACCATTTTTAAGAAGAAAATAAACTTTTTTACTGATCTGAACAATGGAAGTTCTTCTGCACATATGATGCATTTACGGTTTTAGCTTATTTGTTTTTAGCTGATTATGTTCATCTGTTGGTCTTCTATTTGTGTGTAAAGAATAGAGCTGGTTTGGTGTACTAAAGAGTTTTTTTTTATTTGCAGCTTTGGGTCTATAGTTTCTAATCTTAATTGTACATAGACCCAACATGATTTTCCTTTTTGTTTTTGTTTCAAACTCAGAATTATGTCTCTTTGCCTCAGTATCATGGGGACAATAGCTAAGAATGTAGATGGAAAACTTGGGGAATTAAGTATTGAGGTGGAAACTACAAATATGTGGAAGATCAAGTTGAAAATTGGTTAGTTGACGAGGAAGAGATTGTCAAAGATCACCCCAACAATGACTAGATACTTGCTTGTGACAAAACAAGGAGGAAAACTAGATCTTCATGGAGGTATAGATGTACTGATTTAAAACCTTTATGACTTAGTACAAACCCAACCCCCTCTAAATTACCCTTCTCAAACAAACCCTCAAATTCTAAAGCCCACTAGACATGTATAGGCTCAATATTATATGTCTTGAAGTATAAATATATTGAAATATCACATGCATTTAGTTTTATTAATTCGCAAAACTCTATATGACCAAATAAAAAAAAATAAAAAATAAAACAGAAGTAAGAATCTTCTAATAAATTTAAAGTGATTAATTAGATATATAGAGGATTACAAACTCTGATACAACATTTTTTGTAAATTTTATTGGTCAACTATAAATCTATTTTTCTTAAACTGTAATTGAATTGTGCGAGTTTTTTTGAAATTAACTTGTCAATCAAGTGAATAAAATCTTGAATTTAAATAGAAGACTAAAAGTATGAATTACAAAAATCATTAAAAGTACGATCAAATCAATATATTTTTATCAATGTATTTAGAAATATTTAACTCCAATAAAAAAATGTCTCACATTTAATAATAATATTATTATATATATAACACATAATAACACGAGAATCGAAGCACAAAAAAATAATATGAGATTCGATGAAGCTACCTACCTACCACCAACCCCAAAAATAGTAATCCGTCTATGTTGACCAAAATTATCACAAACAACTCCAAATTCTTATGACAAATCCTTGTTCTCTATAAAGATTAAAAACTTTACAACCAAACCCATTAATTCATCATATTCTAAATAAAACATTTAATCACACAAAATAATATGTCTACCACAGAGCATGGAGAAGTGAGGCTATTAGGAAAATGGGCAAGTCCATTTAGCAACAGAGTAGATCTAGCTTTGAAACTCAAAGGGGTTTCATATAAATACTCTGAGGAAAATCTAGCTAATAAAAGTGATGATCTTCTCAAATATAACCCTGTTTACAAGAAAGTGCCAGTTCTTGTTCACAATGGAAATCCAATTGCTGAGTCTCTTGTTATAGTTGAATATATTGATGAGACATGGACAAATAACTCACTTTTGTCTCAAGATCCTTATGAGAGAGCTTTGGCTCGTTTCTGGTCTAAGACCCTAGATGACAAGGTTAGTAACTTAGTATCTTGTTTTTTTTTTCCCTTGCATTAATGTTTTAAATTAAATTTTCTTTGGCAAAAACTACAACTTATGGTAGCAATAAAATATGAATTGTCATTAACTCTTAGTTTAACGGGCAAATGCCGATATTATTAGGTTAGACGTCTTGTCGCAGATTCGAAGTCGAGACTTTGCAACTTTGTGTGAGTTTGTGGTGGTATTTACCATCTATTCTAAAAATAAAATAAAATAAATAGGAATGAGAGAGTTGCTAATTAAAGTAACTCTCCCCAACAAAAATAAAAGATTTTGTTTTTGGAGTTGTTGAGTTGAAAGTAATATACTTCTTTAGGGGTTTGATATTGGGCCTGATTCAAAGTTATAAAATCGACTTGTAAGGTGAAGGATGTCTCTCTTTATGAACTCTTTTCAGATCTTATCTATTTCTAACGTGGAATTTGAGTTTTTACGAATAATCTCTTTGTTGACTTGAGATTAGTCTCACTATTAGAGGTCCAAATGACCTAAACTATAAGTATCGTACGGTGCAGCGTGTAGTTGATGTAGAGGATTCAAATCTTGGTGTAGTGTATCGCAACCACATTGATGCATCACGATCTTTGATATTGTAGAGAATTTAAGTTGGCGTTGTCTTAATAGCGACCATATTGTTATTGCAGAAATCTCAATAGTCTAGATGTCGCGGTCCAAATTGAGATTTTTCTGTAAAAAATAAAACCTTACCAATTAATAGCATAAGTTGTATATTTGCATAAAAAAATTCAGTTTTATTTTTTGATTTAGATCTTGCCTGCTATATGGAATGCTTGTTGGAGTGATGAAAAAGGGCGTGAGAAAGCTGTGGAAGAAGCCTTAGAAGCTCTAAAGATATTAGAGGGTGCACTGAATGACAAGAAATTCTTTGGTGGAGAAACCATAGGACTAGTAGATATAGCTGCAAATTTCATTGGCTATTGGGTTTCTATTTTACAAGATATTAAAGGGTTGGAGTTACTTACAATTGAGAAATTTCCAAAGCTATTTAAATGGAGTCAAGAATTTATCAATCACCCTGTGATCAAGGAAGGGTTGCCTCCAAGAGATGAACTATTTGCATTTTTCAAAGCAAAAGCATAAAAGTAGAGCCTATTTTAGAGGTAGGGTTCATAATTGGTTGACATAATTTTCCTTCAAAATAATTGTGTTGTAATGGAATTTAGATTTGTTGCGGTTGACTACAGTGCATTACATCTAGACCATCTGAAAAAGATTAGAGAGTCAAGATTTCAAGTTTGGATTTTAATTATTTTTAAAATTTTCAATTCGAACTTAAAATATATATTATTCGATCTACGTTGGATGGTCTAAATGTGTTTCATTGCAGTCAGAGGGAGATAACTGCAGTCAATTTCAATCCGTTGTAATGAGTAGAAGTTTGTTACTGATTTTAATTGGATGTAATTTTGTTGTGGATTGTGCATCTGATGTTTCAGTTGTAAGCCAAAAACTAGTTTTTTTTTTCTTGATTTTTCAATTTAATTGAACCAAGGCAACAACTTGCCTAAATGTGTTTCCTTGGGATGTATTAGCATTAGTAAAAGAGGACCAAGAGTTGTATCTTCATTATCAATAATCTTATATCCTTTGTTTCTTTCCTGTTGTTAGTAG
The DNA here is from genome assembly GCA_037974755.1 of Cicer yamashitae. Lineage (NCBI taxonomy): Eukaryota > Viridiplantae > Streptophyta > Magnoliopsida > Fabales > Fabaceae > Cicer > Cicer yamashitae. The sequence continues at coordinate 20,079,569 of JBBPBQ010020323.1, forward strand.
ACATAAATCACATGTTAAAAATAAACAGACATTTAAATATAAATATGTAGAAAAAATCTATATTATATAATTTTTATCAAACAGAGTAGAAAATTTGTGTGATTTGATGTGTAAGGTTTAAATTTGTATCTGATTTTGTTTTTCTTTTATTCTCGTATTAGAATGTTGTGAGATATAATTCAGATATTTGTTTTAGAGAGTAGAAGAATATTAAAGGCTATGAAGAGTTTAAGATTATAACCGTCTTTGTTTTGTAAAAAATTTCACTTAATGTTAATCTTAGATTGTTTTTAAATAACTGTTTCTGTGTATAAAAAAATTTCACTTAATGTTTAATCTTAGATTGTTTTTAAATAACTGTCGTAGTTTTTTTCAATTTTAGAGTTTTTACATCGTGATCTTGTATTTGAGTGTCGGGTTGTTGGGAAAAGTACATCACATTTATTTTCTTAATGTAGTTTTATTTACTATTTAGTTGCAATGTTTGCGGTGGTTAGTCTTTAATTGTGTGCGTACTTCTTTTTTCCATTGCCTGTAAACCGTGTTAAATGACAAACCAAATACAGTTCCAGCAAATAAACATAATACAATGAGGCTAGCCCCACAAAACCTAAACCATTAATAGGTTTTTCATGGAGTTCAAATTTTAGGCTTAATTGTGTTCTTACAATATAATAAGATAAATCAATAGTGTATATAAACGGTAGATATTTGGATTATTTAAATATTTTATCGGAATTTCATCCTTAGTCGGTGCCTACCAAAAAGCATATATTGTGATTTGTGAGAAATTCATCCACTAAATAGATTTAAATATTTGGAGAGATTTGTCTTTGTAATTACATGCGAAAGAAAGATATATTGTTAACAAAAAAAAATCTTATTCACAACTTAGTACACTCGTAATAACTTCTAAAATAAGTATTTAAACTACAGCTCATAATACTTTAAGATAAAAGTAAGAGAAAAAAAAAATCAAATACAAGTGTGTTTTTCTTCGATGCATCTTGTAACGAAGAACTCAAACTCATATATATAGTTTTAATCTCCCTCTTCATTTACAATTAATTCTAAGCAATGTGATAGTATTTTCACGTATATAATTGCAATCAAATATAACATTAATTAGATGTACTTTTGATCTCCTATTTTAAGTTAATCATGATTTTAGTCCCCTCATTTCAAAATATTAGAATTTAGACCCTTTATTTTCACAATTTTTAATATTATTTTTTTCCACCACTCACAGTTGAGCTTTATTTTGTTGAATTATGCTCTTAAGTAATGACGTGAAATTATATTTTATGACTCAAAATTAGAATTATATGTCATAAAATATAATTTCACGTCATTATTTAAGAAGGCACATTATCAAAATTAAACTCAAATGTGCGTCAAAGGAAAAATCATGAAAGTTGTGAAATAAGTGGACTAAAGACTCGTTTACTTTGTAAAATCATTTCATATTTTTAATTCTTAAATCTTTTTTAATTTTACTTGTTAATGAAGAGGTAAAAGAACTTTGAAGTGAACAATTGTCTACATTTCTATAAACAATTAGGGGTGGGAATAGGCTGGCCCGAGTTAGGCTTTGCTAAGCCTGAGTCTGGCCTGTCAAAAAATTCAAGGCCTAATTTTGGCTTGTGGCTTGTCATATGCTTACTTTTTATATCTGAGTCTGGCCTTTTCATAGAAGTCTGGTATGGTCTGTTAGCCTACTTAAAAGCCTAATTCATTTTAACATTTTTGAATAAGTAATCAAACATATCTCTAAATACATTAACGAGTTAATATGTCAATGAAATTAAGTTATATTTTAATATTTAACATCACATTTTGAAGAATATGACTTTATATACATCTTACTTAAATTATATTTTATAATAATACATTTAAACATGTCAAAAACTAAATAAGGTTAATATGCGTACTTTACTAAAAGTTGAATATATATAACAAAAAAAAATCAAAATTTAATATTATAATTATAGTAGTAAAAAAATATTATTTATATTTATTTAAATAGGTCGGTCTAATAGCCCTAAAAGGCCTATTATGTGGCATGTAGCCTGACCTTTATAACTAAATATGCTTTTTTAGAAGTCTTGACCTTATCTGTTTAAAAAAAAAAGTTTGGTCTGGCCAGAGCCTAACGTAGATTAGGCCTTAGGCCTCTGTCGGTCGGTCTGACATATTTCCATCCCTAGAAACAATAAAATTGTCAAAAATTTATTTTCATTAATAAACACGCCATCTTCTTTCTAGGACAACAGTGTACTTCAAGTTAAAATTAACTCATATTTCAGATTAAAAAAAAATATATATCTTCATAAAATAGACAGATGCTAAATTGTTGAGTTTTAAGATGGGAGACTAAAATCATATTTAAATTAAAATAGATGAATAAAAAAAGTATTTAAGTCTGTATATGACAAACTAATTTCTTTAAATCTTGACAAATGATTGATAAAACACTCAAAAGACATTATGTCAGATACTAAAATGAATAAATCTTTTATAAATACCAAAATCAATTTTTTTTTTCAATTTTATATGAATGAATTATATTTTAATTTTAATCTATAATGTTTTTTTAAAAAGCCAATTTTAATATATAAATGTAATTGCAAATTTAACTTATAATTTTCTTTTACTGTTTTTAACCTTTCTATAAGTGATTATTAATAATTGATTTGGTACCCTTTTCATTCAGAAACAATAATTGGTGATTTGACAGTGAGGGCCCTTTATTTTTTTGAAAATGCCAAATTTAATAACACCCCAAAACAAGCACAAGGGTCAGTGAGGCCATTTAATATGCATGAAGACGTGGTGAATTTTGCATCACAAACCTTACCTAACTCATCTATGACAATATCTAACCAATGTTTCCACATTTAAAGGGTCCCAAACCAAAGAGAAAAAATCGTTTTTGAACAACTTAGAATTTCAAAACTTAGCAATGGCCCAAGATCAAGGAGAAGTTCAATTATTGGGTGTAGGTGGAAGCCCATTTGTTCGAAGGATTCAAATTGCTCTAAAATTAAAAGGTGTTCAATACACTAACATAGAAGAAAATTTAAGGAACAAAAGTGATCTTCTTCTTAAGTACAACCCTATTCATAAGAAGGTGCCTGTTTTTGTTCATAATGGAAAACCCTTAGCTGAATCCCTTGTGATCCTTGAATACATTGATGAAACATGGGAGAATTATCCCATTTTGCCTCAACAACCCTATGAGAAAGCTTTGGCTCGATTTTGGTCCAAGTTCATTGATGACAAGGTGAGTTATATTTCTTTTCTTTTCCTTTTTTAGTAAAGGGAATTTGAGATTAGTTATGAAACTATATTTTTTTTTAACTCAATTGTAATAAGTTGTGGAATGTGTTTGAGTGCAAAAAAATTCACAATGACTATTTTTAGTAAAAAAAGTTACGTTATTTTTCTTTGAGAAAATATTTTATATTATTATAACATTGATTTTAGTAATAAATTTTTAAAATATAAAATCTCTTGCAATTTGAGTTTAGTCTAATTCTACTAATGTATAATTGATTTGTAATGTAGAGAACGTTTCATTTATAAATTATATTGTCATACTTATTTTATTTAATATAACCTCTTAATAAAATCGAAGCCACAAATACTTGATTTGGGCATATTACATTTAAGCGGTCAAACTCTCCATTCTCTGAATCGAAACTTTTGTGGTTATTTTTAGTTGTATGGATTTGTTACATTTAAATTTAGTTGAATTTTAGCACAGTTCATACATATTTTATGTTTCAAAAGAAAATTATAGAAAATTATAACATTTTTTTGTTTAAAATACAAGAGATTTGTTGATTTGCTTCAATTTATTTTTTAGTGGGGTAAATTTATTAGTTTTAATTACAAATTTGTAAAACTATTTTCTGGTCAGTTTGCTAGTTTATACCAACAAGAAAAATAAGTGAGTGTCGGTTAGCAAATTCTATAGAGACTTGTTAACTTACCTTCAATCATTTAATTAGGAAGTTATAACTAAAAATTTGTCAAATAGAGTGTGCTCGGTTGAAAGTAGATGGAGGAGAGGGAGGGGATGTAACAGCTTTGTCCAGTTATTGACACTGTTATTCACGATATTTTCGTCCTCTTTGTGGGGATCGAATTTTATACTTAGCGGATAACTACGGACTTTCATTCATTCGTATTACTACTTCTCTCTTCTTGAACCAAATACAAAATCATTAAAAATCACTTATCTTCCTTCTATTGAACCAAACATATCTCCACTTTCCTTTTCTTCTCTCCCCTCCGTTAAAATCCCTCCACTCCCCTCCATTTAAGTTTAACAAAAAAACCCTGAGAGGTAGGTTGTTAGTTTATACTAATTAGAAATGAGTGAATGTAACCCTTTTAAAACAAATGTACTTACAAATGTATTTTTTTTTATTAAAAAATGTATATCTGTGATGAAAATATATATCCGTTGATTCTAGAAGTAGTTTTAAATTTTATAAAAATTTGTGAAGTTAATCTACTCAAGAAAAACTTTTAATTTGACAATTGTTTTATTGAAATTTTTTATTTATATTAAATCATTAAGCGGACATAATTACTAGAGTAAATAGAAAACTGTGGGACGTCTTCGTAACTTAGTACAACTCATATACCATGTTAAATAAAACTTCATGAAATACTTTTTTTATGATTCTAGTGCCTACCAGCAATATCAAAGGCTGCATGGACAGTGAACAAAGAAGAACGTGAGAAAGGCATTGAAGAATCATTACAAGCTCTACAATTCCTTGAGAATGAACTCAAGGACAAATTCTTTGGTGGAGAGAATATTAATATTGTGGACATTGCTGCTTCCTACTTAGCTTTCTGGCTTCCCTTGGTTGAAGAAGCTATAGGGTTGAAATTTCTTAGTAGTGACAAATTTCCTAAACTCTATAAGTGGAGTCAAGAATTCATCAATCATGCTATTGTCAAAGAGAATTTGCCACCTAAAGAAGGAATTTTGGGATTTTTCAAATCAAAATATGCGGCATTGACTACTGCTTCGAACTAGACCAATTTTGGAGACCTGGATTCTCTACGATTATTATATGATGCAACAGTTATAAAAATCATTAGATTCAATGGAAGAATTTTTCTTTATCTAAATCTAGTGTTCATCACAACTGTTGTGGCATATATAAATCGTAGAAAATCCAAACACCAATTTTGTGAAAAATAAATGTTGTAGAGAGTTTATGACTCCCCCTTACCCTATTTAGATTCCTGAACTTCAAGTAAAAGTGGAGTGTGTTCTATGTGTGCTCCATTTGTTTATTTATGAAGTTCTACAATAAACAAACTATAGTGAATCTCCTGTTTTATCATTAAATTGTAGGTTTCTCTTAGATAAATTATGGGAATATGAAGAAAAAAAATTAAAAAAAAAATTGTGGAATATATATTGGTAATTTTGGATTAGATGTTAGCACCATTTGAGTAGTATATATTGAGTTTTATAATTGCTTATCAAGACTCATTTGATATTTTAAAATAATTCAAGTATTATATATAGTGTCATGCTAATTAGTTGAAGCTTAGACTCATAATGTTATGAGTACTCATATTATGAGGCTTATTTTTTTAGTTTAATTGTAGTTTTATTTTTCTTATTTTTATTAATTCACGAAATTCATCTCTTTATTTTAAAATTTAGCAGTTTTGGTACGGTATTCTAATTTTTTTTAACTAAAAAATGTCGATCTGATATATAACATAAATAATTTATTTATTTATATTATAAAATTATATATTACATCATTTAAAATGTGTTAAATCGTCATTTTTTAGTTAAAAAACTTTAGGTGAAAAACCAAACATTGGGGGAGTAATTGGTTTGGTTTTTGTATAAATGGGTTGGGCTTTTAAAAAGTAGAACAATGTGGTTACTGGTTTGGTCAGAGGTTACCATATAACAGCTGTATATAAATATGTCAGAATTTTTCAACTTTGCTCTAACCTAATATCCTAAGTCCTAACCAACCTGTTCTCACATGATCTGTGGCTCCACCATGTGCATAAAACTGCCAACTTAGCCAAAAACAAATGCACTCTCTTAAAGTCGGTGATAAATATACAAATGAAACAGAACCAAAAAAAGGCACTAGTTCCTTCAAATTACTACTATTTTAAAACAAAAGACATACATATCAATTTCAATTTGTGCTTCTATTTGGATATTCTTACCTTTTGTTTGAGTTATGCATCTTTTTTCTTAGCTTTTTCATTTAACATTGGCAATTAGGTATAGTCTTCAATTAATTACGAACAAAATATAGAAATTGGGATTTCTTGTTTTCTACTACCAATTTTAGTTGTAAATTGTCAATATTCACCTAATTAATAAATAATTGATTAGGCTCCTCAAATTTTAAAATTGTATCAACAATTTTAGCTGAGTACAACATTAAACTTTTCAAAAAGTCTACAAATTTAAAACCATAAAATATACTTAAAATCTAAAAAGCAATTTAAAATTCGTAATATTACTTATAAATTTATTATTTAGACAAAAAAGAAAAATCATAATATCGTTACTTTATCTTCACCTGAGATACGAAAAAATATTAATAGATAAAATCAAAATTATTTGATGTCAAAATTTATATTTAAAAATAATTTCGTTATAACTTATGGTAAATGAGTAACACTATATGGGTCTAGTTGTATAGATCATGTGAAAATCAATAATTTGGAAGAGTAATTGTTATTTTTGAATTTCGAAAAAAATTTTGAAAAAACAATTTATGCCATCGAAAATATTATTGGGTTGAGTCGCGGACTAGGTCGTTCTCTTTAAGATGTTTCGAGGTACTGCCCAAATTGTGCAAGGCAGACTATCTGAAAAACCGTTCTAGAATTACACCATCAATATGGTAGTCGAATGTCTACCACTCTAATATGGCACTAAGACCACTCGAAAGAAAGAGAAGAAAAAAGTAAGAAAGGGGAAAAAGAGAGAAAAGCCTAAGATACGGAGAGCTTGGGTTTTGACCGGGCAAAAACCGTTCTAGAATTACACCACCAATATGGCAGTCGATCCATTCGTAATATGACACTAAGACCACTCGAAAAGAAAGAGAAGAAAAAAATAAGAAAAGGGAATAAGAGAGAAAAGCCAAAGATACGGAGAACTTGGGTTTTGACCGGGCAAAAACATACCACTTAGCCAAAGCCCGAGCCGGCCTATAGCGCGCATGTGATAGTCAACTTTGCATGCGTTCTTCCTCCTTTACAAAATTGGGGTACCCCTTGGTCCATACCTCCACCTTATAAACACTACTAGTGTATAATATCCCTCTTACGTGGGACTTCCTTATTTTTTCAATTTACAACAACACTAGCTCTTTCATTAATGTCATCATTATTTCCAACAATTTTCCATTAATATCATATCATTTTCTAACGGTAATTAAATTATGGAGTCCTAAAATGAGTGTGAATTACATAAATTCATTATTTCTTCAATAAAATAAACCAGAAAGTCATCATAATAAATATAGAATAATTTCAAGTACAACACAATAACCAGATGATTTCAAATTTAAATGCACTCTCAAATTGATAACTATTGCTTGCTGCTGCTGCTATGATCCTTGACAATAGTCACGGGGCAAGGAGCATGAGTCATCACAAAGTTGCTTACACTTCCCAATAATATCCTGTTTTTTTTATTTAATTTGTAATCAAAAACATACAAGTTCATGAGATTCAAATTTCAATTCAATTAAATCAGATAGAAAAATTCAATCAAAACAAATATATGATGAATTGATAATTTATTCATATGTTTGGAGTGTTTTCCTTAATAATTTGTCTTTTCGAGAATGAGTTCTTCACTATATAATTAGAAGACTTGATTATCATTTATCATGTCATTAAAGTACCTATTTTGTAATTTTGAAAAAAAATATATAAATATTTTTCTTTTTTAACTCATAAATATAAATACTACTCTATAAGTTTAATCTTTATTTGCCTAAAAAAAAGTTTAATCTTTGTTATATAACCCTCTTTTTTTTATAAAATCTAACTCATTTTCTATAAACATTACTTTATAATGATATATATAATTCTCCAGAACTTATCGATGAAATTAAGGTCACAAAAAACATTAAAAGCAGGACAAGAAAATTAGGGGTAAAAAAATGAACCTTTGAATTGTGCTGAGACCCCTGCTTCCCATAACCAGAGAATCCAGTTTCAGATCATCAATAGCATCCAAAAGTTTCTCTCTTGCATCCCCCCAATATACTTTTGCAACAATATTCACCTAAAATATTAATTATTATTTAATATACTATACAATTAAAATAAAATTATAACTCCTAAAAAATCAATGTCTAAATTGAATGCTAATAATTTGGATGAAAAAGAAATACTGTGGAAAGAGAAAAAAAAAAAAAAAAAAACCTCTTTTTGTCTTGAAACAGTGTCAAGCAAATCAAGAACCTCAATATCAATTTGAACACCATACTTCTTCATTATCTCAGGTTCTCTGAACTCTTTCAACGGAATAAGAGCTTCACAAAAAAATAACAATAAAAACCATTAAATCAAATATAATAACATCATTCTTTAGATTATACTCTACTATATAAAAAAAATTAATAGTTGATTCAGACTAAATTTTAAATAAAATGCATCAATTTTTTGTAATCAGATTTTGGACGGTGGGGACAGGATATTAATGACCGTTGATCAAGATCAAACGTAGAAACAATGAAAAAAAAAATATTATAATTGAAAATTGACTAAAAGAATTAATATAGAATTTCAAACTTAAATCTGAATTGTCAGATGTTAATCGGACAATTACAATGTCTTAATTGAGTAAATAGAAATCTATGCATGAAATTCAATTATTTTGTTTATATTTAATTCAATTAGAGGGAGTATTAGACTAGACTAGATCAAAAAATAAATAGAGCATAGAATAACAAAAATTTATCAAATAAGAAAGAAAAAAAGAAAGGAAGAATAGTACTCACGAGAACCAGATTTGGCCCATATCTGATTACGAGACTCATCAAGAGAATCATGGCTTATGTGAATGATGTAAATGTTGTCACCTTTGTCAGCTAAATTTTCAAGTGCCCATTTGAGAGCGTTCTTGCTGCTGTTGGAGAAATCCAAAGCCACACCAATTGTTCTATCTTTTCCCATGTTTGTGAATGAAGAGAGATTGAGTTGAATTTTGAGTTTAGAGAAGAACAAATAACTTTGACAAGGGTTTAAAAGTCATTGACAATGTGTGTGTATATATATATATTGCATAAAATGTAAGACACATTCGGTGTGGGTAGAGAGAGGAAGAGAGGTTGATTGAGGAATAAAAAATTTGGTCTCCATTTTTATCATTCTTTTATTTTTTATCATTCAAAAATTTGGTCTCCATTTTTTAATTCTTAACTTATAAAATTTGACATTTTATATATATATTTGCATTTTGTGTCTATCTATATGATGTGGCAAATAAATAATTATATGATAGATATTTATATATTTACATTTTAATGGTATATATTTTAATAATATAGAAAATAGTTGTTAATTAGCTAAAATAAATAAATAATTATTAAGTGTGAACATATTTAGACAAATGTCATTTCATCAACTCAACTATCACATAATTATTTTATTTTCTATCATAATTACAAAAGAAAGCAAAACCACGGGTATATAGTTTTTTTTTTTTTTATAAAACGTGTATAGTTTTTATATTGTATATCATTTAACAATTTCGATCCCTCCTTTTTAAATTATGATTTTGATTTTCCAGTTTTTCAAATGTCCAAATAGAAACACATGCATTTTGAATAAGAAAAAAAGGAGAAACACATGCGTACGACAAAGAGAATATAATTATATATCTTTTTTTAAAAGATAATATAATTAAGTGGTATGACAAATCAATAATATTGTGTGGTAGTGATAATCATAAATTGAGAGTTGGAAATCACATTTATTTTAATATAAAATTTTGGTAATGGAAATAAACGAACCGTTGACTTGACTCTTAGCTCTCGGATTCGATTCATTCGCTAAGTTTTAACGGTGAAGTGCAGGCAAGAGGATGTGAGCTATTACAAAAAAGATACTATCTTTTTTTATTAATCAAATGTGCCTAAAAATTTATTCACTTTCTTTATAATTTACAACTTACAAAATATTATCTTTTTATTATAACATGATCATTTATATTTTTTGAATAAAATTTATTCTCATCACACGAACATGAGAATCACTTTTGGTTTAAATGCTCATTAATAACGTAATAGTACTCATATTTCTAAAACTAAGATTTTGGTCCCCTTGTTTTAAAATTAATGTAATTTTGTTAGTCTACTTGATTTTTTATAATATTGCATGCACATTAATAACGTGACAGTAACGTGGCACAATTGAATTAGATAAAAATTGAGATAATATCATTAATCAAAATTTATTACATATTTTTATTAAACAAAGTTTCACAAGTCACTTTTTTTTAGTAACAATGAATAAATAGAGAAGAACATAAGACACGAGTCTATTTTATCCAATTCAAACATGTTATAGCACTATTACGCTATTAATGGACAAACCACGTCATGAAAGATGGAGAAGACTATTAAAATCTTACAAGTCATAAAATAGAGGGACAAAATACTCAATTTTATAAATAAAAGACTAAAAATTAATTTTAAACAAAATAAAATAAACAAACTAAAATTGCATTTAAACTTAAAATTTTCCAGTTAAAGTAAAGATTATTGTGAGATGGAAGAAAGCATTTTTTTTCAAATTTATTTTGTCCTAGTAAATCAATTTGAGATACAATTAACACTAAATATATTTAGACATTCATCTCTCTCGTAGAAATTTAGACTATATTTTTTTCCATTTCACAATAAATATTATTTTAATAACAAAAATTATCATAAAATAATATAATTTTTTATTTTCAATACAACTTTAAATATCTTTTTATATACTACTTTTTAATAATTATTGTACACAACTTTCAAATTATTATCATATTTTCTATTAATAATAATAAAAAATATTTCAATAATTAAAATAAATAATTTTATAAAATAATTTTTTTTAATGCATAGGCAAAATCCTTAGAAAGTAGTCTATTGTGTCGTGGAAATAAAATCTCTTCCAGTATACTCAAATTCTTTAATTGGTTTACGATGCTTTGCTTGGGGCAGTTTAACTACTTAGCGTGCAGCAATCAAAGACCAAAAAGCTTTGTAAACTGTTTAAGGGGAACAAATAACAGAACAAACACGAAAATAATCACATATATGGAAACTGAAAACCGTGTCTGTGACGTTGATGGTTCTCGTGGATATATAATATTATAATATAATGTGCGATATAGTTCATGATTTGTACGAACATTGGATTCCAATTTACCCGTTATTATGCTGAAGCTGATCAGATTAATTGGAGCGGTGTCATCATAAACGCGTGAAACCAGATTGTTCGTTTTCTTTTTTCAGATTGTGTGTTTATCTCAATTAATCAAATAATATATAATATATTATAATTTAAATAATATCAACATACTCTCTTCATAATAAAACATAAAGAAAAGTATACTCGTGAAGTTATGAATTATATTTAAATTTTAGATAAAATATATTAATTTCTCAAATAGTGACAATTCACATGTTTGAGATGATGGTGAGCTTGAGAGAGAGGTGAGCGTGAGAGATTAGGTGCGGGTGTGTTAAGTTTGGTTCAAGATGACTTTTTAAAAAGGAAAAAAGTTGTGGTATCAGGAGAGAACCTTCTCCAAAAGCAAAAATAAAATGTTCTTATTGTTTAAAAATTGGTCACAGTGAATTAAACTGCTACTTTAAGGAAAAAAATTAGTATTAAAGAAAAATCTAACTCTCAAAGACCCAATATCAAATGACTACCTAAAACTCTAGTAACATCTAATGCAAGTTGGTTTTTAAAATGTCAAGAAAACCCATGGTACTTGAACAGTGGCTGTTCGAGACATATGACAGGAAATAAACAATGTTTTCTTTCCTTTGTCAAGAATGATGCAAGATCTGTAACCTTTGAGAATAATGATCAGGAAAAAATCAAAGGTAAATGTATTGTAGATAAAGAAAACTCTGCAAAAATTGATAATGTTCAATACATTGAAGGTTTAAAACATAATCTTCTAAGCATTAGTCAACTGTGTGACAATGGTTTTGAGGTTATCTTTAAACCAAACATATGTGAAGTCAAATAGACAACTTGTGGAAAAATTCTTTTCTCTGGATCAAGAAAGAAAAATCTATATGTTTTATATCTTGAAGAATTACCTACTACATCATGCTTTATGTCCATAAACAAAGATAAGTGGATATGGCACAAATGAACTGAGCATGTTAAAATGAAAACAATTTCAAAATTATCCAAACTTGATCTTGTTAGAGGTCTGCCAAAAACAAGTTTTGATAAAGATAAAGTATGTGAAGCTTGTGCTAAAGGAAAACAAGTTAAGAGTAGTTTTCATTCAAAATATTTTGTTTCAACTAAAAACCCTTTTGAATTACTTCACATTGATCTTTTTGGTTCTATCAAAACTAAAAGCTTAGGAGGAATGAGATATGACTTTGTTATTGTTGACGATTTCTCACGTTATACATGGGTACTTTTCTTAAAACAAAAAGATAATTCTTTTGATGCCTTTCAAACCTTTTGTAAAAAAGTTCAAAATGAAAAAGGCTCTAACATAATCTCTTTAAGAAGTGATCATGGAGGAGAATTCATAAATGCATCTTTTAAAAGCTTTTTTTTTATTTATTTATGAAAATGACATTTCTCATAATCTCTCTTGTGCAAAAACTCCTCAACAAAATGGAGTTGTTGAAAGAAAGAATAGAACATTACAAGAAATGACAAGAACAATCTTGGAAGAATCAAATGTTGATAAATATTTCTGGGATGAAGCAATCAACACTTCTTGTTACATTTTAAATCGTGTATCAATAAGAAAAATTATCAACAAAACACCTTATGAATTATGGAAAAACAGAAAGCCAAATATCTCATACTTTCACATTATTGGTTGGTGATGTTATATTTTAAATAACAAAGACAATCTAGGAAAGTTTGATCCTAATCAAACAAAGCCATCTTCTTAGGTTACTCCACCGATTCCAAAGGTTATCACATATTTAATCTAGGAGCAAAAACTGTGGAGGCAAGTAAGCATGTATTATTTGATGAATTTGATGATCTTGATATACAAAAGATATATGATGAAGAAGAAGAACAATTTGAGCAATAGCCGCAGATCGTTCCTCAGGAACACCAGATTGATCATCAATCTCCACTTCAATCTCCTCCAAGAAGTTGGAAAATCATAGGAGATCATCCACAAAATCAAATCATAGGAAACACATCAGATGACATTAGAACAAGAATATCCTTTAAAAATGACAACAACATGGCAATGATCTCACAAATGGAACCAAAGTCAATCAAAGAAGCCATAATTGATAACTCATGGGTTGAAGCAATGCAAGAAGAACTTCTCCAATTTGAAAAGAATCTAGTCTAGACTCTTGTCTCAAATCCACAAAATCAAACAATTATTGGTACAAGATGGGTATTTAGAAACAAACTGGATGAAGAAAGAAAAATAATAAGGAATAAAGCAAGACTGGTGGCTCAAAGGTATAACCAACAAGAAGATATTGATTATGATGAAACTTTTTCTCCAATTGCAAGGTTAGAAGCTATTAGAATCCTTCTTGCATATGCATCTCATAAACTTATTAAACTTTTTCAAATGGATGTTAAAAGTGCATTTTTAAATGGCTTTCTAAATGAACAAGTATACGTTCATCAACCTCCTGGTTTCGAAGAACAAAAGAAACCAAACCATGTCTTTAAACTTACTAAAGCTATGTATGGACTAAAGCAAGCCCCTAGAGCCTGGTATGAAAGACTATGTTCCTTCTTAATCAAAAATGGTTTTTTTAGAGGCAAAATCGATACTACACTTTTTAGAAAAATGATTTGCTAATTGTTCGAGTGTATGTTGATGACATCGCCTTTGAATCAACAAATAAAAAAATGTGTGAGGATTTTTCAAATCTCATGCAAATTGAATTTGAAATGAGCATGATGGGAGAACTGAGATGTTTTCTTGGTTTACAAATCAAACAATTTGAAGATGAAATCTTTATATGTCAAGAAAAATATATCAAAGATCTTTTAAAGAAATACAAAATGAATGAAGCTAAAACAATGACAACTCTCATGCATCCATCCTTAAGTTTGGACAAAGATGAACAAGGGAAATTCATTTATGAAAAGGAATACATAGGAATGATAGGTTCATTGTTATACTTAATTGCAAGTAGGCCATATATTGTTTTTGTAGTAGGATTATGTGCTAGATTTCAATCTTTGCCTAAATAATCTCATTTATCTAAAAAGAATTTTTCGTTATCTAGTTGGTACCACTAATCTTCGCTTTCGCTATAACAAAGGAACTCATTTTGATCTTGTAGCCTACAGTGATGCTGATTATGCTGGGGATCAAATTGAAAGAAAAAGCACAAGTGGTGCATGTCAATTTTTTGGAGAAGCTCTAATAAGTTGGTCATGTGAAAGCAAAACAAAATTGCCTTATCTACAGCTAAAGTTGAATATGTATCAACCGCCAATTGTTGCTCTCAAGTCTTGTGGATCAAAAACCAACTTGAAGATTTCTCTGTAAGTTATACAAATATTCCAATTTATTGTAATAATATAAGTGCTATATATCTATAAAAAAAAAACCCATTCAACATTCAAGATCAAAACACATTGAAATAAAACACCATTTTATTAGGGATCATGTTAACAAAAAGGAAGATGAATTAATCTTTGTTGACACCAAAAATCAACTTGTTGACATCTTTACTAAACCTATTGTTGAAGATAATTTTAATTTTATTAAGGAGAAATTAAAAATCATCGAAAATCCAAACGATCTCATTTGTAAAGCATGACTAGATCGTTCTGGCCAATACGAAGAACGTTTTCCATCCTCTCTTCCTCACATCAGTCTCTGTGTCATCTAAGTTAAGTTTAAAAGTTTCAATTTTTTTTAATTCACACAAAAATAAAAGGTAACGACTTTCTTTCTCTTTCATTCAAAAAACGGTTATCATAGCCTCACATAACCTACTATTCTCTTTCCCAATATCTCGTGGCACTTTTCAACCATCCACTACTTTATACCCATGTGTGTCACTCTCTCCCTGATCTCTTCCCAAAAAATATGCTTCTCCTTCCATTCATCTCAACCTGCGTACTCTCATCTTTTGCAACTCTTGTTTAAGTTTTCCTCATTTTTCCCTTTCTCTCTCAAAATCATGGCTTGCACCAAAGCTTATGCACGAAAAAATCTGACTCCAAGAACCCCATCTCCTTCACCATGTCCTTCTCGATCACCATCTCCACCACCACAACCCACTCCTCAAGAAGTTTCTTATTCAAAAAAAACTTTTTCTGACTATCTCTCTTCATCTCTTGAAACCAATCCCCCTCCTATTTCACTTGCCCCTCGCTCCACTATACTTCCTCATCTCTTTCAATGTATTCTCCCAAACACTAATCAAGCTCCACCACATCTCAAGAAAATCCTCAAAAAACTTAATCTGATAATCTTCCATCAAAACAGAGATCAATGAGAATATTGGTTGGAGTTGGTGCCTTCAAGCAATCCAAGAGTGAGGACACTACCATTTATACCATATATGATAATGATTCTGGTTCAAAATCGCCATCAAAATCCTCAGAACCCTTTACTCCAAAATCTTCGAAACCAACCACTTCACCATCAAAACCTGTAAAACGTCTCTTCCCACCTTCAAAATCAACACTTAATAAATCCAAATCCTTTCCTCAAATACCTATAAAAGCACTCTTAATATCAACAAAATCATCCTCCACTTTATCTCAGTTCTTATCCAAACAAAAACTGGAAGAAAAAAAAACCCAAATAACTTGCAAAGAAAACCAAAAACGTAGAACGTTCTCCATCAAAAACTATTTCACCAGAACGTTCTCCACCCAGTTCAATTCGACAAGAAAAACCTTCATGCAAACTTCAAACCCAACAAAAACCTCCAAAGAAAATAACTTCAAAAATTGTTATCCGTCATCTACTCTCAACCAAATACCAGAGAATCTTTCAAGACAAGTGGGCTTAAAGACCCATTGGAATTGGCAGAGCGTTTGTGTTTGATAACCTTCAATTTGAAGGAATATCAATCAAACAACACACTGACGCTCTTGGCTGATCAGAGTTTCTGCAAATTTCATACTTCTTCTATCGAGAACTTATTCGAGCATTTTACTGCAAAGCTCATGTCTTTCTTAACAAAGCTCTGCTTGTCTCCACGTTAAAAGGGGTTGAAATCTGACTCCCTCCTACAATCTTAGCTGAAATCCTGCGCTTACCCACTAAAGGGCCAACAATCTTTGGCAAAGATTGATACTCTTCTCTAAATGTCAACAAAGATATGATTTTCAATGAGCTCTTCATTCTTGGGTCAACAAACAACGTTTCTGCAAACTTGAAACCCCTTCAAAAAAATTTCAACAATATCATTCCTTATTGTGGCAGCCACAAGTATGTCTCTGACAACGATGCTCTAATCATTTATCACTACTTCTGTTGCCAAAAGCTCAACCTTCCATATAATCATCAATTCCACCAACTATGTACTTCCCTCAAGATCAATCACCATTCTCTTCTATTTCCAGCAAAAAAAGCGTTCTGAAAGGAAAACATCCTTTAACCCAAAAACTCATAACTTTGGAGTTAACATTCCTCAAGAACGTTCTCCATTTCAGAAAAATGATATTCCTTTCACTACCATTTCATCTAACTCAACACCACTTAACAAATGCGTTTTGTATAATATCATCATAATCAAATTAAAATCTAATTAACATGTTTGTCATCATCAAAAAGGGGGAGATCGTTGAGGCAAAATCCAAAATCAATGTTTTGAAGATAAACAAACAAGTTAATTAATTTCTAATCATGATTCTGATTGTGTTGTTATTTAATTTGTGCTTTTAAGTGTATTATTTGAAGATACGTAATCAAGTACACCTATACAACCATCAAGATCATTCTGGTTTATAAAAGAACATTTTGGTTCATAAGAATATAAGTATGGGTAATTCTGGTTCATAAGAATGTCATTCTGGGCAAACCAAGATCATTCTGGTTTATGTCAGTATCATTCTAATCAGTCAAGATCATTTTGGATAATTTGTTTTAAATTTAAAAATGAAATGAATCATTTCCCAAAATACTAATCTTAAGTAAAACGAATATCAAGGAAACTCACAACAATGATCAATTCTAAAAATTTAGCTAAAAGAAGCAAAACAACATCAAGAATAATAACTAGATGAATCTCAAGATTAATGGGATATGAACAATTACAGCTAGGACAACATGGATGAAAATGACACTATTGTTGCACCTTTTGTAGAAAATTCAGCATGCGTGCAAGACAACAAACTAACACCAAAAAACTGCTAAAAAAACCTCAATCAGGATATTCATTCAAGCACAAACGAAGAACATTCTGGTTGTAAAGGAAGAATGATCTGGATAAAATAGAACAAATATCTATTAATTATCACTCTAAACAGTTGGATCAGTAACGGCTATAATGAGTTGTCTTTAACCTTCATCATGTCTATAAAAGAAACATCAAGGTGAAGACATTAGCGAGAGTTTTCAGTGCAATCAATTCATCACTAAAATAATCATACTCGAGAAATCAAAACTCTTCAATCAAGCAAAAGCTCTAGTTCTCTTACACTAGATTTAAGGATCTTTTTATTGAGTTATTGATGATAGTCAATATCAAACAGTAAAGGAAAAGCTCACAAATTATGAGGACTGGACGTAACCCACCTTGGGTGAACTAGGATACATCATGGTGTGATTCTCTTATCCTTATCCTTTATTATTTCTCAGTCACTATCACTAATCACATAGAAATAGTTTGTTTCATTTATTTTTGCCTAAACAAGAACGTTATGGATTTTTTTATGAGTAACCAAGATTGATCTTGAGTTAGTTTAAATTAAAAGCAGGAATTAATATTTTTTAAAAGGAATCATAATCCAAACCTCCCATTCTTTGTCATTGATATTACTACTTCAAAGGTTTCAAAGGGAGAAGATTGACGAACATCAATGAGGAAGTAAGGTCTTTATGCAAGCCTTTGAAGAGGGGGATTTGAAGTCTCTTTTTGTGGCGGCTAATGAGTTCTTAAATCACTAGTTTGAAAGTTTAAGAAAATGGGAAAAAGACAACATCTCAACAAATAGACTTACTTGGATTATTATATATGGCATCCCTCTCCATGAATGGTGTGAGTAATTTTTTAAGATGTTGATTACTCAATTAGGACACATTTGTTTAAAAGATGATGATACATACCAAAAGACAAGGTGTGATTATGCAAGAATTTACGTGTGAACTTCACGTTCAGACTTTATAAATCAAGTGCAACTCTGAAAACTGATATTATTGAGTTTAAAACAGAAAATGAAAATCTGAAAATTGATATTGTTGAACTTAAAGATAAACACTTGAAAGATATCCGTGTTGAAAATACCCCATATAATTCTGATAAGCATGAAGAAGTATTCCAAGATTTTCTAGCTAATGGTATGGAAATAAGCAAGTATGCATCTATAATTTATGGTGTTAGTAGAAATGGTAAAAGAGGTCTAGGATTTGAAGAAACAGTAATTAAACCTAAACCTATTCACTCTGATATATTGTGTACTATTTGTTTTAAGAAACGTCACTCTAAATAATCTTGTCCCATTCTAAATACAAGAAAAGACAAGAAACATTTGAAGACTAACAAACCATGACCCAATCAGATTTGGGTACCAAAAGACAAAATTGTTTATGTTGCAGATGTTCAAAGCAACCAAGTTGAAACACCAATCATGGAATCTGGTAAGTGGATGCTAGCAACTTATGAAGGGAAAAGAGTTTATGTTCCATGACCTAACAAATAGAAGCCAAGTGACTCTTGGAAGAAAGATGAAAGACTAGATGATTGGAACTAGAACTATCAGTTGAACCAGAAATATCAGAAAAATTTGGAGTATCAAAAGAAGCAAAACTGGGAAAGAAATCACACATATCAACATAAGCAAAACTGGCAGAGAAATCACACATATCAACAGAACTAAAACTATAAGAAGAATTAGAACTACCATCAGTTCCAGAATTACCAAAAGAACCTGATACATCAGCAGAAAGAGAAGTGTCAAATGAACAATTAGAATCATGAGACTTCTCTAAACATTCCAATCAAATTCATCAAGACTAAAAACTTGGATGGGAATTCAAATCCCCTCATCCAAAATCTCTAATGAAAGGATATTGATTTGAGAATCTGGAAACCAGAAAAGAAGAACTAAGAAGGTTTTCAGAGTAATACAGAAAAAAGTTGATATCTAGGGTGTATTTCTCAAATCTTTATTTATCTGTTTGATATTATGTTTACTATGGTAACAAGTAGCTTGATCTTAAAAATCAAAGCTAGATAAGTATTTTGCAGGTTCTCAAAATTTAGAGGAACCAGGAGAATAACAGAACCTGAACATTTCAGTAGAATTTAAGTTTGTTTTTATTTAGAAACAAGCAATAACCACCAGAAACAAAATTCATGTTTTGGGAAGTTTTGTTTCATTCCTTAATTATATGATTTACATTATGTTATATGAGAAACATCTTGACCTTAAAAATTCAAAGCAAGTTGAGGATACTGCAGATTTGCTTGATCTAGAGGAAGCAAATGCAAACAAAAACCAGAAGAACCTGAAAAATTAGGGGATACAAGAAAATCAGAAGAAGATGACAAATCTTCAGAGGATGAATCTGATCAATCAGAAACAGTCAAGATACGTCAGAAGGAAGATCACGATGGAAGTACAAGTCATCTCATTCTGAAACTCTAATCATCGGAAGTGCAAGTGTTCCTTCAATGATCAGATCATCACTAAAAGATACCACTTTGTTTGGGTTACTCTCATCAATTGAGCCTACCTCTATTGATGAAGCGTTGTCAGATGATGGATGGATTCTTGCAATGCAAGAAGAGTTAAATGAATTTAAGTCTATAATAAACAACCCTCAGGTTTTGAAAGTTATGAATTTTCAAATCATGTTTTTAAACTTAGGAAATCTCTGTATGGTCTAAAAACAAGCACCTAAAGCATGGTATGATTGACTTAGTAACTTCTTGCTTAAAATAACTTTGAAATAGGACAAGTAGATTATAGGAGATGGCATTCTTATTATTCAAATTTATATCGATGACATTATTTTTGGATCTATTAATGGCACTCTTTGCCAAGAATTTTCTAAATTGATGCAGCTTGAATTTCAAATGAGCATGATGGGAGAACTTAAGTTTTTCTTAGCGATACAAGTTAGAAATACTTTCTAAGTTTTTTTTCTTAGAGTGTGAGAGGCACTATTATTATCAGCTTTGTTAGAATCAAACACATAAAGTTCCAATCTTTTGTATCCAACCCGATAGTGGTTTAGTTCCTTCTTCTATTTGAGGTTGTTAGGAGAAGACTTGGCTTGTAGGGTCAAAGTGGTTAGTTTCTCAAAAGTTTGAGGTTATTAGGCTATTTGGGAAGGTGTTTTGTTACGTAAATTTAGATTTAGTTAGAAGAGGTTGTTAATTTGATTAAGGAAAAAAGACCCCAAGTCTGAGAAATTTATTATAATGATTATGTTGGCTTGTTTGTTTGAAATTAGCTGACAATGTTTAAGATCACAAAGTTGTCATTACTCAAATGTTATAAATATTTAAGATTGATAAGATGTCTCATCTCAATCAATTTCAATATTTATGTCTTATTTTATAGGAGAAATTATAAATAAAAAAATAAAAAATAAAAAGCTAAACATCCAATTTGAAGAAAGTAAAATGAAATTTAACTTAGAAAATAAATTTTAGTCAAAGAATAATAATATAAATAAATAAAAAATGAATCTATCAAAAAAGATAAAAAAAAAATGGACTACATAGTTAAATAAACAAAAGAAGTTGGGCGTGAAGCCCAAACTTTCTTTTTGTAAAAAAAAATTATATACATAGACCTAATTTTAGAAAGAGAAAAAACAAAACAGAAAAGAAAAGAAAAAAAAAAAAAAAAAAAAAGAAGAAGTGTGGCGATCGACGACAACCGGTGCCGTCTGGCGACGGCCGGTCATTCTTCAGACGAAAACGGCAATTTAAGCCCCAACTTTTTGTTTGTTTCCCTTTTGATTTATTGTTAATTTTTTCTATAATATTTTCTATATTATTCCTTTGTTTTGAGTTTATAGTCTTTAATATTGCATATTGAAGAGGGAAAGACAAATAAATCAATAAACACAACAAGATCATGAACATGATTTTTTATTTGTATGCATACTGTGATAATAAAAGAAATTATATATATATATATGTGTGTGTGTGTGTGTGTGTATGTATGTATAATATTAATATTAAAGAGATTTAAAATACCTTATCTCTTGTATTTTCTTCCTCTGATATGTTGTTTCTCTTCTGCTCCTTACCCTCTCTATTTTCTGTTTTTTATCTTCAGTAGTAAAAAAAAAACCTCTTCCCTAATAATGATTTTCGTCCTCAATTTATATGCTTTAAGTGATGAATCTGTGTATCCATGAAATAAAATTTAGTTTTGAGCAAAAGTTAAGCAATCTCAAACAATTAAGGAAATAAATGGCTAATCATTTTGATTGAGTCTTTAAATGGTGAAGATAATACCCTTATTAGATTAAAAACAAAATAAAAATAAAAATAAATAAATAGGGGGATGGGGTGCTGATGCACAACAGGAAGTAGGAAACGGGAAGTGAAGAAAAGGTGAAAGAGAAAAGAAAAAAGAGAAGCAGGAGACATGAAATGTGAAGGGAAAAAAAAAGGAAACCTGGGGAAGCAGGAAAACAGAGAAAATAAAATAAACATTTCTTTTATTGTTTTTAGTTACTTATTTTATTTTTGGTGTTAAATGTAATGTAATGGAAATCCATATAGACTCAAATCAGACTATATTTATCAAATGACAATTTTTAGACTTAATAATAACAAGTGCAAAATGTTTATTAAACATATTTTTACCTATTTTTGTAATTATTTTTAATTGGTCAGACAAAATTGAGGTACTACACAAACTTTTGATTACAACTTAATAAAACAAAACGAATAGGCAACATTTCATGCGCCCGAGTCCTTTCTATATGGATTTACGTAGTTAACCAATTTGGGCTTCATTTCTTCTAAGTCAGGTTTTGCTTCCATGATAGTAGTCACCATTTGGTTTAAGGCTTCCTTAGCTTTCTTGGCATGTTCCCTTGTCATTGGTCATCCTAGACCTTGAAGTACTTCACTTGTATCCTTGGTTATTATATCCTCATCGTCCCTTTCCTTTTTAAGTGAATTCAATCTCTAATTGAAGACTTTATACCTACATAAAAAAAAATTAAAAATTAAAAATAATTAAAAAAAAAAAATTAAAAAAAAAATATCAACCACATTAAAAGTATCACTAACACCATATTCACCTAAAAGTGTTATTTTATAAGCATTATAATTTATTTTAGATAGCACCTGGAAATGTCCATCTCCTTTTGAATGAATTTTGGACTTACTTTGTAAATGGAAGCTTTCCTTCCTCATATGCACATGAACGCAATCTTTGGGTTCAAAATTTATCTTATTTCTTCCCATGTTGGCATATTTAGCATAACTCTCATTTTTCTTTTCAATTTGCAATTTCACTTGCTTATGCAATTTTCTCATAAATTCGATCTTAGACTTCCCATCCTTATGCTTCAAAAGAGAAGTATTAGGCAATAGTAATAACTCAATAAGAGTAAACACTTCTCCACCTTTTCATGTTCTTTTTAAGAACATTTCTACGAAGAGTAGCAACAGTTATATTCACTACCTTAGTTTGTTCATCAATTTAGGGATGACAAGTGGTGGAAAAAAGTAGTTTTGTGTCCACCTTGCCTCATAGAGTTCTCCAAAAATAGCTTAGGAACTTGGTGTCACGATCTGAAACGATGTTTCTTTATAAGTCATGAAGGCGCACCACTTCTTTATAGAACAAATCAACAACATGACAAGTATCATCCACCTTTTTGCAAGGTATAAAGTGTGATATCTTAGAAAACCTGTCAACCACCTCAAAATAGAATATTTCTCATCCTTTGTTCTAGGAAGCCCTGAAACAAAGTCCATTGAAATGTCAATCTAAGAAAAATCATAATAGGCAAAGGAGTATAAGTACCATGAGGCATAATTTTTTATTTTGACTTTTTGCACACAATACATCCATCAAAAATTTATGGACATCAAAAAATTTATGGACATCTCTCACAAAATTTAGATATCTTTTTTTGCTATATATTAAGATATCATCAAAATACACAACATCAAATTTTCCCAAAAATTCTCTCAACTCATGGTTCATTAATCTCATGAAAGTGTTAGGTGCATTAATTAACCCAAAAGGCATAATCAACCATTCATACAATCCATATTTTGTTTTGAAAGCAGTTTTCCATTCATCTTCTTCCCTTATTCTTATTTGATGATACTCACTTTTCAAATCAATTTTTGAAAACAATCATGCACCAAACAATTCATCAAGGAAATTGTCTAATATAGGGATGTGATGTCTATATTTGATGGTAATGTTATTAATGGTTTTTCAATCAATGCACATTCTCTATCTACCACCTTTCTTTGGAACTAAAGTTACAGGTATAGCACAAGGACTTAACTTTTCTCTTACCCAACCTTTATTTACCAATTCCTTAAATTGTTTTTGTATCTCTTGAGTTTGTTGAGAATTGCTCCGATATATTGCTCTATTGGACAAGGATGCTCCTAGAATGAGATCAATAAGATTCTCTTATAGGTGGTAAACCATTTAGTATCTTCTTTGGGAATACATCTTTAAATTTTTGTAAGAGAAACTCAACACAACTTCACAAAACATGAATTTTAGGAATGTTAGAAAGTAAATAAATTTCCTTGCAATAGAGATAAAGCAAGTACATTGTTGTGTAACAATAGCTCACTTCCGCTCTCCTCTTTTTGCAATAAAATTCTCTTTTCACTCTTTTTCATCAATTTTTGTTCTCAACACTCATATTTGTTTGATTTTCGTCCTCTTCTTTCTTTTCTTTTTTTTTTTTGTTCTTTCTTTTCTCTCTCTTTTCTCTGACTCTTTCTTTTCTCTCATTTATATTTGATCTTCTATCACCTCAATAAGATTCAAAAGTACAAGAATGATGTTTTGCCTATGCACAAAATAAGATTTGTTTGTGTGCCACTCGTGATTGGTATTCTTGTCAAATTGCCTAAGCCTTCGTAGCAACAAATGACTTGCCTCGTATGTACAACATTATACCAAACGAGTGCTACCAAAATTAGTACAACTTACATTTTCTTGCACTAAACAAATATGTTTTCTTTTTTAATATCATCCTTCTCTTTCATTTGGCTTCTCAACAACCTCCTCACCATAATACATTCTCATACTGTTATTTTTTCCTCTTTTTCATCCTCCTCTTTGAATTCTTCTACTTAGTACTCGTCATTTCTCTCAAGAATCGTGATCCTCTTAGTTGGGCATTGAGATGCAATATGTCCTTGACATTGATACTTGAAACATTTGACTTCTTTTTGTGTTAGATAATGACTTTACCTTTAAATTTGGAGGTGGGCTCTTTTGAGGATAAGGTTCCCTCCTTCTTTTTTGTCTTTCCAACTTAGGGATTTGAAAGTGGAAGGATTCTTCTTAATATAGCTTTTTGTCTTGAGTTGTTGTTCAGCTTTAAAGGTTTGGTACACCAACTCTTCTAATTCAACAAAATGATAGAGCTCTACTACATCACATATAAATAAAATCTAGTCATGGTTGCTTCTTTTTCCTCCTCTACATTGGTCCTTATTTTTTCCACTGTATGTTGTATTATTTCAAATGTATTTTAAAATTTAATTCAACTTATATTACTAATATTATTTTGGTTAAATCAAAGTTATTGTAGTTACCAATTTTTAATATAATATGATAAAGAGTGGTTGCACATTACATAATCAATTGAATCGAATAATTTGTTTGTAAGTTTGAAAACATATTCTTCAATTCAATTAACTGAATAATGTTGAGCTTTTATTTTCTAAGAGTGGTTCACAACTAATTGGTATTTGTAAAAACATGGTACGTTCATGTGTTCATTATTGCATGTGTTCTTGACAAATTTATTCAACAGTTGAGGTCGTCGTTGTGTTCGTGGTCAAAGTGTCATTTTCGTCCTTTGTGTAAGTAGTTGAAGTTTATTGTGCAATTCCATAGTGTCTCAAAGGGATGTTCTCCATAACTCTTTCTTTCTTTGACGGCTTGACCCTACCACACCAATGCATAGTGTGTGAATTATATTATGTGAATTCAAATGCCACAACCTGCATTTTTTTTGAATTATAGAGTAAATGTGAAATTGAATAATTTGTTCCATTTTAGTCTCTCACTCCAAATACACTTCTCGATCATTTTTCCCTTGAAAAGATGGAATCTTAATTTTTATGCCACTCACTCTTTCATCTTTATTTCTACCCTCATTTTCTCTCTTTCTTCTCCTCGCATCACTCTCATAATTAGACACGTTTGACCTTCTTTCCAACTCATCAATCATTTGCTGAAATTGTTCAGATTGTTCTCTCAATAATTTTTCAAAACGTTACCTCAAAGCTTTAAAATGATGATAAGAACCTCACCACCCAACTCGCATGTTTCACTCAAAAAAAATCAATTGTGTCTCTCTCAAAATTGGTCTTCTTTTAATGTTTTAATGATGTAGCACTCTTGCCTTTTACCACTCAAATACTTTTTTAATTTTATTCTTTAAAAAAACCAATACTCAATCACATAAGAAAACAAAATTTTCTAATAGAGAAAAAAAAAACACAATACTTAAAACAAAAGAAAAACAAAGAGAATAGTAAAAAAAAATATGGAAAGAAAAGAAAGTAACTCAAAATTTAAAAGAAAATAGAGTGTGACATCAATTAACAAAATGATATAAATCACAACTCCTTCCATTACAACCAAATTTTTTATTTAGTTTTTTCTATTTTTTTTAAATATTTATTTTTTATTTATTTTTATATTTTTGGTATTCAAGCTTTTATGTATTTGTGAGAGTCACGTTGGGTTGTGGGCATGTGTGCTGCAATGTGAATGCAGCTCTAGTATAATTCAAATTAATGGTATGCCTTATGCCTTTACCTCTTCAAAAAAACATCAACTTCTTAAACATTGTTTATATTTTTATCTCATTACATAAAGAGTATATAATATGAGATTTAATATATATATATATACACTGTCATTTTAAATTTTTTAACTATGATTACTTCTAAAATCACACATATAAATAGTTAGTTGTGATTCGTTAATTTTAATTATAATTATGATTGCTTTTGAAAAATACTCACAAATTAAAACCCAAAAGGAAAACATCATTTCCAACAAACAAAACAAGAAAATGAGGGGTTTCTTCTAACCAAACCTTCTCATGACTAACTACAAATTTGGCAAAAAAAAATGGGCCACACAATTGTCGTTTCTCTTAGTATGTATACAAGAAGAAAAAAAAATAAAAACACGAGTCTATGGCCTAACATTTCGAGATCACCACTTTGACTAACCCATAGACACAACACTGCTTCGTCAACCCTAGAACCACAATAGAGCAATCACTTTTAACCACACTTCGTCAACAATATATCTTTGAAGAAAACTTCATCCTTAACCAAACACCCAATGCTTATGCAACAAAATTTGCCAACGCAGCGAAAGAGGGAGGGAGAATCAGACTTTGAAGCTGCACAAGTTTTGGAAAAATGAAACTATGGGTAAAATATTTCGGTTAGGTTCGTTTATGTGAAGAGAAAAAAATTTGAACATCTGTTTGGTTGAGGTTTTACAAATAAGAGCCTGTTTACTTGTTCCGTTCAATCGATTTGATATTTTTGAAAATTGAGACACTTATTTTAAATATTTTTCAAACACTAGCATTTTTTATACTATTAAAATAATTCTATAAACTTTTTATCATGACTCGAGTATACAAGTAATAATGATAAAAATAACAAAATTAGACTTTAATTTGAAAGATAAAGTGTATTTTTCTAATTAAGTTTTTTTTGTAATTGTTTTATATGATATATTTTTTTAAAAAAATTATTGGGGAGAAGAAAGCTTCGCCATTGACCACAAGTAGTTTGTCTCATCAAAAGCCATTTTGTTTTTGTCCCATCAAATGCTGTAAAGAATCACAGTAATAATACCTAGGGTGTGGCTAGAGGTTTTAAATAAAGCTTCTTCCAGCCAACTAAAAAATTTAAGATTGTTATCTTGAAATTGAGAACCTAGAAGAGAGTAAAACCATATTTGTTTAGCCCAAACATATAGTATTGAAAAGTGTGGTCAATGATTTTACATCAACTATTGCATCTAGGACAAAACAAACGGCCCTATATACCTTTCTTAACAAGGTTATCCCTTATAGGATAAACATTGTTAAAGATATGTGAAAAGAGGTTTATGATTTAGAAGGCCTTTAATTTTCCAAAGTGTTTTCCACACACACACATATATATATATTTAAGAGACCCACAAATATTTAAATATACATCTCATTTTAAATTAATTGATCTATAAATGATAATATTTTAGTCTATTGATAGGTGATAAATATTTGTGTCATATAGGATTCGCACAATAAAGTTTGATTAATGTATTACAATTTTCTTTACTTTTTCTATAAAAATATTCAAGAGATATGTTAATAATCAAATGCATATTTCTCTTTTAACTAATTGATTCATGATAGATCACCTTTTTACTAAACTAACATTTGTCTCATCAATGATTTGTACAATAATTTATAATTAATATGATTTTAATAATCAAATACATATTTATCTTTTAACTAATTGACTAGTGAAGTACGATATTTAAACTAATAGATTAATGACACATATATGTCATGTGTATAATTTGTACAATAAATTATAATTAGTGTATCGCAATTTTCTTCACATTTGTCTATAATAATATTAAAGAGACATACTAATAATCAAATGCATATTCTTACTTAATTAATTGAGTTTTTAATGGCCACATTTTAACTAATTAGTTAGTGACTAACATTTATCTCATAATTTTCTGCACATTTCATCTAATAAAATTCAATAGACGATGGTAATAAAAATACATTTATTAGTGAAATATCATATTTGAACTAATTAGTGACACATATTCATTGAATAGTTCGTATAATTTTATTGAAAAAAATATTCAAGATACGCCTTAATAATCAAATGCATATTTTATCTCTTAAGTAATTGATTCGTGAATGATCATATTTTAACTATTTAATTATATTTATATTTTCATCTAAATTATATGGTATCACATATTCAAACCTAGAGCAACCATATATAGGACTGACAAAACGGGTTGAGCTCATCCCGCTTCTTCCATTGAAAAATGGTTTGGGTTGGTCCGTGGATCAATTTATAAATATAATTTCTTTTTTAGCTTAATTACAATTTTGGTCCCTCTATTTTAGCTGAATTACGAAAGTAGTCCCCCATTTTATTTCTTTCCAGTTTTGGTTCCCCAAACAGAATTTTGGTCCAAAATTTGATGAAGTGTCATTTTTTTAAGGCACACCACACCATTTATAATCATAGATTTCAGGTACAATTGTTGCACCACGAGATCTTGAGGCACCGTGTGACTTAAATAAGCGCAAAAAAATGACAATTCATCAAGTTTTGGACCAAAATTCTGTTTGGGGATCAAAACTGAGAAGAAATAAAATAAAGGACTATTTTCGTGATTCAGCTAAAATAGGGGGACCAAAACTGCAATTAAGCCTTTTTTTTTCAATTACTTTGTTAGTGACTCAATTATTTTTTTGTAATTTTTAGCCTATTTTTCGTTACAACTCAATAAAAACATAGTTATATTACTTGTGTAATTATTTTTAGATTATATGGAATTTTAGTAGACTGGTTTTTATTTTGTTTTGGTGGGCCAATTCTACTTAATCCATTCGTTTAACTTTTGTATTTAATTTTTGTTATCGACTAATCAATCTATCGACTCACAAACTCGTTAAGAAATGAGACCGTGAGAGTTTCAAACCACGTTTTTAAGTTGGTTTTCTCTATCATGTCTAGAGCTCTCAAAACGTAATTTTCACATGTTTTGAACTTTGTACATTATTAAATTGAGTTAAAAACGTTAAAAACCTTATTTAAATATAAATTTTAAAAACACTACTCAACTTCGACCCTATACGAGCTGCGGATTTGGCAGACCAGCCTGCTATATAATTTTTTAAATATTAAAAATGATAAATACTATAAATAATCCAAGAAAAATAGAACAACTTTTCTTCTACTCTTGCAGATTTATCTTTGATTTGTTTGTTATCTCTCACACTTGCTCTGTTACTTTCTTATACGTTGATTACTTTGTACGAAGAGAAAAATGGAAGATTCTTACTTTCTCTCTTTAATTTCTTTTCTTTTTGAAATGTTTATTGTTTAATTTCTTTTTCTCGGTAAAAAAATATTGTAAATAGTACTATAAACACTTACGATTCTGAAATTTTAAATTTAAATTCCAAATAAAACATTTAACTTAATAATATCGATATTTGATAATTGAGATGGTATTTAACAATTATCTATTATTTAATTTATTTTGCTATATTAGCTTATTGTTGAATTTTGGTGACCGCTAGCTTTTGTTTTCTTTCTTAGGCCTAGATTTTTTTTATTTAAACAATATCTGAATTTTAAGGTTTGGGCTAAGTGGAATTTGAGAGATGATTTTCTTTTAAGGTAGGGATGCTGCATCTGTTGTCATTTTTTTATAACAAATGATTAATTGTTAATTTCATAAATAAAAAAATTATAAAAATAATTAAAAAAGTAAATTATATTAATAAATTCAAGTAAAATATATTTAATAGAAAAAAAACATCAAAGTTAATGCGTTTGAATAGATGTGCTAAAATAAATAACTTGTTATATTATTTTAACAATTTTCTCCTATTTTGCAGTATATTGCAGATAAATTAACAACGTCATTAAATTTTGGTAAAAACTCCCTCCTATTTTGGATCTAATAAATAAAAAATAATAAAAACTAAACTATATTAATAAAATCAAACAAAATACATTAAATTGAAAAAAAATACATTACAATGAAAAAAATACATCAAAATTTAATTAACATGTCCATCTAAATGTCCTCCAGTTCCACATCTAGACTGCCGTCGAACTCGTTATTTGTTTTGACACATCTACTCAATCGCATTAAATTTGATGTATTTTTTTCCATTAAATATATTTTGTTTGAATTTATTAATATAATTTGATTTTTTTATTTTTTTATTAGTTCTTATTTATTAAATTAACAATTAATTATTTGTTATAAAGAATAATAATAATAATAATAATAATAATAATAATAATAAATGACAATAGATGGTGGCATCCCTTGGATGCAACCTCCTATATGAGAAAATAAGTAAATCTTTCCGGTGATCGGATGCAACCT
Organism: Cicer yamashitae; assembly: GCA_037974755.1. Classification (NCBI taxonomy): domain Eukaryota; kingdom Viridiplantae; phylum Streptophyta; class Magnoliopsida; order Fabales; family Fabaceae; genus Cicer; species Cicer yamashitae. The sequence goes on from JBBPBQ010020323.1 coordinate 20,110,337, forward strand.
CTTATAGGAGAAAATAAGTAAATCCTTGCGGTGATCGCATTCCGCCTTACAACCTCGGTAAAAAAAAAATATATTTTTTATATATAAATTTAAATGTAGGTTATAATTAAGAGTTTTGAATGAAAAACGGATATAAAAGAAAATATCCAAAATTTTATTATCTAATTACTTCTTTTCCAACTCTTTTTTGTCAAAAAAAATAGAGTTAGCGGGCTGTTCGGGTACCAATGACTTTTCTTGAGACAACCATGATTTTCAATTGGGAAAAATTGAATTTGGTACCCCTAAGTTAGATTTGTAACTCTTATTATATAAAAAAAAATTCAATTTTTTCTCTATTATTTTTACTTATTTCATTATAAAATAATTGTTCCATAATCGTATTCATTCAGCAAAATTTCCATAATGTAAAATTAATTCTTCAAAAATCCGGTACACAAATTAACACTACTAGAAATTTTGTTTTCAAATACCCGGCATGCAAATTTTTTTTAAAATTGTCAAAAGATTTTGAATTTTTTATAAAGCAAAATTTCCGACAGTATTAAGTTGTGTACTGGAAATTTCGCAGTTGAAATTTCCGATAGTTAATTACTCTCCAGAAAATTCATTTTTGAAATTTCATCGAGTTGATTTTATTCTACCAAAAATTTCTAAACCTTGAAATTACTTTTACGTTTTCATTTGGCAATACCAGAAATTTCATATTGTTGAAAAATCCAGTATGTATTTTTTAATTTTTTTTTTTTTGAAGTAGGGATAGGAAAAACACAATTATGTATAGATTTGATTGAAACATTCACAATTGATCAAATATTTGAGTCACGAGAAATTGTCATATCATGGACAAGAGAGGTTGACCGGTAAAATTGAGTAGTTGTTATCATTACTCGTTCTGACATAGAGACCGAAAAGAGAGGAAAGAAGTCAAAATTAATTCTCGATTGTGATAGAAAATGGAAAATATAAGTCAACTAAAGGTAAATCAGGGACTTCAACTAAAAGGTGTGGTTGTCCATTTAAACTTAGATCGAGACCATTGAATAATGGTGAAAAACGAATTATTAGTTTAATGTATAGACTTCACAACCATTAGTTAGTGGCTACTTTTGAAAATAATGCATTTGTGGGACGCTTAAAAGAATAAGATAAGAAACATGTTGACGAGCTGACAAAGTATCACGTAGCATTGAGGTACATCTTGACATCTTTGAGAGATCGAGATAAGGATAATGTGACTAATATCTCTCAAATTTATAAGCGACAAACAACATGCCGGCATAATTTGAAAGGACCTAGAACTGATATGCAACATATGTTGAAGTTACTTGTTGGAGTAAGATCCATAAAGACTCCAACGTTGTGAGACACATGTTTTGGACGTACCCAGACTCTATAACTTTATTGAACATGTTCCTTCTTGTGTTGATCATTGATAGCACCTACATCACCGACATGTATAGTTTACCATTCTTTGATATTGTTGGTGTAACTTCAACTGAGTTGACATTCAACGTTGTATTTGCTTACATTGACTGTGAGCGTCAAGAAAACTTTTGTTAAACATTGGAGAAATTAAAATAGTTGTTTGTTTCAAATACTTCATTTACTCGGGCGATTGTGAGTGACAGAGAACTTGCTTTGATGAATGCAATTGAAGTTGTATTTCCATCTTCAACAAATTTACTTTGTCAACTTCATATAAAAAAAGTATTTGAGCCAAATGCAAACAATATATATTGAAGAATGACATGCAGGAACTAATTCTTGATTTATGGAGAAAAATTGTTTATTGTTATGAAGAGAATGAGTACGAGCTTTTGCAAAAGTTTGAGCAAGCATGTGTAACACCCCAAATTTTATGATAAATTATTTTATTAATGAAATAGAATCTTAAATAACTAATTTGGTGTTAAAATTATTTTAGAATATATGTTGATTAATTTTAGGATTAATTTTCTTTGTACGTGGGCTTTCTATGATGTATTAATCTTGTACATATTAGACTAAATGAGTGATGTAAATAACAAATTTTATATTTTATTATTTATATATTTTTCTAAAAATAATAGTTATTTAGTGTAACATTTTAAAGAATAAGATTTTATATGACTTTACGTGTATGTGCATTCGTAATTAGTGTGATATTTTCTTGTATGTTTAACTAATGTTAAGTGTGCAAATATTTATATTTTAATTATTTTAACTATTTCCTATTTTTAGTTATTTATTTTGTAAATAATCATCTTGAGATATTTGTAATATTGTGATTGATTTCCTTTGTTTTTATATACTTCATATGGAATGGTGATTTTATACATATTTATTGTGATTTAGTAAATAATATAAATTGTTGATGTTATATTTATTTATTTTTTCGTATTTGAATACATATTTATTGTGATTTTATACATGTATACATATTTATTTATACATATTTATTGTGATTTTATACATGTTTATTTATTTAGTATTTTTATGCGATTATTTGAAAAATATTACAGTAATAATTATAGTTATTATTTTGAACATGAGAGTTTTGGTTATTAATATATTTAAAAATATTAATTACTTTATTGTATAAAATATTAGTTTTGAAATATTAGTAATGTTTTATTAATGAAATTGTGTTTAAAAAAGTGTTAAAAAAAATTAGTTTTGATAATTGTTGGTTTTATTTTAAAAGATAAAAGAAATGAGTAAAATGTGTTTTATGGATTAGGCTCATATGCAAGAGTAAAACCTAATTAAATTATAAAATAATAATGAAAGAAAAAAAAAGAAAAGGAAAAAAGGAAGGATGGATTACATCTTCTTCTTCGTAAGCAGCCACTTCCGTAACATTTGCTTCTCCTTCTTCTCTCTTCGACCATGACCATTATAATGGATGTCGTGTAAAACTAATACCACATTCATGATCGTTGTGATATCCTCTTTCATTCTCAACCCGAATCACAAATTGAAAAGTCATATTCCCCTTTGTCAAAAATCAGACTTCCACCTTTTGATCAAGATTCCGACCATCACGACTATCACCAACGAAAAACCAAGACCATATTTAGATTCCACGAAACACCCTCTTCCATTACCTGTATTTGAAATCACATATTGTTACACTTAAAAAAATGGGTTTCCCTTTTGCCGCGGTTGTTTTCCCAAATTTCGACCAACATGTTCATCGTCTTGAAAAACTGTCATCGTTTTTGAATTCCTCTCGTCACAACCTTCAAAAAGCACTACTCATTTGTTTGTTTCAGTGAAGTTGACGTCGGACCATGTCGGCGCTCCAACGCGTCGCCATGTTTCATTGACTCTGCAAATTCAACGATGCTTTTGGACTTGTTCATTGCGCGTTGTCTACATGTCATGGTTGCTGAAAATTATTCTAATCCTTATATCGTATGAAAGCGTCATATTGAGGTAAGGATTCAGAGAGCGTTTGAATTCATGAGTACAATATATTGTGAGATTAACGGAAAAACTATATCTCTCGACGATTCATCCGGGGCTCGTTACGTACGGCAGTAGCCCTTTGAGGGATAAATTAATTAATGTGCAAATATGGAATTTGTGAGGTTAAATTGTAGAATATAAACATTTATAAGGTGTTGATTGATTTAATTTCGTTGAATGTGTGGTATTTGATATTATTGTGATAAGTTTATGTGATGATGATGATGTTTGATTGATCATAGTAATGTTATAAATTTGTGATGAGTTTATATGGTGATGATGATGATGTATAGTTAATGATAATGATGTTATAAATTTGTGTTGAGAAGCCTAATGATTACGAACGAAGAAGTACAACTAAATGATCATGATTGTGGCGGTCTACTGTTGAGCCTTAAGGCAAGATTGTTAGACCTTGAAGGTATTCGGGTGGGGAATTCCTAGGTGACTTGGAGGTAGCACTTCAAATATCGGGAGCTACCATGCGACACACGTTTACCTCGACTTTTGCGTATATGTATCTCGGGTTGAGTTGAGGGGATCTATGAGGATAGGACCAATTTTAACTATTTGTCCACTCGGGTGGTGGCATAGTATCAAGCCTCCTAATCAAGTACTTCAGAATTAGAATGGTACCAAATTGTGAAGTAGAGTATAAGCTCATCCATAGCATTGCATTTTCTTGTGATTGTTTTCTTGTGATTAATATGTATAGTTTGCGATGATAATTTTTCTTAGATGATTTGATGTTATAGTGAAATGTGTTGATTTTCCTTGAGTGATTTTAATGTGATGTTTTTCCCTTGAAGAATGTTCGTGTAATGATACAGTTTATTTATGATTATTTGCGTGTTCTTCTTACTTATATTATACTATCCACTTGATTTTGAAATTCACCTCCTTCGTTGTTTGGGTTTGACTGGTTTGACCACGCGTTTGCCAAATCGCAGTTATTATAGGTTAATGAGTCTTGAAATTCAAGTTTGGGAGAAGCCCCACTCTGATAGGTGATATCGGGAATTAAAGCCATAAGTTGTATTTTATTTATTAAACTAGAAACGACTTTTTGTACGAAAACCTTATAAGTACTAGTAAGTTTTTGCAATTAAATTAAGAAATTCTAGTTAAATCAAGTTTATGGAGATTGCACTGTTTTATAGGAGGAAAAAAGTTTTAAGTGTTCATTTTGTATTTTGAGAAATGTGATATCCTAAATGTTAAAGTTTTTTTTCCTCTAAAAGAGTTTATATTTATTCAGTGCAAATTTGTATAAAAATATGGTATAAATTATTATATATTATTTTGGGGTTTAGGGTGTCACAGCATGTGTCGATAATATCATTTTCTATAACTATGTCAGAGACATATGGTTAACTCCTCACAAGGAAAGATTTGTTGAAGCATGAACCTATCGAGTGTTTCATCTAAGAAATACTACGACCAATTTTATGAACACAATAAAAGATATTTTTGTAAGGCATGGGATGGTATTTCATATCTCAGATTGTATGCCTTTTGCTCAAACGAAAATCATTTTCACTTTTATTTAATATCTCATTCTTGTTTACTTTAACGACCAGTAAAGTAGTAAAAACAAATAAGTTTGAAGCAATAAAGTAGTAAAAATAAATAAAGACTAAAGCAATAAAATATTACAAACATAAAAATCAGTCTCAAACAATAAATTAGTCAAAACAAACAAGTTTGAATAATAACATAAAACAATCAAAATACAACTATAGTACTAATGATAAGCCTCTCCTCTAGATATGTGTAAAGCTCTCTCTAAGTGTACATACATCTCATCTTCAAATCTAGACTCTGTAACTTTAAGCTTTGTTGTATAAGACCATCCGTTATCTGACACCTTGTATACCACTCAGCAAGACTCGTGACTTCAGGTTTGGGGGCAGAGGCACCAACACCAGCATTAGGACCAGCACTAGCAGCAGAAACGTAAAACACAAGGAGGTGTCACATCAACATAAGGAATCATCGGAGGATACAATATCCTATAGTACCACTATAAGTATCCCTCAACACGCTCGTGTGGATATTTGATTGGATGTAATCTAGTACGGAGCGATCGAACAGAGTTCTTGTACATACTTTATTTAACATCAACATCACAGACAACGAGCACTTGCGGTGTAGGGGATGTACTGAGTATACCCAAACTATCGTAGATACCCCTTTGACAAATACGGTACCATCATGGAGCCCCAATAAATGTACCATGTAAACATCGACATAGACTGAAATCATGTCGTGGCGTCCTGATCATAATTTGGCAACCAGATAATATTGGTAGGACTCAAAGCATCCAACTTCGCTTTGTAATATGCAACATTTCATATGTTTGTTTAACACTCATCGAAACATATGTAGCTGTGAAGATATAGGTTCACTCATACTATGCTTACAGATGTTGGGAAATGCTCATAAATCCATGTCTGTAAAATAATTAAAAAGTACAAATAATTAAATAAGCATTTTTATCAAATAACTATATAATGAGCATATAAAATAATCATAAAATATTTTATAAAAAAAAAAGTACCTAAAATAGAGATAAATATCCTCTGATCCGATTCATTGGAAGCATGGTACCTTCTCTAAGATAGTCATATAAAACAACAAGAGGAGTTGGTCCTCATTACCATAAGTATCAAGGTCTTGAACAAGAAACAGGTATTTTGCATATACAAGAGTAAAACTTTTGTCACCTAGTATGGTTCACCCTACAAAATGAAGTAGGTATCCTTCGCTGCACAATCAAGTCGACCTTCATGAAATTTCTAAAAAAATACAACTTTCGACCATTCAAAACTATATGAAGCACCTCTATTGACCCTAGTCTCATCCACAACTTTTGCCTCATCAACTCTCAATAACTAAACAGCAGCAACAATTGCCAAATCTTCACTCATGTTAGCTGGAGGTTTGAATAACTTCCCATAACATGGTATGTCCAACTAACCCATAACATCGTCAAGAGTAATAGTCATTTCACCAAATGGCAGGTGAAATGAACTAGTCACTGTGTGTCACCTCTAAGCAAAAGTAGATATAAGATTACCATCAATCATATGTAAACTACGTCTTTGTAGAGGACGTAACCCCAACTTAGTAATCCTTTAATCTATCTCAGTAGGTAATATATATCTAATAATCAATAAATTTGTCTTATTTTTTGTCATTTGAAACAACTTTAAATGCACGTCTATCCTTTTTAATTAAAATAACACATAAGAAGTTATATTATTAGTTAGCTTACTATATCTATATATATATATATATACTAAACTATATTATACTATATTATACATATATTAAACTATACATCTATGCTACACATACTATTCTATGTAATAAAATAAATTATTTACTAACTTGTCAATTCCACACTCTAGCTGCAATGTGGTACTCATAATCTTTAAGGAAAGAAAGATCAAATGGTCCTCTAGGAAATAGAGGTTGGTCAGGCACAAGATTTGGCAGTTGCTCCTCTTGGTGCATGTGATCGTGTTGCTCTTCCTGGTGCGTGTGATTCTCAAACGTAGTTATATTGTATTACTGAAAAATTCGAAAAACAAAATTTTCAGGTGAAAATAACTACCAGAAATCTAATTTTCAAAATTTCTGGTACACAATATAACTACCAGAAAATTCGAAAACTGAAATTTGCTGTTCGAGATGTTCAGAGGAGAAAAAGTAACTTTTTCGAAAATTTTGGAATGTGAGATATGCTCAATTATCCAAATTTATTTTTATTTTCACTATTCACATAAGGCTATCTAAGAGACAAAAATTATAAATAGAAATATAAGTATAGTTGAGAGAGTACAAAATCCGATTTTCTCAATTAGTTCGAATAAGCTAGCACATTTTGAAAGCTCTACCACTGCCGGCTTTATACAAGTTGATAGTGTGGCTAGGCAAAACCAGATGGATTGATTATTTCTCCACCACTAACTATATATGACTTCATCTGTACCATGACAAATTTACGCATGCATCCCTCACTTTTAACAACGTTAACTTACGTTAATATTATGGGTATTAAAAGTTTGTACCTCTATTTTTATATTTGAACCATTTTCTCAAGTTATACTTTTTATGAATACTACTTATAAGGTTCTGATTGAAATAGAAACAAAATATAATTCTACTTTTAAGAGGGGTGTTTGTTTTATGGATTCTAAATATATTGCTGAGAATCCAGAGATGGAAATAAAAATTATTGTGTTTGTTACAATGGAACAAAAAATTATTCTACGGAAATTTTTTTGAAAGAAATGAAACCAGTTTTTGTGTAAAAAATAATGCGTCGGTCCACTACTACACACGTTCTCACCATTCATTAAAGAAATCGTTCCCTCTTTCTTTTGTTATTTTAATTGTTACAATGCATTCTAATAGAATTTCAAACAAAATATTCCTAGGAACTTATGACATTGTCTAATACTTTTCCAACAATTTGTTCCATGGAAAGTAATGCCTGAGTATACTATTCCTGAGATTAATTTTTAAAACTATGAAAATACGTCTCCTAAGTTAAAAAATTATGTCTTTACAATGGACTCGATTCAACTCTCTTTAGTATGGTGTTTGTTTTTTTGTTATCTCGGGTTCCCAAGACTGTCCCATTGAGGTTGAAATCTAAGGTAATGTTTGAGATAGATTATTTTGCTTCAAGTGAGAGACCTCAAAATTAAACATTAATAAATTCTCATAATTTTAAATATCTATGCCTTTATTATTTTTACATATGACAATAATTATTAAGGGTTAAATAAGTTTTTAATCCTTATAAAATCTCACAATTTTGTTTTTAATCCTTATAAATAATTTATCAATTATTAGTCCCTTAAAAATTTTATTTGTATTTTTAGTCCCTGATTTTAATCTAATTATTGCCTATGCTTCAAATTTTTGAATGATTTTTTACATTAATGTATAAAATACTATAAGAAATTTCCTATAAATATTTAGAATTTTTTAATAAGCGATAAATTAAATATTAATTTTTAAGCATTAAAAGTTTAAAATTTCATATTTAATTCATCATTTGTTAAAATATTCTAAATTTTTGCAAGGTAGTTGTTAAACATATTCTAAACATTACTAAAAAAATATTATTCAAAAATTCGAAAGATACATAATAGTTAGATTAAAATCAGGGACTAAAAATGAAAATGTAAATTTGTAAGGGATTAAAAGTTGATAAAATTTTGACTTAATTGTATTTTTGGTCCCTATGTTTTCACCAATTCATAGAATTGGTCCCTCTATTTTAAAAGTCGATTTCTTTGGTCCCTCCCTCAAATTTTTGAACTAAAAAAATGATGATTTTCCATTTTTAAAATGATGTTACATACAATTTCATGATATAGAACCATATAGATGCATTAATTATTCATATGTCATTACTAAAAGGTTTGATTGCAGTTTTGATCCCTCTATTGTTACCAATTTAAGAAATTGGTCCCCCTATATTAAAAGTCGACAGTTTTGGTTCATTCCTCAGTTTTTTGAACTAACAAATAACGATTTGACATATTTTTAATGATGTGACATACAATTCTATGATTTAGAACCATCTAGATGCATTAATTATTTATATGTTATTAATTAAATTAAAAATATGAAGAAAAAAAATCGAAGTTAGAAATATAAGTTTTTACGGTGTTTTATTCAATTTCATGAGTGTTAATCATTCTACATCATCGTATCATATGTCACATTATTTAAAACATCTAATGTAATAATTTTCTAGTTCAAAAATCAGATAGCGAGAACAAAATTGTCCACTTTTAAAATAGATGAATCAGTTTCATAAATCAGTAAAAATAGGGAGACTAAAACTGCAATTGAGTCTTAATAAAATTACCAAATGAAAAACTTATGAAGTTGAAAGTTAAGATTTTAGAATGTTTTATTGCAATTTTATGGGTGTTAATCATTTTACATCATCTTATCAAATGTCGTGTTATTTAAAGTATATTACATCGTAATTTTTTAGTTAAAAAATCAGAATAAAAGACCAAAACTGTCGTAGAAACTAAAACTACAATTAAATCTAATTTTTTTTATAAAAACTAAAAACAAAATTTTATAGAAATTAAAAAGTTATTTAACATATAATAATTTATTATCAACCGTTAAATAGTTTCCACTAAAAGAGCATAAGAAATGCATTACATGCCGTCCTACATTATCCTATATACAAATGGATAGAATTTTGTTAAATTACTATGCTCTTAAGGTTAATTCAAATATCATTTCTCGAGGTATAATATCACAAAGCAATCATTTTGTGTGTTTAAATGAAGTCCCATTTTGCTTTTTTGAATGTGAAGTCCCAATTCTTTTGTTTCCTCTTAATAAAAAATATGTTTAAAATATAATTTTAATATTTTATTTTTCATTTAATATTCGTTTTGATCTTTTATATTTTATTTTATTAATTTTTATCATTTATTTTTTATAAGTGATTTATTTGAGTGACGGTTACAATCACAACAAAAACTATAACAACGACTAACTATTGAAATTTTTCTAACAATTATTAATATGTATCAATTATAATATTTTAAAATAAACATTAATTTAACTTAATAATATGCTTGAACTTGAAAAAACTCTTCTAGCATATATCTTTTCAAACATATGTAAACTTTTTGGAATGACAGGTATTTGTCAAAATTTTCTATATTTTCATCACGTCTTTGTTAAAGTCACACACTTAAATTTATAATTGATTTAAGATTGAACATCAATAGTTCACGAGAATAGTCATACAGTTAATTGAAAGAAGTATAATAAAAATGACAAATCTTTTTATAAAAAAATAAATAATGAAACTAAATAAACGAATTAATATGTCAATGAAATTAAGTTCTATTTTGATATTTAACATGATAATTTAAAGAATATGACTTAATACATATTATACTTTAATTCTATTTTATAATAATACATTTAAATATGACAAAAACTAAATAAAGTTAATAGGCTTAATTGCACTTTTGGTCCCCCTATTTTAGTTAAATCACGAAAATAGTGCTCCCATTTTATTTGTCCCCAATTTTGGTCCCTAAACAGGATTTTGGTCCAAAATTTGATGAAACGTCATTTTTTTTAAGGATGTGTCAAAAAAAAGATGATGTGGCATAGTTTATGTCGATTAATTGTATGTTAATATTATTCCAAATTTAAAAAATACAATTGCTATTTTTAAAAACAAATTTCCTATTTTATTACAATTAGGGATTAGGAAATTTTTCATTTTTTGTAATTTTTAATTAATGTATCTAGATGGTTCTATATCATGAAATCATATGCCACATCATTTTAAATATATCACATCGTTATTTTTTAGTTAAAAAATTTAAAGGAAGGACCAAACTATCGACTTTTAAAATAGATTGACCAATTTTATAATTTGGTGAAAATATAGGAACCAAAACTACAATTAAATCTAAATAATATTGATGATTTTTCAACAAGATAACTTTTTTTAGTAAACAAAAGAATGTTAATGTGTTTTTTTTTGTTCTTTTTTTGAGTAAAAGAATGTTAATGTGTTCTTTCTATATCGAAATCTTAATCTTATATTTAAGACTTAATTGTAGTTTTAACTCTTTACGAATTCACGAAATTGGTCCCTCTATTTTAAAAGTTGACAATTTTGATCCCTCCCTATGATTGTTTAACTAAAAATTGGTAACGTGACATGCTTTAAATAACATGGCATATAATACGATAATGTAGAATGATTAACACCCATAAAATCAAAATAAGAAACCGTAAAAATTTAATTTTTACTTTCGTAAATTTTTCATATTTGTAATTTAGTTAATGACATATGAATAATTAATATATTTAGATGGTTCTATATCATGGAATTGCATCTTTCATCATTTAAAATAGATTTAAAAATGTCTTTGGTCCTTACAATTATAACTTTTTTTGATTTTGGTCCTTGTGTGTTTTTTTGTTTGGTTCACATCCCTGCAAATATAGTTTCATTTTAAAATAGTTCTTAACTTTCATTACAAAAACTGTAACATCGTTAAACTTAAATGTAATTAAAACATAACTTTTTTTAACCTAAAAATAAACCCTAATATAATTAAATTATAACATTTTTAACTTAAAATTAACCCCAAATCTTTCATTCTTATTCCCTAAAAAATACCTAAAATTAACAACTTCAAAATAGTTTCTTTTGAAATTGTTGGTTTAAGTTTAGAGCATCAGCACTAACAAGTTAATTGCAAGATAACAATTTGTATTATATTATAAAAGATAATGACGATATTAAGTTAATATTAGTGGTTTTCTTTTGAAATTATTGGTTCAACATTTTTTTTTTAGTTTTTACCTTCTATAATAATCGTTTCAAGGTGAAACCCGTTTTGGAGATTTATTGGTTAACTAGATTTTTCGATTCGTATATCAGATTCTTGGTAGAATTGGAATTACTGGAAATCGAATTGGGAATGTTAATCGGAATTGAGAAATAATCGGATCTAATAACTGATGAATCGGAATTCAATTTGTTGATAACAGAAACAATTGGTTCATTGTTTTAAACCAATTTCCAATTGCTAGCTTCAATTTCACTTTTTCCATCCATCGATGCAAAGAAAATTGAACCAAATCAATCGAAAGAAGAAACAAACCTTCGCAATTTTGTACTAATATTGTATTTAGAACCCTAACCTTAATTTATATAGGAGTGTAGTTTTTTAGGGAAGAAGAATGAAGCATTTGGGGAAAGAAGAATAAAACATTTGGTTAATTTTAGGTTTTTTTAGGGAAGAAGAATGAAGCAGTTAAGGTGAATTTTAGGTTAACAAAGGTTATAATTTAATTGTATTGGGGTTTATTTTTAGATTAAAAATATTATGTTTTAATTATATTGAGATTTAACGGTGTTACAGTTTTTGTAACATAAGTTGGAATGAAGGACTATTTTAAAATCAAACTATATTTGTAGGAATGTGAATCAAACAAAAAAATTTACGAGAAACAAAATCAAAAAAAGATAATTGCAAGGAGCAAAAATATATTTAAACCTTTAAAATATTTCAAATCTTTACCTTTTTGTTAAAAAATATTAGGAGGACTTAAACTGTCGATTTTTAAAATAGTGGACCAATTCTTTAAATTAATAAAAATAGATTGATCAAAATTGCATTTAAGCCTATATTTAAAAAATGTAGTAACATGTTGGTAAAATATATCTTTTTCTAAATTTAGAATAAAATATGGCGATTATTATGTATATAGAATAGATATATATTATCTGTTGAGTTTTTATTATACTTTTATTTTCACTTTATTTATGATTTTTTTATTATTTATTAAATAAATAGTTCTAATTTTTTTGAAATATTAATTTCTTATTTTTGCTACGTCTTTTTATTATATTTATTAATGATAATTATTTATCGTGTATTTTTTTGTCTGATGTTCTATGTATTTTTACACATTAGTGACAAATATTTAGTCGGTATTATTTTATATTTATCAATAATAAATACTCTTTTGTGATATGTAGATAAAATAGTAAAGAAAAATTTGCACACAACTGTGAGGTATCAGATTTGAACCCGAGATATGGTATACAACCTAACAATATCATTTGTGTGTTGAGATAGACCTTACAGATTGATAAATATTTATTCTATGTGTTTTTTAATATTTATCAATGATAAATATTTGTCCCATAATTTTTTATATTTTATCAATGGTAAATATTTGTCACATGTTATTTTTATTTTATCAATGAATAAAATAATTTTGTCATGTGCTGCATTTAATATTAATGAAAAATATTTTTTTAGGATTTTTTGTTTATATTCATTATTGAAAAATATGTGTCGTGAACATTTTTATGTATAAGTGACAAATAATTGTCTTGTATTTTTTTTTTATTATATTTATCAAGGACAATTATGTCATATATTTTTTTACGTATCAATAACATATATCCTTCTCGAATTTGTTTTTATATTTATCAATAATAAATATTTATCTCATATT
>JBBPBQ010020323.1:20125892-20162437 GCA_037974755.1 Cicer yamashitae
ATTTACGACATCAGTGTTATGTAAAAAAGTGGACATGAAATATTAAGGAAAATTAAAATATTTTGGTTTAATTATTATTTTAGTTCTCTTATTTTTTATTAATACATAAAATTAATTTTTTTATTTTAAAATTGAACAGTTTTAGTTCTCGTTTTAATTTTTTTAATTAAATAATAATATAATATACTTTAAATAACATATTATAAGATATAATAATATAGAATAATTAATATTCATAAAATCACAATAAAATTTTTAAAAATTTAAATTTTAACTTCAATTTTTTTTTGTAATTTAATAATGATGTATGAATAATTAATATATCTAAATAGTTATATATAATAAATTATTTAAAATATAATAAATTATTAAAAAACTAAAAATATTTATTTTTTAAATAAAAAGACCAAATTCATTGATGAAAATAAAAATATCAAAATTACAATCAAACTAAGTATTTAATACTATAAAAACCAAGAAAAATTTATATGAGATGGATAGGGTGCAGTGCCAGATGTACATCATCATATTGACAAATCAACGTCCCAAATTTAATAAAAAATGATTATTTTTGTTGCTTTTTTGGGTGGGCCATGTACTATTTGCACAATGCTTCAACCGGCAAGCAAACGAGAGAGAGATGGATGAAGGGGTGCAAGCAACTCAGTCACGTCGTGGTACCGAGTCGCTCGTTTTCAAAACATTCCGTACCTGTCACACCTCACACAATCATCACACCATACCTCAAGTGTATCACACCTTCCATATCTTTCTAAAATCCAAAATAACTGATTTGGTTCAACCCTTTTTGTGTTACACAAGTTTTCTGTTCGGGATTTAAATTTTATTAAAAGTTTTAACGATAGTTAACAGTATTTTTAAAATACAATAGGTATTTGATTCTTTTTGTGTTTATAAATAAAATAGTAATTTAATTAATATTAAATTAATATGAGATATAAATTTATTTTTATGTCATTATTAAATTGATATTTTAAAGTTATTATCTCAGTAAAAAATAACGACAACAACTAGTGTTTATATTTAAAAGACGACGTTTTGATATTTGAAATTTTAAGCATTCCGTAAAACTAATTCATAATATAGTCTATATTATAATTTGTATTTTTAATATCCTATTTATTTATTTAATTTTTTTAAAAAAAGAAGAAGACTATACTCGATCGGTATAATTCAAATTTATACAGACAATTAATGATTAATGAAATTTTTTGATTTCGTCATTTCTACAGACTCGTTTAATATACATGATAAGATATAGACAATATATATACACATATAGTAGAATCATTTTTTCTTTATGATAAAATCATAACTATTTTTTTAAAATTAATTATTAATATTTTATTTTTAAGTTTAATATCAAATTCTATTAATTATTTTTATATTTATATTTGAGTATATTTAAATTTTTGTATTTAAGATTATATTTTATAAATTATTTTTATATTTATATTTTATTATATTTCAATTTTATATTTCAAATTATATTTTATAAGAATAATTGAATAAATTATTGTTATTATCATAATTTCTAATCCAACTCATATTCAAGATAGTTTTAACTAAAGAGATATGATATAATAAAATTTTGAATTAATTATCAAACAATTCATTCAGACAGAATATAATAACTTATTTTTATTATATCTCTTATCCAATATATCATACAAACTTTACATAATTGTAATTGTCATCTTACCTCTATCTTTAAATATAATATTTTATTGACCAAATTACATGAAAATTAAAAAAATAAATAATAATATTAAATTTATTAAGAATTGACGGCTAACTAATATATTAAATATAAATTTTATATTAACGTCAAAATAAAAATAAAAATAAAATATACGGTAGCTATTTTAACAAAACAATTATAAAATAGATGAGAAGTATAACATTTTATTCGTTAAACTCAAAATATAATCAACCTTAAACTAATAAAAAAATTAAAAAAAACGGTAGAAATAAAAAGGAAAGCAAAACCTTGTCCTATCTAGTATCTACATTGTTGGCGCGTGTATAATTCCAACACATTGCGCGTAACACCAAAAGCAGCACCGCCTCTTACCCTTCTTTCCACTACTCTCTCAAAATTTCTCCCCCCATTTTATTTTCTAAAAATTTAAAAAAAAATAAAAAAGCGCACTCTCTCATACCAAAACCTCTTTCACCTCTCAGACACGCTGTATACGAAAAGTGATTACTCTCTTCGACAAAAAGTAATTACTTTCTCTTTATCTCTTTCTTTTTCAT
The DNA here is from genome assembly GCA_037974755.1 of Cicer yamashitae. Classification (NCBI taxonomy): domain Eukaryota; kingdom Viridiplantae; phylum Streptophyta; class Magnoliopsida; order Fabales; family Fabaceae; genus Cicer; species Cicer yamashitae. Next base: position 20,128,173 of record JBBPBQ010020323.1, read on the forward strand.
TTTTATTTTATTTAAAATATTTTTATTTGCAATATAAAATCTGGGTCCCTCTTATTACAACACTATATATTAACCGTATCAAAATCTCTTCATCAGAAACCCAAAAACGAAATTCAAATTCAAATCACATTCAAATGACTCAAAATTTAGACGACTGCGAGTTCTGGCTCCCGCCTAAGTTCTTAGCCGACGACGACACACCGTTTCTAAACATCAACAACAACAAAAACGGCAATAAACTCTTCTCTTCGACATCAAACGACGACGTTTTTAACGCCGTTTCAAACACTCTTTTTCCGTACTACTTCACTTCACCACTAACGCCCAGCGAAACAGAAAGCGACGAAGAAGAGCAAATCGCTGAGTTAACTCGTCAAATGACTCACTCAACTCTCCAACACCACAAACTTGCTCTCAACAACCACCACCACCACCACCACAAGGTAACAACAAAAAACTATAACAAATTAAAAAACATCAATAACCTAATTTTTTTTATTTTTACTTTATTTTTAAATTTTGTAGGCTATTTTTGTCAATGGTTCTTCACAACAACCCAAGCGAAGCGCCTTTGAGAATAGAAGCTACGGACAAGGTTCAAATCCAAACGACACCGTTTTGTCGCAGAGAGCGACTTTGGATCTGCTACGTGCGGCTGCAGGGGAAGTTGAAAGGATGCATCAAGTTAACAACGATGAAGTTTTTTACGATTTTCTCCCTGAAAAGCCCTTTGGATTTCACACTCAGAATCAACAACACTCGCTTTCTCACCAAAAACGGTTACAAATAGCACAAGTAAGTAACAACCAAACAAAAAACAGAACCACTATTTTTTATTTTATTTTTGTTAATTGTTTATTATTATTTTTAATTTTGTATTTTTTTTTCAAGTTTGAGATGCTTAGGAGGCAACAACAGTGGTTGAAGCAACAAGAGGAAGTTGTGAGGGGTAGTGGAGTTTTACAGAGGCAAAGTGGAAATTACGAAACTGCCCCCAGAAGAGAAATGAACAAGCAAAACGTTTTTGATGGTAACGTTGGTTTGTCTCCATCTGCATGGTGTTCTTTGAAGAATGAAAGTAACGCGAAAACCGTTTTTCTTGGAAACTCTAATAATGTTAAAAAGGAAAGAAATGGAACCGGTGTGTTTTTGCCTCGTTTTGTTGATACTCAATCACGAAAGAAGCCAGGTAATAAATCGATTATTCACATAGTAACAGTTTTAATTAATGTTTTATAATGTAGTTAAGATGATTTGATTTTAATTTAATGGTTGAGATTTTTTCACTGTGTGTAAATGTGTTAGTTTGGAGATTCCGTTATGTAATGGTGTTAATTTTTTTTGTGGGTTCAGCGTGTAAAACGGTGGTTGTACCTGAAAGAGTGGTTCACGCTCTGAATATGAAGGTGGAGGAAGGTATGATTAGAGGCTACATGCAGCAGAAGAATCGTTTCTATGGAACTTCAAACTTTGAAAATGGTTAGTTTATTGAATAGCATTTTTCTTTCGAATTTATTTGCTCTCTATCAAAATAATTCTTACTTTGATTATTTTAACTGAAAAGATGATAATTGAGATAAGAATGATTTTATTAAAATATATCTTCATTTACCATCGCCGCAATCAATTATCTTAAATCTTAAGTGGCGAAATAATTAATTGAGAGCAATTATAATTATATTGTCGATTATTACAACCGTTCATTTATTTATGTGACTCTTTCAAATAATTTTTATGATCAAAGTTAAATAATGATTAATGGTTGGGATTCATTGATCATGTAAATTTTTTTCATGGCATATATGAATTAAATTTTTATTCTATTTGTTGACTCAATTAGTAATAATTTTAGGATTTAATATATATGTGTAAGGAGTTTTTACACTCAATCATAATCATTAAATATTCAAAAATATTTAATTTGTATGGTAATTATTTTAAATTAATATAAAATATTTTACTGTGCATGGAAATTAAATTCATAATTTTATCTGATTAATCTTATCTACAGGTGTATTTCGGTTCTTATAAGTTATTATGATTGTATTACAAATCAAACCATTCATATATTTTTATTTATGTAATTTTTCTAGTAACCATAATTAAAACTAAATATTCTTAATGATTAACATTTGAGATTCATTAGCAATGTAATTTTTTATAAGGTATATGAAATAAATTTTTATTTTATTTTTGAATGCAAATGTAGTGCACTAAAGGTGTTAAATAGTATTACACCGTCTTATTATCCTAATAATTCAATCTGTTATATTATATTATATAATTTTAATGGCGGTTACTTATGTTTTTGATGTGGTTATAATTGGATGATTGTAAAACAATTTTATACTTTTTGACTTTTTTTCCATTAGGTTTTATTGATTTGGGGATTTTGTGATTTCATAGTGATGTGTGAATGTGTTAGGTGTTGGAAGAATTGGGAGTGATTATGGGTTTTCTCAGCAAAAGCGCAACATGATGCCGCAGCAGCAACATCTGAACCGTGAAATCCGGCTTCCTCAGGAATGGACTTATTGACAGCTAATGTTGTGGAACAGTTTCTTTTGAATTGGGGAGGAAGGTTTAGAAGTTGAAAAATAGGTGAATAATGTTAGGTATATTTTATAGGAAAATGGTAGGGTTATATAACGGTTGCAGAAACCATTAGCGATTGAGATCTTTGACGCTCCAAAGAATTATTGCTAAATGTGGCAGTTATTGTCTCAATCGCAGTTTTGATATAAATATCAAAAACTGTTGTGGTGCGACCTAAACCGTGATAGCGGTTCTAAAAAATAATAGTACAATAGTTAATACAGGGTAGAAAATAATAGGGGCTATATTTTTGTTGTTGGGGATATTAAAGCTGTTAGTGAAAAGTGAAAAAAGGGTGGAAATTATGCTCCATCACTTTCTTTGGGACGTGATTTAGTTTAGGAAAAAAATTTAAAGACTTCCAAAATTAGGAAGTTGAAGAAGCTCAAGGCGGGACAGTATTTGGTGAGGATGTAATTAAAGCTTGAAGGGATCACGATGTAATCATTTGGTGGAATTACATTACTATAATGGTCATATTACAACCTGTCCACCCCAATTATGATAAATAAATGAAAAGGTTTTCTATCAATGACCCCATCTCTTAAGTTTCTAGTGTTTATTCATCGCGAATCATTGCGGTACAGTTTTTTATTTTATTTATTTTATTTTTAAAAGAGACGGTAAATTTAATTTAATAATATCAATAATAATATTGAGATATCAATGATTGTTGTATTAGAAAAAAATAAAAGTTAATTGTTGTATTAGAAAAAAATAAAAGTTAATTGTTGTATTAGAAAAAAATAAAAGTTAAGCTTGTATGTATTTTTAGTATAGTTTTCTTTGAGCGATGGTGATGCATTGTTCATGTAAGATAATTTTAAAGTGAAGTATAACGATCTTATATCTCTATGGTAGATGATCAATGCATATATCTTTGTCACATATCAATGCAAGACCGTAAATTCTTTAGAGTAAAATAGTCTAAATTATTTAATGAATTGGATGCTCAAAGAATATAGTAGTTTATTTTGTTATTATTATTTTTAAAAAGTAATTTTAAAAATAAAATTTAAATGATTTAAATAATTTATATTAAAATATTCTAATATTTCCTGTATTTGATAAAAAAGAATTTATTATTTTAAAAATGATTAAAATAAAAAGCTATTTTGAGATGATCTTTTAAAAATCGTTTTTAAAAGATATATCTATTTAAAAAAATATGATTTTTATCATGTTAAAATCTTTAGTAATGAGTATGTAAATTATCGAATGTGAAAATTATTACTTTTTAATCACTAATAAATGAGTTTAAAATAATTTTTAAATAAATTCTCATAAAAATTATTTTAAAAAATATAAAGTTAAAATCACTTTTAAATTTTTTTAAACAAATTAATTATTAATTCACTAAGTTTAACGACTTTTCAGTTTAGAAAAGTCAAATATGACAAAAAAACAACAACTCCATTATATCATTTCCAAAGATAGAGAGTAATCAAGTGACTTAAATTGGTGAAAGCATCTATATATTTATTGACTTCTCTAAAAATTTATTGAATATGATAAGATTAACTATTAAACTTGTGTAGATTTATAATGCTGTCCACATGAAGACAATTGAAGATGTTTGTAGAAAATCTAGATTGGATTAGGGTAGTAATAGTTTGCAAATTATTTTCAATAAAGATATCATGGTAGTGGATGGAGTGAAACACAATAGAAATGCAAGAGTCTAAGTTATACATAAAGTCTTGAAGTAAGTGGCCTGTATTGTCTTGAACCAACTCACCACAAGTTGTTTGTTTGAAATTGTTATTAAAGGAACCATCTACGTTAAGTTTGACCACATTAATAAGGGAAGAGGTCTGATTAATATGAATCTCTTTTTTACCTCATTCAATGAAGTAAGGATGGACATGAGCCAATTGAGTTAAGTCATATTGTTATTGGCATACCAATAACACACAACTTGATAACATCCAGAAAGAGGGTCTCCTAGGGATCCCTAAGTTTCCAATATTAGGATTTGAGAAGTTAAACAACAACCATTGATCTTGACCTAAGTTGAAAAACTTAGCCCGAATGTCCTAATTGATAAACGAGACCACATATAAATTATATCTTCACAGTTCTTCAGAACAGGCCACAAGGGTACTTGAACATCATTATGGTGCACAACTAACTTATCCTCTTCCCAACTTTTAGCTTGATCATCTTTCGCAAGGTCAAGAGATGGATGATTGGGTAAGCTTTGGACTTTAGGAGGGGAAGAGACACTAAGCTCAAATATATATGCCGCAAGAAAAAAAAAAAAAGAGGTGCAAACCTTCATATTCAAGACGATACTCGCGTCCAAAAGCTTCAAAAGAAAAGGCCACAAGACGATCAAGATCAAGCTCAACACAAAATTTGGAAACAACCAAAACCCTAATCATTCTTTATAAAAGACGTGCTTCTCTTAATCAAGTTATTTACAACAATAAGCACATATGCACTCTTACTCAATATTATTCTATTTTACGTTAATTCTAAGAGAAGTTATGAAGTAATAAATTTGTAAACACTCCATGCAAAAGCTAATTCAGAAAAACTCAAAACCCTTTTGTTTGTAACCTAGCCCTGTAGTGACTATCTTCCTCAACAACTTGAATGTACTAAGCTAGAAGGTTGAAAAGATTTAACACAATCAGTGTAACTAGTAGGCGTTCAAGTGTAAGTCTGATTATGTGGTGAACTAGGGGATTAAATCCTTTAGCTTGAAGGGACTAGATGTAGATACCGTGTTGGTGGTGAACCATGATAAATCGTTGTGTTTCTCTACTCTGTTTTCTTTCACCTTCACTGCTTTCTTTACTATAGTATAGCCACGCAAAAAAGCTTTTTAATTAGAAAACTTAATTCAAACCCCATCGACACCAGCTCGAATATCTCTACATATGCTTCCCCTTCCTCAATTTTGATACATGAGAAGACAATTCCACCTCCAGTTACTCTTGATCTGGCGTCACATAAAACATCTAACAACACTAGAGCAATTCTTAGACACCACAACGCAAACACAACATTATGTTATTTTTGTCACCTTGATTTCTGAAGTAATGAAGGTTATTTTTCTCTTCTTTATTTTTTCGGTCATCCGAACAAGAGAAGTAAAATATCTCGTGCTTCTTTCTCTCTTCGATCTCGTCTTAATTTCTTGCAAACCAATCATATTATTAAAGTTTACATATCTTAGTTTCTTGCAAACCAATCAGATTATTAAGATTTACTTCCCTCACAAGTAAAGACTTTATTTAGGAGATAAGTTTTTCCAAAAATTGTCTACTTGTAGGTCATACAGGTTTCAATTTTAAGTGGACCATCTTTAACACGTGTAACTCGGGTAGGGCATGTTCTTGTACTTTTTTTTTCTCCCTAATTTAAAATAAGTTTATCCATGAAATAATTTAGATAATGACATCTTGCTCTCATTTAATATAGCAAAAAGCTTCTCTCTTCCAACTCTCACCACTGAGCGGTGGCTAAAAAAGCTTTTTCAAAGGATACATAGCTATCAATCCATGTTGCTAATGCCAGCCTGCACCTGTTCCTCTGTTCTCAAGACAAAGACACATAGCCATTAGGGAGGAGGATATACAAGTAAGTACATGGCAACTGGCAAGCATGGCAATATATACATGCTTAATAATATATTTATTAAAAATAAAATAAATAAAATAGAAATTTTTAAAGTTTAAAAGTTCTTATCTTCTATATAAAATTTTTATTTTTAATTACTTTTACAAATTATTTTGTAATATTCGTCAGTAAGAGGCAAACTTTTATCAAACAATGGGAGAGCATAAGACATGCTCATCCAAGCAAAATCGTATAAATTCTTGTATTCATAGACGTGTTTTTTTTGTGTTAATGACCAAAGTAGCTGTTTTTGGTAAATAAGTTACTTATAGTGTACAAGTTTGTGTAATCAAAGAGACAGCATAAGACATGATTATTTCGTAAAAAATAATATATACCCAGGAGAAAAATATTGTTACTAAAATCCTCAACTTTGATTATATGAACTTACACACTATAAATTAATTAAAAGTGGTAGAATATGAAGTGACAGGTGTGGTCAATTTTTAAAAATTTTAATTGATAAATAAAAAATATGATATTATATTATATATAAGAATTTTAAATTATAAATTTACAAAAAAATATATTGATAATCAAATTCAAAACGCTTATTAGAGAGATGTAGTAGATCAAATTTCCGTTTACATTTTTAATAATTAAAAATTAGTTTTTAAAAATCTAATCTTTTTTTGGAGTACTAATTTTTTTAGAGTTTAATTATTATTTTTTGTTAATATAAAAAGTCTTACACTGTCAACATATCGCAAACATCCATAAATGTGACTTTAACAGTAATTATGATAAAAGTCAAATTGTTGGATTTATCTGACGGTTATGATTAATTTGATAGTGTAAAATATTTTTATATTGTCGATACATACAAATTAAATTCAAATTTTTACACTATTAATACAATTTTCTTAACTACAAGGACAAAAATATATATAATTATTAAAATACATTTAAACAAAACACATTGTTTAAGATACTAATATTGACATAGTATTGATAAAAGATAATTGTTTGGTTAGAGTATTAAGCGATCTATTTTAAAATTACGTGAAACTATATCTAAAATAAATAAAGGTCGGATTTATTGATTTAATTCAACTTGGACTCAAACCTATAAAAAAATATCAAACTAATTTAATTAGTTTTGCTTAAATTTTTGGGATCATACAATCATTTGGTTTAATTTTTATATTTTTAGATAAAATTCACAACTCACAAAGTTGGAATGTAGGTTGAAAAATTTAGTTTATTTTATAGTTATAGTAGTTGTTTTTGTTATTTTTTTAATAAATTATTTCATCCGTTTTTTTATAATAGACATTTGGATTATAATTTGGTCAACGAAAATTGATATATTGGATCATCAATTTTTATTGACCGAATTATAACTCAAATGTCTCTTATAAAAAAGACTAAAAATAGTAGTATTTTTTAAAAAATTCTTGGAGACTTTGGGATGACCGTGACCAACCTATGTCCCTAAGAAACTCTGCTAGTGAGCTAATAGTTTGGCCTTCGCAAATATAATGTGTTTGTTATACTTTTTTCGTAAAAAATTCATTTTTTTTATAAATATTAACCATTTTTGAAAATCGTCATTTGTTTGTTACTGTTTCAAAAAAATATTTTAAAAATAATCTAAAAATTATTTCGAGAAGATGTTTTAGTGGCTTATAAAAAAAAATAATTTTATTAACTGAGTTTTTGAAAAACAATGATTTTTACTATGACAGATATAAAAAAAAAACAAGTTATGTTTTTCTTAAACATCTCTAATCAATAATCTATAAAAAAATTTAATACCAAAACTACTTTGTTTAGTATCCATTACAAATGGGCCTATACTCTATATAAAGAAGTGACAAAACTAGCATATAATTTTTATGATGAATCAAGTATGAAGAAAAAATAAGATATTTTTTAATTCTAAATATTTAACATAAACCAATATGTCATCATAATGTTCAAAATCAAACTTCTAGCTTTTAGAGCACCAAGATAAGTATTGATGTTGCTTGGAGACCTCCCCCTTCACGATGTTTTAAGATTAATGTGGATGACTCTCATATCCATTCTACTAATAGTAGTGTTTGTGGAGGTATCATTAGAGATTCTAATGCCAATTTCATTAAAGGATTTTATAATAGATTGAGCTCTTGTAACATGGTTTGGGCGGAGCTTTGAGCCATTGTTTGTGTATCAAGTTAGCCATGTATTTATCACTTTCTTTGGTTGTGTTCGAACTTGATTAAAATGTTGTTGTTATTTCTTTCTTAAAGATTTTTCTCTCAATATTTTCATCCAACCCTTCACAAAGTCTCTTATCTTCTTAAGCTCTCTCGTTGGTGCGCTTCGGTTACTCATATCTACATAGAGGCAAATAAGAGGTATATTGTGATGATTTGATTGCAAATAAGGGTTTGTTCTCTTCTTTTGAAGGCGTCATTTTAAATCATATGTTTTCTGCACTTATTAATTTACTTTATGATGATTTTAAAGAGGTCTATTTATCCCATGTAGTTTCTTAGGTTAAATTGCAATTATTATAAAATAAAATAAAAAGATAACCAATAGACAAAAAAATCAGAATAAACTTATACAAATAAACTTATATGGACAAAGCGAATAAATCTATCAGACGAGTGATAAATTTTTTACTATCTTATTTCTTCAAATCGTATGTAAATAAACTTATTTGAAGTCATCTATAGTATTATTAAAGTATATAAATACAAAAATATACTAACTTTTTAATAAATAAAAATTATATCAATTTTTTTATAAAAATATTAGTTGTTTGACATTGTTAAGACTACTTCATTAGTGTGACTATGTGAGAGGGCTTGACCTTAATGACTATCTTTGTGAACGCTCTATGAACATTTTTCAGTTTTAGGGAGTCTCTAAATTCAAATCACTTAAACTTTTTTAATAAAAAATAACATTAAAAAAATGTTCTATGAAGTAAATTGATCTAATTAATATAGATATTTTATAAAAGGACACTAATAAGTTTGAATATTAATGTTAATTTGCAAATATTGTTATTTAATAGTCTTTTTCTATTAGTTAATTAAGTTTATTATTAGAAGGGTTACTTTTATCTCATTGTGTATATAGGTAGTTAAGTTTGGTTACCCAAGTTAGCTAGTCAGTTTTTTTTTTACATTTTTATTTTTTGTTTTATCTCTTGTATAATTTTTTTTTATGTGCATTCAATCAAATAATGAAAAAAGTATTATTCAGAATTTCCCTTCTTTTTCTCTTTCTCTCTTTTATCTTGTAATATGGTATCAGCTTGAGACATTCCTTTCTTTCCTGAGTTTCTTTCTTCTTTTCTTTCCATGGTGGGTCCTATTGTTATTCAGCCTCTTCTTTATTATAATTCAAATTCCAGCACTGGAAATTCAAATTCATACAAGAATCCCTATTATCTCCACCCGGTGAAAACCCTATAGCTATTCTTGTTACTCCTCATTTGAATGGTCCTAATTACTATCAATGGAGTGGTGCTATGCATTGTGCTCTTCTTTCAAAGAACAAACTTAAATTTGTTAATGCTACAATCATGTTTATGTCAAACTCTGATGCTAATTTTGAAGCTTGTGAGCTTTGCGATGTTATGGTCGTCTCGTTGATAACTTGTTGCCTTTCTACTTAAATTTCTGAAAGCACTGTTTATACTGAGAATGTTGTTGATCTTTTGAACAAATTCAAAGATCACTTTACAAAAGGTAATCGTTTTCGTGCATCTCAGCTTCTTCTCAAAATTCATACGATATGTCAAGGGGAATGCTCTGTTACGATCTGTCTCAAAATTTATACGACCATTTTCGTGCATCTCAGCTTCTATTGAAATTCATACGATCTGTCAAGGGGAACACTCATATCGAGGGGTTGAATGATCTGTCAAGGGTCTCTGGGTTGAATTAGAGAAATTGCGTCCAAACCCTAGTTGCATTTGTTCTCTTGTTCGTGCTTGTTCTATAAATATGACCAAGTCCCTCAAAACTGTTGGAAATGATGAAACAATAGAGCTAGTTTAATGTGAATTGAAAAAATTGAAGAAGTCCCACATATGAGTAGGGCTGGACAAGAACAGCCGGCCCGACCGAAACCGACCGGTCCGAGGCCCAAAACACGCACGCGGGCGGATAAAGTCGGGTAGAACGGGTAAGCGGGTGGGGAATGGCGGATTGGGCTGGTTATACACGGGCGGGTTCGGGTTGTAAAAATTGGACCATAATAAACTGAACCCGACCGTAGATGTATGTGATGGGCGTTTGGGCCACCAGAAAGCAACAGGCCCAGTCCCAATCCTACCAGGATCCAAAGTATAAATACTAACTAATAACCAAACCCTAGTTTTCTCATTCTGCCTCCACACAAAACATAGCTCACACTTGTTCTCTCTCTTCGCCGTTTCCACTTTCAGAGAAAGAACTAAACCCTAACTCTTTTCTCATTCCGCCTCCACGCAAAACCCTAACTCTTTTGTTTTGTTCAAGTCTCTCTCCGACTCTCATTCCAATTTATGTTCGTCGTGGTTCCATTGTAAGTCTAACATCCTTCATTCTTTTAGTTATTTTGTAGCTTTTTTTTCTTTCAAATTTAGCATTTTCATTTTCGTTCAACATATTTGACTAACATGTATTTATTTTCATTGTTGAGGTTGATAACTGAACAACCTTGATGTATTGAAGGGTTGAAGTATCACCATACCTTTATTATTAAAGGTTATAGCTTTTAATGTTTTTATTTTTTTGTTTAGGATGTCTTGTGACAAGGCTTTTTTAGGTTTTGATTTTAGAGTTGAGATTTAGGGTTTTTGTCATTTTGGTATTTTGTTTAAGACTTAGGGTTTCTGGGTTTTGTTATTATGTATTTTCTTCAAAGAGCACTTATAGGTTTTCTTTGTATTTCTAGTTTAAGGTTTGGCTACTGATGATGGTTTGTTTAAGTGTTCTGGTTTTTTTTTGTTTTGTTTTATTCCTAAAAAATGTATAATGTTTTATTCCTACTTATTATGGTTTGTTTATGTATTCTATGTGCATGTTTATGGCTGAAATTAATCACATTTTTGAAAGAATATGATATTTTATTTGTGAATTGAAATGATATGCAGTACCATGGAAGGCTTAAATCTTGTTTTGTTGATTTATGGTCTCATAGTTCATCATCAATCAGTGAAAAAATGGGACAATATCTAAATTTTGAAGGAAAAATAACCAATTTAAAAATGAGACAAAATTAAATTAATATAAATGAAAGTATTACTATTTTGATTAGTTTTGCATTGTAAAAGAGTTAATTACTCAAAGGAAAATTGAGTCAAAAATAATTTAATATTGAAGGAATAAATTAACAAAATTGTTTTACTCAAATTAACCTTTTAAATAAATATAAAAATGCTTGGTAAAATTAATTGGGGCAAATTTTATTAATGACCCAAAAAAAATTTTACGGACTTGATTGGACAAAAAAAATCAATTTAGACTCAACAAATATGACATAGCCCAAAAAGTGTCTAACCCGAATCTACCCACCAGTAAGACCCGCTCACCCGTGACCCGACACTCGTCCAAACCGTAAATTTAAACGGGCGAAATTGGGCCTCTTTTCACCACCCGCGGATGGGGCCGGATTTAGAATTTGGGCCTGAACCTGCCCGTTGTCCACCCCTACATATGAGGGATATCACACACTAGTAGTGTTTACAAGGTGGGAGTATGTCCTTTGGGGTGTGCCTCAAGGGGTATCCAATTTTGTGAAGGGGAGAGAACACATTCAAATCGACCACCACACGTGCGCCGCTGCCGCATGACCGAGCTTGGGCTTAGGCCTAAGCCTAGGCTTAAAAATATTTTAAATGTGTGTTTTTCTCTCTAAAATTACTTGACATGTTTCTGCCTTCTATCGAGTAAACAGTCAAACTGATTCGTTCACCAACCCAATCAAACCCTTTTTTCGCGCGAACCTAGTCAAACCCTTTTTTCGGGAGGACTCGGCTAAACCTTATTTATTTGCGTGCGATAGTTTCTGTAGATCTGGTCAATTGGACAACACATTTTGCTTCCGTCAGTTGTAGAATTCCTCTATTTAATAAAGGATTCTACTCAGTTTAAAAAACACGTCAAAACTCCAAAATAATTCAATTTTTCTCTCTATTCTCCCTTTTCTGCTTCACACCATTTTTCTTTATGTTTCACAATTTTGAGTGGTCATAGTACCATATTACAAGTGGCATTAACCGCCACATTTAGATGGTGTAATTTTATAATGATTTACTACGATGCAGTAGAATTTCGATATAGTTTTATCTGAGTTTTTTTATCTTTGGAACATCGTGGTTGATAGTCTGCCTTGCATAATTTTGAGCAGTGTCACAAAACGTCTTAAAGAAACCGACCTAGTCTGCGACTAAACCTAGTAATCTCTTCGTTGGCTGAAAATAATTTTTGAAACAGTTTTTTGGAAAATAAAAAACAACAAAAACTTTTCACGATTCTAAACAAGTTATCTCTTTTCTCAAGGGTCTCAATGACCAATTTTCCTATGTTAAAACACAAATTATAATGGTGGATCCCTTATCATCCCTCTCAAACGTTCTTCTTTTTGTTCTTAGACAAAAGGACAAATTGCATCATCTTTAAGCATTCTGGGTGATCCCAAAGTTCTTCAAACCTTTGGAACTCCTGCTCTTAGTCAGAATTCTTCGCATGGTCATGGTTCTGGAAAATTTCCTAGTAGGGGTTCAACAAATTGTGTACTTTTTGTGGCAGGGGTCACCATAATTTGGATTCTTGTTACTACAAACACGGTTTTCCTCCTATGGTTAACACATATTCCTGTTACTACTTTGGATTCTCCTATGGCTAACAATATTCATGTCTCTAATGATCAAGAAATGGAGGAATCTAATTCAGTTAAATACTCGTCTGACACAATTACTTTAATTCAGACCCAATTTCAACAATTGGTTGATCTTTTGACATCAACAAAATCTGCTTATCCAGACCAGCCAACACTACAAGTTAATTTCATAATTGGTGGGTCCAATTTTTCTACTAGTTTCAATTCTTCCACCAATGATTCAGCTATTGATTCAAACTTTTGCCTTATTGGATTTTGGATTGTGGAGCTACTAGTCATGTTGCTAATAAACTTTCAAATTTTTTTTTTATTATCATAGTATTAAGCCTTCAAAGGTTAAATTTCCTAATGGGGCCATCACCATTACTTCTTATGTTGGAACTATCATCTTATCTAATCACCCTACTCTTCGTGATGTGTTGTTCATTCTAGATTTTATTCAATATCATAAATGTTCATAAAATTTCTGCTTCTTTAAATTGTCATCTAACTTTTAGCAAATCGTATTTTTTCTATTCAAGAATCTCAACAATCCAAGATGATTGGATATGATGAAGTTCATGGTGTACTTTACCTTCTAGCCAATTATATTCCTAATTGTTTTAGCTATGTTTCTGATCAGTACAATGTTCATGTACAACACTTTGTATATGACTCTGATATTGTTTTTGGAAATAAAATTTTGTGCTTTAGAGGTTTTTTTCTTTTTACTATCAATATTCATATATGCAAGTTTGATATTTGGCATTACCGTTTAGGTCATCCTGAAGGTGAAAATACGAGAAGGGGGTTGAATTTTGTTTCTCTAAGTTGGACTATTTTTAATTATTTATTCAAGAATTGATTCAGGTTTGGTGATTTTAAACTAAAACAGAGATAATAGCAATTAGGCTTAAGTAATCAGAGGCAGCAACAATGTAAATAGTGCATAAGTAAAGTGACACAGACAAATTTATCCTAATTCACCACCAACTTGGTAACTACATCCACTCCATTCACTTAGAAGGATTTAACCACTAATTAAAATTCTTGAATTACACAACATCTAACTCTACAAGTTAGTATTCTCAAAATAACTTGACACCTACAAAATTTTTTACACCTACAAACACTTTGACCCTACAAGTCAAGTCTTCTCCACACAACCTGAAAACCACAGATTATTGAAGGAAACTACACATTTACCCTACAAGTCAAATCTTCTCAACACAACGTGAAAACCCTAGATTGCTTGAGGAATACTAAAGCCACTATTGGGCTGGGTTACACAAGTTTGGAACGAATTGTGTTTTGCTTCTACTAAGAAGATTGTTACAATTGATTTTTCACACTAAAATAGTTAGAAAATATTTCTTTGAGCAAGTGCTTCTTTAGAACTTAAACCTTTGAACTTTGAATACTTAACAAATTTGAGCTCTCAAAAGTGTTTCTGAATTGTATAGATTTCTGAGTTTACGAGTTCGTGCTTTCTTATTCAGGCTTGAGTATCTATTTATAAAATATATTAGGGTTTCACTTTTGTCCTTGTAAAATCTAGATCATACCTTTCTTATGAACAAGTTCTGAATGTATTTTCTTGTGAAAAAATTATGAGTGTATCTTCTTGTAAATAATTTTGAGTTTTTTTCTTGTGAATAATTTTGAGTGCATCTTCTTGTGAGTAAATTTTGAGCATATCTTTTGTGAACAAATTCTGAGCATATCTTCTTGTGAACAAATTCTAAGCATATCTTGTTGAACAAATTTTGACCATATCTTCATGTGAACAATATTTTGATCATATCTTCTTGTGAACAATATTTTCACCATATCTTCTTTTCTCCTTGGATAAAAATTTCTTTCATTTATAATTTCTTTCACGCGAATCTTCCTTCATACTCTTCATTGATTGGAGCAGGAATGGATTCAGGCTTGTTCTTGAATATTTAGAAATTCTAATTCAGCTAAATCTTTTCTTCAGAATGAATTCTTTCAATCAGAGTCATTGACTTTCCATCAGAGTCATTGACTTTCTTGTTGGACTGAGATGTTGTGTTTCTTGGATAAGAAGAGGGATAGGTGGAATTGTGTGACTTTGAATTAGTGGCTTTGGGAAAATCACATTGTTGAATCATCAGAGTCAGTGCAACATTAGAGATTGCATATTAGTGGCAACATTTTGAGTGTGTTGCAACTTATGATTAGCAGAATATGAACTTTGAATGCATGACTTGAACAATCTCTTAAAAGTTAAGAATAGCTTGATATAAACTCTTTATAGGCATGTTGTGTTTGTGCACATCAGAGGCATGCAAGGGCTTTAGAGGCATGCTTCAAATTCAATCTTCAGAGGCAATCTTTAGACCCTGATTCAGAGCTAGTATTTAGACCCAGTTATTAAAGGTAGTCTTCAGACCCCCTTTAGAGACACGCTACTTTCAGAGGCAGACTCGTATGGTTTTGTGTTCCTATGATCTCATCCTCTAGTCAGTTCCTCTAGTGACTTTCTCTGATTTTCTTGTTCTAATCGTTGCACTCTTAATAAAACCATTAGTCCAAACAAATTGTTCTCATAAAATATCTTTGTTAACATCAAAATCACAAGAGGAAAACCAACTTGGTTCCAACACATCCTTCTCTTCATATTTTAAAATTTGTTGGTTAACAATTCCCTTTTGTTACTTTTTCACGCAATCATGCATGTGATCCTTGTCATTTTGATAAACAATGTAATCTGGCTTTTCCTAATAGTACTACTAAAACTACTAAGCCTTTTCACTTGATTCACTTAGATATTTGGGGACCTTTGTCTCTTATTTTTGTTCATAGCCATCGTTACTTTCTTACTATTGTCGATTATTTTAGCAAACGTACTTGGATAATTGTGATTAAAAATAAAGGTGAAACTAGGCAACTTGTGCAAAACTTTTGCTCTTGTTTCAATATAATATTATTGCAAATTAAAATGATTCGGTCTGACAATGGACCAAAATTTTTAATGCCCCAATTTTATGCTGCTTATGGTATTTCACATCAAATTTCATGTGTTGAAACACCTCAACAAAATTCTATTGTTGAATGTAAACATCGTTACATTTTAAATGTTGTTAGATCTATTTCATTCCATTCTAATTTGCCTAAGTATCTTTGGTCATATGCGATTAGCCATGTTGTCTATCTAATTAACAAGTTGCATACAATAACTCTCCAAGGTAAGTCTCTTTTTGAGGTTTTCCATGGTAAGACTTTTATTTTAATTAATCTTAAAGTTTTTGAAAGTTTATGTTTTACTTCTACTTTGACTCATCTACGAGGTAAGCTTGATTCAAGAGCCACTAAATATGTTTTTACTATCTACAAGCATGGAACCAAGTGTTTCATTGTTCTTGATATTCATTCTAGGCATATTTCCATTTCACAGAATGTCATCTTTTATGATAATGTCTTTCATTATTTTATTGTTGCAAATAAAATTGTTTCTCATTATGCATTTTGTGATAACTAGTACATTGATTTCATTTTTTTGTTTCCTCATCATGATGCCAAAATTGTTCGTGTTATTGTTCCACCTTTGTGTCCTGATTCTACTACCCCTATTACGTTTTGCTCACAACAACCTTCAAAATCTACCGTGGAGTCTTCTTCTTCTACGCCAATCAGTCTTGATACTACAGACCTCCTGCCACTGTTGGTCTCAGGAAATCTCAACGAGCTTGCAAGCCTCCCTCCTATCTAGTTCAATATGATTGTCCTACAATTAAGGAGTCTGATCGTTCCCAAGACTCAGGTATTATGTATCATTTATCTTTTGTCATTTCCTATCAAAACTTGTCTCTAAACCATAGAAATTTCATTTTGGTCATCTCTTCCAATGATGAGCCCGCCTCTAACACATAGGCTTTTAAAATCCCTTGTTGGATTGAAGCTATGAAAATAGAATTGCAAGATTTGGAGTCCAATAAAACTTGGCAGCTCACCTTTTACCTCTTGAAAAGCTTCCAATTGGGTGCAAATGGATCTTCAAAACCAAGTACACATCTAACGGTTCAACTGAATGACATAAAGCACGTCTTGTAGCTAAAGATTATCCTCAAATTGATTTTTGTTTGCATTGTCCTTGCTATAGTCGACTTCATTGACACATTCAGCCCTGTGGCCAAATTGATTGTTGTTTGCATTGTCCTTGCTATAGTAGCTTCTCAACATCGACATCTTCAATAGTTGGACGTCAACAATGCCTTCCTCCATGGTGACTTAGAAGAAAAAGGTTACATATCTCCTCTACCTGGTCTCAAATTATAATCTCCAAATCAAGTTTTTGACCTCACCAAGACCATCTATGGTCTGAAGCAAACGAGTCGTGAATGGTTTTCCAAGCTCTCACCATTCCTAATTTCACATGGGTATGCCCAAATCCAAAGTGATCATTCATTTTTTTTTTAACCAAATCCTCAGTTTCTTCCTTCACTGTCATCCTCATTTATGTGGACGATCTTATCTTAGTCGGTAACGATCTTTATGAAATTTCAAGTATTTTTTAGACTTGACATTGCCTTCAAAATTAAGAATTTTGGCAAACTCAGGTATTTTCTGGGCTTGGAGGTTACACGGTCCATCACTAGTATTTTTATTTCTCAACGCAAATATACATTGGATATTCTTACTGGTGTTGGCCTTTTGGCTATCTTGCCAATCTCTTCACCATTACCAGATCATCTTCTTCACAATAGGATGAACCTTTCACTAATGTTAGTGCCTATCGTCGTCTCATATGTTGTCTCATTTATTTACCAACTACCCGTCCATATATAACTTATGTTGTTCAACAACTCAGTCAATATATGTCTACTCCTGTTGTCTCTCATCATCGTGTTGCCATTCGAGTTTTGCATTACCTTAAGAAGAATCCTGGACAGGGTCTGTTTAGCTCAAGGCTTTTAGTGACTCTGATTGGGTTGCTTGCTTTGCGACCTGTCGTTCTATTACAGGCTACTGCATTTTTATTGGCGATTTCCTCATTTCTTGGCATTCGGAAAAGCAATCAACTATTTCCTGTTCCTCCTCCGAAGCAAAATATAAGGCCCTTGCTGCAACAATTTGTGAATTGCAGACACTATCCTATCTTTTCACGATCTCAAAGTTTCTCTCAAAACTCCTACTCCTTTCTACTTTGACAATAAATCAACAACTCATATTGCTGCAAATTCCACTTTTCGTGAACGTACAAAGCATATCGAGATTGATTTCCATGTCTTCCGAAAAAAATTACAATCCAAGCTTTTTCATCTTTTGCCTATTTCATCCAATGATGAGCTGATCGATTTATTTACTAACCCTCTTGATCCAAAGCCATACCATTTTCTTCTTTCCAAACTAGGAGTTATTGGCATACACTCTCTAGTTTGTGGGGGGTATTAGTTAATTAAGTTTATTGTTAGAAGGGTTACTCTTATCTCATTGTAGATATAGGTGGTTAAACTTGGTTATCCAAGTTATATAGTTAGTCAATTTTTTTCTTCCGGTTTCCAATTATATCTCTTGTATAAATATTGTTTTGTGCATTCAATCAAATCATGGAAAAAGTATTATTTAGAATTTTCCTTCCTTTTCGGTTTTTCTCTTTTATCTTGTAATATTTTTCTTTTAGTTTTTTTTCTTCATATTTTTACGTAAACAATAGTTTAATATATTATAGTAAAAACTAAAATTAAGTTTTTATGGGAAACAAAAATTCTATCAAAATTACAAAATTTATTGATGTTTTACAATTTAAAAGAACTGCAAAAACAAATTCAATTAATAAAATACTTATAAATAAATAATTTTTTATATCGCAAGTTGTTTCCAAAATATATGAAAGACTTGGTTTATTAAAATTTACCAAAAGATTTATATTTGCATTCATTCAATAGCACTAGCAGAAATCCAAACTCACAATTTACCTGTTCAATGTGTTTCTTTTAATCGTTAGATCAAACAATTAAAATTATTCTAAAACACAACTCTCACAAATTTTTATACTCTTTTTGTCCTTAATTATAAGCATCATTGGAAAAATAATTGTCCTTAATTATAAGTCATTTCAATTTACTTGATACATTATTGTTTTTTTCTTTCTAAACCTACAATTTATTAATTATAGTGTTTTATCTTAAAAGACCAAAAGACAAATGAAATATATTTATGTACAAATGACATTTAAAAAATGGGTCATGCCCTTATCACATTTAAAAGAATATAAAAAAGAATACTTGTTAATATTTTAATGTATTAGATGTACAATTTCCAAAATAAATTTCTTTTTTAATCTCAAAACAAATTATATTTTAATTTCTTAACCTAATTAATATTATTTATATTATTTTTAATATAATATCTTTTATTATACATTTATAATATTAATACTAATTTTTAATAAAAATAATTTAAAAATAATATTGATAACACATCAACATGTAATAAGAATAATTTAAAAAGTGTGAAAAAGTAAAACGGAGCGAGTAAAATTTAATGAGATAAAAAGTGTTTATTTTTATTCACGCGCGTTAAGGTCGATGGTTGAGGAGTCCACGGTGGATGTGTGGTGGTGTGAGTAATGGTGAACGGCGTGTCACGATGGGTAACAGTTTGACTCCGTCAATTTTTAGGTTGAGTTTGTGGGACTCTCACTTATCTCCAAACACTGCCTTTTCAAAATTATTGATGATAGCCTACTAGTACACGTTTAGTTCTCCGGTTGATTAACAAAATCACAATCAACCCCATTATTTAGAAGGAAAAAAAAATGTTGAGATTCTTAGCTTCACAAATTCACTTTTATTTTGTTTTGGGATACGAAATTACACTATTTAGTAAAACATATGACCAAACACGCTACATTTTAAGAATCTACTTAAAAAAACAAATTTATAGCACACAACTTATAATGTTTAAAATAGTAGTACTATTTGATTTTTTTTTTTTACGAGTTTATAACGTTCTTTTCAAATTTATAACGTTATTTTGATAAACTACTTGAAGTAGTATTTGAGTTTATAGTTAATCACTTTTTTTTTTTTTTTTTTTTTTTTTTTTTTTTTTATTGTCTTAATTGAAATTTCAGTTAAAAATATATTTTTATGCTATTTTATTCTTTTATTTAGTTTAACGGTTAATTTTATTAAACACTTCAAATGAAATCAAATAATTTATCACCTATAATCTATCACCAAAACTTGTTCGCAATCTACTTTAAAAATTGATTAACCACTACGACCAAAGTTCATACACTATCAGTTAGTTTATCGCGGTCACTAATTCCACCTGTGGAACTAAACATGTAGTACATTGAATTGATAATCCGTTTGTCATTTTTTATAAGCACTTATAACACGTGGGATATCTTGTAGTGGACGTGGCACACCCAAAATCTCCGATATTTAATATATTAAATGAGAGAAATTTTACGATGCAAGGTGAAATAGTTAAATTTTGACCATCTAATCATATATGGATGGTTGTGATTAAAAATTATTTAGACGACATATGATTAAAAATTCATAGCTTTCCAATGCCACCGAGATTACTGAAATTGAAAAAATATAACTCAATTTATAGTATGTAGAAGAAGAAGGAGGAGTCAAGATGTGGTAAAAGCCGAAAGTTTATTAAGAATTTATGTAAAGTCCAATTTTGATTTAAAGATATAAAAATACCGTATAAAGTTATTATTAGGCCTAACACAGATCTAAAAACATAAAGTGAAATGCTATTAAAAGTGTATGAAAATGTGTTGGTCAACGATACTATGTGGAAGTATAAATTAAAAGTTTCCGATGTCTTTACAGTTGAATCGAAAACCTAATTTGTGATCAATATTTTTCTTTTATTTTTATTGAGTTGGAATTGATCGAGTGATTGTCTTTGTTGTAAAGATCAAGAATATTGTTAACTTATAATTCAAAAAAATATCATCGATCTTATAAATTCCAAATGATTTTTAAGCACTGGTCTACAATATACCACATATCAAGGTGGTTGACAATAGAATTTACCTTACATTGAGCAAGAGTAACTCTAACTAGTTATTGAGTAAAGTCACGTATGTGTGTCTATATATATATATATATATATAGAACCATCATAAAATATTTATCTCCTTCGACCCATGCTCGGGTGACAATCTTTTAATTTGGCCACACTTACTATCAACTCGGCCATCCATTTTACTAACTCAGCCATACTCTCCTACCATCTCGGTCACATTGCTACTATCTCAACAACTTACCAACTTACTCGACAAAACCCCTTCAGACCTCTAATGGACATTAACTACATAGTGGAGTGCTATCCTAGAGAGAGGATCCTAGCACGATAGAAAAATAGATTCACTTCATGACCTCTATAAATAGACCAACTACCAAGAGTTAGAACCCCAAGGCAAAAAATAACCACCATTAAACAAAACTACGTAACTTTTATTTTCTTACTTCACTAAGGGATATGTAGGAGTAGGGAAATACCGCGTCAATCTCTTCCATGCCCAAATCATTATAAGTCACTCATTCACTATTAGTACACTCAGACGTACAACACAATACTTTATCGACTAAATCAACCCGAGTTTTTTTTAGAACAATATATATATATACACACACTCCATTTGTAATAGAACATAAGTTAAAAATACATCTACTTAGTCTAAATTTAGATTAAATACATGTATTTTTCATTATATTTTGTTACAAAGGTCTCTTATTACACATAAATTTAAAATAATTGTTAGCTTCTTTTAATTATTTTGATAAAATCAAAACAATAATTGACTCATCCAAACTATAATTTATTTTAATTAAATTTTGTATGAAAAAGTGTTTTATTGAACGATAATTTGATTGAAATTGAAATAATATAAAATTAGTTAGATTTTATATATGGTAATGGGGTTTACTTCACTCCAAATAGAGTTTAGAATACCAAATATGATTAAAGACCAACAAAAAATAAAATACCAAATATGATTTTTTTTTTCCTATTATATTTGAATTCGGAGCAGTGAAAATACCAATCACGTAACCATCCTACTGACATGAGTGTGATCTTAGGAAAATCAGGCATTGGATTCCTTTAAAATCTCTAGACTAGAAGTGCTCCTTTGTTTTTCCTAGGGATGGTTCTATAATGCATGCCCTTTCACTTTAATTTGGTAAGCAAGTGCACATAAATTGCTTTACAATGAATCTTTCGGTTTGCTCTCTTGTAGCTTTGCATTGATGTGCATCGGAACTTGTATTGCATTGGTTGATAAAAAATAGATTAAATGCATTTTTATCTCTTAAGATATTTTTATATATTATTTTAGTCTTTTAAGTTTTATTCTTTTTATTTTAGTTACTTAAATTATAAATATGAAGTATTTTGGTCTCCCAAGTTATAAAAATTAGACAATTTGATTCTTTAAGTTACAATGTTAAACACTATTAAAAAAGACCAAAATGTATTCCTTTTGTAACTTAAACGATTACAGAGTTTAATGTTTATAACTTAAGAGATTAAAATGGAATAAAAATAACTTGACGAATCAAAAAGTTTAACGATTGTAACTTAAAGGAACAAAATGAAACAAATAAAACTTAAAGGACCGCAATAAAAACTAAAAATAACTTAAGATATCAAAAATGCAATTTAGCATAAAAAATACTACCTCAATCATTAATTGTAAGTACTAATTTACAAAAAAAATTATCCTTAAATATGATTACATTTTCAATTTACTAGATGCATTTATTATATTTGTCAAATATAAACTTAAATAATACTACTTCATCCGTCTCAACGAGTGTTCTTTAAGATTTTGACACACATATTAAAAAATGCAATAACTAGTAGAAAGAGAAAATTCATTTTACTAAACTACTCATTTTAACTATTGATAAATTTTTTACTATTACCAATATTATTACTAATGCAAAGTATAATCATGTTTTGGAAGTTGCGTATATAATAATCAATAAAAGGTAATATGAAAAAAATAATTAAAGTTGAATTGAAAGTTGTGAACGACATTTATTTTGAGACAATTTTTTTTTTGCTAAAATATTATTATTATAAAACAGAGATAATATTAAATTGTCTTGTAATATGAAAAGTCATTATTAAATATATCAATACACAAAATATTTTAGTCATTTTTCTATACAAAATAAACATATTAACTACACTGTCAATTTTTCCTAATAAACATGAATTTTGAGGTAGTTAGAAGTATTTTGGGCTTTTGCCACTTTTTATTTCAAATATACTAGTATCTTTTAAAAAAAAAATCTAATTTATCCTTTTTTTTTCAAATTAGTAACTAATTTACCTTACTTTTGACATAAAGTATGAGATCGCATAGTGAATTAATTAATTTTTTTTTAATTTTAGTAATAGGTTGCATACAAACGATGCGAGCATCTATTGTTTTTTGTTTAATTTAATATTAATATTAATATAAATAATAAAAAAGAAATTATTTATTAATAATCTAAATTAATACATTAAAATAATTTTAAAAAATACAAATTATCAATGTTTTCCTAAGTATCCTCTACTTCTACATTAAGGTGGTCGTTGATTATGTAGAACAGTTTGATAGTGTGAGTCTTATGCCATTTTCTATATACCGAAGGTTGGACATTGGAAGAGTCAAAGACACGCAATTAATGTTATAGTTTGCGGATCGCTCACTGAAATACCGATATGGTGTGGTGGAAGATGTGTTGGTCAAAGTAGATAAGTTCATTTTTCTAGTGGATTTTGTGGTACTAGACATGGAGAAAGACAATGATATCCCCTTGATCTTGGGGAGACCATTCTTAGCAACATGGAGAGCTATGATTGATGGGGGCGGATGACACATTAACCTTTAAGGTAAATGAGGAAACAATTACATTTAATATTCAAAAAGCCATGAAGCATTCAAAAGAAAGAGAAGGGTGCAATCGAATTTGGATTTTCGATTCGATAGTCGAAGAAAGAGTTGAACATTAAATACTTATTCTGCCTTTAGAAAGGGTGTTGTGCCTGTCCCATGATGTTGTTAAAGATAGTGAATATCCAAAAGTGAAATATATTTTAGCCATGTTAGAAGCATTACCATCTTACTCTTCCCGCTTCCATACTAGATGACAGAAGTTGAAAAGGAATGAACAAAAGCTTGTAGAGAAAAAGAAAGAGACGCCACTGGTTGAGCTCAAACAATTGCCACATCACTTGAAAATGTATTCCTTGGTGAGACAGATGATGTGTTCTTTGTGTCATATAATACACCTTGACAATGGTTGAGGCGTCAAGTTAATGACTTTAAAAAAGCGCTTCTTGGGAGGCAACCCATAGGTAAAGGTAACTTTTATTTTTGCAATCTTATTTTTGTGATTTGAATTTGTTTATTTTTAATTGTGTGTAAACGTACACTATGATGAAGAATTTTTAATAACTTAAAGTTGGTCTTAAGTTATTTGTTTGTGATTTCGAGTTAAATTATAATTCTTCAATCATGTTCATTGTTCAATTTGATGAGTTTCACTTATGCATACATTGTTGAATACTCTTTGGTTGTGGAAGTCTTAACATTCTTTTAAAAAAAAAATTGTAGTGACATGTTTTGCATCATTTTGATAATTCATACTCTCTCTTATTATCCTAGCTATGAACTTTTGAGCCTAAACACTTTCATTCTGTGTTGTGTTGTGTGATTATCCATACATGTGTTATCCCTTCAAAACTTGCACTAGTTCTAACTTGCATCACTTGTGATTTATGCATACACTGAGACAATTTTGTTTGGTCGTTTGAGCTTTTCTAACTACTCCGTGCAAATTTTATCCTTTGCTAGCCCCTTTGAGCCTTGCCATTTTCTTTCAGTTACTAGCCACATCACAAGCCAAAAATCTGATTTTAATTAAATCACCTTACTTGGAGTTAGGTAGGAAAACTTTTGTCTCGTCTTGGTAAAGTTCTAAGTTTCGGGTTGCTTATGGGATAACAACCTTTTAAGTTTGGGGTAGTGATTCTAAAAAAAAAAAGAATAAAAAAAATCAAGAAAAAAAAAGAAGGAACAAAAATCTGTTTGTGTACTTTGATGAATAACATCTTCTTGGTTCTTTTGCCAATGTTTAGGAATCTCCACAATGAATATGTGAAAAAAAAAAGAAGAGTAATTTAAAAATGTGTACCTAATTTCAAGTAGTAAAGTCTACTATCCAAAAATGTCTTACCCTTACCTAAGCCCCATTACAACCTGAAAGTCCTCCAAAAGTGTATGTGTTTGTTGCATTGCGATTACTAGAATTTTTTCAAGCCTATGGTAGCGTGATGCATGTTCTAGGATCAGAGTGATAAATTCATAACCCTTTCTAAACACTTGAGATAAATTTTGATGAGATTGTGTGAAGAGAGAATTGAACTTGATGAATGAATGCTAAGTTTACAAATGGTGTTGTTTTATTTTTAGATGCAACCTTGGAGCAAGATGAATGTTTTGTAGTAGTTGGAACTTTGAGGATTAAGTTGGATTTGATTTAAGGAATTGAGTTTAAGCTTGTTTTTTTTAATTGAACCCAATTTGAAATTAATTGTTGCTTGGGGACAAGCAACAGACTAAATTTGGGATTGTGATAACTCTTTATCATTTGCATATTTTTTTTATTGTTTTTAGCCTTATTTATCTTTAATCATTAGTTAATTTAAGGAGTTATTTGATATATTTTGTTGATTTTAGTTCTTGGATTTAATAAAATGTTTATGTTCTTATTTCCTTTATTAAGTAGAGATTTTCGTAGTTTTGCGTAGTTTCTTTGTTTTAGTGTAGTGTTGAATTTTGGTGAGCAATCAACATGACCTATGTGGAGTATTTCAGCCATATATGGAGTTATAGATCTCCAATTGGAGTCAAACCAAGTGCAAATGAAAGCTAAGATCGATAGCTACAATGTTCATGAAGACACCGGAACCAAATTACGACTCAAAAAAGGAGAACAATGCAGTAAATAATAGACATTAGTTGTTGTGGGTCTGAAGTCCAAATTTTTGCGCCTAGGGCGCATTTCTACACTCCTGATTTTGTCCATGCGCGCCAGGAGCGCAGATGTTGCGCCTGGGGCACGTGACGCGCTGCAGAATACATAAAAAATGTGTTTTTCTCACATTCTAGGGATCTTTTTGGCTATTGGGAAGTTTGGAGACTTGTGCCCTAGTAGAGAAACTCAAAGACGGCTGATTCTAACACCATTGAAGAAGTTTTATCAAGAATCATTCATGAATCTTTCTTGTAATTCTTCTTTAATCTATATATTTTGTATCTCTATCATGAGTAATGAAACCCTATTTGTTAAGGATGAGTGAAACAAGATGAAATCCTTATTTGTGTGATTCGATTATTAGTTATATGAATGAGTTTAATGAATTATTTTTCTCATCTCTATGCTTAATGCCTTTTATTGCTTGATCAACTTTTAACTATTTTACGATTCGTATTTTGAAACGACAGTGGACTTTACGAATGCATGAGATTAGAAATTAATGATATTGTAGTCTAGGAATAGATGCAGGTCATGAAACCAATTGAATTATTTGTAAAGGCAATAGTTTAATAAGAGAATTCTTGTACTGTAAAACTTAATTCTAATCTTAAATCCACTAAGGAATTAGGGGTTACTTTGAAATTAAAGGTTATGTCACTAAGACATTATGGCAAGAATAATAAAGAGAATTTGGTAATAGTTCAATTAAGGAATTTAATAACTAGGATTAAATTAGAAACCAAGGTGGGATTCAAAGTGAAACTCATCTTGACATTTTTCTTATTATAAAAGTTCAATTCTATTACTCTTGTTAGTTTCAAATATTATTTCAATCAACTTGAAAACTTTTTGTTCAATTTTAGTAATTAAACACAATTCGATAGTAAAACGCAATCCTTGAGTTTGACACTCGGTACTACCGTTTTAATTATTACTTGCAACGATTCAGTACACTTGTTGAAACGCTATCACATAACCATTATCACTTAATTGACTTATGCTCAGTAGATTATGGATTAATCGTTTTACAAATAGAACATTTTTAATACATGGAACAAAACTATTACCTACTATACCACACCTTATGATCTTACTCTTATGATTTACTCCAAATCCTCCTTCCTTAAGGGTCATGTATTAAAAAATAGACTTTTCTCCCGTCATGTGTCGTGAGCATCCATTGTCCAAATACCATGAATAGTGTTTCAACTTTGTTGCAAATGATATCTACAAGATAGATTATTTTGTTCTTAGGCACCCACAATTGATTGGATTATGGTTTGTTAGTTCTAAAAGATGTCTTAACTTTCCATGTTTTTAGCATAGAACAAGTTCTCTTATCATGACTATTCTTTAAGCAATATGAGCAAACAGTTTTAGGTAAGGTAAACTTGGAAGTTTCCTATAGTTCTTCAAAACCAATCCCCTTATGTTATTTCTACTAACACCATAAATCATATAAGCTTGTTTGCTTCTGTCTATGCCATCCGCAAGAAAGTCTTGAAATACTTTTTCAAATTTAACATAATTACACACTTACCTCTAAAGTTTTTGAAACATTATCCTTCAGAGTTAGATTTTTCCTTTTTATGTTTAAAAAAGTTTTCTGAAGGGAATTGTACTTATGTGTTAAGATAGAGTGAGCTTTTCTAAGCCTTTTTAGTTTTGATGAGACATTGTGATTCTTTTTCATAAACTTGTTTAACATAATTATAATCTCATTACGAGATAGGTCAGATAGTACCTTAATTTCTTCATCAACACATTCGTTGTTAGAATAAGAATCAAAGCAAACATCTGCCATTAGAACCATGTTTGTGTGCTCTTCTTCTTCATCAAAGGATTTCACCGAGTCACCCCAGGTAGCCATTAGACTTTTCTTCGTTACATTGAAGTCTTTTATTTGAGATTTTCCCTTCTCAAGCTTAAGACATTCTGATTTGAAATGTCTAGGTTCTTTGCATTCATAGTAGATGAGTTTCTTCCTTTTTGATTTTTCTTTTCTTTCTCTACTACTTGTGGATCGTCTGAAATCCTTTTTGGGAAATGTTTTCTTCTTGGTTCTCCACTTGCGCTAGATTTTCTTGAAATGAATGAAAATTCTTCATCATCTGAGTCTTCACTCTAATTTTATAATTCACTCTCCATAGCTTATAGAGCCTTGAATTTTGCTTTGTTTCCTTTAGATTTGAGAGCCAAATACTTTGACTTCCTTTTTGGTTCATCCTCAACAAGTTCCATCTCATGAGATCTGAGTGAACTCATCAACTCTTCCAGAGGAAATATGTTAAGTTTTTTAGCCTTTTGAATTGTTGTGACTTTTGTTCTCCACTTGCTAGGTAGACCTTTGAGGATTTTATTGACATGTTCAGCTGTAGTGCAACTCTTTTGCACAGCCTTTAATCTAGATAATATAGTTTGAAATCTAAAGAGCATTTTCTCAATTTCTCTATCCTCTTCCATTTGAAGAAGTTCATACTTCTTGACAAGCAGGTTTGCCTTAGCTTCTGACACTAGTTTATTTCCTTCATAGTTGAGGACTAGGGCATCGAAGATGGTTTTTGTTGTTTCTTCATTGCTACATTTTTCGAACTATTTGAAAGTGATAACATCCATCATTAAGGTTCTACCTTATGATGCATCTTGTATTGTATCTTTTGATCAATGTTGAGATCCTTTTTGGATATTTCAACAGTAGTAGCATCTTTAGAAGCTTCATAGCCATCTTCATCTATGTCCTAAAGTTAGGGATCATGTTAGAGTTAGTCACATGAGTTAAAATTTCCACCTAAAGCTTCATCACACAAGTTAGTCATAATTAAAAAATAAGATCTTTACCCAAACACGGTTAATGCTCAGCCTTGAGACCGAGCTCCGATACTAATTGTAGAGAGAAAAACACAAGAAATGGTAGTTTACATTGTGTTTTGTTTTCAAAAACTTAATTATAAAAACAAATTATAAACTAGCGATTTTTAAAGCAAGAATAGATAAAGAGATTAGGTGAAGAACACAAGACAATTTATCCTAGTTCGCCACTAACACGGTAGCTACGTCTAGTCCCTTCATACTAAATGATTTAATCAATTAATCACAAATAGTACCACACGTTCACTGAACATCTACTAGATAATTTGACTGTGTTCAAGTCTTCTCAACCTTCTAGCTTAGTACAGTCAAGTTGTTGAGGGCTGCAACCACTACTTGGCTAAGTTATAAATAATGTTTAAGATAGTTTTCTGAATAACTTTCACAAGAGAATGTTTACACGGTATGCTCTTAAAATGTATTTGAAATTTTTCAACACTCCGAAAATAATACAGAGTTTTTCAAGGGTTGTTGTATATGACAACAATAGATTTCTCGTATGTGTTTTTTTGTAGTGAAGATCACAAGTCTTTCTATAAAGGAACTTCAAGGTCATTAGAGTTTCTAACTGTTGCTATGATTGCATGAAATCAACATGTAACATAATGAATCGTATCAAATCTTTAGAGATCTTGCATCAACATTAAAACTTGTTCAAATCCATTTTCGTAATTGATTCAACGTATCTTGATAAAAGTGGCAGGAAGACCAGATGATGTCATATTCAGAGGATGTCATGCACTTATTGAGTCAAAGGATCAATCCAACTTTGATGAATAGAGAATGTTGGAATGTTGATTTCTTCAAAGTTCTGAGCTTAAAAGTTGACTTGACGATTTTACTAGACGTTCAACTGTTTTCTAGATTTATCAAATGCATAAATCTTAGAGCAAGTTTTTATTAAAAGATATATCAGAGGCGCGTTGATGGCGCGCTTAACAGAGTTAGTCACATCTTTAACCAATGTTTTAAAACATTGTCTTGTTTTCCTTGCTTATCTTCTCCAATCTTCAAAGGATGCAACATAAGGTCTTTCAAGTTCGTGAGAAGGGAATTGCATGTAGGACGAGAAATACAAGAAATAGGGGTTTGAATTGTGTTTCTTTTTAAAATCTTTTTAATGTGACTAAGCTATAGCAAAAAAGCGGGAGAAATGAACAAGAAAAGAGCAAAATAACATAGACGATTTATCCTGGTTCGCCACCAACATGATAGCTACGAGTCCCTTCAACCTGAAGGATTTAATCCACTAGTTCACCACATAATTATACTTTCACTGAACACCTATTAGTAAAACTGACTATGTTCAAGTCTTATCAACCTTCTAGCTTAGTACAGTCACACTATTGAGGTAGGCAGCCATTGTTGGGCTAGGTTACAAGATAATAGATTTAAGTTTTCTAAAATAGCTCTCATAGTAGAGTGTTTACAAAATGTTCTTTCATAAGCTTATCTCAGTACTTAAGTAAAATAAAAGATTAAGAGCCAGGGTGCAAATGAGGATGTATGTGTTAACTTGTGCGTTTCTTATTTTTCCAATGAGGAACACACACTCTTTTATAAAGATCGTTCAGGGTTTCTGGACGTTGTCCTGATTGCAAGAAATCAACATAAGTCATGAAATTTTGTATCATATCTTTTGAGATTGATTTGCCATTGAAAATTTTCCAAAATATATCCTTGTAATTGATTCAGCGTATCTTGGTATGAAGACCGAGAAGTAGAGGATACAATGACCAGAGCATGTCTTAAAAACCTTTAAGCAAGTAGCAGATTCAGGATGTTCATTAGAGGATACACACATGCTTTGTCTTCTTCGGATCGTTGACTTTCATCAGAGCGTTGGCTTCTTCTAAAGAATACATCATGAATCAGAGTCATAAAGTCAGATACTTGATGTGATGATGTGAATATAGAGGCAAACAATCACTTGCTTGTCAAGCTTATCAGATAAGTCGATTTACAAAGTTAAAAATCACTTAGAAAAGGAAAGAAGATTGCAAAATTTGTTTCAAAGTATGTTCAGGCTTTTGTATGAACGACACAAGTTCAGGAGAGCATTATTATGCATCGCTTTTCTTCCAGCATTTGATAAAGTTTCATCAACAAAGGCTTACAAAGTCTTGCCATCATAAAAAAAAAGGGAGATTGTAACAATAAGGTCTCCTAGTTAGTTTTAGACTTAGTGTTTTGAGTTATGTCAAACTTAGTTTAATCTAGATGATGTGTGTATGCTTTGTTGACTCTCATTCTCAATCTCTTGCAAATGCTACTTGAACTAGAAAGAACTCATGAAAAATAATGTTTTATCATGCATAAGGTTTATTGCATTTTATTTTAGCATGCATAAACTTTGTAGCATGATCATATATTGCATTAGGACATTTTGAAACACTTCAAAAACTTTTTAACTTAGATGTAATACCTCTATTTCAATTTGTACATTTTTTTGAAAGTTAAGAAAATTGTTTTTGTTTTCTATTGTATTTTTTTTCCTTCTAATTGATTCCTTTATCATTTAATGTAATCTTTCAATCTTCCTTTTAATGCGTGTAATTTTGTGATGAGTTCAGTTTGCTTATATCTCATACTATTGATTTGTTGTTTTTATAATTTTTTTTTTTGATTGAGAGAGATTTATATGGTATAGTTAATTTATTTTTTCTGATTTGAAACCATTTTTTCTTCCATTTACTCTTTAGTTGCTTTGGTTAAATCTGTCACAAATTTCTCACGTAAATCTTTAAACGAGTATCCATCCTTTTCCCTAATTTATGTTTTGAATACTAATTCCTACATTTGTGTAATTATTATCGTAAAGACTAAAAATGAGCGTTAATGAGTGACATACATTGATACATTGAAATGATATTAAATCTAACCTTTAAAAGAAATAAAAAATGAATTCCATTACTATTCTTTTGAGTATTGATAGCAACATTTTTGAAATTAATGATTTCTTAAAAAAGTTTTATACACACTTAGACATAGTAGTAATTGAATTGTGTTTCTTTGAGAAATATTGTAGAGTTTTTTTTGGGTGAACTAAAATATAGAGTAGTTCTACATAAGCCATTGATTTTAACTTTTCTCATAAAACATATACACATCACTAATTCAATGTAGGTGAACATTTCTCAAAATTATTAACTATAAATAATTACGTAAGGTTTGCAACCACTTAACATAGATTTTAAATTTAGAAAGACCCAATTTCTCTCAACCATAGCTCCCCTTACAATTTTAGGGAACATTAAAGATGGGATTGAAAGGTACAATATACCACTATTAATTATATGAACTACAGAGAATGTAGTATACTTACAAATAAGCTTTGTTTTGTTTTTCTTTTAATCGTAATTTAATATTATCTACTTCAATCCATTTGCTCACTAGTTTTTGTATGAACATGCAGTGAAAATCATGGTGACATTAATTGGGTAGGACATGGATTTAATTTGATTCCTACAAATTACATGTAGTTAAATGGAAGAAGTTAAAATGTTAGATGGTAAACATTGGAGTTTGATTGAAATATGGAAGAAGTTGTATATCATCACCATTTGAGAAAGCTAGGGAAAGACTTGTGATGAAAAAACAGAGGAAGAATGAAAGGGTCAGTGATAAATTAATGGTTTCATGGTTATTAAAGGATGATGTTTGGTTTGTATATTTTAGTGTGATACATTGCCTCTATATATAGTAGTGAATAAATGAAATTTAAAATGTAAATGATTTTCTTTAAAATTAAATAATAAAAGGATATTCTAATAAAGTTTCAATTGGACATTATCCACACAACTCAGTCATTATTTGATATTAATTTATGAACTATATTATATGTGTACATCCCTAATTTTCATATACCAATGTAACACATAATTTTTTTATTATCTCTGTCATCTTATCACATCACCAACGTATCACATCTATCACACCATTCTCTCTATATCTCTCAAGTCTAAAAGATTTCTAACTATACCTTATAAATTTATTTATTTATTTATTATTTTTGTTGTTCTAAAACATAACATGCACTCCCTATTTATTATTTCTTTTCGTGGAACCTTAGTGAAGTAACCTTTGAGTAGAATTCAATAGGGACTTTACATAGTAGCGATCGCTTTTTTGAAATATATATAAAATTCATAAATACATAATAGTGATGACATTTTTACATACCTATTAGACTTTCAAGCTCCCACCATTTTTTAAGAAGAACAGTGGCAGGGACACAACTCATTTCAAATACAAGTAATTCTCAATAATTTTTTTTTGAGTTAAACATAAAACAAGAGATGTGGGTAAAATGCAATGACTAAATCACCTATTTACAGAACACCGTATGAAGACTACAACAAAGATGGAAAATACTCCTATTAAATTAGGTTACAACTATACCCAAATGTGGAAGTATAATAAAGATCCCTTGTAGTCATGTCTACATAATTGGAATATGATCAGGAAAAGAATATGGCAACTCAAGTTATTCCTAAACAAGCAACTATGATATGGAGATTATTAATGAATTCGATTCCAATTCGAGAAGCACTCAGAGATCGTTGTATTTGGTGCCCTATTATGTGTCCTAGTTGTAATGAGATAATGGAAACAACTTAGCATACCTTTCGTGACTGTTGTGGGGTTGTTAAATCTGGTTTGCTTCTCCGCGCTTGGATTCAAAATCTTCGATGGTTGCAACAATGGTAAAAATCTAATCCAGAGATTGGATCACGAAGGTCATAATTATAGAAAAAGAGAAAATTGTAGAATTAGTCATAGCAATTACCTTCAACATTTGGAAAGCAAGGAATCAATCGTCTTTTGAAGGCGTTAACATACTGATTTCGAAAACCATATTTGATGCTCAACGTAGATTGCGCTATCAGTGGCCCTTGAGAATCTCACGAATGCAAATGTCATGCTACATCCTAACAACAAACTTATTTCCGATTCCATCGTTTAGAAATAAAATATATAATTTTTATTTGTACAATGAAGATAGATAAAATTATTTTAAGTGTTACATATTTCTCAAAGTTGATTATTTAGTTATGCTCAATACTTAAAAATTTTATATTTAATGAATTCTCTTTAACTTTACTATTGAAGTCCCTCATTGGGAAATATACTCCATGACATTTTCCTATACAAAGAGTGCACAACTAACACAGGAGACAATCAAGAGTAATGAAAAAATTGATATAAGAAGATTGAATTGTAGGTTTTTTTTTTTCAATAACCTTTTTCCAAAAAAAAAAATTACTGAAATACTCCATTTTCAAATTTATATACCTAAATAGCCCCTTTTATTGCTAAGTTACAAGT
>JBBPBQ010020323.1:20162498-20234388 GCA_037974755.1 Cicer yamashitae
GAAGCCCAAGTTCCAAATGGCGACTTCCTTAAGAGTTTTTTTTTTTTTTTTAAATTTCAATTTTTTTCAAATAACAAAAATAATATATATATATATATATAATTCATAAAAATACATAAATACAAATTTTAAATTGCGATAAAATTTTAAATTACATAATTCATTCATAAAAAACATCACAAATTTTACAAAAATTACGATAAAATTAATGTCGAAGGTGGCCTCTAATACCACATTGTCGAGGTTTTCTCATACGTACGGGATTTTGACGACGCCTTGGTACATCACGAGTTTGTTGTTGTTCTTCTTCTTGATCTTCGTCTTCTTGTTGTTGAGGATGTCTAGGAGGAAATGCCGCAGAAGAACTACTTCCACCTTGAGTCCAGTTGAATATTTGATTCAACAGAGTATATGCATTCTCAAAGCTTGGAATTTGAAAGCTTTGTTGACACATATTATTCAGTAACAGGGTAGCGGACTCAAGTGTATTATAACGAGTGTTGAACGTGTTATACAACAATTCCTCTTCGCTTGATGCAAAGGATAACGGGCCATACTTGTGATATACCAAGAAAATATGGATTATGTCGGTTAATTGGCCATACTCGAAAACATTGTCCAAATGTTACAGCCAGCTCTAGTCAATCTATGTAATTTAAAATTTGTATTTACGTATTTTTTATGTATTTTTATGAATTATATTAATTATATATATATATATTATTTTTGTTATTTGAATAAAAATTGAAAAAAAATTGAATTTTTTTTAAAAAAAAAAACCCTTTGGGAAGTCGCAATTTGGAAAGTGGCTTCCTTAAGGAAGTCGCCATTCCAAATGACAACTTGTAACTTAGTGAAAAAAGGGGTATTTAGGTATATAAATTTGAAAAGGGAGGATTTCAGTAATTTTTTTTTTGAAAAAGGGTTATTTAGAAAAAAAAACCCTGATTTTTAAGCCTAGTTTAAATTTAAATTATATGAGCTTTAGTTAATTTTTTTTTATTGATATTTTAACTAAAAGTGGAAGGAACACATTTATTCCTTTAAGTTTTGTTGTCTTTCGGTTCATTTGATTCGAGCTATCGAGTCGAACCGAGTTGCTTGTGAACTTGAATTGAGTAGAGTTCGAGCTGAAAAATAAGTTTGTGACGAATTCGAGTCGAGTTTTGAGTTGAACCAATTCTTATTGAGTCAAGGCAAGTTGAACCTAAGTTTGACTTAGCTCGACTCATTTCCAGTCTTACCAACATAAACACGATAGAAGGGGTTGAGGGAGAGTGGGGTATTAGTGTTCTGAGATGAAGAAGGTTGTATTTTGGCTGCAGCAACATGGTGGAGTTCTTTCCTAGATGCAACTTTGGTTGAAGCACAAGTGATTAAGTGTGTTGTTAGGTTAACAGAGGAGCTTTTGTTTCAGAGGATGGAGATTAAAAGTAATTGTAGTGTCATGATTAAGTGAATTCTAGAGAAGGTTGATCAATTAGGGTGTGTTTGGTTCAGCGGAGGGAAGAGGAGGGGAGATGAGGGAATATAGATGTATTTGGTTCAAAAGAGGGGAGTGTATGAGTTCTAATGCTTTTTGTGTTTGATTCAACAAGAAATGAACAATTTTAAATGATATTTTAGTTATATTGAGTCTCTCCTATCTCCTCCAAATTCCTCAAAATGGAGGGAGAACAAAATGAGTTATAAGAGGAATTTTAGGTCTATCCCCTTCTAAAAATTGAACTAAACACATTTCATTTAAAATATTTCCTC
The DNA here is from genome assembly GCA_037974755.1 of Cicer yamashitae. NCBI lineage: Eukaryota > Viridiplantae > Streptophyta > Magnoliopsida > Fabales > Fabaceae > Cicer > Cicer yamashitae. The sequence continues at coordinate 20,164,257 of JBBPBQ010020323.1, forward strand.
ATTACCTCATCCATTCATCTACCTCCAACCAAATACACCATATTAATTGAGCCTTTTATGTGGGGATATTACATCTAAGGGCCATCGGTTGAATTTTTGTTCTTCTTCCAATGTGTTTTCGCATTGTAATAAGTAAAGAGACCCATTTGCTCCAAGAAAAAGTGTGGTCGGAAGAAATTCCACTTTACTTAGACTCTCTTGTATTTGAGAATGTGTATCATCCCTCTGTTTCTTCATTGATGAGGTATTTTTCAAAACATAAAGACAACTAATAAATTTGCTATTTTTTATATTGTTATTTGTTTCTTTTCTATAATACTTTTTAGAGTCAAAAAAAAGTTTTTAGTCTTTATAAAATTTTGAAAGTTTGTTTTTAATCTCTACGAAATTATTATTTAAGTATTTTTAGTCCATATTAGAATGTCTATATATATTTTTGATTGAGATTTTTTGTAGATATATTAAAAACATTGTAAGAAGTTCATCCACATTAACTCTATTTTTTATTATGTTATTTAATATATTTTTCTCTCTACAATAAATAACTAAAAATGTTATCAACAAATTAATAACTATTATTTTCTGTCATATTGCATTGAACTTTGAATTCCGACTATCAAATAATATTAACAAAATGTAGATATTATTAAGTTAAACTATAATCTTAATTCAAACATGAAATTTAATAATTGTGTGTAAGTTTCTTGAAATAATTATTGCATTTAAAAAAAGAAAGTAGTAATAACAAAATTTTGTTGGAAATGTGAGAATTAAAAATGGACGCCGGACATATTTAATAGCATAATTTTGGTTCATTGATTTTTCCACAAGCGGGTGGGTTCCCCGACTCCAAGATCGAACACTGAACACACAGTCAACGAGTTGGTGCGATCCACATCGGTTCCTCCTTAAATCAGGTAATTATCAAAATTCACCTTTCTCTTATTTTACACTTCAAATTTCATTCACCAATTTAATAACCATTTTCTAGAAACTTCAAAAAAAAAAACTCATTTAATTTTGTTCGTTCACCAACCTTCTAACTAACCAAAATTGAATCATCAATTGTGACTCTATTTTTTGTAGTTATTTAGGTTTTGGGAACTAAGACGCTGTGCTGAAAATTCAGTGGCTTTGGTTTATTGTTAGTGGTTGTTATGGATGCTGTAAATGAAGTTGCGGAACAGGATTTTGCTTCACAGAAGAAGAAGCCACCTTCTGAGGATGAGAAGAGGTAGTTTTTAATTATTATTATTATTGGGTTAATGTATGTTAATCATGAACGATAATTTTTGTGTATAAGTTTTATTTTAAATAAAATGAGTGAAAATGATTATAAGTATAGATAGATTATTTTGGTTTTTTGGTTTTAGTGATTGTTTTTTGAATATTGTTTATTTGGATAATTAAGGAAGAAGAAAATTGTGCCTGGGAGTTTGATGAAAGCTTTGATGAGGCCTGGTGGAGGTGATTCTGGACCTTCAGATGGTGACCAGGTTTGTTTCTGTTCTTTCTAGGTTGTTTAAGACAATGCTGTAAAATAGCGGTGCTATAGCATTATAACAGCGGAATTTGAACAAATCGCTACCGTTCTGCGGTGTGCTGTTTAGTACAAAATATTGTTAAATAGTTGCTATAGCGTCACTATAGCACTGTAGCATAGTGAAATTTGAACAAATCGCCATTTTCCGCAATCTACGATTGACAACACTGGATTAAGATTAACATTTTTTGCAATATATATAGGCAAGCTAGAAATGGTTGGTAATGCACTCAATAAGTGTTAGAGCTGTGTTATTTTGACATAAAATGAGACAATAATTTTTTAGAACAATTTGGATGATTAGTGTAGTTGAAATACGTGGTTAATTACGTTCAGTGGATGATTGATGGATATAACAAGGTGTCACAATTCATTAACTATCAACAAAGCACTATTAACCACAATTTTGAATGTCATAACCACATTTTTCAGGTGGATATTTTAACACAACTTATGGTAAATTGATATCATTTAAATTTGAATTCTTGAAAATCATGTATATTTGAACACAATTTAGATGGTTAGTGAATATATCATGTATATCTGAGCACATGACAATCGTGTTTAAAGAGATTCAAAATCGTGGTTAATTACATTCAGTGGATGTATAATGAGTTGCGATATTTTGTTATATTCATTAACCATCTACCGCGTGTAATTAACCACATATTTGAACAGTGTTAACTATCCAAATGTTGTCAAAATTATGTGCCAAAATATCATTTCTGAATATGTTAATGTGCAATGTATTATATAGTGATTGATGTTCATAGAAATAAATTCAATGTAATATAATACCATGTCTCAGGTTATCTATCATTCCACAATTCGAACTTTGGACGGAGTAGTTGTAGAATCTACCCGGTCGGAACATGGAGGTGAGGTGATTTTAACCTGCACGATAGCCCTTTTTTGTGTCTTTTAATTGAATGAATGTGATAGGTACCCATCAGAATGATGATAGTTAGTTCTGTTAATTGTCTTGCAGTTTCTTCTTAAAAGTGACTGTTTTTTATCATTTGATTTTTGTTATTGCTTACTTTATTTTTATTTGAGAATTGGAATGGATGAAGTACTTCCTTTTAGTCTGATGTCAACTTCTAGAGTGTGTTTAGTTTCATGTTTGTAAAGTTATTCCCTGGAAAGATTTGGGAACACAAAATTCTCGTGTGTGGTGCAATCTTTGAGAAAAATATTTCTATGCATTATTGCTACCTATGAAGTACAAATATTGACACGAACACCAGACACGACATTGGACGTCAACACCAGTAATAATTTGAAAAAATGAATTAATTGAATGTAATCAAAGTGTCGGCGTTGTGTCGGTGTCAGACACACCTTCGATTAGAAGTGTCGGTGCTACAAAGATTGCTACCTATGAACGGAACATTCTCTTGTTTTGCATGCTTTTTATTCCTATGACGAAGAGTGAGTGTCTTACTTTCCCGTGGGAATGTAAGTTTTGTTTAAAAACCCAGAAAACCATAGCTTCCTTATACCACATTCTTTCTTCCATTTTTGAGTCTTTGGTTTTTGTATGAACTAAAGAAATTTCAACAATTTAAAAAAAATATAAAATACAACTAAATGTCTTCCTAAATGTACCTGAGAATAACATAACATTCCTAGTTAGTGTTTTTGGAAAAATTATCTGAAACGAAAGCCCTCTTAGGGATTACAAAAGCTTGACCTGAGTTCCTTCTTTTGAGACATTACTTTCTAATTTCATAGAAAACACCCTATTCTAGAAAATGTTGGAATTTGAAACTGCAGATTTAGTAATTAGGTTTTAAGTAAAGATGGTATTCATGCTGTTTTATTGTCTTGTGCGTTAGACATAATTGATGGGCTAGACAATCGTTTATGTCATTACCACAGGAAAGGGCATTCCCATAAGACATGTATTGGGTAAAAGCAAAATGCTCTTGGGCTTGCTTGAAGGAATTACAACAATGTTGAAGGGTGAAGTGGCAATGGTAACATTATATATAATTTTTTCTTTCTTTCTTATCTATTAATTTTTGCCGGTGACTATGCTGAAGTCATCTTGTATTTATATATAGAATCTTCTTTGGTCTTTATTTACTATGATTTTGAATTATAGATCAACAGCAACATACTATTCTAACGCACTGGTCTTTATTTATGATGATTTTGAACTGAAGGCCATAATTTTGATGAATACTACAACAGAGACAAAATTACTTAATTCATTTGTAGATTTAACAGATTCTTGCTCTATATGTGATGAATTAACAATTAACAATGAAACTGCTATTATTATCATTACCATCATCTATCACCTTTACTATTATAATAAATTAATAACAAACGAGCAGGAAAATTGATTGTTACCTGATACTTCCACTTCGATAATATATTGATAATTTTCCTGAACATTTTAGGGTCTGTTTAGTATAAGGAAACATTTTCTTCTTCCATTTCTTATTTTTCAGTAGTAATTATTATATAAATATCATTTTTGTTTTCATTTGTTGTGTTTTTTTTGAATATTTTATAGGAAATAGTGAAAACACCAGTAATTTCTGTATAAATATTTGAAAACAGAATACAAAACAAAATAAGGTAATAATTTCTACGTTTTAACACAGGAAATATAATCAAAAGCCTTTTTGGCCCTTAGGTTTTTGTGTCCTTGTCTTATTTGGCCACTTCTATCTATGCTTTCTCTTAAGGATTTGAAAGATCATCTTTGGAATGTATTTTATTATCTAAAACATTGATAATTTGAGTGATCAATACTCACAGATAACAGGGGAAAAATGAAAGTCAAATACTACTTTATGATGGGATATGTCAGTGGTTTCTTTTGGGGTATGACTTTGGTGGATCTTTAGTTGGATATTAGGACAATTTTAATCTGATGTCTTTTCATTTTCCTCATTTTCTCTTTCTGTTAGGTGAATATCTTATCCTCTTTGTGATTTTATTTGATTTCATTTTATACTCTAAAGGAGAATGAATATTTGTACTAAAATACTTTTTCTATTAATTTCAGTTCAAGATGAAGCCTCAGTTGCATTATGGTGAGGATGATTGTCCTATTTCTGCTCCTGATGGTTTTCCTAAGGATGATGAACTCCATTTTGAAATTGAGCTGATAGAGTCTTTCAAGGCCAAGGTAAGGATTTAATCTTTGAGTTTCATGTTTTATTCTTTTTGTTAATGTTCTCTATCTGTTTTATCCTGATGAATTTTGGGTTTCACTATACTCTTGGTACATACTAGCTTACCATTATTGATTGGGTTTTAATCATTTCCTGCTTTTGTTTATATTTTCAGGTTATCACTGATGATTTGGAAGTGGTAAAAAAGGTAAAAGCGTCTAGAATGTATTGCTGCATGGTTAATAAATTTATAGTGTTTGTGTTCCCATTATCTTGGATGGCTCTTAAAATGGGAAATGTGAATGTCAGAGCAAAAGAAAAAAAAAGGAAAAGAGTTGTGTTTTGTATATGCATTTTTTTGAACATTGCTTCATCTAGGAAGCCTGAGTGCATTTTTGTGTGGATAAACAATAGTTAGTATATTAGTTGTTTATGTTTGTATTTTCTCCTTCACCTTCACCAGGGTTTGAGCCTTGATCATTTAACCTTTTCAACTCTTAGCTCAAACCATTTGAGCTACCCAGTCTCCCAACCTGATCCTTTAATTATGATATTGTTTTGAAAGAAAATTTATTTTTGCCGTTTCATATCTTGAGAGTTCAATATTTTGAAGTGTAAGTATTGATTGATAGTCTTGTAGATATTCACAAGAAAATTGCCAGGGAAATATGGATTTGTATCAAAGTTTGGCTAAAAAATTTGGCAAAATTTGATGTTACTTTATATATTTTTACATGTGTTTTCGTGCTTATATCTTGCGCTCAACAAGTCATAACTGGAAAGGAGGATTCAATCAGGAATGACATCCCATTTTGTAGAAAGCAAATTTTTCACCAGTAAACTTTCTATTAGTGTAGGTTGTACGTGAAGGGCAGGGTTGGGAATCTCCAAGAGAACCTTATGAAGTGAAGGCTTGGTAAAAACAAATCTTTGTTACCACCTTGTTCATGTAAGGCAGTAAAACGTTTTGATGGAAGTCTCCAATGATTTTTGTGTGGTCATTTCTAGGATTTCAGCGAAGACAGTTGCTGGGAAATTGCTCATGTCACATACAGAAGGAGAGCCATACTTCTTTACCTTTGGAAAATCAGAGGTAGTAAAACCACTTCACTACTTGTTTGTTTTTATAATGATATAATATAATAGTGGAATAACTTGCACCAATTGTTAGCTGGCCACTCTTAGTCTGCCACGTATTTCAGCTATGATCTAAGGCTGTGTTTGTTTCATGGTTTTAAAATTTATTCTCGGGATTAACTTTCCTAAGAATATGATTATGGGAATCCTTTTCCAAGGAAAGGTTAAGAAAAGTGTTTGGATACTAAATTAAAATCTTAGGAATTATTTATGGGTTTAGATTTTTTTTTTTTTAATTTTGGAAAAAAATACTTTGATTTTGAAGTTATGTTCCGGTCAAAAAATACATAAAAGTGATTTTATGTTATGGGGTTGGTTAGTGGATGTAAGTGGGTAAGATAGTATTTCAACATAACAATCGACTCATTTGCTTGAGAATAAAAGTTTCTTGCCATCATCATGTTGGAATAGAAATCCTCCCATCATGTAAAAAAAAACACCCGGGTATAATTAAATCATGGGAATAAATTTTGTAGAAAATATATCTGGATAATATTTCAATAATCAAGATAGTACATGCACTAATTCATTTAATTAGTCTAAACGTACTGGGCCTCATCGATGGGCTAAATAAAATAAATATAAATATATATAAATTATTTACAATAAATTCTTATTACTATATAACAAACATAGGAATATTTAACTCCATTTTATTCCCAGGAATGAATTCTGTAACTCCGAAACAAACTCCCCCTAATATGGTTGTGCTTGTGCCCATACTCTTTATTTCCTGATTCCAGCATGCGAAGTAGCTCCCCCAAAATAAATAAAAATGACAAGAAAGCTATTTATTTCTGGGGCATTGTTGTGTTGGCAATATCTGAAAAAATGCTTTAATATTGAATTGCTTTTTGCCCCTTGCATTTGGTGATTAACCTGCTGATAAACTCAGGTACCTAAAGGTCTTGAAATGGCGATTGGAACAATGGTTCGGGAAGAGAAAGCTGTTATATATGTTACAAGTCAGTATTTAACTGAGTCTCCTCTGATGCCTGTTATAGAAGATTCTGAAGTCCAGTTTGAAGTGGAGCTTGTTCACTTTATTCAAGTGAGTGTGATCTTCCATTCTTCCTCACTAATGAACTTGTTTGCTGTTGTGTCATGTATATATATTGTAAGATATAATATGATGAAGAATGACTTTTTCTCGGCATTCCCCAAATTATTATCTACTTAACTAATTTGCCTGTGGTATTCATTCATTCATTTAACTTTATGTTCTCCATTTTTAACAAATTTCTGACATGTATATAATGTGGTGTTTGTGCATTCTTCAAACGTGGTGTATTAGTTTGTAATTTTTGTATAATAAATAAGCACTGAAAGGTTTTGATGACGGCGCATGGAAAGATACTCCCTGGTGATGGAAAGTCCATTTGGCAATACTATTTTTCAAAACTCAGACATCAATATGGGAGGATATTATTATACAAAAGTAAAATACTAGCAATCAAGTATTAGTATTTATTGAAAGATAAAATACCTTTTAATCTATAAAAGTTACCCGAGTTATGAGGCATTTTAATACAGAAAAATAGGAAAAGACAAAATGATAGAGATATGAATTACTTCTAAAACAAGAAAACTAAGGATAGAATACTGCAGACCATCTAGGTATGCTAACCTCCTTGTCCAAAGGCCCTAAAAAGCTGACTCACCACCGGATGTCCTTTTTCCCTACCTTTCCTTCCTATATCACTGTTTCTAACAGTAACCCTTCCTTCCTACACTCTTCTCCTTGTATCGTAGGCATCATTTTACAACTCACAACCCTCTTCCGCCCCTTACTGACATGTTTCCATGTAGCTAGCATAGGAGCACCTAGCACCTACCCCCCGGGGAAAAAGAAAATAGAGACTATGTGGTTGGTGGTTTTATGTACAGGTTATACTACGTGGCCCTAAACAATCTTGCAGTTCCTAATAACTTCAAATTTTTCATCATTGATGAGCTATTAGATGAGTTGAGGGATGCAATGTTTTTTCTGGATTGGATCCAAAGTTCCGATCAACCTAACTATTAGACACAACTGTTAGAATATTAGACACAACTGTTAGAATATTAGAAAATATTTTATAATATATTTTATATTATATTAGAGTATCTTGAGTTATTTCATAGGATCAATTTATAATTATAGAGATATCTTAGAATATCTTTCATTATTATTATGATTTGTTCCTGATTTAGGATTGAGTCTATGTTTCTCTATAAATAGAGATTAGTATTGAGTCTTTTGTAATCAAGTCAGCATAAAGTTATTATCAATTATATTCAAACTCTTATTATTTTCTCTCTTTCTTTTCTCTAAAATCCCACAACTTCAACATGGTATTTAGAGCCTATTTCGATCCTCCTGGAACAATTTCTCCGTTGTTTCGCTTCCGAGTTCCCAACAGTTAGGGTATATAATCATAGTTTTTCTTTTCCGACGTGATCATTTCTTTTTCAAACCACTTTCGTGACAAATTCTGACACCAGTTTCACTCGTTTCCCGTTCAGTTCACTACTGTAGTCGTCACCGCCATTGTTTCCGGTGACTTTTCCAGCAAATGACCACTCCATCAGTTTCGCCTCTTCCAGCACCGCCGAAAGCCATCACACGCACCCACACGCGCCGCCTCTCTTCACGTGCGTGACGGCACGTCTGACAACCGTTTTAGACGCGGCCGTTTTTATTGAACTCGGCTCGGCCTCATGGTTCCAGATCTCCCCTTACTTTCCAATTTTGATCAACAGAAATATGCGTTCTTGTTCAAACAACCATTATCTCCTGTTTTGGACGCATTTTCTCACTCCGTTGATTGATCATGGCTTCGTTTCGTTAGAGTCACACTGCTTCTTCTTCAGTGTTTGTCATGCAATTTAGTTCTTACTAATAGAATATAACAGTGGCTTCTATTCCCATCGACGATCATTCCGGTGGTGTCCCTTTTCCCATAGATGAATCATATTAGTGATGACTTCTTTTTCCATTAACGGTCATTCTGATAGTGTCTTTTATTTGCATGACTCACACTTTAGCTTGGCAATTTGTCCCAGATGCACTGGCCCCATCTTTGCCCCAGATGTACCGGCCTTGCCTTTCTCTCCCTGAAGCACGCCTCTCTCTCCTTGAAGCAAATTCAAGTTTAAATATTTTGAGTCTCCGATATTATTGGTTTGAAGCTTTCAAATGCAGTTTTTAGAAGAACGGACCTTGCTTTGTTCAATTGCTTGCCATAATTTCTCTCAGGCTGATGATCATTCCGGCTATCTGGCTAGGCTGTATTTATAGCAATTCTCTCCGACTTCACCTGCATCCCTGAGTTGCAATTCCATCTTTTTTTATTATTTTGCGGAGCAAAATATTTTCTTGTAACAAGCTAAGTTTTAGCTCAAGAGAGTGTTAGAATATTAGAAAATATGTTATAATATATTTTATATTATGTTAGAGTATCTTGAATTATTTCCTAGGATCAATTTATAATCATAGAGATATCTTAGAATATCTCTCATTATTATTATGATTTTCTCCTGATTTAGGAATGAGTCTATGTTTCTCTATAAATAGAGATTAGTGTTGAGTCTTATGTAATCAAGTCAGCATAAAGTTATTATCAATAATATTCAAACCCGTATTATTTTCTCTCCTCCTTTTCTCTAAAATCCCACAACTTCAACAACAACTAACAACTTTATCTGTATAGATCCACTGGCCTCCAACAATTGATTCCCCTGGAGGAAGGGGAACAAGGTCCCAAGTTCCACTTCTATGAGGTGCGCACATTTCTTCAACCATAGTCTATCACCACTGAAGCTGAGAAAGAGCTTTATTTGCAGACTTAAGAATAGATACAAAAGACACAAACCGCCACTCAATATGAGAAAGAGCTCCACCTGTAGTCTTACAACATGTGAATCATATTCCTTTTTGGATGCAATAGGAGGCTTAAGTTTCAGAGGTTGAGGACGTGGAGATGGTCGATGATGATAGACTTGCAAAGGACCAGTATGGGTAAGATTGTCTTGAACTTGGGGTATCACAGGTGGAATGTACTTAGCCGAGACAAGAGGAAGAGGTAAAGTGATTGGGATAGACCTAGGCATGGAAGAAGATCTGAAGAAAGGTACTCAGAAGTTAACATCAATTGAGATTTGATACATTCTCATTGTAGGAGAATAATAACAATATCCTTTTTTGGAACCGAGAGTAACCCAAAAAGATATAATTGAGAGACCGAACACAAATTTTCTAGACCTTGATAAGATTACTGACAAACCAAATAGCGTTTTGACTACCATGGCTGAGGTCAATAAAGCACTGTTTTACTTGTCCAGAGTTAATCTTTCTTCATATACTTTGTTTTTAATAAACTTTGAAAGCAATATGAAAATCAGCCAAGTCACTACATTTATGTCATTTTAAGCTTTTTGTACATTAAGTGTGGATTTTCTTTTTACAGACATATATCAATTTTTGTACTTTAATTTCTCTCTTCATAGTCATATTTAGTGGTGTCTGGAACATGTGCTTTTTGTATTTTTAATTATTTTCTTCAACCAAGATGTTGAGCATGTGAAATTGCTTGCTGGTAATAACAGGTGAGGGACGTGCTTGGAGATGGGCGCTTGATAAAACGCCGTATTCGTGATGGCAAAGGTGTGGATTAAGAATATAGAGTTCGTTTTTTTTTTTCCTGATAAATATTAAGAATATAGTTGTTTACTAGAACCCGGTACCATTCTTACAACTTAAAAGGAGTGTATAAATTATGGGAGCCTTTATGATTTCTCTTTAGCAAAAGAAAAATAAAAAGGAAAGAGATTGAAACTAATGTTGTGGGAAATGCCTGGCTCATGCATGAATTATACATTCAATCAATATGAATCTAATTTTGAGTCCTGATTCATTATGATGAATTCCATTCACTGTGATGAATCCCCATTCGTTCTAATGAATCATGACATGAACTTAGTGTAGCCAGCCACTTTTTTTGTCAGTTTTTTATAGCCAGACATTGTTTTTTTTGTCGTTTGATTTATGATTTGCATCTTGAATTACTTTGAGGGTTACTAGATGAGATACTAGCTTATAATTATGCTGTCACTTGTTTTTACTAAAAAATGTCATTTTTTTATTGATAATGACATATGTATCTTACAATTTATAATAAGATTCGATTTACGATTTGGAAGGTATGTCTTCCTATTCAGTATTCACTGTGAATCTCGATTTGATAACCATGGTAGATGCTTTAGTTATACAAAATCAGTTTTTACCTTTTTCTTCTTCAAAGTTTTCATTCTTTTTGTTTTGGTAAAATGCCAATTTTAATCTTATGCTTACAATTACGAAGTTTAAGTACCAGTTGTTTATTTATGTTCAAAGTTTTTTTATGATGTATTTTTTTTGTAATAAATAGGTGATTTTCCAATGGATTGCCCCCTTCATGACAGTCTACTTCGTGTTCATTACAAGGGCACTGTTCTCAATGAAGAAAAGGCGGTGTTCTATGACACAAGAGTTGATAACGATGGTCAACCATTGGAATTCTGTTCTGGAGAAGGGCTTGTGAGTTTACAATTTAAGCATAAATAAACTGAAGTTCCATTGTTTAATGTTATTGTTTATTTTATTAAAGGTTTTGCATCTAAAAATTCCATGTGTAATTGTTTATTTAAAATGCATGCCCTTTCATTTTCAAGCTCTTCATGCAAATACATGAACATTTGCACTGGAATCTCATTTTTATTTTTCTGTTCAGGTACCACAAGGATTTGAAATGTGTGTTCGTCTGATGCTACCAGGAGAGATGGCTCTTGTAACATGTCCGCCAGACTATGCTTATGATAACTTTCTAAGGTTGGTGATGAAAATATTGGTTTCTTAAAGCATTTTAGTGCTAGCAATCCCTAATTGAATATGTTCTTTATGTCAAAACTCACTGTCATTCTGTTCTATGATGCTTCGTGATATTATTGCCATGCTTCCTTTTTTATCAGGCCTTCAAAGGTCCCTGAGGGTGCTCATATTCAATGGGAAATTGAGCTTCTATCTTTTGAAATGCCTAAGGTAATTCGAAAAAATATTTTAGTTAAATTGTAGTTGTTTACGATAGTAGATGCAAAATTATATGTGGCAATTATTGGACCAACAACAATGCTGTGGTATTGAACGTTTAGTGAAGTACTGACAATAGCAAAAGTTTGGCCGACATTAGAATGTTGAAATGTTATGTTTGCATTGGTTTTTAAATTATTTTGTTTTTTTTTTTTGTTGAGTTAGGATTCCTTAAAAATATTCTCTTATGAGATAGATTTCAAGTTTAGATGAAGTACAATTGTTCTATGATTTTGATCCCTGTAAAGTATATGAAACAGCAGGTAATTAATGTGGGATTTCATATTTTCTTCTGCAAACAATAATTAGCTTAAACAACTTGATAACTCCCAATCCCTTTCGGCTTCTATTATACATGTTTTGTGAACTCATTCATGTGCCTGATGCATTGTGGACTTAATCCCTATTACAGGACTGGACAGGATTGAACTTCCAAAGTATAATGAACGAAGCTGAAAATATCAGAAACACGGTATGCAAATGAACCTGCACAATTTTCTACATATGTTTGGTTTTCAGCTTGCTATTACTGGTCTTTTGGTGGTACAAGACAGATTGGCTTATGTGTGTTTTGAGCACAATATGGGACAAGGAACTAATATGCTATTCCTGTTGAAAATAAGCTTTGAATTGTGTACAAATAGCATATTAACTCTAATGGAGAGATATCACCTTTCTGATCAAGCAATGAAATAGTTTCTTGACTTCGTAGTAGTCCCTTTCTTTTAGTGTTTAATTATAATAAATACAAATTATACACCAGTTTCAATTGGCTATCAGAATCTCTCATGCTGTATTTCTTTTCAGGGTAACAGGTTATTCAAAGAGGGAAAATATGAGCTTGCAAAGGCAAAATATGATAAGGTATTCATCATTCTTTCTTGGGCATGTGTTCATATTTTTATTGCAGAGGTTTCAGAATTTTTAGATGGAGCAGTTCTAGATGCTTCTGCATCATGATAGAAACTATCTGTTTAAATCCCACAGAGACTAGATATATAATCAAATTAGTCTGTATAAGGCCTTGAGCAATCCTCACCTACGGAGCTAACTTTTAGGATTGAGTTTGGCTATTGTACTAGAGCCTATCCTTAATAATGTTATTTGGACACCGGTATTTGTCGACACCTGAAATGTCCAATCCTGAACGTGAGGGTATTGGGTCACCCATATTTGTTCATATGCTTCAGATGTCCAATCTTTAGCATGAGGGGGTGTTTAGATCCAACATTGACTATAGATATGGCCAAATTAGTTTATGTAAGTGTTTATTGGAAGGATTGAATTTATACTTAGATTGGAGTTTTGTTGTACATTCCATGATGATCACTTGGATTTTTGTTTTTGGCCATGAATCTCTCGCTGTAACATCGATCTTATTAACATTATGTGGTAGTTGGCAACAGGTTCTTCGAGAATTTAATCATGTCAATCCACAAGATGACGAGGAAGGAAAAGTTTTTGCAGATACACGCGTAAGTGATCTGATGTGTCTCACCCAATATATATTTTAATAATATTCTTGACAGGGGAAGCATATTTACATTAACTTATGACTGGTAGATTGATTTCAGTCATACTAAATTTCTCTCTCTCTCTCTCTCTCTTTCATGATTGAAGAATTTGCTACACCTGAATGTTGCTGCATGCTATCTAAAGCTGGGAGAATGTAGAAAGTCCATTGAGACTTGCAATAAGGTGTGTTTGATTTGATGGCCTCAGCTATCACCTAGCCTTTATTTATTTCATTGGAATAAAGTTAATAAACAGAATAACATATAGAAATAATTGGGTTTTCTACTTCAAATTTGTAGATTTTTCATTGGCGATGCAAGTTTTTTATTTTATCTATGATTAAAAAGTTTTTATTTTATCGATGATTTAATCATGCACAATCTGGTTTTCTAGATTTCATTACTATTCCTCATTGAGATATTTGATAAGGCCTTGTTAACATTATGAATTCAATAAAGAGAAAAAAAGGAAGAACAAAAGGAGGCTAAGGTTCCAATCAAAATGACAAAAGTTGTGAATATAAAGGTTACAAAGAGGACAATAAAGCAAAGCATAAAAGGAATACTCGACCAACTTAGAAATATAAAAAGCTCAATAGCATATGTCCAATAAACTATTATCTAACAGGGCTAAAACTTAAAAGGAATTACTCTTTGTTCTCTAATTTGGTAATTACTGTAGAAACTAATAGTGATTACTCCCTCCATTCTAGAACTTTGGAATTCAAGGTATTTGCACATATTTTTAAGAATCACTTAATTGACGTGTATTCATTAATGCTTTACAATATCTATAAATATCTCATAAATAATCTTTTAAAAAGAAAATGATGTTAATTATATTTGTGTTACATATGGAAGAGATATGTCACATGTCTTGGGTTTTTAAAACACCCAACATTTTGAACCAAAATTAAAATGGTTAAACAAACGAAGTTTCAGAATGGAGGGAATATATTTTTGTATTCTGAATTTCTGATTTTGAAGAATTACAATGATCAATGCTTGGTATATTAAGGCTCATGCTGTAGAAATAACTTCTAACTGAAGTTATTGTCTACTAACTGATTTGATTATAGTTACTTACGGTGATGGGGACATTCCAAAAACATCTAGACTAGAGAGTAGAATAATCAAGGACTGTGTAAGGATAAAATGTTCACAGGCTGTTTACTAAAAACTGGATATGAGGACCAATTGGTTACAGCTAAAGAAAGAAATTTCAGTGCATTTTAGCATTGTAGGCCATGGGGTTACCCATGGTCCTAAGGATTTTGGAGCTCCGGTGCCATGAGAGTGTATTTTTTGATGATTTGTAAGGAGGAGCATGTGCTCTTAAATAGATTATTACAAAATAATCTAGAAAAGGACACTCCTAACTGCTGCCCTTTGTTTTTCTGATAATTATAGGTCCATGATTCCTATCAAATATACAAAATTAAACAGCTATTAAATATCTAATTATGGGATTCAGTCCATTCTATACAAGGAAATATTCTGTACATTTGGATTATGACAGTTCCATATCCTAAGTTTTCTTGTCTTCACACGTTCTTTAATTAATCGTTCAGGTTCTAGAAGCAAATCCTGCGCACGTCAAGGGTCTTTATCGTCGTGGAATGGCCTACATGGCTGCTGGAGATTTTGAAGAAGCAAGGGGTGATTTCAAAATGGTAAAAGCCTTCACACTCAATTTTCTTTAGAAAATAAGCTATAATGTCATCCATTTCTGAAGTCAATTGTGTGCTATTTTAGATGATGAAAGTCGATAAATCAACTGAATCAGATGCAACTGCAGCTCTTTCAAAACTGAAGCAGAAAGAGCAGGTGTGCTTGAAATTACCCATCAGTTATTCTTTTGTATGCTTGAGATGTCACAGAAGGAAACACTTAGGGCCTGTTTGATTATACTATTTTAAAAATAGTTTTCTGTTTATAAAAGTTAACAAAGAACAAAATTTGTTTGTTCTTTTGTTTTTTTCAAACAGAAAACTGTTTTTGAAAAACTAATCAAACATACCCTAAAACTTTTCTTACACAAATACCATTTCATTTGTAGGAAGTTGAGAAGAAAGATCGGAAACAATTTAAAGGCCTATTTGACAAGAAGCCCGGAGAAATTGCAGAAGTTAAAGTGAATGAAGATGGAGATCAGGTCCCAAATGAAAGCCCAAAAGATGGTGAGGTGCAGGGGGACTCATCAGATGGAACGAATTCAGAGGATTCACATGAAGCTGCGCCTGATGAATATCGAAGGGGTTGGTTCTCTCTCTTTTGGCCTACCGGTAGTAGACTTTTTTCATCTCTTGGGATTCAAAGATGTGCCATACTATAAAATCAAAGGATGTAGTAGTTATCTATAATTCAATTTTCATATGGAGGCATCCAGATCACTGTACTACCTGGGTTTTTGGAGAGTTCAGACATGTTATCAGGAATAATTTTTTGTTCAGTTTTATAGTATTATTTTATACACTTGTAATATTTATTAAAAGAGAGTTGTATGCATAATAGGAAATAGCAGAAAGTGACCAAAATGAAGCAGTTGTTAAAAGTGCTACAATATCCATGAGTTGTGTTTTACTTGTAGGTTTCACGATTCAGTGAGTTAAAGTGAAAGCTTAGTAATTTTCAACGGTATGTATTATGTTTAAATAAATGTAGCATCAAGGTTAGCCTTTTCTTTTTCAATTGATTCATCTGCCATAAACAATAATATAAAAGAAATCTTGTTCAAACAATATATATGCAACAAGGCTTAGCATAGACATGAATTCTATGTGATAAAGAAGCACAAAGTCATTAACACAAATAAATCGACATCATTATATTAAGGTCAGACAATTCACATTTTAAACTTAAAATATGAATAGTTTTTTCCTTGGTCCAACGATATCAAATTTTTGGCTTGACCAATTACATGATTCTTTGACCGCATGAAACTTAATCTCTTATCAACACTCATATGGAGGACTCATTCTTTTTTTCTTTGTTGACAACATAAATATCATGACACTTGGCTAAGAAGAAACCGAAGGTATGACCAACAACAGCAGCTATGAAGATTCCCAAATTGAAGGACATAACAGCAAGCATGATCAAGTAAAGAAAACTAATGCGAAAGAAGTATATGGTAGCTTGAATCAACCCTCCTTTGATGTGATTTGTCCCTTGCTTGAAGGTTGGTTTGTTTGACAAAATCTCAGCAACCATTGCAAGGAAAAACACAAACCAGCAAGATAAGAAATACATGCCAACATTGTGGTTAGGCCAACTAGGGAAAAGTAATATAGCATCTTTTCCCCAATAGAGGCTCATATGCATCTCCATGCTCTTCTTCATATTCATCATTTTCCTTGATTGAGTAAGAAATTGAGGCTATAGGGTTGCTCTGTTTTCTAGCTGAATTTATAAGACATATAATAATAATAATAATAATGTTAAATTACGGTTCAATAAATTTTTAGTCCTTATCAAATTTTAAAACTTTGTTTTTAGTGTATGTAAAGAAAATTATATTTTTTAGTTACAAAATTCTGGTGCAAACAGTTTTAATCTTTATTAAAATAAAAAACGTTTAATTTTTTTTTAATTTTAAATGCTTTTTTGTAAGCATGTTTTGAAAATTATAAATATTTTTTTACTAAATTTAGAATTTTTGAACTTGAGATGAATTAAATATGATTTTTTTAATGTCATAAACTTAACATAAAAATAACGATAATATGGACTTAGAAATCAAAATTTGAACTGATTTTTCAAAGGAATTTTTTATAATATGATAAACATGAATAGAAAAATAAGCATTCAAAAATATATATTCACGTTTTAATAGAAACTAACATTGTTTACGTACTAATTTTCTAAGTATTAAAAACAACATTTTGAAATCCTATACAAAGATGAATCTAATGATTATAATAATAATAAAGAAGAAGAAGAATTTCTAGGAGATTGACTATGAGAACTCATAAAAAGGCATTTGTTTTTATTTGTTAATTAGATAAATTATAACTTTGCCAAAAATTCTATTGATGGAATGTCATATCATTCAAAATTATTGATTTATGTAATGATAAATATTGTACTCTTGTATTCACCTAATTTTCCCTTGTAATTAACCTATGGTATTATTGAAAAGGCAATTTAGTTTGACAGATTTCTTAATTTTTTTTGAAGTTATTAGTCAAGATACACAATGTCTAGAGTGGAATAAATAATAAATACTACGTGTATGGTCTTTTCATAAATAAGATGGGCGAATAAAAGTTGATTTTGACTCTGTTTGATAAAAACTAAACTATAAGATAGTTTATTTAAAATTTTAGATATTAGGTTTAGTTATTCTGCAGGTCTCTAAACTAAAAAATTATAATAAAATCTCTGAATTAATATATATTTTGTAGTTAGGTTTTTCTGTTATATTATTGTTAGTCAACTGTTAGTGAACCTTATATGTAAATGCCTTTTTTTTTTAAAAAAAAGGATAATAACTTTTTTGTTTTATTAATCTAAGAAATATTAATCTAAGTGACACTAGAGGTCATTTAGTACCTTAAATTTTATAAGACTAAACTCTTAACTATGAACTAATACCTCAAGTATAAGAACCTAATTACAACAATTATATGCAAGGACCTAATTACAACAATTATATTAGTTTGAGAATCCAATTACAATTATTTTAGTCTAAGGGCCTAGTTAAAAGTTCTCAAATAGTTTAGGGACCTACATTATAATATATAAGAGAGATTATCTCATTTCTCTACCACTAACAAATGTCAATATTGTTAGGATGACATATTGTTAGGTTGGGTACCATATTTTGACTCTCTCTTATCTCTCTCCCAACCCTCTCTATCTTCTCTCAACTATATATATATTTTTATCTCTCTCTTCTATCTGGTCCTTTCATTAGTTTGACTAACGGTTGGTTAATGTCAAAGTAACAACGGAATTTATTTACAAAATGTATTAGTTTAAGGATTTGATTACAATGTTTTTTAGTTTAGGAATTTATTTAAAAATTTTCAAATAGTTTAGGACCTACAAAATAATTAAACCTATAAATTATAGGTTTAGTCCTTACAATATATTATTTTTAATTGAGCACCTGAAAAAATATTTTAGTGAGGTCTAGGTAGACTTTAAGAATTTGTGGGTAATTTAACCATCATCTAAAAAAATTCACCGGTAGCTACAAACTCATGTTTACTGTACTAACAAATTGACTTATGTGGCACATTTTTATTGGATGTTGACCCACAATTTTTTAAAGGTCACCTAAAAACAATCATATATTTTTGTTTTTATTTGCTACAAATATTCCCTTTTTGTTTTTTATCATTGATATTTTTTTTCATCTATACAAATATATTATTTATTTATTTATTTTTACTCTATGAAAATACTGTTTTAGTCTTATCTAAGAGAACAAAAATTAAATATTCTATATATTATAGAGATTAATTCTAATATACGAATAAATTTTGATGGTATTAAGAACAAAATCTTAAAGACAAAAAAAAAAAAAAAAAAAAAAAAGTGTATACTTGTATGGAGACTAAAAAAAAATCTTATATTTGCAGGATCAAATATTTTGAAATAGGTATCCTTTCAATAGTTTTACTTATTTTAAGTTATTAACCATATTAAAAATTTGAATATTATTATTCACCGAAACAAGATATTACATTTGATTCAATGGCTACTTTAATGCCCATGGCACATGCCTCATATTCTGCAATATTGTTTGTGCAATTAAAACACAATCTAACCGTAAATGGAGTGAACAGGTTCTCTGGGGAAGCACCATCTAACAACAACGTCCATTTTTCTTTATCAGATGATTCAGTCTCTTCAAATAAAGTCATTATGCCTTCATTGGAGAATTCAAACTGCATTGATTAATAATCTTCTACAGGTTGTTGGCCAAATACTCTGCTAATGCGCTTCTTTTGATAGCCTTCTGTGTAACATACACCAAGTCGTATTCTGATAATAACATATGTCAATGGGCAATCCTTCCAGTAAGAGCAGGTTTCTCAAAGATGTACTTAATTGGGTCCATTTTAGACACCAACCAAGTTGTATGACATACCATGTATTGCCTCAACCGATGAGCAACCCATGCTAATGTACCACATGTCTGTTCAAGTAGTGAATACCTTGTTTCACAACTAGTGAACATTTTGCTCAAATAATAAATAGCATACTCTTTCTTACTAGATTCACCATGTTGCCCTAGTAGACAACCCATTGACTTGCAAGTACTGTTAAGTACATAATAAGTGGTTTCCTAGGAATAGGAGGCACCAAGATTTAAGGTTTTGACAAGTACTGCTTAATCTTCTCAAAAGCTTTTTGACAATTCTCATTCCATTCAACCTTTTGGTCTTTGCGCAACAACTTGAAAATTGGCCGCATGTAGCGGTGAAATGTGATATGTACCTGACAATGTAATTCAATCTACCCAAGTAACTTGCATGATCTCACACCAAAAGTGCATTTAGCAGGATTTAAACGGAGTCTGAGTTTTCTTAATCGCACAAATAATTTTGAAGGTTAACAACATGGTCTGTTCGAGACTTTGCAATCATATCGTCCACGTAAACCTCAATCTCCTTATGCATCATGTCATGAAACAAAGTTACCATTGCTCTTTGATAGGTCGCCCCAGCATTCTTTAATCCAAATGGCATCACTTTATAGTTGAAAGTTCCCCATTGTGTGATGAATGTAGTTTTCTCCATATCCTCGGGAGCCATCTTGATTTGATTGTACCCTGAGAAACCATCCATGAAGGAGAAAAGAGAATATTGAGCAGTGCTATCCACTAGGACATCAATATGTGGCAAAAGGAAATCATCTTTAGGACTAGCTTTATTGAAATCCCGATAATCAACAAAAATTCGAACCTTTCCATCCTTTTTTGGAACTGGGACAATATTAGCAACCCATTGAGGATATTTTGCCACTGCTAAGAAACCAACATCAAATTGCTTCTTGGCATCTTCTCTAATTTAAGTGACATATCATGCCTCAGCCTCATTTAATTGGAGCACATTCATGCTTGAGCGGTAGCTTGTGTTTAACTATGTTAGTTTCTAGCCTAGGCATATCCTGATATGACCATGCAAAGACGTCCACATAGTCAAATAAAAGTTTAATCAACTTTTCTGGTTCACTTTCTTTCATAAACATACTGATTTTAATTTCTTTCTTATCATATTCAGTCCCCAAATTGATCACTTCAACAAGTTCTTGATAGGGCTGGATTATCTTAGCTTCCTATTCCATTAGCCTTTCTAGTTCTAGAAGAGGTTCACAATTGTCTTCACAATCCTCATTAGTGTGATTAATTGGCATTCAAATATGAATAAAGATTGCCATTTCAAGAAAAAGAAAAGAAAAAAAAGAAACGGTTAGAGAATTCAAAAAGGCATTTATTGATAATAAGTACGGAATTGAAATACATGCACCCTAATTAGTTATCCTTATAGCCTTGGGTAGAGCAAAAGGAGTTGAAATACATAATTACTTTGAACATGAATTAACAAACACGGGAAACTCGATGATCTTCCAATTGTTGAGACTAATGTTCGGAATACAAGGTACACTAATTTGAGAGTATCATTACAACATGATCTTCTTCTGCAACAGCCATCTGGTCAACATATATTATTCTGGCACTTTGAAAGGTCTGGTGAATGTCACAAAGAGGAATCTTCTATGAATTCGATGCCTGGTTTTCCAGACGAGCCATCCTGATTTCCCTTTTTTTCTTTCATAACCCTTTCCTTATCAACTTTGGTAGGTACATATCCCAACTCGTACCTATCGTTCTTTTGTGGTAGTTCTAACAGCTTCCTCAACTTAACAAAAACACCTCATTCCAACCTGGTTTTGGTAGACTTCAATGATGTGGTAGATAGTTTTGCTTCCTTTAAGCAAGACCCTTCACCCATGGAGACAACATTAACAATTTCTAATGCTTGAAATGAAGTCTCTATGGCTTCCTCCATGTCTTCGATGTAGCCAATATAAGATAGATGACTCACTATCATATCTTATTCCCCATATATTATTACCAACTTATTGTTCACTATCAACTTTAGCTTTTGATGGAGAGTGGATGTCACTGCTCCAACAACATGAATCCACGACCTCCCTAAAAGGCAAATGTACGCCGGTTTAATATCCATCACTTGGAAGGTTATTCCAAAGTTATAGGGTCCGATTTGAATCGGCAGGTCAATCTGACCAACAACTTGTCTTCTGGATCCATCAAACGCTTTCACCACCATAGCACTCGGCTTCAAACAAGCTCCATCAACAAATAGTTTTGATAGTGTTGATTTCGGCATCACATTTAATGATGAACCATTATCAACTAGCACTCGTGCAAGAATATGATCATGACACCTCACAGAGATGTGTATTGCTTTATTATGCCTTGTCCCTTCGCTGGTAATTCGCCATTGCTTAAAATCAAGCCGTTACTGGCGGTGATATTACCGACAACTCCATCAAACAAGTCGACAGTGATATCATGAGTAACATAGGCCTCGTTTAAAACTTTCATCAGTGCTCTTCTATGCGCTTCAGAGTTTAATAACAAAGAAAGAACATATATCTTGGAAGGGGTTTGATTTAGTTGATCTACCACCTTATACTCAATTTGCTTGATAAACTTCAAAAATTCGTTAGCTTCTTCTTCTAGCATTGACTTTTTGCAAGTCTCTGGCCCTTTTATAGCATGATTCGTAACTTCTTTCCCTTTTCCTCCATGGGCCTCATTTTCCTTAGGTTGTCCTAGTACCACCTTGGTGTTTTTGTAAGGAAAATGGGTTGGTGCTTGGACAATTATTGCATTTGGCCTGCTAGGAGTTGGCTTAAGATTTTCTTTCATATAGAGGATTTCCAATGGTCTTTGGAAAGATCTACTATTTTCCATATATGGCTCTATGGTCAAAACATGATCATCTTTTGCACATTGGTCTATCTTACTTGTGTATTTCCTTTCTTTCTTAATGTTTTGTTTCTCTTCCACCCCTTACTCTCTTTAATTTTTTCTATATTTTATCTTTAGTACAAAAAAACTTCTCCCCTTTGATAATTTTTGTTCTCAATTTATAGACTTAGATGATGAATGTGTATGTTCATAAAATAAATTTGAGCAAGTAGTTTATCTTTTTTGTTGAATTTACAAATAGTAAAAATAATAACCTTTATTAGGTTAAAAAAAAAAAAACGGGAGTGGGACACTACTGCGTACAGGAAGTGTTTGAAGTTGTTTGCGGTTTTTGCTTGCATGTTAGAAGAAAAAAAGTGGTAAGGAAGTAAACGTGTAAAACATCTTTTCTTTGTTTTTTTTGTTGTTAAATGTAATGTAACCGAAACCTATTGGACTAGATTTATAAAATGATAATTTTAGACTTAATAATAATAAGTGCAAAATGTTTATTAAACATATTATTACTTATTATTATTGAAATTATTTTTAATTGATCGGACAAAATTGGAGTACCAGAGTGATCCACCTTAGGATTTGCCATATATAATACTGATATTCAATCTAAAAAATAGCTAATTGAACTACTCGGATATTGCAATAGATATTGGGGTAGAAGTAGCCTAGCGCTAGACACACACCTTTGAGGAATTTCATATTGAACTCGAACCTATGCATATTAATATTTTTGCAATTATCAATTGAGATCCACTTACATGGGACGATGAGTAAAAAAAAATTTTGTTAGTTCATTTTTTTAAAAATATATATCCATTCAAAATGAAAATAGTGGTGTATATTACAATTCTAAATAGAAATCATAAAATAAGATAAAAATAAAGAAAAATATATTGAATAAAGACAAAATTATTCAAGTATATCAAATAATATATAAAATTTATATAGTCAATGAAAAACACAGCTGGTTAATATAGTTAACTATACTAATTAATTAACTAACTATTTTTTATTTTTTATTTTTTTTTCTAAATATTGACTAACTATTGTATTTAACTTGTATAAATTAACAGTATATCTAATGGTATACATCTATTTGTACGGAACAATCACATAACAATCAGAAAAAACATTCTAGAAGTTCTCATAAGAATCCAGGGAAGTTACCTGCTCATTGACCTCCCAATCAAGGAATGCAGGGTTCCTCACAATATCAACAAGCAACTCCACCATTTCAGGAACATATGTCTTCCAAAGCATCAAAAGTGTAACCCACTTGCTTCTAGAAGCCGAGGCCTGCACATTGCCACCAATTGCCTCCACCTCACGGACCACTCGAAAATCACTCCTGTTTGTAGTGGTCTGGAAGGCCATCCGTTCAAGCAGGTGTGTAGTTCCAAAAGTTAATGGGGTCTCATAGATTGAACCACAATCTACATATAGACCTATCGAGGCGGTAGGAATCTTAAAAACAAGAATGATGTCTGCCAATACTTTAAAACTTCAGAATTTTAGCGAACACATTAATGCACATATCAGATAATACATGTCAAAGAACGACAATTATTACCTCAGTTCCTAATTATAAGCACCCTCTCAAAAAATTGTCCCTTAATATAAGTCTGATTTCCAATTACTAGATGCATTTTCTAAATATATCTCTTATTAATACGACTAAGTACTGAGGAATATGTTTAATAGTATACATAGTAATGCTATTCCTATGAGCAGGTAAATTTAAGGCTTAATTAATCTTTTGGTCTCTTATCTTTTTTTTGGATTTCATTTTGGTCCTTTATTTAATTTTCGTTTCGTTTTAGTCCTCACTTTGCTTTCGTCAGCTACATTAGTCATTTCCGTCAGTTTTATTGAAAAAAATGTTAAGTCTATTGACTGAGTTGTATGAGTGTCACTTTTGGTGTGCTGATTGAGTTATATAAGTACCCATTTAAAATTCAAATTAGGGTTTCAGACTCATTTTTCTTTCTTCTTCATATGACCCATCTTCTTCTAAAAAAGAGCTTGGATGTTGGTAAACCTTATTCATCTGGATCATGTAAATCACCAAATATGCAACTTTTTCTTTTGAACAAATTAAAATATGCTTGAGATGTAACAAATTTTTTAATGATTATGTTGCAGGATGTAAATGAGAAACTATTGTATGATACTTTCAGTGCATTGGAGTTATTGTTAATGGTCCAAATTTTTACTCTTCTAATTTCTTTAATCACATCTAATAGTATCATTTAAGTAAAAGTATTCGGCTAGCGGCAATGGCTAATGCTTTTTAGAAGAAGAAGGAAAGAGGAGAAAAAAAGGAGGAGGAGAAATGACTCTCAAACCTTAATTTTGGATTTTGAATTGGTGACTCATACAATCCAGTCACACTCATCCAATTCAGGCAATAGATTTAACGTTTTATTGAATAAAACTGACGGAAATGACTAATGTGTTTGACAAAAACAAAATTGAAGATCAAAACAAAACAAAAATTAATTAAGAGGACAAAATGAAACCCGAAAAAACATGAAGGACAAAAAAAGCTAATTAAACCTATATTTAGCTGCCAATTACAATTGCAATTACTGGCCAAAGTGTAACATCATGATTCATGACGATGAGGAAGTAAATTTGGCATCAATTGGATGGAGGTGCGAGTCCACATTCATCTGACGTATTATTAATTAATTTTCCTTGAATATAGTTGGAGTATGAACTATGAACAAGAGGACATCAGGAGTGTTACTGAGTTCTCTTGTTCTCTCCTCTCCAAGTGGGAAGCCATTCCACTAATTAAGTTAATGCGACCACTAAATTGGTGCTAATGACGTAGCTAATTAATAATTAAGTTTAATTTGCACCACTTTGGTATATTCCTTCACTAAACAAAACATGAAATTAA
Source organism: Cicer yamashitae (assembly GCA_037974755.1). NCBI lineage: Eukaryota > Viridiplantae > Streptophyta > Magnoliopsida > Fabales > Fabaceae > Cicer > Cicer yamashitae. The sequence continues at coordinate 20,189,564 of JBBPBQ010020323.1, forward strand.
GCAACTTATAATAATGTGTATAAATATGTGCCATTTATACCTGCAATGCTCATTAACAGCTTAATCAAAAATTCATTGAGTATATGAGTATGATGGCTTCAACTCAGAAATTGTCATTTTCTGTTGTTTCGATTTTAGTTGTTTTCTTGTTGGCGACGTGAGAAGTGAACTCTCAAAAAACGGTTTCTTTTGACTTTCCAAAGTTCTTTCCTGGTCAATCTGGTATGATCATGCAAGGTAAGGCTGAGATTTTTCCGAATGGGATATTGGCACTCACCAATCCTGCTGAAGAATGGACTCCTGGTCGGGTATTGTATGCAACACCGGTGCCTATTTGGGATAGTGCTAGTGGACATGTTGCTAGTTTTGTTGCTTCCTTCTCTTTCATTGTTGAGGACTTTAGAGATTTTAAGCCAGCTGATGGTATTGTCTTCTTTCTTGCACCTGTAGACACCATCATTCCTACCAACTCTAATGGTGGACAACTTGGATTAGTTGATGCAAACAATGCTTTCAATCGTTTTGTTGGTGTAGAGTTTGACAATTTTATCAATCAGTGGGATCCCAATTATGCACATATTGGAATCGATGTTAACTCTTTAATTTCCTCCAAGACAACAACATGGAATAGAGTGAGTGGATCATTAGTTAAAGTAAGTATAATCTATGACTCTCTGTCTAATACGTTGAGTGTTGCTGCCGCAAATGAAAATGGTCAAATTTCTACTGTTGCTCAAGTTGTTGATTTGAAAGCTGTGCTCCCAGAGAATGTTAGGGTTGGTATATCCGCTACCACAACATCAGGTGGCCGTCAAACTCAACATATCCATTCATGGTCTTTCACTTCAACCTTGGCATGATTTGGTTTCGTAATAATGTTTGTATGCATGGAAGTTATCATAATAACTAGTATGGCTAAACAAGGACCATGCTTAATTATTGTACTATATGTGTAAGTTTAACTCTCAATAAAGACCATGCTTAAGCTTATGTTACCTAAACCCATGTAGTTGGGAGTAAGAATATATATATATAGTTTAATTGTCGTGTATTTATTTTTAGTATAAAAAGTATTACACTCTCAGCGCATCACAACCGTTCATAGATATGACTTTAGATGTGATTGTGGTAAAAATTAAAACATTTCTAATAATCTAACAACTAGATACTAACCCGCGCGTTGCGCAGGTATATTTTAATTAATTTAATTTAAGTGGAATTTTAAAAAAATCAATATGAAGTTTCATGTCTCAATTGTCAAATGATTATTGATATAATAGTTATATCAATAATATATATTAAATTTTATCAATATGAATGTTGGGGTAAGCAAGAGAGACATATGTACTCTCAATTCAGAAGAAGTTGAAGAAATACAATTTATAGCAATTAAATAGATGGCAGATAGAGGCAAAAATGTGAAGTTGATCAATCGAGACAAAAAAAAAAGATGACAGGTAGAGGCGAAAATGTGAAATTGATTAATGTGGAATTCATTTGAAAGATGTGGGGCAAAAGTTATGAAATAATAATGTGACGTTATGCAATAATAATGTGGGATTAATTTAGAAAATTTTGTGTAGACGTTATGAAATAAAATTTAATAGGAGATATAGTATAAGATAGTTGATGGTGTATAGAATTTGTGGAAAATGAAAAAGTAGCAAAAAAGATTAATCATATTTTTGGTGAAGTGGCCTAAATTCGATTTCGTGGCATTCGACCGATGACATGCCAACATATGGTGTTGGAGTTATTTTTTAATATATTATAATAGATAGATAATAGATTGTACCAATGTGATTTGTAGAAAAGAAGTAATTTATTGGATAATTGAAATTAAGAGATAGACTCAATTGATTTACAATTGAGTTACAAAAAGTATTACTTTATTGTTGAAACTAAAAATTATTAAACTGAATTTTAATTTTTTCAATATTTTTTGGATTTTTTTGGGTTGATCAATTTTATTACACCTCCCGATTGTTTTTCTTTTGGCTTCTTTTTTTTTGTTCTCCTTAACGTATGTAAAATGATGGGCTCTTCGTCGGATGATGTAATATTCTCGACCATAATCTTCTTCTTTTTTGTAACCGTTGTCTTGATTGTGTCTTCATTTGAAGATGATATCTGAATGTTTTTATTGCTCTGTTGTACCTTGATTTTTCCTTTTGATAATGGGTTGTCAGCCTTGTCCTGATCATTATCCTCATCTCCATACTTCACTTCTTCATGTATTTTACATTTTTGTTTTATATCCTCTTTGTCATTTGAGTTAGACTTTGCCGGTTGCGGTGAGTTGGGTTCCTAGTTATTGAAAGAGAATACAATGACATTAATTGTCCATAAAAAAGTGTTTTTTCATAGTTATTGGAAGAAATAAAATGCCAATAATTGCCCATAAAAAAGTGTTTTTTTTTTTAAATTGTGTAAATGTTATACCTGTTTGATGTGGGTACTATTTGTTGGATCGGGGAAAATGTTGGTCGGGACAAAAGTTCTTGTGATTGTGTATGTTTGCGATTCTTCTTTCAAGTTCTTGTCTGACAACCGTATTTCAAAAATGAGCTTGCGGTTACACAAATTTTGTAGAGTGGATGGTCTGTCTATATTGTCAAATTTCTCCAAAAGTTGAGTTGCTGTAGTGTTGAGGAGTTTTTGAGCTTCTTTATCAAACATAATAAATGTTGTTGTTGCTGTTTCATCTGACACTCTCAATTGAATCTTGAACCTATCAAAAATAATGTAATAGTTATGAGTTAAAGAAAATGAAGGTGGGGAAAGTAAAATTTTATGTGATACCTTGGTGCAGGGTACTTTGATGTCATGTCACATGAAGGACAATTATATTGTTGGCCTTGTTGAGTTAATTTTGTCAGACAGTTTTCACATCCAATGTAATTTCATCCAAATTTGTAATGAATTTCATTGATAGTTGCACAGATTGTGAATACCCTTTCCTGTATTTTTGATAAATTATATATAAATTGTTGATATTATATAAATTATATATTTTTGTTAAATTATATGTAAATTGTTGAATTTATATAGATGTAAATATTTGGCCTATGTAAAATATTTGGAACTTGAAGACGTAGAAAAACTCAATATGAAAATCCAATCAAAATGTAAATTTTGATGTATGCAATCTCTCAATTTGGTCTAAAAAGTAAAATTAATTAAAATAATGTGATTGCATGTATATATGTGGTGCTAGTTAAGTAATTGCACCTGGACATTAGATTCCCATTTCATGGCCATTATATGTTTTAATGTTGTTCGATTCCTGACTATTCTTTTCTCCGGTGTATTGTGGGAAAAATTTTGAGGTGGTATTTCTCTAACTTCATCTTCTTTACTTTGACTGGATTCACTATAAACAAAATATGTTTTTAAAATAGTATTTGTAATTTTTTTAAATGGTGTTAATGCGGTCTTATAGAATGATATTGAAAATAGAGAATAAACGAAAAGAAAGAAGACAAAAAGATTTAAATGGTTCACCTTTGTGAAAACATATTGAATTCCGGTATGTCTAGGTTAATATAAACCCTTGTTGTTGAAGTTGAGTTGATTGAGTAGTCATATGTAATTACAATAAAGAAGTGAATGTGCACTAACAGTTATGGTATAAAAAAAAATTATTAGAATTTTGTTGTAAAAAATGAAATTTATATTAATGTTGAGACCTCTAAATTTTTTAACTGTTGTTGATGTTACTGCAACAATCTTAGGACCATCATGTAGCTTGTGATGAACAAATAAGTTTTGAAAATCAGCAACTATGTTCCTCCATAAAGTGACTTTGATAATTTCACCCCTAAAAATGAAAGCAAAAAATAAATAAAGAATGTGTTAAATGTTATTAAGCAATGAAATTATAATAATGTTATTAGGTTTTGAATTTAAATTGTTTTGTATTTTATATTAAAAATTATTACCCATGCATTTTGATTTCTAGTCTGAGTATTTTTGTAGGCTTGTCAACAACATAAACTTGCTCATCATGTCCAACAGCATGCAGTGTCCCAATGATGTCTGCAATCCAAAAAATAGTTAGTATGAAATAATATTTGTTTGATAGTTTAGATATTCAATTTTATATTGAAAGAATTATTACCCGTTAGATTGACTTTATCTCCCAATCTTTGTGGTAGTGATTTGAAGGAAGTAAACTCGAAGTAATGGTTTTGAATGATAATTTGTGGGTCTTGGATTTTTGTTATAATAGTTGTTGTCAAAAACAAAGCCTTCTTTGTTCCTACGATAGATCTGTAAGAATCATTTGCCGGTGATATTTTTAGATTTGTTATATTGTATATATCACCTTCTTGTATACTGTTTTTGAAATTCGAGAGAAGTTCTTTCTTGATTGTTGCATGCAAAGGTGTGTCCTGTGAGTTAAAGTCAAAAAAATTTAGAGGTGATAATTGTAAAAAATTTAAATACATTTGGTTTTCAATAACATAAAATGCGAAAACAAATTTGATATATATATATATGAATTGAATGCAAATAAAAATGTTAATTTTAAATCATTGTGATTATATACCTTTTCATCCAACAAAATCATGTCCAAAGAGATTGGTTCATTCTCACTTTGTGTGGTGTAGACAGGACACATGCATTACTCCAATTATCGCGCTGATCATTAAGATGTTCAAGAAAAGTATACTCCATCTGAATTTGTTTCGCAAAGTTTGTATTTCAGATATGATGTTTTTTTGTTCTGTAAAGCGCGAGAGAACAAAAATATTTGTATTTGAGTTTATAAGTTGAATATTGGTGAATATATATAGTATATAATTTGAATATTTGAATTTAATTTGTTGTTTTATTATGTTAATGACATGAAATTAAAGTTATTCATTTTGAATTATTTGTATTTGATGTATAGTTATAATTGTTTAGCAATTAAAATTTTGTAACCGAATTGTTATAAATTTTAGAAATCGATTTTGAAACGAAGAATTTAAATTTTGAAATTTGTTGTTAAAACAACTGGAGCTCAACAGATATTATTTTGTTAAAAGTGACACCAATTAATTCTTTTCAGGTACTTGTTTTCAAATTTGTAAATAGGTTTTGTAGCATGTTTTATATTTTGTTAATGGTTCATGTTATGTAACATTATGACGTAGATTGTATGTGTTGCCCAAAATTTAAATTCAATTGTATGTGTTGCCCAAAATTTAAATTTAAACTACAGAAGTTTTTTAATACCTTGAATTTTAATTTTTGTAAATAACATATTTTCTCTCGTTATTTAGTTAAATTTGTATTTAATTATTAATAATAATTTTAATTTATTTAGGCTTGATAATATTTGATGTATAGTTATAATTGATTGACAATTAATATTTTGTAACTGAATTGTTATAAATTTTAGATTTCGATTTTGAAAATAAAAATTTCAATTTTGAAATTTTTTGTCAAAGAAACTGGAGCTCAATTTGATTAGAGATGAAAAAGAGAATTAGAAGATAAAAGTGACACCAATATTTAATATATATCACACATTTTGTTGTAGTAATATATCCAACAAAAGAAGTCGTAACTTTTTAGTAAATTAATTAAATAGTTAAAGATTAATGATTATGATTACTCTATTAATATTAATAATAGTTTGAATGTTCGTAAATTAAAAATGTAATATATCCGATTTAAAAAAAAAAAAATTAAAGAATTACCAAAAATTTTCGACGATACATATAGTTTATGAAAACAATTGACAAAATATGCATCATATTTAGTTAATTAAACACGTCTTCCAGTAAATAACTCGGATTATGCGTCAAGTTTAGTTAAATTTTTATTTAATTATTAATAAGAATTTTAATTTATTTAGACTTGATAATATTAATATGAGTCAATAATGTTGCTAAAAAATAATTTAATATATAGTCAATGAAGTAAAGAACATAAATAAGAAAACAAAAAATAATTTATTGTATTTGATGTATAGTTATAATTGATTGACAATTAATATTTTGTAACAAATTGTTATAAATTTTGGATTTCGGTTTTGAAATTAAAAATATCAATTTTGAAATTTTTTGTTAAAGAAACTGGAGGTCAATTTGATTAGAGATGAAAAAGGGAATTAGAAGATAAAAATAACACCAAAACTTAATATATATCACACATTTAGCTGTAGTAAATTAATTAAATAGTTAAAGATTAAAGATTAAAGATTATGATTACTCTATTAATATTAATAATAGTTTGAATGTTTGTAATATATCCGATTTAAAGTAAAAAAAATTCACTATTACCACAAAGATTGATGATTAAAGTTTATAAAAACTATTGACAAAATAATATGCACGTTATTTAGTTAATTATAAAATGTAAAATATTAAACACGATCAGACACTAAAAATATAACGTATTTAGTCTTAAAGTTATATTTTTATTTAATTATTAATAATAATTTTAATTTATCTAGGGTTGATAATATTAATACGAGTCAATAATTTTGCTACAAAAGAATTTAATTTATAGCTAATGAAGTAAAGAACATAAATCAGAAAACAAAAGGCATAAGTGAAGAACATACAAGGAACACAAGACATACAAAATTTAACATTTTTGTTGGATTATGTCTAAAATAAGTTAACAAAGGCAACTAATGAGAGTGGTCAATTTATTTTCACCTTATATTAGCTCCAATTTACATAATATTATTTTGATTAAAAAATGTGGTTATGCATCAATACAAAACATAAATGTTTCAATAAATTTATATAATATATATATATATACACACGACAATTTTAGGGACCATTTAAAGAAGTTTGTGACTACCATGAAGCGTCACGAAGTCTGATAATAGATATTCACGAAAGAATGCATTAAATGGTAAGAAGAGGTTGTTACCTTGTGAGTAACTGTGGAGGCCCTTAATAGATATGTAGTAGTGAGTCTGAACTTATGACGAAAGTTATGAGAGGAATAACGTTTATTGTAAGTTATATCCTGAAAAAATAAGTGTGAATTGTTGTAAATTTATTTGTAAAAAATTGATAAAAAAAAAGTGGTACAAAAATTTATTTGTGGAAAGAAAGAATGTATTACCAGTAGACTATCCCCGCTGAGACCAATGATTGCATATCTAGAGAACTGAAAATGTGTACAAGAATATATTGTGGCAGTTGGCGCGAACCTCATATACAGAAAAAAGAAACTTGTTAAACATGTATACAAAGCTATATTTGTTAACTTTAATCTGACCTTTCTGTACCTGGGGAGCTTTAGAGCGCCTCTTATGAGCGATCATTGTCTGTTTAAATTCTGTTACAACCATATATTCCTTTTCTGTTTCGGTAGTGTTGGTTCTACGCTTTGAAGGAGTAAATGGACTGTTGAAACAACACTCTGAGTCTGCATTATAGAATTAGAGAGAATCAACTAAAAAAGTGTTCAATTAGTATCAAATTTACACTAATTAAAAATAGTCATATAAATTTGTTACCCAAAGAAAACACATAAAACACATTTCATGGTTTTATATCCATTATAGCATACTAAATAAAAAGCATAAGTATTCCATTGGCACATGAAAATTATGTAAATTTTACAAGTTTCATTTGTAATCCAATGGTCACATAATTATGAACAAAAATAAAAGAATTTACACAAAATATACAAATGAAGAGAACAAAATACATACATAAGAAATGATATCTTAATTTGATTAACGAAAGAAATGAATAAGAAGAAATATTGGAGAACAGAAAGGTACTGTGGGAGGAGACGGAAGGCAGAGAGAGAGTCTTGCAAAATCATTGGTAATTGATTGAAAGGTTCTCTAAGAACGAAGCTTAGCTCTTTCTAGACAATTGGGTATCTGTAGATTTTTGGTAAAGACTCAGCTAGGGCAAGTTTTTTGTACCTCTCTAATGGGGTTGATGACATCTTCTCAATTGAATTCAATAAACAAAAACACAGGAAAAAACATCCACAACCTTCACTTTCTGTCGGTTTATGTTGTTATTATTGTTTTGTTTTGCTTCAATCTGCAATTGGAAATATTTGTATAAGAGGTTATTATAACCAAGATTAAAATTAAAGTATACTCAAATGATTCATTGCATTAGATAATTTATGTTACAATATTGTTTGTAAGAATATGTGTTGGACAAATATAAAAACTTAAAATGATATGAAAATGTATTAAAGATAAAATAAGGCATCCTCTGTTCGACCACTCAGATCACCTTGTAGATGTTCGGTAATAGGCATAAGGAGTGTGATGAGGTTTTCTATGCGAATAACTTTAGGTTTAATTAAACCGGTGAAAAAGATGAGTAAAAATGTGTTTTTTTTTTTGCATCTTTGAGTTAAAAAAAGAACCAGATATACATCAAAAAAAGAAACTTGTTAAACATGACATGTTTTTGTTCATTAGTAAAATAACACAACTATATTTGTTAACTTTAATCTGACATTTATGTACCTGGTGAGCTTTAGAGCGCCTCTTATGAGGGATCATTGCCTGTTTAAATTCTGTTACAACCATATTCCTTTTCTGTTTCGGCAGTGTTGCTTTTACGCGTTGAAGGAGTAAATAGACTGTTGAAACAACACTCTGAGTCTGCAGTCTAGAATTAGAGAGAATCAACAAAAATAATGAGGCAAACTGATCCTCAAATAGTGTTCAATTTTGGATTCTAGAATTAGAGAGAATAAACAAAAATAATGCAGCAAATTGATCCTCAAAAAGAGTTCAATTAGTATCAAATTAAAAATAGTCATATACATTTGTTCCCCAAAGAAAACACATTTCATGGTTTTATATACATTATAGCATACTAAATAAAAAGCATAAGTATTCCATTGGCACATGAAAATTATGTAAATTTTACAAGTTTCATTTGTAATCCAATGGTCACATAATTATGAACAGAAATAAAAGAATTTACACAAAATATACAAATGAAGAGAACAAATTAAATACATACATAAGAAATGAAGCTTAGTTCTTTGTAGACAATTGGGTATTTGTAGATTTTTGGTAAAGACTCACCTAGGGCAAGTTTTATGTACCTCTCTAATGGGGTTAACGACATCTTCTCAATTCAATAAACAAAAACACAGGATCAAACATCCACAACCTTCACCTTCTTTCGGTTTATGCTGTTATTGTTGTTTTGTTTTGCTTCAATCTGCAATTAGAAATATTTGTATAAGAAGTTATTATAACCAAGATTCAAATTCAAGTATACTGAAATGATTGATCGCTTTAGATAATTTATGTTACAATATTGTTTTGTAAGAATATGTGTTAGACAAATATAAAAACTTAAAATGATATGAAAATTTATTAAAGATAAAATTAGGCATCCTCTGTTGGACCACTCAGATCACCCTCTAGATGTTCACTAATAGGCATAAGGAGTGTGTTGAGATTTTCTATACGAATAACTTTAGTTTTAATTAAGCCGGTGAAAAACATGAGTAAAAAAGTGGTATTTTTTCATCTTTGAGTTAAAAAAGAGAAATTTGAAACTAACAAAGAAGCAAGGAGGCTGCAAGCATACCTCCATGATGACGTCTAAGGGCAGTCTTGTTCCTCCAGTCTACATAACATTCCCATCTTGTCATAGAATTCTGATAAATTAAAGAAAGAAAATTATCAGTTGCTAAAATGAAAATTGAAGGATATATAGAGAGAGAGTTGATTACAATTGAAATCCAAGTGTAGTTGCCAATAACCAAATGACATGTAAAGATTAAAATAAAGATAATAAAAAAATGATTGGTTGTGAAAATATTTGTAAAATATATAAATGTATTGTAAACAGTCGGTAACAAAGCTTGTATACAAATGTTGTTGCGTTACCTGCACAATCATGTAAACAAACAACTAAGGAATCTCTTTGTAGACAATATTTAAGACCTTGTTTTCACTGGGCTGGTCATCGTCGTTACTAAGAATATGTAATCCATTTCGATTGGTTACTCTCGAGATGGAGACATACAATTGTCCGTGAGTAAATACCTGTTTAGGCAAATATAATCCAACATGCTGCAACGATTGTCCTTGACTTTTATTTATTATCATGGAAAAACATAATGATATAGGATACTGTCTTCGATTAAGAATAAAAGGCCAATTGGATTCTGAAGGCGACAAAGATATTCTTGGAATGAGAACTTTATCTCCAATGATAGATCCACTCAACACTTCTCCTTCCACAAACCATTTTCCAAGTTGTGTAATTTTCATTCTTGTGCCATTACATAGCCCAGCTCCTTGATTCAAATTTCTCATTAACATAACTATCGATCCTTTTTTAAGCCTTAAAATGTGTGATGGCAAACCTGGAAATTTGAGTGTATTCAAAAACTCGGTAGGGTAAAGAAGATCTTGATCTTGAACATTGAAATCTGCCTTACAAATTGAGTCTGATGATAAATAGATCATTTCTTCGCCTGTGAAATTATTCAAAATGCGGTGATTTATATCGTCAACTATTTCATTTGTAGGTGTCAAGATAGCCCGCGACACAAGGTAACCTGTGTCCCCAATGTGGCTATTTAAATTTGGATAAATAGTGTCAACTATAGATTGAACACCATCATGTGATTTTGGGAGCATCAAATTTTGTTGTATTGATATCCATGATTCTCCGATATCCGAGCATTGTTTTCCATCACCTACATCAAGTATCCAATCTGCGAAGTTTTGCATTGCATCTTTTGAGATTGAGTCCAACTCATTTGATTGTAGACGCATATTTTTACGTAGCAAATGAACCTCACATGATTTCCAAATGTATGAATTTTTTATGCAAGCTTGGATCATATCATGCCTATCACCTTTTCAAAATACAGGTAAAATCTGACGAAAGTCACCATCCAATACAGTAGTTATTCCACCAAATGGTTTCAAACCGTAGTCTTCTTTGACTCGTTTCATAATATCACGAAGTGATCGATCTACTGCCTCAAAGCAATATTTGTTGGCCATGGGTGCCTCATCGCAAATAAATAAAGATGTTTGCATAATTAATTCAGCAAGATGAGTGCCTTTATTGATTGAACATGTTGAAGCCTCATTTGGATTCAAAGGTAATTGAAATCTAGAATGTGTAGTTCGGCCACCTGGTAGTAATAGAGCAGCAATGCCAGAAGTTGCAACAGCTAGAGCAATCTTACCTTCCGATCTTAATTTTGCAAGTAGTGTTTGCCAAAGGTAAGTTTTTCCCGTTCCACCAGAACCATAGACAAAGAATAACTTTCCAAAGTTCAAGGTAATTGATTGAAGCACAAAATCATGAATTGTCTTTTGATCAGAATTAAGACTGTGTAGCAATTGAGACTATTCTTCATGCATTTTTAACATATCATAATTTAGCTCCTCCGTAATAAGACGGTTGTTTGCTTCTTCAATTACATTGCTATTTGGAATGGCCATTCCTTTGTAATCTTCCGAAGACTTCCCGACCTTTCTAAGATATTTTTGTATCTCTGAAAGAGCATAGTTTTGCATTCGTAAATAAAATTTTTCTCCAGTTGTGGGAGGAACATAATATATTCTTCCAACACACCTTCCATTTTTCCGTCTGGTCCACTTTTTGCTAGTCTTGTTCCAAACATATTTAGTAGGAAATTTTGCATATGTTAGTTGTCGAGCTTCCATGTCTACAGAGTTCATTTTCATCCACTTTGTGAACATCGTGGTTTCAATTCCTTCTCTATTTAGAATGGTAGAAATACGCATAGATTCTGGAAAATATATTGTTTGCTGCCCATGGAGGTGAAAGGAAAGGCGTTCCACTGCTGGTTCTCTAAAAAACATATTAAACTGGAAAATCCTCCACGAAGCCTCTGAGGGAGAAATGTATCTACTGTCAAGATACTCTTTAATTTCATCACAAAAGTGCATTGAACTTGTTGAACTGTTATCAAAGTTTTCTACATTAGAGATGACCGCTCTAACTCGATCATGACCTTTGTTGATATACTTGAAAAGATATTTAATTGATCTAGAACAATTGCAAAGCTCAACATTAATATGGGCATCATATTTTATCAAAAGATTTCTATTGTATGGGACCACATAACGACTATCAAGTTGGCTGCCATTATTCAAGATATATCGACCAACATTTCGTCGCATATATATAGGGAACCCATCTTCATCTATTGATGTTTTATCATGAAATCTCTTTGGATAGTGCTTCCCACATTTTCCATTAACCATACATGGAGATTTTTTATTTAAAATACCACATGGTCCATGTATCATAAATCGCTCATCTGCACTAAAAGTAAGAGGGTCAATCTCTTTATCTGGAATTTCTGCCGATATGGTGTCATCAATCTTAGACGGTGTTTGTATCTTATCTTCGGAATGTAAGAACACTAATATGTGGGCATGGGGAAAACCTCTTTTTTGAAATTCAACGGTGTACACAACTGTTAAAAAAAGGAAACACATAATTAAAAAGAATGAAATAAATAAAAACATTATGGGATATTTTTATTTTAATATTCATAGATTTTGAGCAAAAATATTAAATCAATTGATTTTATTATCAATTGTATAAGAAATATTAAACATATTAATTATATTAATTTAATAAATAATTATATTTTATAGACTTTAAAAGACTCCATATTAAGACTTGTGTTGGAGAGATCGTGAGTAAAGATCACTTAATAGATACAATTATTAGAGAGACTAACTTAATAGATGGAAAAATAGTTTAGAGACTTTTTAGTTTGGGACGGTTACATGTAACCTGAAAAATGCGCGCAACATGAGTCCCACACCGATTATCTAGCAAAGGGCTTTACTTTCATCCTAGTATAACAATGGTGAGATCAACGATACGCCTCACCATCTTAGACTTCACGGTGTCTAATTTAATAAGACGTATTCGGTTTTGGTTGTGCTTTTATCTTACCTATTTTTTTTAGTAAAACCAAATGATGAATATGGATTTACATTTTCTCACGATGGTCGTCTAAGTTCTCTATCATGTATTAATCCCATATTTTGGATGGGTTACACGCTTCAAAATACCATTGTTGAGTAAGAAAATAACTTTTCCTGAGTGACAAAAGAAATGGAGATGTATAGATAGGAAGAGTTACCAAAAGAAGAGCTGCATTGTTTTTTTTATAATAAACAAACAAAGTCTCATGATTCTGGGTTTCATAAATCATAATATACATTTTATTAGAAATTATTTGTTGGTAAATATCTCAAGAAAATAATGTGTATTTGAAATTTCTCTACCTAGTATTCTTCGTGTACCTCCTGGGTACCAAATAAAAATGATACCAACAATTTTTTACACTTCCTGCATATAACTCCTTCAATATCTCTGGCTAAACTACTGGACTATGTTTCGGAGATTTGTTACCAACTACTTTAAAACTTCAAATTACATGTACTTGTACTAAAACTTATGCAGACTGTCTGTAAAATTGATTCAAGTCATTTTTATACTTATATTTACACTTCTGTGACACGGATTCAATGAAAGGAATATACAAAAAGCATACTTAATTTATAATTTTTGCTTTCATTTTCTATATTAGTTTTTACCAGTTTCATTATTATAGAAAAATCTCTTATTTTGTCTTGCATTTTTCATTGCTGCATGTATATCTCATCATGTGTCCTTATCTATATGGGTTTATCTCTATTTATACTCAATCATTTTTCCAATTGAGCCACAATATAGTTAAGAGAAAAGAAAAAAGTAATCAAACACTAAAATGAAATAAAATTGTGACAAAATATATTACCTGCTGTGACTTTACCAAATATTTGTTGACGTTTAATATCATTGATTAGCTCCCATAACTTAATAGAGAAAACACGACTAATGATGTCGGGTCTGTCGTCACTTTTTTGTCCTTCAACAGTTTCAAGGAAAAATTGTATTTCTGGCAATTGTGGGTTGCATGTGAATGTTAAAAATAGGTCTGGATATCCAGCATATCGACGTATAGCCATTGCATCCTGAGTATGATTTAAATTGTTAGTTACTGACTTAAAAAATACGTCTTTGAAAAATGACAGTCAAAGAGGATATCCAAAATGATTATTGTATATAGTCAAAGATCTGTATACTTTTAAAAGATGTGATTAGATATAAAAAAAAGAGAAAAACATTTGTTTACATCAAAGAATAACATCATTATATAAACTTTTTTTTATTGAGAGAAATTCATTCATTTGTGCCATCAACTTTTTACTTTCAAGGTTTTGATATATTTTATACATCACTAAACCCCAAGTATGTTAATAATAAAAATAAACTTGTAAAGGATTTAGCTGAAACAAAAATTTGATATAGTAACTCAAGAGTTGATTAATTTTTAAATTAGAAAGAATAAAATCATTCAAATTATATCATAAGGATCAAAAGTATTTATACTTATCTATGCTATCTTTTCATAGAAACAAGTATAAACATATTGCAACGCAAGGCAAGACCTCGTTATTATAATATATATATAAGAAAATTGCAATGTGTTGAAAAACACGACACTTGAAGCCAATAAATCAGTTGGTTCAGTTCATATGGTTGTTATTGCAATTTGCAACTGTTAGTGTAGCAAAAGAACTTTTGGTAAAATTTATCAAACAAAGAAATCCCCAAAACTATATAGCATCCTTAGTGCCTTTAACATAACTCAAGGGACTACATATGTAATAGATAGTGTGACAATTAACTCATCGTTCATGATAAAATATAGATGCATCTCTTATCTTCCACGTGCTTCAATTATTAAACCTATTGAGTGCATGTGTAGGAAGAACTATGAGTCCTTTCAAATATAGGCATCCTAAGTATAGTCGAAGAATAGCATGAAAGGGGATTTATTTCAAAGCAAAATATATTGGAAGTCACAAAGATTTGTTGGGTATGTATATAATGCATGACTAAATATATATAGCGAAATAATTATCTACCTGGTAATTTTGAACACGATATCGCGGTCCACCAGTATAAGACGATGGAAGGATTGTCATTCTACCAACGGAATTTGTCATGACGTCGCCTTCATTAATAGCATCTCTCAATCCACTATATAGTTCTGCACGCAATTGCTTTTGATTCTTTCTAATCCAATTGATTCTAACTTCTTCAACGGAAGCATAAGCATCCACCATGTATTGTTGGAACAAACGCCCACTCCGTACCAATGTTTGTGCCTCTCCAGCTCGTTGTTGCAAGCGAAAAGAAAAATATTGTCTCATAGTAACTATTTTTCGCCTGTAACAGCTCCCTGTTTCTGGATTTCGATGACTTATCCCAATCCTATAACCATCTTCTCCATATGGAAATAATAATGGGTATTGTAGTGCCATGAAACTTGGGTGCAATTCTGTAATTCTCTGAAGACCAGTTGTTTTGTGTTCAACAATTATATCCCGATGAAGTTATTCATTTGAGCTTTGATCAACTAAAAGCGCTGCAACTTCTGAGCAAGAGGGCAGGTTATTTTGTCTCCCATCAGTCAACCTATTGCTAAGCAATCTTAGTTTCAATTCTCTGACATTATGGTGATCATATTTATCTCTGACCATCCTAAATAATTTTACCAAGACATTGTGATTGTCCAACATATGCAAAATGTCTGTTACAAGTTTCTCTTGAAGAAGATTATTTTCGTTATCACCTTGGATAAAACTTAATCTATTTGAGATCTCATTTTCGGTGTCATGTATATAAAGTTCGGCAAATTTTGGCTTTTCTCCATTCTCAGGGGATAAAGACCCAAGTAGGTGGTAGGTTTGTCCATTGATTTGAAAGACATAAGGGTCGCCCTGTTTGTTGATTTCATAGTCAATTTTTCCACCCATAGATGTAAAAGCAAAAGCCGCATTATAAATTCTAATGTTACGACGGAAATTTTTTGCTGCACTATCTCCATGATAATCAAGCAAGTCATAGAGAAAAGTTGGTGGAAATTTTAGTAATGGAAGTTGCACCCGACCTTCCATGCAACATGTAGAAAACTTTGGATGTTGAGGGTGTTTACTTTTTTCCGTTCTTTCTTCGTACCAGTGAAGAGCTCCACAAAATTCACAAACACATGTCGGCCTTCCAAAATTCCAAGTTTCAATAATGGAAGCTAATAAAGAAAATTATTATTTTTTAGAATGCAAACCATATAAAGAGACCGAACATCAATAAATATCACTAATCCTTTTGTTTAAAATAATGATTAAAATATTTTAGAAGTTACCTGTTTGTCTACGGGTGGCATTGGAAATTGTAGATGTTGACGGATTAGGTTGGGAAGTTTGTGTAACGGGGGCTGTAAAAGGACATAAATGGAACAAATTACAGGATATTTTGGAGGTAAATAATTTCATTCATATACAATAAAATTCTTAGCACATTTTTTGAGTAAATACCTGAATTGGATTTTGAAATTACATTCCTATGCAAATGCAGTCAACAATATCACGTGATTTAGAATAGGGATATTGTAAAATACAATCAACAATTAGAATCAGGAAAACTGGAGACCACTCTATAGGCACAAATATAACACGAAGATGTCAGTATAAATCAGCTAACAAATGATTTGATTTGTTTGTCAGCAAAGGTCACCAAACTCATACGCATAGATATACAAAGATGAATATATGATCCCAGAAAGTCAATAAAATTAAAGATAGATGTTTTAAGCAGAAGCGACAGGCAGGTACTTTCTCACCATGTTGCCGAAGAACAATACAGTTATCAATTTTAATTAACGCACCAGAACTTGCAAACTTACAAACAATAAAGGATGACGCATAGAGCAAGGCAACTTGAGGCATACAAGTTTAAACTAATACAAACACTTAGCTTAGTAAAAAACTCAATTAAATATCAAAAAACAAACACAAATAAGCTAAGATTGTGCCATCTAAGATTGTGCCATCGATCATAATAATTGTAAAACATAGTAAATTTCAACAGTTATTTTTAAGAAATAAGTCGATGAAATGTTCAGTTACAATAATCTCAAATAAGCTAAATAAAATGTAGGAATCATATTTACAAAATATATTATGCACACCTTTATTTTCAACACAGGGAGAATTCCTTTTAAAATGAAGCAATTGTTTTCTTTTAAACCTTGCAAGTCGACACTGGATAAGTTTTTCCAAGCGGTTTTGATCAACATCTACAAACATATATTACATTTCATCATTGGTAACGAACAAAACTTCATGTAGTAGGTCAGAAAATCAAGATATATTTAAATTTAAATGATAAGAACAAAATAGAATAACAGTAAATAAATACCGCTATATTTAAATTTAAGGTATATTTAAATCAAGGTATATTTAAATTTAAATCATAAGAACAAAATAGAATAACAATAAATAAATACCGCTATTTCTACTATTGTGTGGGAAGGTGGAGAGTCTTCTTAAATGAATAATTGTTTCTTTCGAAACCTAGCTTGTCGGAACTGACACAATGTTCGCAGACGCCGTTCTTGAGCTTCTGAATTAAAAAAAAAAAAGTGTGTATAAGGTCAGAAATAAATTTAGCTTACTGAAAATGAGAATGTAAGTTTCGAAAGCCATTAATTAAAATCATATGAAGTTTGTCAAGCACTTAATTTGCGCTCCTCCTTTGTTTACCACCATTTTCATTCGTCGCTTTAACCCAGCTATTTTTTTCATAAGTTTATTGTGGGCATCGGGATTAAAGGTAAAACTTATTTTGTTTCTCATCACATAATGTTCAAAAAAATTCAGATATTCAAGTGTTTATTTGGAGGGTTGATAACACCCTTTTAAATTAAGTTGGAGTCATTATTAATTGTCCCTTATTTTATTTGATTGTTTGATGAAGTCATTATTAACTATCCCTTATTTTGTTTGATTGTTTGACGATATTTGCATTAATTGTCCCTTATTTTCAAATATTCAAATTCAAACAAAATAAATGCAAAACAAAATAAGGGATATTGCTCACTCTAATTTTGAATGCAACATTCACTTTCTAAAAGATCAAGATTGAACCATATCATATATAGCATATATAATATAAATATAACTCACGACGGCTTTTTTAAAATTAAATGACATACATCTTTTGGGGTGAGCAGCTTCATCGAAGCTGGTCTGAGCATAGGTTTCTCCAACAGATGCAAGATGTCTCATCATCATTTGAACTCTTCCGAGACCTACTGTTCTGATAGCAGTAGATGGACCGGCTCCAAATCATCGAGTAACACCTTTCCTATGCATATGAAAGACAAATGAAAGACAATGAATATGATCACAAAGCAGCATACCTTGTTAACACCTTTCCTATGCACATAGCACTAACCAATCAACAAAAGTAATTGCGACAAATGATTCAACAACATATACAAATGAGGTCTATTTCATATTCCACAAAAGCTACAAATCATCGAGTAATCACAAGGGAGTTAAAAAGATTTTAAGAATAACTTTCAGCTTATGTCTGAATTCAAAAAGTTCACATAATAGAAACTAAGATAACTTTTATTTTCCAAGTGAAATGATGATTATTATAAGTTTGGCTTCCCTGCTAAAACATGAAAAAACTTATGAAAAAGGATAGAACAATATACAAAATGAATTTTCGAAGAGCAACCGCGGAGCTCACCTTCTCAGTATCAACAATCATCGATCCTAACCCCATCCTTCAATTGAGATTATTCAAAAGCGTTAGGAATCGGCGATTTCGAAGAGTTACGGCGCAACGACACATTTGCTGTGATGGAATCATCTATACCGGAGGAGGCGGGTGCTTCGTTGTATTACTACCAATCGAATGCGCTACTCACAGGAGTCATCTTTCTATGGAAGCCTGGTACACCAACCTGGATAAAATTTATAAATATTTGCGAATGTTTCCATTTCAAAAAAAAAAAACCTTCACACAGTAAAGGCAAAGAATTTGTGATCACTTCAAACTTTGTAAATGTTTGCAGCTGTTCACTTCAAACTTAACTTTAACAAAATCAATTTTATAAAAAATCAAGTTTGTTGAAAATCACTTTTCACAAAGCTAATCCAAACACACAGTGACATTGATTTCTGCATAAATGATTTCAGCATATAAACCTTTATTAAACAAAAATTAAAATGCAAAACTTATGTTAACATATTCAGCAGTCTCATATTACCTTTGCAGTGTTGAAAACAACAGTTTTGCAGTCAGGAAGAATACTGATAGACCAAGGCGGTACGTCGTATTAGCCATTTCCAAATGTAACATTTGCCGGAGATGTGGTATCATAATTGGCAAGGAATGCAGCGCAGGCACCGGCGCTCGTCTTGTAACATATTCATCAATCGGTGCATCGTAGTCATAGCTTGTGGCAATGAATAGGCCAGCAGATGTTCTTCCAAACACACAGTGACATTGATTTCTGCATAAATGATTTCAGCATATAAACCTTTATTAAGCAAAAATTAAAATGCAAAACTTATGTTAACATATTCAGCAGTCTCATATTACCTTTGCAGTGTTGAAAACAACAGTTTTGCAGTCAGGAAGAATACGGATAGACCAAGGCGGTACGTCGTATTAGCCATTTCCAAATGTAACATTTGCCGGAGATGTGGTATCATAATTTGCAAGGAATGCAGCGCAGGCACCGGCGCTCGTCTTGTAATGTATTCATCAATCGGTGCTTCGTAGTCGTAGCTTGTGGCAATGAAAAGGCCAGCAGATGTTTTTCCAAACACACAGTGACATTGATTTCTGCATAAATGATTTCAGCATATAAACCTTTATTAAACAAAAATTAAAATGCAAAACTTATGTTAACATATTCAGCAGTCTCATATTACCTTTGCAGTGTTGAAAACAACAATTTTGCAGTCAGGAAGAATACTGATAGACCAAGGCGGTACATCGTATTAGCCATTTCCAAATGTAACATTTGCCGGAGATGTGGTATCATAATCTGCAAGGAATGCAGCGCAGGCACTGGCGCTCGTCTTGTAACGTATTCATCAATCGGTGCTTCGTAGTCGTAGCTTGTGGCAATGAAAAGGCCAGCAGATGTTCTTCCAAAATTAGTTCCACCATGGTACTGGAATCAAATATTTGATATTATTAGACACGAATCGTAAGTTTTCAGAACATATATTTGTAACTTATTAGTATTATTATTCACAATGAACAAATCAAATATTATGCAGAAAGATAACATAAAAATACCATATAGTAGTTAACGTATGAGCCGCGATTTTGTATGAATCTTGCAACTGAGAACGCCAAGTCTTCTATCGGTCTATAAGGGACGGCGCTCCCGTAATCAGTGTACCTGAAAAATATGAAGCACAAAACTAACTAAAGAACCGCAAATGAAATATTTTCGGCCTTAAAGGTAACATTATTTTGTATGACATGCCAGCCACACCAATTTTCAGTCCACATTTTGGGTTTGTAGTTCTTGTTGGGTGTGAAGTTTTCACAGTAATATCCATTTCTTATGAATAAAATAATAAAAGTGTAGAAGATAATAGAACATCAAAATACAATGGCATAGTAAAAGCAACAACCTTAGCACAAACAAAATAAGCATAACACTATTATAAACCCCACCACTAAATAAGTCACATAAATTTAAAGGAACAGGATAAGAATTTTAACGAAAAAGACACTTCAAAGCAAGACAACACACAAATTCTTTGATCAACTTTATGAAAAAGGAAGAAAAGCTTACAATAGGATCAAGAATTATTTGCAATTTGCAAACTGACGCCGTGAATGCGACGGGGGTGCTTTGAACTGCTTTTAGATGAATGTTGGGGTTTCAGATTAAAACTGATAACTAAAATAAAAGGTTGTGGATGATTATAATTATCAATTGAAATTAAATATTTCCACCCCCTGAGCAGAAGCAGAAGTGAATTCGGTCATCTTTGCGAAAATCCAGTAGTTTATATGTTGTAGTCTTAAGACGGGGGTGCTTTGAACTGCTTTTAGATGAATGTTGGGGTTTCAGATTAAAATTGATAACTAAAATAAGGTTAACATATGTGTTAGTATGCTTTTCTAATGAAGGTTGTGGATGATTATAATTATCAATTGAAATTAAAGGAACATGATAAGAATTATAAACTCCACCACTAAATAAGTTATATAAATTTAAAGGAACATGATAAGAATTTTAACGAAAAAGATGCTTCAAAGCAAGACAACACACAAATTCTTTGATCAAATTTATGAAAAAAGAAGAAAAGCTTACAATAGGATCAAGAATTATTTGCAATTTGATATAATTAATTATATTTTATAGACTTTAAAAGACTCCATATTAAGACTTGTGTTGGAGAGATCGTGAGTAAAGATCACTTAATAGATACAATTACCGGAGAGACTAACTTAATAGATGGAAAAATAGTTTAGAGACTTTTTAGTTTGGGACGGTTACATGTATTAATATACGGTAATTTTAATTGTATTAAGTCTATTAAATCTTTCTCCTTTTGTGAGTAAAAATATAATTTAGGATTTGATTAATTGTATTAAGTCTATTAAATCTTTCTCCTTTTGTGAGTAAAAATATAATTTAGGATTTGATTAAGTTGTTTTTAAAAATTCAAATTTGCAATAGAGATTTTTGTAACTTGAACATTAGAATCTAACTTCTCTTAGCCAAGACGTATCTAAGATCATGATTTGTTACTTTTTGTCCCCATTTCTATGTTGCACTATAGCTTATACTACTATGTACCTCAGTTTATCTAAATTAAGTTGTTTTTCCTTCTCTATTAATTTAAAATATTTAGGTGTAAACAAAATCTAATAATAGATATCTTTAAATTAAACCATCCCAACTTATATGATAATTTACAATGGAATTTATTAAACATAATGGATTATGGATGTTTGTTCTCAGCTTTTAGTATATCTTGAGTTCGTCACATATCAACCTTCGTTTTTTTAGAATGCATAATTATTATCATAATTACACGGGGTCATAGAAAAGGTGAAAACTATCCTTGTCTCTTAGCAAAGATTATCATATAGTTTTGGTGACTAATAATAATTTCCTTAAAATTAGAAAAAATGAAGCCAAATTCAGAGACATCCACTACATTGCTATCAACAACAGTTTTGCAGTTAAGCTCAAATTCAACAAATTCAGCCTCCCACTGTTCTTTTCCGAGTAGAGCTAACAATAGACCAAATGCTTTCAAAGGTGTATGGTTAACTCGCATCCGTAAAAAAGACGATTAGTGGATTCAAAATTATGAGCACGTAAATTAACTACAACAAGAAACCAAAATCAAACCTTTTTTACCAAGGATTTGATTAGTTGCAATAACATTATTCAACAATCTCCAAGGCACCAGAGATTTAGTCGGAGGATGCAAGAAGACCAATTTTTTTTTTCCAAATAGACTTAGGATTATGCTCAATTCTACTATCATAAGCCTCTTTGAACAATAAACTAACTTAATCGAAGTTCTTACACATTAAACAATCTTCATCAGGATGAGCTTGGATAATCACTTTGTTGAGGTAAAAACATTTTTAATATATGTTTTAATGACAACAAACATTATGAAATAAATAATTAAATTTTATAAATGGTGGTCTACTAATGATTGCATTTGAGTTTTATTTAAGGAACATGAACTGCATAAGTGGACAAGCAAGAAGTTATTCACATCAACAAGTGCATAAGTATATACTCAATAATAAAACAATCTCAAAAGGAATATATCATATATTAATTATTCGAGAGAATGATTATTGTATCTTCAAGATAACATCTTCATGAAGAAAGTGTCAGATACATTCATACCTATACTAAAATATCTCAGGGATATTTGATGGACAAGACACAACATGTGTAACACCAAGAGAAATTGTAGGAAATATTGTTTCAACAAAAGATTTCTCCTCTCATGTAGAAGACAACATTCTCAATTCTTATGAAATAATGCTCTCATGATGAAGAGTTCATTGCACTCATAAATAGTCATATCAGTTCAGCAAAATGACAAGAATCAACTATGAAAAAGAAATCATTTCAAGATTGAGTCATTTATTAAGTCATTTGTTTAAAGAATGATGGAAGAACATTCACTAGAATGTTCTAGTTGTGATATTAAAGAACAATTGACAATAAAGATCTTTTTGGAAGGGCAACATGCAGTAAATCAATTGTCATTTTGCATATAGGCTTTCCAACATTAAATGAGCAATTAAAAGTCAAGATTGGAAGGTCTGCTTGAAAAAACAAACATCCAGAATTTTCTACACATTGATCTACAGAATGATAACCAGATTGATGACAAAATAAAGGCAGAACATTCTGATTCATTCTGGTTGTCTTAAATAAAAGACAAGAGACAAATGAATCAGTTTTGGGATCACTAAAAGTCTATTCTAGATTGATATGTTCACACATGAGCCACCCAAAAATAATCAAGCCTCAAGAAGTCAAAAATTGAAGGTCCACTTGTAAAAAACACTTGCAGATTGATAAGCAATTTTGATCTACAGATTGATTAGCTGTGTGCAAGGACACAAGTACACTGTGCATGCATTGTTATGCAGTAAGTCTTGCATGCTTTTGAGTTAGAACAATGCCAACTAACATATGGTAGCTTATACATTCACGTTTTTGATTAGACTCAAAAGCAAGAACATTCTGGATTTGTCAAGAACGTTCTAGACAGTAATATAAACATGTGTTTAATTGTTTTAAAACATATATGATATTTGGCTGATGTGGTTAACAGTTATATTCAGTTTAAACTGCATATTCAAAGCTTCTCATCATCTATAAATTGAAAATCAATTGGAAGATGAAAGCAATAGTTCAATTTGCAAATCTACCAGCACTTGCTCTAGTAAAAACAATTCAAAAACTCTTCAAGTAAACTCTAGCTCTCTTCAATATATTTGTGGATCATCATTTACTGAATTTGTCTTTATTTATCTCAAACAAAAAGTTGAGAATCATTAGATGCCAAACACTTTTATCATACACATCATTTATAACTCAAACCGATCTATTATGTTAGATTGAGTGTGTTTGTAAAAATCTTTTCTAGATTGAAAGGTGACTATGAAAATCGTTTCAAGATTGAAAGGTGACTGTAAAAATCATTTCTAGGTTGAAAGGTGAAGATTGTAATTGATTAAAGATTGATCAAGAGCAAAGATGTGAAGGAGAACATTCTGGTTCTGAAGCACATAGTGAGAATCTCACAATTGTGAGGATTGGACTAGCCCGAATTTGGTGAACCAGTATACTTTTTGTGTGTGATTTTTTTATCTGTTATCTTTGATTATTTGCACGCACAAATCACATTTCACTTAGAACTAATCTATTTTATTTACTTCTAACATATCTAGAACATTCTGGACATTTTATTTCAACCAAGATTGATCTTGAGTTTTAAATTAAGCACAATAATCAAATTTAAAAATGGATCACAATTCAAACTTCTATTTATTGTGATTGATATTGCTATTTCACACTTTTGAAATGTGATTACCAAGAGAAGAGAACATGTTATGAAATTAAATTGGAAGAAACCAGGAACGTGAAGATATGAAATTAGCAACTGTGCAAATCAAAGTGGACTCAACCACCAAAGGCATGAGGAGGAGGTCTATAAGCTTAGTATTCAACCATTTATCAAACGAAAAAGACTGTAGAAACTCCATTGCTAATTTTCCTAATGTTGTTATCACGTATGACATCATATATTTTTCTTAAACCAGATCAAACAGAGGATTTAATGTAACAAACCTTTGATTATTTGTTTCTAAAGAATCTACCCCTTAGAGTATTAGACCATCGAGAGTTCGTGACAATAATATCCCAACAAAGATTAAGATAGACAACCTCATTAATTTTAATAATATTTTTGATCCCAAGCCCACTTTCATCCATGGGAGAGAAAAATTTATGAAACCAAACCATGGCTAACTTTTAAGAGTCAACATTATCAGACCAAACAAAATTTCGGATTCACTGATCAACTTTTTTAAGAAGAGATAAAGGTCATTCATAAATTTTAAAATCGTAAATCCTCATACCCTAAATGATAAACTTGACCAACTGAACACCATGTAATTAATTTTTTAATTAAGAATAAATATATATTGTATTTAGTACATTTTTGTAACGAAATTTAGTATATTATTTTATTGTTATGTTTTTTAATTACTTGTAGGATCGTAATCCGTTTAAAGTAATCAAACATGTTTTGAAACTGAAGAAGTTTGCTGATGTATATGTATCGAATATTATACAACATTGAATTCAAGAATAACCATTGTTTTGGAACTTTTGTTTCGGAAACTTTTGAAACGTACTTTATTTCGAAGATTTGTAAGTTTCGAAAATAACCATTCGAAACTTTAGTTAAAGCTGAAAGGTTCAAAATTATTTTAACACTTTTTATGATACATTTTGAAAATTTCAAATTAAATAAATTTTTTGAAAATTAATTCATTTTGTATTTCGAAATTTTAATATTCAACCAAAGTTTCGAAAATTTTGAAAAAATAGTTGCTAAATCTTCGAAAGTGAGAGTAAATAAAAATTTTAGGTTTTTCATATATAATAAAAAAAATAAAATTATTTTTTCACGTATTTTGGAGGTGAAAGGTACATATGAGAGTGGTAAATAGAAAACTCCTGAAAAGATTGTTAGTGCAACTTTGGACTATTTGATTTTTGCTCATAAAAAATGATTCATAAAAAGAAAATATTGGTCCACTTCCATCCTTTCCAATTTGAAGAACCATTGATTTTTGTGAAAGGAGCTATTGGATCCTTGAGCGAAAGCTTAAGGAGAAATATTTGTTTAGTCACAGATATAAAAAAAATAGTGTTTAAGTCTAATGCAAATATTTCTCGAGCTTAAGATTCTCAAGAAAATATTTGGTGAAGGTAGTAGTTGTATCACATGGTTTAAGGTGAATCCTTGAATAAATTAGGAGTGGCAAAATCGTCCATTAAACTACAATCCATTCAATTATTAATTCATCTGATCTATCCACAAAACGAGAAATTAGTTAATTAATTGAATTCGATCAATCCTTAATGATATCAATCCAGCCAATCATTTTGGATTACATATATTTTTGAATAAAATCTAATGGATTATATTTATTTATTATAAAATAGATATCTGTGATAAATAGTATTATAATTGTTTTAAAAAAAAACTATTTTTACTAATTAGAAAACTGTATTTTTTACAGAAAAATTGAGTTTTTTCATTATTTAAAAAAACTAACAAGTTTTTTTTATATAATTTAATAGAAACATTTTTTATGTTAAAAATTAAGTAATTTCTGAAAATATTTTTATTTATAATTTTTAAAAACTGGATTTTTTTTATTACTTTTTGGTACAAAACTAGATATTATTAATAATTGTAAGAATGATTATGAAAAAATAACACATATTTTTTACAAATTGAATGCTACAATTATTTTATTTTTTTGAAGGAACAATTACTATTCTTAATACTCAGTGATTTTTGTAAGTGAAATCTTAAGAAATGAGAAAGGGAGTAATAGCTTAAATATAATGGGCGAGCCACGTTATGACTAGGGGTGAATTGATGTGGTTGAAATTAATTTCACTTGATTTTCTCTTATTGAGACATAGGTTACTTTTGGAAAATTGTGGATAAGTTATCCACAATTAATTATAATCAGAAATATTTATTTCATTAATTATGTCAAACATTAAATTTTTTTTAAAAAATTAGTGAAATATATGTAACTGATTTTAATTGGTTAGGAATAATTTATTCCAAAATTTTAAAAGACAACATAGAATTGTTATTTCCAATGGTTCAGATTGCATTTGATGAAATTGTGGGTTGTGTAGGGTCTATTGGACTTTGTTGGAAGTAATCAATTGTAGAAAAAAAAATTGTGTTTATTAAGGAATCTGTCAATATAAGTATCTTTTCTGTCTTCTTTTATGGGTGGCATCTTTAATAAATTAAAATAATAAATATTATTAAAAATATAATAATATAAAATTAATTGTGAGACATATTTAATAAATTTTTTAAAATGTTAAGTTGGAGACGTTGAGTGTTTATCAACTACTAAGATTAAAAAATTATAAAATAGATTATATGTTTATGTAATGTTTTAACCAAGCACTCAAAGAGGAGATTGTTGTGAATATGCTCTTAAAGTGAATATGTCTACGTAATGCACGAAGTATTGAGTGGACTCAATCTCCAAGTGGAATCCACAAATTTTAATATTATTATTATTATTATTAAAGAAAGAAAAGAAAGAAAGAAAGAAAAAAAGGAATATGTATTCTATTGGACTTGACCCATGTGAAGAAGAAAAAAAAAAGGAAGGGATTGAAATCCCTAATAGAAACAAAAAACAAACAGTGCCGCTTGAAGGAACAAAAAGAAGGAGCTGCACGACAGAAAGTAAAGCAGCAACATAGCAACAAGAGGAAGAAAAGCTTGGCTCCGGTGGTAATGGGTGTGTAGCAAACTTGCTCCGTTTGATATACAGTTTTAGTATATTATTCTTACCACTGAGTTTGTTCTTTTAATATACAGTCTGAGTAGTTTTATCTTCTCTAAGAGTTACTTTGAAATACCCACTTTAGTGGAAGGTTATGGTCATGGTTGATTAATGTTCCCCAGTGTTACTAAGAAGACTCACGTGCACCAATTAGTTATTATAGTGGAAGTTTTTACTGGACTAAGTCCCATAGTTTTTATTCTCTCAATTTGAGGAAAGTGTTCCACATTAAAAATTGTGTTTGTCTCATACTTAATTTTCTGTCAATTATTATTGCTATGTAGAATTGTATTTTCTATTTAGCCATTTATCTGCACAGGTGAGGGAAAAATATTCCGCATTATTGAGATAATTATCTCTGGTTTTTCCCAACAAAGTGGTATCTAGAGCTCGGTTCGTTTGGTTTGTGCATTTAAATGGAGGAGGAAAATAAAGGTCCGAATAAGATTAAGTTCAACTCTTCTAATTACACAATTTAGAAGACTCTCATGGAAGAAATGTTATATAGTAAAGATTTATATGATCCTATTGAGGGTGACACTGCTAAACCCACAGATAAATCTGACACTGACTGGAAGAAGATGAATAGAAAGATAGTGGTTGGATCTGAGTGTATATCCACATGTTGAAATTGAAATAGATGCTAACAAAATGTGGGAGAAATTAAAAGAGTTGTATGAACTAAAGAATGTGCAAAATAAAGCATTCTTGATTCGGAAGCTGGTGAATATGAAATACAAAGATGGGGATTCAATGGAGTACTTTGTAGAATACAATGAATCAGTTGACAACAGCAAATATTAAATTAGATGATGAGTTACAAGCGTTGTTATTGTTGAGTTCATTGCTTGATAATTGGGAAGTCCTTGTTGTGACATTGACCAATTCAGCTTCAAGTGGAAAGTTGAAAATGTCAACAATTAAAGAGAGCATGTGGAATGAAGAAGCTCAAAGAAAGGAGCGCGGTTTGATTGGTTCTTCCTCAAAGTCAAAAGCACTAGTTATAGAGTCACGGGGAGAAGTCA
This sequence comes from Cicer yamashitae, assembly GCA_037974755.1. Taxonomy (NCBI): domain Eukaryota; kingdom Viridiplantae; phylum Streptophyta; class Magnoliopsida; order Fabales; family Fabaceae; genus Cicer; species Cicer yamashitae. Next base: position 20,218,104 of record JBBPBQ010020323.1, read on the forward strand.
ATCTAGAAACTTCCATAGACGCGACAACTCTGAAAGTTGTAGCAAGTCAATGACTAGAAAAGAAGTGATATGCTATCATTATGGCAAAGCAAGTAGCATATAAAGAAATTGCAGGTTCCTTAAGAGAGATCAATCAAGTGAAAGAGATGAAGACAAATAAAAGAAAAATGATAAAGATACAACAACATTTGCATCTGTTAGTAATGTCTACATTGTTCGTAATGATAATTTCATAAACCTTGCATGTCAGGATTCAACTTGGATTATTGATTTAGGTGCCTCATATCATGTTACTCCTAGGCATGATTTCTTCTCATCTTACACTGCTGGTGATTTTGGCACGGTAAAAATGGGAGATGAAGGAGTATGTAAAATTATCAGTATGGGAGATGTTTGGGTAGAAACTGGGATTGGTTGCAAGCTTCAATTGAAGAATGTTAGACATGTTCCTGATATTCATCTCAATTTGATTTCGGTGAAAGCCTTGGATATTGAGGGTTATCACACTTGCTTATATGTAAAATCACCAAAAGGTCCCCAGTGGTTGCAAATGAGCAAAGTTCCATTTCTCTCTATACGATGCCTTCGAAGCTATGCAAGAAAGAAGTGAATGCAATTGAAGACGCCTCTTCTGATTTATGGAAAATGCGCCTCAGTCACTTGAGTGAGAAAGGACTCAACATTCTTGCGAAGAGAATTTTTCTTCTTGTGAAAGGTATGTCTCTAAGAACTTGCACGCATTGTTTTTCTGGAAAACAACATAGATTTTCTTTTCATAATACTAGTCCTCATAGGAGGCAAAATATTAGTGTTTTAGTTCATACTAATGTTTGCATGATGGATAGTAAATATTTGTGCTTTAGTTCACTAGAAAAGTGTGGGTCTTTACTTTGAAATCTAAAGACCATGTACTTGGAGTCTTCAAACATTTTCATGCAAGTGTTGAAAGAGAAAACGGAAGAAAATTGAAATGTGTTCAATCAGATAAGGTTGGTGAATACAGAGGTCTGTTTGAAGAGTATTGTAGAGAACATGGAATCAGCCTTGAGAAAATAGTTCCAAAGACACCTCAGCATAATGGTGTGGCAGAGAGAATGAATCGTACGATTAATGACATAATTAGATGTATGTTCTCTCATGCAAAATTATCGAAATCCTTTTGGGGTGAAGCAATGAAAACTGCAGAGGATTTGACCAATCTTTCTCCTTTAAGATTTAATATTAAAAGGAGAAAGATTTAATAGATTTAATAGATACAATTACCGTATATTAATTTCATAAAAATAGATTTAATATATAATTAAAATTTACTAAAAATATCACCTCTAATACGTTTATGGCCATATTAAACAACCGCATATATTAATTCTCCAAACAATAATGAAGAGGTAAAAAAGGGAAAATTAGAAAAGAATTAGCTAAGCAACAAGAGATTATATATTTTTATTGAATTGCATATGAAATGTTTTCTCACCAGTTTTTCTTTCAAAAAAGTTGTTGAATTTCAAACTAAGTAAATTGTGGTTTCTTCATATATGAATGTACCATTATTCATATATACTATCTTATATGTGGGTTCACCATCACTGTTTCGATTTAATTTTCTGTTCATTCTTCAAGAAATTAATGAATTTTTTAAGAAATAAGATTAATACCATTTTAAATTATAAATTTTGAAAAAGAAGATGGACCAATATTGTTTTTGACATAATACAAAAGCCATAAAAAATTAGGTTAACAACAGCTTAATTTGCACATTTAATTTCAGAAGTCAAAATATATTATTATTACTATTATTATTATAATTATTATTATTATTATTATTATTATTATTATTATTATTATTATTATTATTTGACATTATTTTACTTCCACATAATTTTGTAGAAGTCCATTCGCATTTATTATTAATGTCGCTCGAGCTCACCAGGACTTGGAGCCCAATTCATAGGTTTAATACTATCACCAACTCCAGGAGGGCTTGGACCCGAATTCATAGGTTTAATATTATGACCACTCCACGAGGGCTAGGACCCGATTTCATAGGTTTAATACTATGACCAACTCTAGGAGGCCTTGGACCCGAATTCATAGGTTTAATACTAAGACCAACTCAAGGAGGGCTTGGACCCGAATTCATAGGTTTAATACTATGACCAACTCCTGGACTATGTCTTGGTGATGTGGGTCGGAAAGCATTTGTTTCTGCACTTGATGAATATCCTAAAATTTCCACATCTTGATTTGGTATCAATGGTTTTGTTATCCTAGCTTGAGATGGATGGAAAAAATGGCGGGATACTAATACAATAAAAATGACAAAACATTTCTGCATAACCTGAAATTTACCCATTATTTAACAATTTAAGTTATCTTATGATAAGATTAGTTGCAATAGGTGATATGTTATTATCTAGGATCCTCTTGTATTTATAACCTTGTTGAGTACGGAAAACATGACATACTACTCATACAACTACGTATATTAATTTCTTATAAATAGATTTAATATATAATTAAAATATACTAAAAATATCTCCTCTAAGACGCTTTTGGCCATATTAAACAATCGCGTATATAAATTCTCCAAACAATAATGAAGAGGTAAAAAAGGGAAAATTAGAAAAGAATCAGATAGCTAAGCAACGGGAGATTATATATTTTTTATTGAATTGCATGTAAAATGTTTTCTTACCAGATTCTCTTTTCAAATAGTTGTCGAATTTCAAACTAAGTAAATTGTGGTTTCTTCATATATGAATGTACCATTATACATATGTACTATCTTTTTGTTATATATATCTCTTAAAATTAATATTCGTTTGTTTCTTTTTTTGTATATTATATGTGGGTTCCCTATCATTGTTTGGATTTAATTTTCGATTCATTCTTCAAGAAATTAATGAATGTTTTAAGAAATAAGATTAATACCATTTTAAATTATAAATTTTGAAAAAGAAGATGGACCCATATTGTTTTTGACATAATACAGAAGCCACAGGAAATTTGGTTCACAACAGCTTAATTTGCACATTTAATTTCAGAAGTCAAAATATATTATTATTATTATTATTATTATTATTATTATTATTATTATTATTATTATTATTATTATTTGTTACATCAAGGACATTATTTTACTTCCACATAATTTTGTAGAAGTCCATTCGTATTTATTATTAATGTCCCTCACCAGGAGGGCATGGACCCGAATTTATAAGTTTAATACCATGACCAACTCCTGGACTATGTCCTGGTGATGTGGGTCGGAAAGCATTTGTTTCTACACTTGATGAATATCCTAAACTTTCCACTTGTGGATTTGGCAGCAATGATTTGGTTATCCTAGCTTGAGATGGATGAAAAAAATGACAGGTTACTAATACAATAAAAATGACAAAACATTTTTGTATAACCTGAAATTTACCCATTATTTAACAATCTAAGTTATCTTATGATAAGATTAGATGCAATAGGTGATATGTTATTATCTAGGATCCTCTTGTATATATAATCTGGTTGAGTATCGAAAACATGACATACTACTTATACAACCGCGTATATTAATTTCTTATAAATAGATTTAATATATAATTAAAATTTACTAAAAATATAACCTCTAAGACGTTTATGGCCATATTAAACAACCGCATATATTAATTCTCCAAATAATAATGAAGAAGTAATAAAGGGAAAATTAGAAAAGAATCATATAGCTAAGCAATGGGAGATTATATATTTTTATTGAATTGCATATGAAATGTTTTCTCACCAATTTCTCTATCCAATAAGTTGTTGAATTTCAAACTAAGTAAATTGTGGTTTCTTCATATATGAATGTACCATTATACATATCTACTATCTTTTTGTTATATATATCTTTTAAAATTAACATTCATTTCCTTCTTTTTTTGTATATTATATGTGGGTTCACTATCACTGTTTGGATTTAATTTTCTGTTCATTCTTCAAGAAATTAATGAATGTTTTAAGAAATAAGATTAATACTATTTTAAATTATAAATTTCGAAAAAGAAGATGGACCCATATTGTTTTTGACATAATACAAAAGCCACAAAAAATTTGGTTAACAACAGCTTAATTTGCACATTTAATTTCAGAAGTCAAAATATATTATTATTATTATTATTAATATTATTTGTTACATCAAGGACATTATTTTACTTCCACATAATTTTGTAGAAGTCCATTCGCATTGACTAGTAATGTCCTGCACCAGGACTTGGAGCCGAATTCATAGGTTTAATATTATGACCAACTCCAAGAGGGATTTGACCCGAATTCATAGGTTTAATACTATGACCATCTCCACGAGAGCTTGGACCCGAATGCATAAGTTTAATACTATGACCAACTCCTAGACTATGTCCCGGTGATGTGGGTCGGAAAGCATTTGTTTCTGCACTTGATGAATATCCTAAACTTTCCACATCTTGATTTCGCATCAATGGTTTTGTTATGCTAGCTTGAGATGGATGGAAAAAATGGGAGGCTAGTAATACAATAAAAATGATAAAACATTTCTGCATAACCTGAAATTTACCCATTATTTAACAATCTAAGTTATCTTATGATAAGATTAGATGCAATTGGTGATATGTTATTATCCAGGATCTTCTTGTATTTATAATCTGTACGGAAAACATGACATACTACTCATACAACTGCGTATATTAATTTCTTATAAATAGATTTCATATATAATTAAAATTTACTAAAAATATCACCTCTAAGATGTTTTTGGCCACATTAAACAATTGCGTATATTAATTTAAAACTAAGTAAATTGTGGTTTCTTCATATATAAATGTACCATTGTACATATGTACTATCTTTTTGTTATATATATCTTTTAAAATTACTATTCATTTCCTTCTTTTTTTGAATATTATATGTGGGTTCACTATCATTGTTTTGATTTAAGTTTCGGTTCATTCTTCAATAAATTAATGAATATTTTAAGAGATAAGATTAAAACCATTTTAAATTATAAATTTTGAAAAAGAAGATGGACCATATTGTTTTTGACATAATACAGAAGCCACAAAACATTTGGTTCACAACAGCTTAAGTTGCACATTTAATTTCAGAAGTCAAAAAATATTATTATTATTATTATTATTATTAATATTATTTGTCACATCAAGGACATTATTTTACTTCCACATAATTTTGTAGAAGTTCATTCGTATTTATTATTAATGTCCCTCACCAGGAGGGCATGGACCCGAATTCATAGGTTTAATACAATGACCAACTACTGGACTATGTCCTGGTGATGTGGGTCGGAAAGCATTTGTTTCTACACTTGATGAATATCCTAAACTTTCCACATCTTGATTTGGCAGCAACGATTTGGTTATCCTAGCTTGAGATGGATGAAAAAAATGGCAGGCTACTAATACAATTTTCTTATAAATAGATTTAATATATAATTAAAATTTACTAAAAATATAACCTCTAAGACGTTTATGCCCATATTAAACAACCGCATATATTAATTCTCCAAACAATAATGAAGGAGTAATAAAGGGAAAATTAGAAAAGAATCATATAGCTAAGCAACGGGAGATTATATATTTTTATTGAATTGCATATGAAATGTTTTCTCACCAGTTTCTCTTTCCAAAAAGTTGTTGAATTTCAAACTAAGTAAATTGTGGTTTCTTCATATATGAATGTACCATTATACATATGTACTATCTTTTTGTTATATATATCTTTTAAAATTAACATTCATTTTCTTCTTTTTTTGTATATTATATGTGGGTTCACTATCACTGTTTAAATTTAATTTTCTGTTCATTCTTCAAGAAATTAATGAATGTTTTAAGAAACAAGATTAATACCATTTTAAATTATAAATTTTGAAAAAGAAGATGGACCCATATTGTTTTTGACATATTACAGAAGCCACAAAAAATTTGGTTCACAACTGCTTAATTTGCACATTTAATTTCATAAGTCTAAAAATATTATTATTATTATTATTATTATTATTATTATTATTATTATTATTATTATTATTATTAACATTATTTGTTACATCAAGGATATTATTTTACTTCCACATAATTTTGTAGAAGTTCATTCGTATTTATTATTAATGTCCCTCACCAGGAGGACATGGACCCGAATTCATAGGTTTAATACTATGACCAACTCCTGGACTATGTCCTGGTGATGTGGGTCGGAAAGCATTTGTTTCAACACTTGATGAATATCCTAAACTTTCCACATCTTCATTTGGCAGCAATCATTTGGTTATCCTAGCTTGAGATGGATGAAAAAAATGGCAGGCTACTAATACAATTTTCTTATAAATAGATTTAATATATAATTAAAATTTACTAAAAATATAACCTCTAAGACGTTTATGGCCATATTAAACAACCGCATATATTAATTCTCCAAACAATAATGAAGCAGTAATAAAGGGAAAATTAGAAAATAATCATATAGCTAAGCAAGGAGAGATTATATATTTTTATTGAATTGCATATGAAATGTTTTCTCACCAGTTTCTCTTTCCAAAAAGTTGTTGAATTTCAAAGTAAGTAAATTGTGGTTTCTTCATATATGAATGTACCATTATACATATGTACTATCTTTTTGTTATATATATCTTTTAAAATTAACATTCATTTCCTTCTTTTTTTGTATATTATATGTGGGTTCACTATCACTGTTTGGATTTAATTTTCTGTTCATTCTTCAAGAAATTAATGAATGTTTTAAGAAATAAGATTAATACCATTTTAAATTATAAATTTTGAAAAAGAAGATGGACCCATATTGTTTTTGACATAATTCAAAAGCCACAAAAAATTTGGTTAACAACAGCTTAATTTTCACATTTAATTTCAGAAGTCAAAATATATTATTATTATTATTATTATTATTATTATTATTATTATTATTATTATTATTATTATTATTATTATTATTATTATTTGTTACATCAAGGACATTATTTTACTTCCACATAATTTTGTAGAAGTCCATTCGCATTGACTAGTAATGTCCTGCACCAGGACTTGGAGCCGAATTCATAGGTTTAATACTATGACCAACTCCAGGGATTTGACCCGAATTCATAGGTTTAATACTATGACCATCTCCACGAGGGCTTGGACCCGAATGCATAGGTTTAATACTATGACCATCTCCACGAGGGCTTGGACCCGAATGCATAGGTTTAATACTATGACCAACTCCTGGACTATGTCCTGGTGATGTGGGTCGGAAAGCATTTGTTCCTGCACTTGATGAATATCCTAAACTTTCCACATCTTGATTTGGCATCAATGGTTTTGTTATCCTAGTTTGAGATGGATGGAAAAAATGGGAGGCTAGTAATACAATAAAAATGACAAAACATTTATGCATAACCTGAAATTTACCCATTATTTAACAATCGAAGTTATCTTATGATAAGATTAGATGCAATAGGTGATATGTTATTATCCAGGATCCTCTTGTATTTATAATCTTGTTGAGTACGGAAAACATGACATACTACTCATACAATTGCGTATAGTAATTTCATATAAATAGATTTAATATCTAATTAAAATTTACTAAAAATATCACCTCTAAGATGTTTTTGGCCACATTAAACAATTGTTTATATTAATTCTCCAAACAATAATGAAGAGGTAAAAAAGGGAAAATTAGAAAAGAATCAGATAGCTAAGCAACGAGATATTATATATTTTTATTGAATTGCATATAAAATGTTTTCTCACCAGATTCTCTTTCCAAATAGTTGTTGAATTTCAAACTAAGTAAATTGTGGTTGAAGTAGAAATGTCAATTATAAGGAAGGGGGGTTTGAATTATAATTGCCCCTTTTGAAATTTCCTGTTTAAAACTAAAAGTTCTACTTAAGATTGATCTTGGTTATAACGAAGATCGATCTTGGTTAGTGGAAAAACAGCAATATCAATTTTATCAATATAAAAGCTGATTGTAATGCATGTAATAAATAGAGATAGAGATAGAGAGATCACTCAAGCATGTATCCTGGTTTACCCAACCTTGGGCTACGTCCAGTCCTCACAAATATGAGATTTTCCACTAAGTGCTCAAGGCAAGATTGTTCTTGGTTGTTACACAACTTTTCGTAGATCAATCTTGATCTTTACACAACTTCCACCTTTCTACCTTAGAAAGGATTTCCAGATTTACCTTAGCATATTCCAGTAAGGATTTCACAAATTACCTTTTACAACATAAAAGGATTTCCACACACTTCTCAAGCTATGATAATACACTAGCCTTGAGTTACAAAGTAATGATTATGAAGATGTTTAGAATCTGAATATTACTCAACTCTTGTTTGAGGAATAGATTCTTTAATTTAAAACTCAGTTGCTACTGATTTTAACACAACACAAAGAAAAAGATTTGCAAGCTAAAGAATGATATTTTAGAGAGCTCGAATATGAATGTAAGATTGATGTTTTGCTTGGCACTTTGAGTTGTGTTTTGTTCTTCATCTTGATGTTGTATTTATAAGCTCCAATGAAGGTTAGGACAGCTCATATAGCCGTTGAAATGAAGCCAGCTGTCATAGGACAGTAAGTGAACTGAAGCAGGCCAAAAGCAAGAGTGAAGAAACTGAATCCAGGAGCGTTCTTGCAGTCCAGGATCGATCCTCAGATTAGTTAAGTGTGATCTGACTTTATACTCGATCCAGTACTGTTTTGCAGAGGTTGCTTGTGTGCTTTTGAGTCAGTTGTGCAGTCTTGATTTGATAGTACAACTGTGATGTACTTTTACAGCCTGTTCTTGTACTTGCGTTTGTACAACATGAAGAATGATCTTGCTTCTTGTATTCCTTCATGAGGCTTGTCTTTGATTCTTCCAATTATGGGCTGATTTCGTTTTAGGCTTTTCTTTGATAAAGATATAAGATTGACAAAGCTTCTAGATTGTTATCTTCAGCTCAGGATTGATCATTCTTGATTCTGAAGATCAATCTTCGATTTGCAGAAGTCTGGCAGGATTGATCATTTTTGATTCTGAAGATCAATCATCGTTTTGCAGAAGTCTAGCAGGATTGATCTTTGCTCTGCTGTTTTTGCTTGATTTGATTTTAATGATATTTGATTTGAATTGCTTGGTACCTATCTTGTTTAACACACTCAAATACACAAGTTAAATACCAAAACACTTAGAAAGATAATTAACATTCTTAATTAAATTTTTGTTTGTTTTCATCACAACATTAAATTGAGATTTTGTCTCAGCAGTGGATTCTTCATATATAAATGTACCATTGTACATATGTACTATCTTTTTGTTATATATATGTTTTAAAATTAATATTCATTTCCTTCTTTTTTTTTTGTATATTATATGTGGGTTCACTATCATTGTTTGGATTTAATTTTCGGTTCATTCTTCAAGAAATTAATGAATGTTTTAAGAAATAAGATTAATACCATTTTAAATTATAAATTTTGAAAAAGAAGATGGACCCATAGTGTTTTTGACATAATACAGAAGCCACAAAAAATTTGGTTCAAAACAGCTTAATTTGCACATTTAATTTCAGAAGTCAAAATATATTATTATTATTATTATTATTAATATTATTTGTTACATCAAGGATATTATTTTACTTCCACATAATTTTGTAGAAGTTCATTCGTATTTATTATTAATGTCCCTCACCAGGAGGGCATGGACCCGAATTCATAGGTTTAATACTATGACCAACTCCTGGACTATGTCCTGGTGATGTGAGTCGGAAAGCATTTGTTTCAACACTTGATGAATATCCTAAACTTTCCGCATCTTGATTTGGCAGCAATCATTTGGTTATCCTAGCTTGAGATGGATGAAAAAAATGGCAGGCTACTAATACAATTTTCTTATAAATAGATTTAATATATAATTAAAATTTACTAAAAATATAACCTCTAAGACGTTTATGGCCATATTAAACAACCGCATATATTAATTCTCCAAACAATAATGAAGATGTAATAAAGGGAAAATTAGAAAAGAATCATATAGCTAAGCAACGGGAGATTATATATTTTTATTGAATTGCATATGAAATGTTTTCTCACCAGTTTCTCTTTCCTAAAAGTTGTTGAATTTCAAACTAAGTAAATTGTGGTTTCTTCATATATGAATGTACCATCATACATATGTACTATCTTTTTGTTATATATATCTTTTAAAATTAACATTCATTTGCTTCTTTTTTTGTATATTATATGTGGGTTCACTATCACTGTTTGGATTTAATTTTCTGTTCATTCTTCAAGAAATTAATGAATGTTTTAAGAAATAAAATTAATACTATTTTAAATTAAAATTTTTGAAAAAGAAGATGGACCCATATTGTTTTTGACATAATACAAAAGCCACAAAAAATTTGGTTAACAACAGCTTAATTTGCAAGTTTAATTTTAGAAGTCAAAATATATTATTATTATTATTATTATTATTATTATTATTATTATTATTATTATTATTATTATTATTTGTTACATCAAGGACATTATTTTACTTCCACATAATTTTGTAGAAGTCCATTTGCATCGACTAGTAATGTCCTGCACCAGGACTTGGAGCCGAATTCAAAGGTTTAATACTATGACCAACTCCAGGAGGGATTTGACCCGAATTCATAGGTTTAATACTATGACCATCTCCACGAGGGCTTGGACCCGAATGCATAGGTTTAATACTATGACCATCTCCACGAGGGCTTGGACCAAAATGCATAGGTTTAATACTATGACCAACTCCTAGACTATGTTCTGGTGATGTGGGTCGGAAAGCATTTGTTCCTGCACTTGATGAATATCCTAAAATTTCCACATCTTGATTTGGCATCAATGGTTTTGTTATCCTAGCTTGAGATGGATGGAAAAAATGGGAGGCTAGTAATACAATAAAAATGACAAAACATTTCTGCATAACCTGAAATTTACCCATTATTTAACAATCTAAGTTATCTGATGATAAGATTAGATGCAATAGGTGATATGTTATTATTCAGGATCCTCTTGTATTTAAAATTTTGTTGAGTACGGAAAACATGACATACTACTCATACAACTGCGTATATTAATTTCATATAAATAGATTTATTATATAATTAAAATTTACTAAAAATATCACCTCTAAGATGTTTTTGGCCACATTAAACAATTGCGTATATTAATTCTCCAAACAATAATGAAGAGGTAAAAAAGGGAAAATTAGAAAAGGATCAGATAGCTAAGCAACGAGATATTATATATTTTTATTGAATTGCATATAAAATGTTTTCTCACCAGATTTTCTTTCCAAATAGTTGTCGAATTTCAAACTAAGTAAATTGTGGTTTCTTCATATATAAATGTACCATTGTACATATGTACTATCTTTTTGTTATATATAACTTTTAAAATTAATATTCATTTCCTTCTTTTTTTGTATATTATATGTGGGTTCACGAGCATTGTTTGGATTTAATTTTCGGTTCATTCTTCAAGAAATTAATGAATGTTTTAAGAAATAAGATTAATACCATTTTAAATTATAAATTTTGAAAAAGAAGTTGGACCCATATTGTTTTTGACATAATACAAAAGCCACAAAAAATTTGGTTAACAACAGCTTAATTTGCACATTTAATTTCAGAAGTCAAAATATATTATTATTATTATTAATATTATTTGTTACATCAAGGACATTATTTTACTTCCACATAATTTTCTAGAAATCCATTCGCATTGACTAGTAATGTCCTGCACCAGGACTTGGAGCCGAATTCATAGGTTTAATACTATGACCAACTCCAGGAGGACTTTGACCCGAATTCATAGGTTTAATACTATGACCATCTCCCCGAGGGCTTGGACCCGAATGCATAGGTTTAATACTATGTCCAACTCCTGGACTATGTCCTGGTGATGTGGGTCGGAAAGCATTTGTTTCTGCAATTGATGAATATCCTAAACTTTCCACATCTTGATTTGGCATCAATGGTTTTGTTATGCTAGCTTGAGATGGATGAAAAAAATGGCAGGCTAGTAATACAATAAAAATGACAAAACATTTCTGCATAACCTGAAATTTACCCATTATTTAACAATCTAAGTTATCTTATGATAAGATTAGATGCAATAGGTGATATGTTATTATTCAGGATCCTCTTGTATTTATAATCTTGTTGAGTACGGAAAACATGACATATTACTCATACAACTGCGTATATTAATTTCTTATAAATAGATTTAATATATAATTAAAGTTTACTAAAAATATCACCTCTAAGACGTTTTTGGCCATATTAAAGAATCGCGTATATTAATTCTCCAAACAATAATGAAGAGGTAAAAAAAGGAAAATTAGAAAAGAATCAGATATCTAAGTAACAGGATATTATATATTTTTATTGAATTTCATATGAAATGTTTTCTCACCAGATTCTCTTTCCAAATAGTTGTCGAATTTCAAACTAAGTAAATTATGGTTTCTTCATATATAAATGTACCATTGTACATATGTACTATCTTTTTGTTATATATATCTTTTAAAATTAATATTCATTTCCTTCTTTTTTTGTATATTATATGTGGGTTCACTATCACTGTTTGGATTTAATTTTCTGTTCATTCTTCAAGAAATTAATGAATGTTTTAAGAAATAAAATTAATACTATTTTAAATTAAAATTTTTGAAAAAGAAGATGGACCCATATTGTTTTTGACATAATACAAAAGCCACAAAAAATTTGGTTAACAACAGCTTAATTTGCAAGTTTAATTTTAGAAGTCAAAATATATTATTATTATTATTATTATTATTATTATTATTATTATTATTATTATTATTATTTGTTACATCAAGGACATTATTTTACTTCCACATAATTTTGTAGAAGTCCATTTGCATCGACTAGTAATGTCCTGCACCAGGACTTGGAGCCGAATTCAAAGGTTTAATACTATGACCAACTCCAGGAGGGATTTGACCCGAATTCATAGGTTTAATACTATGACCATCTCCACGAGGGCTTGGACCCGAATGCATAGGTTTAATACTATGACCATCTCCACGAGGGCTTGGACCAAAATGCATAGGTTTAATACTATGACCAACTCCTAGACTATGTTCTGGTGATGTGGGTCGGAAAGCATTTGTTCCTGCACTTGATGAATATCCTAAAATTTCCACATCTTGATTTGGCATCAATGGTTTTGTTATCCTAGCTTGAGATGGATGGAAAAAATGGGAGGCTAGTAATACAATAAAAATGACAAAACATTTCTGCATAACCTGAAATTTACCCATTATTTAACAATCTAAGTTATCTGATGATAAGATTAGATGCAATAGGTGATATGTTATTATTCAGGATCCTCTTGTATTTAAAATTTTGTTGAGTACGGAAAACATGACATACTACTCATACAACTGCGTATATTAATTTCATATAAATAGATTTATTATATAATTAAAATTTACTAAAAATATCACCTCTAAGATGTTTTTGGCCACATTAAACAATTGCGTATATTAATTCTCCAAACAATAATGAAGAGGTAAAAAAGGGAAAATTAGAAAAGGATCAGATAGCTAAGCAACGAGATATTATATATTTTTATTGAATTGCATATAAAATGTTTTCTCACCAGATTTTCTTTCCAAATAGTTGTCGAATTTCAAACTAAGTAAATTGTGGTTTCTTCATATATAAATGTACCATTGTACATATGTACTATCTTTTTGTTATATATAACTTTTAAAATTAATATTCATTTCCTTCTTTTTTTGTATATTATATGTGGGTTCACGAGCATTGTTTGGATTTAATTTTCGGTTCATTCTTCAAGAAATTAATGAATGTTTTAAGAAATAAGATTAATACCATTTTAAATTATAAATTTTGAAAAAGAAGTTGGACCCATATTGTTTTTGACATAATACAAAAGCCACAAAAAATTTGGTTAACAACAGCTTAATTTGCACATTTAATTTCAGAAGTCAAAATATATTATTATTATTATTAATATTATTTGTTACATCAAGGACATTATTTTACTTCCACATAATTTTCTAGAAATCCATTCGCATTGACTAGTAATGTCCTGCACCAGGACTTGGAGCCGAATTCATAGGTTTAATACTATGACCAACTCCAGGAGGACTTTGACCCGAATTCATAGGTTTAATACTATGACCATCTCCCCGAGGGCTTGGACCCGAATGCATAGGTTTAATACTATGTCCAACTCCTGGACTATGTCCTGGTGATGTGGGTCGGAAAGCATTTGTTTCTGCAATTGATGAATATCCTAAACTTTCCACATCTTGATTTGGCATCAATGGTTTTGTTATGCTAGCTTGAGATGGATGAAAAAAATGGCAGGCTAGTAATACAATAAAAATGACAAAACATTTCTGCATAACCTGAAATTTACCCATTATTTAACAATCTAAGTTATCTTATGATAAGATTAGATGCAATAGGTGATATGTTATTATTCAGGATCCTCTTGTATTTATAATCTTGTTGAGTACGGAAAACATGACATATTACTCATACAACTGCGTATATTAATTTCTTATAAATAGATTTAATATATAATTAAAGTTTACTAAAAATATCACCTCTAAGACGTTTTTGGCCATATTAAAGAATCGCGTATATTAATTCTCCAAACAATAATGAAGAGGTAAAAAAAGGAAAATTAGAAAAGAATCAGATATCTAAGTAACAGGATATTATATATTTTTATTGAATTTCATATGAAATGTTTTCTCACCAGATTCTCTTTCCAAATAGTTGTCGAATTTCAAACTAAGTAAATTATGGTTTCTTCATATATAAATGTACCATTGTACATATGTACTATCTTTTTGTTATATATATCTTTTAAAATTAATATTCATTTCCTTCTTTTTTTGTATATTATATGTGGGTTCACTATCACTGTTTGGATTTAATTTTCGATTCATTCGTCAAGAAATTAATGAAAGTTTTAAGAAATAAGATTAATACCATTTTAAATTATAAATTTTGAAAAAGAAGATTGACCCATATTGTTTTTGACAAAATACAGAGCCACAAAAAAATTGGTTAACAACAGCTTAATTTGCACATTTAATTTCAGAAGTCAAAATATATTTTTGTTGTTGTTGTTGTTATTATTATTATTATTATTTGTTACATCAAGGACATTATGTTACTTTCACATAATTTTGTAGAAGTCCATTCGTATTTATTATTAATGTTCCTCACCAGGAGGGCTTGGACCCGAATTCATAGGTTTAATACTATGACCAACTCTACGAGGGCTTGGACCCGAATTCATAGGTTGAATACTATGACCAACTCCAGGAGGGCTTGGACCCGAATTCATAGGTTTTGATACTATGACCAACTCCAGGAGGGCTTGGACGCGAATTTATAGGTTTAATACTATGACCAACTCCTGGACTATGTGCTGGTGATGTGGGTCGGAAATCATTTGTTTCTGCACTTGATTAATATCCTAAGCTTTCCACATCTTGATTTGGCATCAATGGTTTTGTTATCCTAGCTTGAGATGGATGAAAAAAATGGCAAGCTACTCATACAATAAAAATGACAACATTTCTGCATAACCTGAAATTTACCGATTATTTACCAATCTAAGTTATATTTTGATAAGATTAGATGCAATAGGTGATATGTTATTATCTAGGATCCTCTTGTATTTATAATCTTGTTGAGTATGGCAATGTCCTTTAATATTCTAAGTGTTAATTAATTATGTCAATTGATTTGACTAAATCTTAATTAAATAAAAAAAATTAATACATCATTAATATATTTAATGTGATAATTACTTTTCTTAATTTTTGTTTATCAATAAAAGTGGTATTACATTTAAGGACCTACATAGATGATATGCAATATATAATACATAAAATAATAAACTAATAGGAACAATACAATGAAATTTCAAATTTCAGTAAAAAGAATAATATTTCAACAGAAAAATAAAATGATTCATGAAAGGTTAATACTTAATTTAAATTAATTAATCAACATAAATGCTTGGTATAGCTCAACTAAGATATTTTAATATAATAACTAATTGTGTTAAAATGAAATAATGTATAGAATTTAGAAGTTCTTATAAGTTTTATATATAATTGGTTATAATTAAAATGATTTTGTTAAATAATTTAAATGTAAAAATAAAAAGGATTAAACAACGAATATTTAATACAAATATTTCATATTTAAATATAAAAATAATAA
>JBBPBQ010020323.1:20234769-20259408 GCA_037974755.1 Cicer yamashitae
ATATTTCAATAAAGTAGAATAATATTTGAACTTTATAATTTTAACGAAAGACTGTATGTCACAAAAAAAAAAAAAAAACTATTTAATTAATATTAAATTAAGTTCAACTTTCTTTCGCATAAAGTTTTGTTTCTTCTATACATATAGACATTTGTCAATTTTTATAACATGTAGAATGACACATGACAGTACTTTATTCAAAAATGATTTTAATGTTCCTAGGCAAAATAGCACTCATGGTCCTTTAACCATCCGTGGTCCTTTAATTTAATTTCAATTAACGTTTTAGTCCTTTATCTTTTTTGTTTCTTCCGATTTGGTCTTTTATTTTAAATTTAAGTTACAATTTGATCTTTTATGTTTTAAAATGTCAATAATGTTATCCTTTTCTTTTGCAAAAATTCAAAAAATTCATAAAAAATTTCAAACAAAACCCATAAAATTAATTATCATCCTCACTATAATGCAAATTTTATCAAATTCATAACTTAAATCTTTAAATAAACTCATATTTTCATCTCTAACAATATCAAATAAAGAATGAAAATATGAGTTTATTTGAAGATTTGAGTTACGAATTTGATGAAATTTGTATTATATTGAATAATATAATTAATTTTATGAGTTTTATTTGAAAATTTTGATGAAATTTTTGAATTTTTGTAAAAAAATGATAACAGTGTTGACATTTTAAAATATAAAAGATGAAATTGTCACTTAAATTTAAAATAAAGGACTAAATCAACAAAAAAAAAATAAAAGATTAAATAGTTAAGTGAAATTAAATTAAGGAATCACGGGTTCTATTTAACCATGTTTCTATCTTCTTTCCAAAAATCTTAAGCTTCCTGTCCTTCCTTACAACATTCATTAACTTGTGGGAAAATTAAGATTAAATCAAATCTAAGCAATGTTTTCTTTTTTAGAGAAGACACAAACTTTTTTATTCAACCAAAAGCCGAGTTTCTATTTCCATGGGAAAAAGTTTTCTATTTTATTTTATGTTTAGCATAGATAATGACACAAGTGGGTACTTAAAATCTATGACAATTAAATATATAACATTTGAATTGGAAGGAACACCAAATCTAATATGAAATTTGTTCTCCCAAATATCTCTTTCCAAATAGTTGATCGTATAGTTTTGTCTTGTCATTTTTGTTATTTTAACAATTATATATAAAACTTATTAGAACTTCTATATTCTATATAATAATAGTATATTTAAAAAAAATTATGTCTTGTTTGCTCCTTGAGTAATTATATTATGCTCTAACGAGTTCGAGTACCCCGTATAATAGTTATTAATACATCTTATTTATTAAAAACAAAAATAAAAATAGATGATTTTTAAAGCTACTTTTCTTACTCGTTGGTTTTCTACGTTAAATTGAGGCAAGATTTCGTGCTCACCATAATGGTTATCACAAGGTTACTAATTTGTAGAAATTGAAGTTCCCAAAACTTTACTAGATTTGGAGTAAACGATAAGTAACACTCGTTTAATGATTTTTATTAGTAATATTATATATTGTGGTGAAGTCTATTGTTGTACGTGCACACAAGATCTATTGTTGGCCTAGATTCCGATGATGATATTTATATAGCTAGCTTGGCTGAATAACATTACAAGAGATGTTATGTTGGCATCTTTATGGGTGCAATAGACTTATAACGTCTTGACGAGATTGGCCTAAAGTATTTGAGAGTGTTGGTGGAAATTAGGATAATGATTTGAGTCTGTATTGACGAGCATTCATTATTAGCTAGGCTTGATAATAATTTTTAGGATAATTGATTTGTTTGATTTTCAAAATATTAATTTCAAAAAAAATTCAAGAAAAAAAAATCTCAGTTGCCAAAATAATAAAATCATGAGTTCCCTCACTTTAACCCCAAAAACTAATAAAATAATGGATTGAGATATCAAAAAAATTATCAATAGAAGGTTTATAATTAAAGAGCTTAGTAGGAATTTGTTAAAGGGGCTTTATTTTTTAGGGCTTAGTTGACACATTTACATGTATCACATGATATTCTATGAATCTGTAGCCAATTTATGATATATGCATATGTTCTGTTTTGAAATATTTCTATGTACATAAATTTCTCCGAAATTTTCACGACAATCACTTATCTATGAGATAGATTATTTACTTAAGTTTCATTGATAAGACTTTAGGCATCTCAAGTTACTTTTAATGGTGACAAAATTGCTTAATGGTGACAAAATTGAAAATTTGGAATTTTGTGATCATTGTATTTTAGGAAAGTCTAAGAAGAACACTTTTGGTGTTGGCCAACACAACACCTCTAGACCTTTTGAATATGTTCATTCTGATTTGTGGGATCCTTGAAGGACAAAAACTCATGCTGGTTGTTCTCACTTCTTAACCATCATTGATGATTATTCTAGGAAAGTATGGATCTATGTCATTAAAAATAAAAGTGACACTTTTATGAAATTTAAAGAATGGCATATGCAAATTGGAACTCAAAAGGAAACTAAGCTGAAATGTTTAAGAAATGACAATGGCCTGGAATATCTTTCAGAGCAGTTTAATAAGTATTGCAAGGACTTAGGTATTCAAAGGCATAGAACAGTTGCAGGCACCCCTCAGCAAAATGGCATTGCTGAAAGGATGAACAAAACAATCTTGGAAAAAGTCAGATGTATGATCTTGAGTGCAGGGCTGCCTAAAACATTTTGGGAAGAAGTTGTAGTTACAGTAGTGTATCTGATCAATTGATGTCCTTCTTCAGCTATTGAATTTAAGACACCAATTGAGATGTGGAATGGCAAACCAGCTGACTACTCAAATCTGAAGGTATTTGGCTCTTTAGCATTTGCTCACACAAGGCAAGATAATTTGGATCCTAGAGCAATCAAACGTGTTTTGATTGGATATCCTAAAGGAATAAAAGGTTACAAGTTGTGGAGGTCTGACCAAGGTGTGCCCAAGTGCATCATATCAAGAGATGTAGTGTTTGATGAAACAAGAATGCCCATGATTGACAAAGAACATTCTCCGTTTTGGTTCTGCAGAAACAGAGAATATTCTCCGTTTCAGTGCTGCCGAAACGAAAAGCATTGCAAAAACCAAGAGCATTCTCTGTTTAACAGTGCTTCAAACAGCAACACTGGGAGTGTTCAGATTGAGGTGGAGTCACCTGAAGATCAAGAGATTAATCATGAAGACATACCTGATACATCCCTTGATGATAATGCTGCAACATAACCAGATTTGGCAAATTACAACTTGGTAAGGGATAGAGAAAGAAGGGTCATAAAGCCTCCAATCAAATATGGTGAAGCAGATTTAATTTGCTATGCTTTAAGTGTTGCTGAAGATCTTCAAAGAGATGAACGAAGCAACTACAAAGAAGCCATTAATAGTGAAGACAAGGAAGCTTGGATGACAGCTATGAATGAAGAAATGCAGTCATTAGAAAAGAATCAAACCTGGACTTTGGTTGGCATTCCTAAGAGTCAAAGGGTAATTGGATCAAAATGGGTGTTCAAGAGAAAGAAAGACATTCAAGGAAAAGAGAAGATAAGGTTCAAAGCAAGATTAGTTGCAAAGGGATTTTCTCAGCTTGAAGGGATAAACTTCAATGAAGTATTTGCACCAGTTGCAAAACATTGTTTAATCAAAATTCTGCTTTCAATTATAACTCAACAAGATTTGGAATTAGAGCAGTTGGATGTCAAAACAACATTTCTACATGGTGATCATGAAGAAACCATCTATATGCAGCAACCTGAAGGATTTGCTAAAGGCAGCAACAAGGTTTGTCTTCTTAAAAAGTCATTGTATGGCCTAAAGCAAACTCCTAGACAATGGTACAAGAAGTTTGATGATTTCATAATAAGAATTGGTTTCCAAAGATGTAGTTTTGACAACTGTGTTTACATTCTGAAAGAGGAAAGTCAAGAACGTTCTCTAGTTCAAGAACATTCATATATGAAGAAACCACAATTTACTTAGTTTGAAATTCAACAATTTTTTGGAAAGAGAAACTGGTGAGAAAACATTTCATATGCAATTCAGTAAAAATATATAATCTCTTGTTGCTTAGCTATCTGATTCTTTTCTAATTTTCCCTTTTTTACCTCTTCATTATTATTTGGAGAATTAATATACGCGGTTGTTTAATATGGCCACAAACGTCTTAGAGGTGATATTTTTAGTAAATTTTAATTATATATTAAATCTATTTATAAGAAATTAATATACGCGGTTGTATAAGTAGTATGTCATGTTTTCGATACTCAACAAGATTATAAATACAAGAGGATCCTAGATAATAACATATCACCTATTGCATCTAATCTTATCATAAGATAACTTAGATTGTTAAATAATGGGTAAATTTCAGGTTATGCAGAAATGTTTTGTCATTTTTATTGTATTAGTAGCCTGCCATTTTTTTCATCCATCTCAAGCTAGGATAACAAAATCATTGCTGCCAAATCAAGATGTGGAAAGTTTAGGATATTCATCAAGTGCAGAAACAAATGCTTTCCGACCCACATCACCAGGACATAGTCCAGGAGTTGGTCATAGTATTAAACCTATGAATTCGGGTCCAAGCCCTCCTGGAGTTGGTCATAGTATTAAACCTATGAATTCGGGTCCAAGCCCTCTTGGTGAGGGACATTAATAATAAAGTAGAATATAACCCGCGCGTTGCGCGGTATATATAGACTTTAAATAGTATTGTGAATAAAATTTTAAAATTTCTAAAATAATATAATTTATTCATTTTGTTTGTAGAGTATTTTTTCAAGTGAGTTTATTTGAGTAATTATTATATATGAGTTGACAAACACACATTTGAGAATATGTAAAATGTTTTGCAGAACGTAATTGCAACTAATTCATATATTTAGTATTAAAAATCCATAGGGAAGATCATCCTACAAACAAAATTCATAAATTATATTTAATGTTAAAATTCTTAAAAGTATTTTAATAAATATTAATATATGTAATTATATACCGCAAAATCAGATTAGTCATGCTCTTTTTTGTGTTGTCTAATATAAATTTATAGTCAAAATATTTTTGAAAAATATAAAAATGATTTTGTCATTTGGTATTCATTTCATTCTAATCCTATCAAAGAAATGACAAATCTAAATTCCAATATTTTGAGTATGAGACTTCTATACAACATGACTTGAGAATTTTCTTAAACAACTCGTATGTACGGTTGTGTAGAAGTAAAACAGATGTAGAAACTTCAAATTGGTAGTATTTTTAAAAAATTTGACAACAAAAAAAATCTCCGTAAAAAAACAACAAATAATTTTTTAATCTAAATATTAAACATTATTCTTTTATCTATAAATGGTAAAAAGTTTTCTCCCGAAGACACAATAATAACACTCATATAAAACTCAATATGGAAAGTCTTCTTTGTCTTTTGAAGAGCCAATATATTTTCATGTCATAGATGAGATCAAATATGTCTGCAAAAACAATACTCTAACTAACAACAATAAATGTTTTGAGAAAACTGAGCAAATAAGTATAATATGTTACAAAATACCACTTACTTAAAAGCTATTTGTGCAAAAAAAAAAAAATCCAACTATATCTACTTCTTTGAAAATGATTGGGTTGCAAGGCACTAATCGTAGAGATTGTTAGAAGAAGTAGAATAGAATAGTAAAAAAAAATTATATATTTATTGTATTTTAATTTGTAACTCATGACATATTAATAGTTATACTTAATATTAGATATTAAATAATAATAATAATAATAATAATAATAATATTAATAATAATGATGATAATAAAATGTGTGTTAAAGCAAATTGGAAGTTGAATAATAAGGAGAATTGAAGAGGAAAAACCTTTTAGATGTGCCACATGAGATTTTTTGTTGAGGTAGCAATATTTGAATGAAATGACACAATATTAGATGATGTTTATATGGGAGTCTATTTTAAAATTAAAAAAAAAAAAATAAAAAATTTCCAACTATATCTACTTCTTTAAAAATAATTGGGTTGCAAGGGACTATCCGTAAGATTGTTTGAAGAATTAGAATAGTATACTAAAAAAAATTGTATACTGATTGTACTTTAATTTGTAACTCATGACACATTAATAGTTATACATAATATTAGATGCTAAATAATAATAATAATAATAATAATAATAATAATAATAGTAAAATGTGTTAAAGAAAATTGGAAGTTGATAAAATAAGGAGAATTGAAGAGGAAAAACGTGCCACATGAGATTTTTTGTTGAGGTGGCAATATTTGAATGAAATGTCACAATATTAGGTGATGTTTATGTGGGAGTCTATTGAAATGACACAATATTATATGATGTTTATGTGGGAGTCTATTTAAAAAAAAAAAAAAAATCAAACTATATCTACTTCTTTGAAAATAATTGGGTTGCAAGGCACTATTCGTAAGATTCTTTAAAGAATTAGAATAGTATGCTAAAAAAATTATATATTGATTGTACTTTAATTTGTAACTCATGACACATTAATAGTTATACATAATATTAGATGCTAAATAATAATAATAATAATAATAATAATAATAATAGTAAAATGTGTTAAAGTAAATTGGAAGTTGAATAATAAGGAGAATTGAAGAGGAAAAACCTTTTAGATGTGCCACATGAGATTTTTTGTTGAGGTGGCAATATTTGAATGAAATGTCACAATATTAGGTGATGTTTATGTGGGAGTCTATTGAAATGACACAATATTAGATGATGTTTATGTGGGAGTCTATTTAAAAAAAAAAAAGAATTTTCCAACTATATCTACTTCTTTGAAAATAATTGGGTTGCAAGGCACTATTCGTAAGATTCTTTGAAGAATTAGAATAGTATGCTAAAAAAAATTATATATTGATTGTACTTTAATTTGTAACTCATGACACATTAATAGTTATACATAATATTACATGCTAAATAATAATAATAATAATAATAATAATAATAATAATAACAATAATAGTAAAATGTGTTAAAGAAAATTGGGAGTTGAATAATAAGGAGAATTGAAGAGGAAAAACCTTTTAGATGTGACACATGGGATTTTCTGTTGAGGTGGCAATATTTGAATGAAATGTCACTTCAATATTTCCACCCGCTGAGCTATTCCTTCCAGACTAATATTTAACATAAACTATACTTAACTCTACCTACCAGTCCCTTTGAAAGAATTATTTGCAATTTGCAAACTGACGCCGTGAATGCGAGGATGAGGCGACCCGGGCTTTTCATGTTTATAGATGTTTAGAGACCGGAGCAAATTTTTCTAAGATTCGTTGCTCGATTTTGGATGATCTGCTCGCAAAATGCATAGAGGCTTTCGACGACAGATTCGGGAGGCAATTTTTCTGAGATTAATTATTGGATTTTGGATGCTGGGAAGATTTGGATGCTGGGCAGATTTGGATGCTGGACAGATTCGGGAGGCAATTTTTCTGAGATTAATTAGTGGATTTTGGATGCAGGGCAGATTTGGATGTTGGGCAGATCCAGATTGGTCAGGAGAGAGGGGAAAAGGTATTTAGAAAGTGAATAGGAAACTCTCTGAGAAGATGTACACATCAGTTTTTTAGCTGAGGTGGCAAATGTTCGCTTAGGTGGGAAAAACAGTATGAGGTGGCAGGAGTCTCTTTTAATTATATATAATAGATTAGAATGTACTAAGATTGTAAAAACTCTTCTTATTGGCATTAATTGTACATCAATTAAACTCACGCACACACAAATAAATATATATATATATATATATATATATATATATATATATATATATATATATATATATATAGTGAAGATCCATTGATTCTAGGAGTAACTTTGAGATAAGTTATATATATATATATATTAACGATAAATTTTATTAATCTAAACATAATATATTATTGATCAAACACACAAAGTTTTATATAAATTCAAAATTCGTAGCTACATAATCTAGTCATTGATATTTACTTGTATTTCTTTAAAATTTATTATATATTAATTTGAAATTATTTAATGAAATATCAAATAGTTTTAAAATTTTTATAAAAATTTGTAGAGTTGATCTATTCAATAAAAACTTTTGATTTGACGGTTGGATTAGTGAAATTTATTGTTTATATTGAGTTATTAAGGGATTAACTCATCACATACTTACTATTGGAGTCAACTAATCTCCACATCTTTCTCTCTCTCTATATATATATATTAAATAATAAAAAGTAAAAATTTCATGATATATATTTTTGAAATATAAAAATTCAACAAATATACATTTAAGCAAAAATAAGAGATTTATTTTCTAAAAGTGTGTTTTAAAATCTATAAATAAAAAACTTATTTGATACGTATTTTAAAAATGAGTTATTGTAATTAAGTGAATGCTTAAGGAAAATTATTTGATATATATTTTAAAAATAAGATGTGTTATTTTGTTTAAATTATGTTGATTTAAACAACTTGAAAAATGCCCAAAAAGATTGTATTTGTAATTCATTTGTATATATTCATCAAAAGAATATTATAGTAATATTCTCAAGAGCGGGGGCCTCGTTCAAAATGACTAGTATATTATTTGGAGTAGGGTTGTATAAGATACGGTCCGTCCCGCGAACCCGTCTTGTCTCGTAAGCAATCGGACGAGTTTGATCCGGTCCCAAAAAAAATAACGACAAAAAAATAAGGATTAGGTAGAAAAAGGACGGAATTCGGGTTATCCTTCGGGTTACCCGATCCGTCCCAAATTAATTTAAGGATAAATGATTATTTTTTGTTATTATTTTAAGTTATTATCGATTCATCCTCTCTAAAAAAATTAATCATTAACTTATTAATTTATAGTTTGTAAAACAATATTATGAGTCACTACTCTTGAATGAATTGATAAGTGGTAACCATACGTGACTTATTGTAAGTTTCTTTATATTTAATTATTTTTTCTAACACAAAAGTTTAAGGATTACTATTTGGTGTCTCGTTTTGGGACCAACCTGGTCTCGTCTTTATTTCGTCCCGTCCTTAATGAACCCGCAACTCATCGGGATTGATCGGGTTAAAAGACGGGTTAGGGTTTAAAATTTGACCCGATCAAATATTGAGACCGGATAAGGGACACACCAAACCCGACCTAACCCGTCCTTTGTACACCCCTAATTTGGAGGGTGTGCTTCTATGTATTGGTAAGTTGATGGACTACTAATGAGTACGTTTGTTTGAGTTTAAATAAAAATGATTTTTGTTTTTAAATAATTTAGAGATTTTAAAAAATGATTTTTTTAATTCCCGTTTGTTTACTATTATAAAAATGATTTTTTTTTAAAATGATTTTTAACATGTTTGTATACAATTTTATAAAAAAGTAATTTTTAAACTACAAAATTACCATAAAGGGTCTAAAAAATGATTTTGATACCTAACCTATCATGAACCTAGCATAAATAAAATGTTTCAATCCTAATTGGCTCTAACAATATAAAAAGTAATAAATAAACACACAAGCAAAATAAAATTGGTATCAACATATGAATACCGCTGTAAAGATAAAATGATTCAAATAAAAGGCATAGAAAACTGAAATAACAATGTCAATTATAAGGAAGGGGGTTTGAATTATAATTGCCTCTTTTAAAAAATTCCTGTTTGAAACTAAAAGTTTTACTCAAGATTGATCTTGGTAATACGAAGAACGATCTTGGTTATTGTAAAAACAACAATATTGATTTTATCAATGTAAAAACTGATTGCAATGCATGTAATAAATAAAGATAGAGATAGAGAGATTACTCAAGCATATATCCTGGTTCACCCAAACTTGGGCTACGTCCAGTCCTCACAAATGTGAGATTTTCCACTAAGTGCTTCAAGGCAAGAATGTTCTTGGTTGTTACACAACTTTTCGTAAATCAATCTTGATCTTTACACAGTTTCCACCTTTCTACTTTAGAAAGGATTTCCACAAATTTACCTTAACCTATTTCAGAAAGGATTTCACAAATTACCTTTTACAACATAAAAGGATTTCCACACACTTCTCAAGCTATGATAATACACTAACCTTGAGTTACAAAGTAATGATAATGAAAATGTTTAGAATCTGAATATTACTCAACTCTTGTTTGAGAAATAGATTCTGTAATTTAAGACTCAGTTGTTACTGATTGCAACACAACACAAAGAAAAAGATTTGCAAGCTAAAGAATGATATTTGAGAGAGCTCAAATATGAGTGTATGATTGATGCTTTGCTTGGCACTTTGAGTTGTGATTTGTTCTTCATCTTGATGTTGTATTTATAAGCTTCAAGAGTGGTTAGGATAGCTCATATATCCGTTGAGATGAAGCCAGCTGTCATAGGACAGTGAGTAGACTGAAGCAGGCCAAAAGCAAGAGTGAACAAGCTGAATCTAAGAGCATCCTTGCAATCCAGGATCGATCCTCAGATGAGTTAAATGTGATCTGACTTGTACTCGATCTAGTACCTTTTCTGAAGTGGCTTGCTTGCTTTGAGTCAGTGTGCAGACCTTGATTTGAAAGTACAACTGTATTGTACTTTACAGCCTGTACCATTGTACTTGCATTTGTTCCAAATGAAGAATGATCTTGCTTTTATATTTCTTCATGAAGCTTGTCTTGATTCTTCGAATTCTGGAATGATTCTATTTTAGACTTTTCCTTGCTTATTCTTGATAAAGATATAAGATTGATAAAGCTTCTAGGATGCAATTTTTGCACAGAACTGATCATTCTTGATTTTGATGAAAGTGAAGATCAATCTTCGTTTTACAGACGTATGGCAGGATTGATCTTCGTTTTTCTGTTTTTGCTTTGTTTGATTTTAGTGAGATTTGTTTTGAATTGCTTTGTACCTATCTTGTTTAACACACAAGTTAAATACCAAAACACTTAGAATCATAATTATAATTCTTAATTAACCTTTTGTTTAATTATCATCAAAACAATTAATTAGAGATTTTGTCTAAACAATCTCCCCATTTTTGATGATGACAAAACATGTTAATTTTGATTTTTAATTTTGATTCTAAATAATAATTCAGAGAGTTTTTTAATAAAAGACTCCCCCTCAATATGTGCTACGTATTTGAACCAAATAATGATTTCATTAATATCAAAAAGGATCATTACAAAGATGGTTCAAACAAAAAAAAATACAAGCAGCATGACATGAAAAACTACAAATCAGCTATTAAAATCTAAAGATACTTCTCCCCCTTTGTCATAGCAAAAAGGCATAGGAGAGTACAGCTGAAATAGAGAATTAAAATGATAAAGAAGGTGAAGACCCTTCTGATGAAGGAGATAATGAGGGTTGTGGAATTTTTGGAAAAACTGGAGAAGGATTTTGTATTGGTGGATCAACTCCAAGATTGGGGGCAAGCTGATTGGTCATCCAATCCCGTAAAATAGCTTTTTCTTTGCCGTGATGTGCTTGCCTGGCAGCAATTGATTGTAGAGCAGCAAAGATTTTGGGAATATCCCTACAAGCTTTTGATGAATCTTTTTCCAGTTTTGTTCTTTTGGGAGGACGTTGTTGAGCATCAAGGAGAGTTCTTTGTGATGGAGCAGCAGATGTGCAAAAAGTGGACAATGTAGCAAAATTTGTGCTGATGTTTGGGACAAAAGTTGGAGCGGAATAAGGTGGAATGGAAGGGCCAGCACTATCTACATCAGGAAAAGTCAAAAATTGACTGATTCCAAAGATTGATGAGGTAGTGGTCTTTTAAGGTGAGACAAAAATAGGGGACATGATTGAAGTATGGTGAAAGGGAAGAGTAGGACATACGCTACCTTGGATGATAAGTGGAGTTGGAGAGGCTGTTGAATTCACATTTTGGGGAGCTTCCTGAAATGAAGATCGTTCTTCAGGATTTGGAGAAGGGGAAGATCCTTCTTGAGGGTCAGGAGAGTCTTGATCAATAGGAATTCTATCAGACCTTTTTCTTTTGATAGAGGCTGATGGAGCTGAAGAAGATTGTGTTTGAAGTTGTTTCATGTGTGAAATATTTTTGGAGGTCAATCTGGAGATTTTGATTTTGGAGGTTTCACTCGAAAGGGGAATTTGGAAATGTTTAAAGATTTTGGAAAGAACCATGCCGTAGGGGACAATGTTCCTTTTGTAATCTTTCTGAACAGCATCAATCATGTGCTGAATGATTAAATAGGGCAGGTTGGGCTTCTTGCGATTAAGAAGGTGATAAATGACAAGAGCATCATTATCAAATACGAATTTGTGACTGCCACAGTGAGGGAGAATGCACTTTTGACTGATTTTGTTAAATATTTTTGGAAGGGGTTTTAACTCAGCAGAGAGATTTTTTGTGGATCCAGCAATAAACAATTCTTGAAATACCTCTTCTTTTGAGAGGTTGAGGGCTGAAAACCAATCTTTTCCAAAGATGGTCAGACCTTCAGAAGGTACTTGCAATATATCAGCCAACACAATAGGATCAAGTCGGACCTCTACACCTTTTAGAGTAGAAACAATGAGGGATTTGTTCGAAAAAGCCTTAGCCTTGCAATAGAATGCGCGAATGACATCAGGGTAGAAACAATTAGAAATCTTGAGGAACTCAGTCCAACCAAGGGCATCAGTGTGATGCTGGATGAAGACTCCTTCAAATTGAAGATTTGTAAAATCAAAAACACGGCCAATGCCGATAGGGCGTTGAGCCCATTTTTCAGAAAAGACTTTTTGTATTTTGGCAGAGATCAATGGAGCAATCATGATTTTTGTAGATGAGGGTTTTGAAGATTTCGTGGTTTTGGTGGTTTTTGTTGGAGTTTGACGAGGGGAACGATCTTGAGGTGGTTGTCTTGGTGAAGAGCGTTTGTGAGATTGATCCTAAGCTGAAAATCGTTCTTGAGGAATCGAAGAGCGTTCTTGTGAGGGTTTTTGCTTGTGAGATTTTGTGGATTTTTTCGTTTTTGGGCGGCCAAAAACTCTGAAAGTGTTTCAGTTGAGGGAGATTGAGATTGTGTCGGTTTAGAAACAATGGTTTTCGTTTTGGATTGAGGACGTTTGGATGGAGATTTTGACACGAGTTTAGAAATTTCTGGGTTTTGAGGAGTGTTTGAAGGTTGTTGAGATGGGGGAATTTCAGCATCATCATCATTAGAGATGGTGTAGACAGTTGTATCAATATGTTTAGGTTTGGAAGTGCCAATGCCAGCCAAAATACGCATGGATCTTCTTCGTGGGGAGGATGTGCTAGAGGTAGGTTTCTGAGTTTTTGGAAGATGTGGAGGGGCCTGACTTAAGGAAGGAATGGGGATTAAAACAATCGAGGAAGGACGGTGGAGAGAGGAGCAGGAGTAAGCAGAAGAGGGCTTGTTTCAGGGGAGGAGGACAAGTAATCTGAGAATGTTCTCTCAGAAGAAGAAGAATGAGGGGGGTGGGTCTAGATGGAGGAGAAGGTGATCTAACAGGAGACGGGGATGGTGATGGTGATGGTGAAGGAGATGGAGATGTTCTGGGATGCTTGTGAGCAGTTGTTTTAGTTCTAGCCATTTTTGGTTGGAAGAAAAAAATTTAGAGTTTTTTGATGAATACGAAGGTATGAGATGAATGATCAGAAAAAAAAAAATGTTTTTTGTTGTTTTGTTAAAAAGGTGAGTTTTTGATGTGTGGCAGTTGATTACGAAGAGGAAGAGTTACCACGCGTGTTGATGGGATGGAAAGAGCAGTTGTATGGGGAAGGAGGAAAGAGAGGGCGTGTGGCTAGGAGCCGTTACCTTTTCAAAAAGAAGCAGACTTTTCAGATGAAAGAGAAAAGAGTAATGATGAAGAACGAAGATCGTTCTTGAGTATTATGACACAACAAGGGAGAAAACGAAGATCGATCTTCGTTATATCCAGATTGATCCTGTTTCAATTTTATCAATTTTGACTAGGATTTTTAACGATTTTTAGTCGTTCTTTGATGGAATTGAAGCTATCTTCAACAAGAGGCTTAGTAAAAACATCAGCCAACTGATTTTTTGTATCCACAAAAATCAATTCAACCTTTTTTTTACTAACATGATCCCTAATAAAATGGTGCTTAATCTCAATATGTTTAGTCCTTGAATGTTGAATAGGGTTTTTGGAGAGATTAATAGCACTGGTATTATCACAATATATTGGGATATGAGAGTACCTTACTGAATAATCTTCAAGTTGATTCTTGATCCATAATACTTGAGAGCAACAATTTGCTACTGAGACATATTCGGCTTCAGTTGTTGATAGGGCAATTGTGTTTTGCTTCCTACATGACCAGCTGATTAAGGCTTCTCCTAGGAATTGACACGCACCACTTGTGCTCTTCCTTTCTATCTTATCACCGGCATAATCGGCATCACAGTAAGCTACAAAATCAAAGTGAGAACCTTTGTTATACCAAAGGCCAATATCAGTAGTACCTAGTAGATAACGAAATATTCTTTTAACTGCCGTTAAATGAGACTCTTTAGGTGATGATTGAAACCTAGCACATAAGCCTACTGCAAAAACAATGTCAGGCCTACTAGCAGTTAGATAAAGTAAAGAGCCAATCATTCCTCGATATTCTTTTTCAGAGATTGATTATCCATTTTCATCTTTATCTAATGAGGATGATGGATGCATGGGAGTTGTCATGATCTTGGCTTCATTCATTTTGTATTTCTTTAAAAGGTCTTTGATATATTTTTCTTGACAAATGAAAATTCCATTTGTATATTTGTTTGATTTGTAAACCAAGAAAATATCTCAACTCTCCCATCATACTCATTTCACATTCACTTTGCATGAGATTTGAAAAATCCTCACACATTTTTTCATTTGTTGATCCAAAGATAATATCATCAACATATACTTGAACAATGAGTAAATCATTTGCACATGTTTTCTTAAAAAGTGTTGTGTCAATGTTTCCTTGAGAAAAATTATTTTTGATCAAAAATGAACTCAATCTTTCATACCAAGCTCTAGGAGCTTGTTTTAAACCATACAAAGCTTTGGGGAGTTTAAAAACATGATTTGGTTTCTTTTGATCCTCAAAGCCTGGAGGTTGACGGACATAAATTTGTTCATTTAAAAATCCATTTAAAAATGCACTTTTAACATCCATTTGAAAAAGTTTGATGTTTTTATATGATGCATATGCAAGAAGGATGCGAATGGCCTCTAACCTTGCAACTGGAGCATAGGTTTCATCATAGTCTATTCCTTCTTATTGATTATAACCTTGAGCAACCAACCTTGCTTTGTTTCTTACCACTTTTCCTTCTTCATCAAGCTTATTTCTGAAGACCCATCGTGTTCCAATAATTGTTTGATCTTGTGGATTATGGACAAGAGTCCAGACTTCATTCTTCTCAAACTGAAGAAGTTCTTCCTTCATCGCATCGATCCAAGATTGATCAATTATTGCCTCTTTGATTGATTTTGGTTCTACTTGAGAAATCATTGCCATGTTGCTGTTTGCATCGTCTTTAAATGATCTTCTTGTTCTAATGCCATCAGTTGTATCTCCAATTATTTGATTTGGAGGATGATCATCTACAAGTCTCCAGCTTTTGGGAGGAGTTTGAAACGGAGACTGTTTATCAATCTCGTTTTTTCTGAAGATCAATCTTCTGCGTTTGCCCAGATTGTTCTTCCTCATCCTCATCTTTCTTTTCCAACTCAAGATCATCAAACTCATCAAATAAAATGTGCATACTGATTTCAACAATTTTAGTTCTCAAATTAAAAACACGATATCCTTTAGATTCCGTTGAGTATCCTAAAAATATAGCTTTGTCCGATTTCGCATCAAATTTTTCCAAGTTGTCTTTATTGTTTAAAATGTAACGATAACAACCAAAGATGTGAAAATATGAAATATTTGGTTTTCTATTTTTCCAGATTTCATAGGGTGTTTTATTTATGATTTTTCTAATTGAAACACGATTCAAAATGTAACACGAGGTGTTTATGGCTTTAGCCCAAAAATATTTTTCCACATTGGATTATTCCAAGATTGTTCTTGCCATCTCTTGCAAAGTTCTATTCTTTCTTTCAACAACCCCATTTTGTTGAGGAGTTCTTGCACAAGATAGATTGTGAGAGGTGCCAAGTTCTTCAAAAAAATGTTTTGAAAGATGCATTTATAAATTCACCTCCATGATCACTTCTTACAGTGATGATATTTGATTCTTTTTCATTTTGAACCTTTTTACAAAAAATTTTGAAAGCATCAAATGCGTCATCTTTTTGTTTTAAAAATAACACCCATGTGTATCTAGAAAAATCATCAACAATTACAAATCCATATTTCATGCCTCCTAAGCTAATGGTTTTGATGGGACTAAAAAGATCAATGTGAAGTAGTTCAAGATTTTTTTTAGTTGATATAAACTCTTTTGAATGAAAACTACTTTAAACTTGTTTTCCTTTTGCACATGCTTCACATACTTTATCTTTTTCAAAATTGATTTTAGGAAGTCCTCTAACAAGATCTAATTTTGACAGATTTGAAATTGTTTTCATACTTATATGTTCAGTTCTTTTATGCCATATCCATTTGTCTTTATTCATGGACATGAGGCAAGATTCAACTGGTAATTCTTCAATGTATAAAATGTAAAGGTTTTTCTTTCTGGATGCAGAAAATATGATTTCTCCATAAGTTGCCAATCTCACTTCACATATGTTTGATTTAAAAAAAACCTAAAAACCATTATCATAGAGTTGACTAATGCTGAGAAGGTTATGTTTTAATCCTTCAACATATTGAACATCATTGATTTTGGCAGAATTTATTTTACCTATTGTTCCATTTCCTTCTATCTTTGCTTGATCGTTGTTTCCAAATGTTACGGATCCTCCATCTTTTTTGATAAACGACATGAAGCAGTTCTTGTCACCCGTCATATGCCTTGAACAGCCACTGTCCAAAAACCATGGCCTTTTCTTGACATCTTGAGATCCATCATGCATGATGTGTTATATCATTTTTAGGTACCCACTTGATTTTGGGTCCTGAGGAGTTAGTTTTAAAATCTGATTCCTTCTTGGTGTTTAAAATAGTCTCAAAGTGACTAATCTTTGACCAGAAGGAATGTTTAGTTGCCTGTTTTTGAAAGGAGTTGGAAAAACGAATTTCAGCAGGTTTTGATAAAGCTTCAGATCAATCTTCGTTTTTAACATCAGGTGAAGATCGATCCTGTTTTTTTAGTTTTTGAGAAAATTTTGCCTTTGCTCTAAACTGTTCTTCTTTTTTAAAATTCTTTTTGTTCTTGATTGTTTCACCCCTTTTTTTAAAATAGCATGCAAATTCCAAGTGTCCAATTTTGTTACAGTATGAACATTTAATTTTGCAATTTTCCTCTTTTCTTTCAGGAACAAAGAAATTTTCATACATTTTTTATTTTTGAGTTTTATCAAAACCAATCCCAGCTTTATCAAATATCCCTACTTGGGATCCCATGATTTTCTGAAATGTCTCAATAGCTTGAATGAAATTCGTTAAATCATTTTTAAGAATTTCAATTTCAGCCTTGAGAAGATCGTTCTCCGTTTGGGATGAAGATCGATCTTGGCTTTCAGAACTTTCAGATTCAGAACCTTTGAGTTGAGATTCTTTCAGGTTTTGAATGATTTCTTTAATTTTAACATTCATAGCCTGAACTTTCTCTTTTTCTTCTTTTTCTTTATGCAATTTTTCTTTAAAAGAACTACATTTTTGAATGAGAAAGTTTGAGTCATTTAGCAAATTATCAAATTCGATTTCCATTTGTTTACATACAAGACATGGTTCAGAATATGTTACCTCTATATCTTCATTGTTTGCCATCAAACACAGGTTTGCTTCTTCAGGTTCATCTGTATCTGATTCATGAGAATCATCCCAGGTTGCTGTAAGACCCTAAATTTCAAACTCTAATTTATGCAATTTTAGTATATTTGGTGTTAAATTGCTGAGGCATTTAGCCCAATTTTAATTCATTTTGTGAATTAAATACCAAAAGCATATTTTATTAGAGTTTATTTTATGTTGTTTATATATATATATATATATATATATATTTTTATATATATGTATTTAGATCCGGTGGGAATTATTTGACGAGAAATAATTTATTTACGTTGCGGAGAATTTATTACCGA
Source organism: Cicer yamashitae (assembly GCA_037974755.1). Classification (NCBI taxonomy): domain Eukaryota; kingdom Viridiplantae; phylum Streptophyta; class Magnoliopsida; order Fabales; family Fabaceae; genus Cicer; species Cicer yamashitae. Next base: position 20,252,915 of record JBBPBQ010020323.1, read on the forward strand.
ACTTTTTTGTTAAAAATATCTATAGTTGCTAAAAAAATTTACCTGTCAATTGAGCTGCAACGGGAATAGATAATTTTATCAAAATAATTGGAGATGTGAGTAAAGTGTGTAAGAGTTGTAATTATTTGTTGGTTTGGTTTAAATATATATATATATATATGTATTTTTGGGAGTTAGTAATATATATATATATATATATATATGTTAAGTGATTGTGAGAGGAAGATTAGAAAAAGAAAGAAAGCAAAACATTTTCCCCAGCCTCACATTTTCTTCTTCTTTCTTCTCTGTTTGCGAAACCGTGTGGGTGGTTTCCAAAACCGCCAAACATAAAACCTCACATATCACCTACATCTAAGCTTTATCTCGCGAAGTGACTGAAGAGAAAGTTGATCGTGATCACGTTTCGGTGCTTGGGAACTAACTTTCGAAGCGTCGTGCGAAGCGAAAATTTGTCATAATTTATCGCGAAACCGTAATCGGTTGCTCGAGCTACTGTCGATGTAAGGGCTCCTTCCAATTTTTAGCTTGAATATAGGACTCTATATGTGTATTTGTGGGGTTTGTTTTGATGGAGGTTATGTGTGAATTTGGGGAAAAGGAATTTAATGGGATTTATGTGAGTTGTGGAAAAGAAATTTGGTGGTTTATGTTTAACAATTTTGAGTTTTGATTTGGAGTGTTATGATTGAAAATTTTGGAAAATAAATTTGATGGGTTAAGGTGTATTGTTGTGAGAAATGAAGTTAATGCATTTTGTGGGTAAATGGTGAAATTGAATTTAATGAGTTTTGAGGTGTGGGTGATGGTGATTTTTACTTGGTATGGTTGATGCGTTTATGGGTAACTTTATGAACGTGGATATTTGCTTTATGTTTCAAGATGTGGGAATTTGAATAAATGCAAATTATGTGTGTATTTTGATTTGGTATGAATTGATGAGATTGTGTATGTGGTGATTTGAATTCAATATTATTTGTGAATTCAAATTCATGTGATTTGAGGATTGTATGCATTGAGTATGCTCTATGTTAAATTTGAGAATCATTAGTGTTAAATGAGCATTAAAAATGGGGAATCTTTTAATAGCTGCATTTACTTAATGATTGTGGTGTCAAGAGTCAGAGTATGCTCACGCATTTCATAGTAGTGATAGTGGTGACCGGATGGGCCACGAGATGATTCCATGTGAATTGTTGGTTCATCTTATCCTTGCGGGGATTATCGCGTCGGTGATAGTGGTGACCGGATGGGCCACGGGATGATTCCATGTGAATTGTTGGTTCATCCTATCCGTACGGGGGATGATTCCATGTGAATTGTTGGTTCATCTTACCCTTACATGGATTATCGCGTCGTGCTAACCTGTGAGAGGTTGCACACTAGTAAATCGTGCTAGCCTGTGAGAGACTACACCTTGGTAATTAGTACTAGTCTGTGAGAGGCTGTACAATTATGATTTACGCGAGTCATGTTTGACATGTTATAATGTTTGTATATGCGTACTTGATTGTGATGAGTGATTTGTGTTGTGTTGGTGTTTGTGACTGATTGAATTGGTGTTGAAAGTGTTGGAATGAATTTGGAAGTGTTGGAATGTTTTTGAAAGGGTTAAAAACTGATTTTCTGCTGTTTTGACAGGTGTATTCGACTACACCTGTGTTGTAGTCGAATACAGATGATTAAATTAGCTACTGACTTGATTTTTTTGAAGTGTATTCGACTACACAAGGTGCTGTATTCGAATACAGTTGAATGGAATGTTGTATTCGAATACAGACAGGCTGTATTCGAATACAGTAGTGCTGTCAGTGCTGTTTTTGCTGTTTTTCTGCTGTTTTCGCAAGTGTATTCGACTACACATAGGGTGTATTCGAATACAACAGTGCTGTTTGGTCCAAAACATCATTTTTCAACCTCGTTTATGCTTGTTTAACATATGTAAACCCTTTCTAGATGCATGCTAAGTTGAAAGGTGATTTTGTGCATTTAAAATTGAATGCTATGTGGTATTTGTTAATTTCGGTTGGTGACCCTTTACAACTTTTGTGGAAATCTGGGCTTTGCCCTCAGATGAGAAACAGGGTCGATCTAAGGCGTGGCACAACGATGGGTTGGAATTGTAACCGGAAGTAGTGGGGCTTGTTGCCACTCGTGGATTCTCAGTACCCAGTCACCCTCAGATAGATTAATGATCAACTTAGCGTTGTAATCAAGAATTTTATTTATTTTCCCTTTCGTATTTCAAAGTTGTTGTTGTAAAAAGGGAACTTGTGTATTCGAAACAAAGCATTTTAGTTGGTGTATATTTTACTTGGATACTTTGGATTTTTGTTCAAAACCATTTCTGCTGTTGTAATTAATGATAACCTTTGTCGTGGTGTCACGACTCAAATATTTTATCCAAAAGTATTTTCTTTATTTTGGGATTTAACTTGGGATTTTTATCACTTTATTTTGAAAAAAAAAATACACTCGCGCTTTTAAAAAATCGGGGTGTTACAGTTGCCATCATTGATTTTTTCTTGAAAGGAAATTTCTTTGGCACCTTTTTGTTTAATGGACATTCAGTTTTGTAATGTCCTTGTTTGTTGCATCCAAAGCAAGTGATTTTGCTTTTATCTATTTCAGCTTTGAAATCCTTTTTGTCTGGGGATCCTCTTTTGATCTGGTCTCGTCTCCTCATCATTCTTTGTATCTTTCTTGTGAGAAGAGCAATCTCTTCATCAACATCTTCTTGACCATCTTCTAAATCACTTTTCTCAATTGTTTTTTGAACACTTGGTAAGCTTTGAGATGCTTTTAAGGCTATTACTTTGCCTTTCTTTATAGGTTTATCTTCCAGCAACAGTACCTTAGAGTATCAATCAGTTCTTCCAATCCCAGAACTTCAAGATTCTTTGCCTGGCTTATGGCTGTCACCATTGGTCTCCACATGATTGGAAGACATCTCATGATTTTTCGTACCCTGTCTTGTATTGAATAAGCTTTGCCTAGTGAGCGCATTTCATTCACTATAGTTGTGAATCTTGAGTACATTTCATCAATTGTTTCTCCATCATTCATTTCAAAAATTTCGAATTTTCGAATGCCAATATCAATTCTTGTTTCCTTAACATGACTTGTTCCCTCATGGTGAGTTTGCAATGTGTCTCATACTTTCTTGGCCGTATCGCATTCATCTACTCTTTCACTTTCTTCCCTGCTTAAAGCACATGATAAGAATAATTGAGCTTTTGAGTTTAGGAGTACCTTAGACTTCTCATCTGCTGTCCATTCAGCTTATTTATTTTCAGCCAATGTTGAGTCGTTTTGATCCAATCTTGGTATGAAGTCTCCATTTGTGATGATTCTCCACATACCAGTATCTTGTGACTTTAGGAACAATTGCATTTTGCCTTTCCAGAAGTAATAATATGATCCATCAAAGTATGGTGGTCTGTTTGAAGACCCTCCTTCAGCAATGTATTTAGCTTTTGACATTATCTTCCCGAATCTTTTGCTCTAACACTTTTTGAGTGTTTTAATTCTTAGAGACTGGCTCTGATGCCAATTGAAATAACAATGTCAATTATAAGGAAGAGGGGTTTGAATTATAATTGCCCCTTTTAAAAAATTCTTGTTTGAAACTAAAAGTTTTACTCAAGATTGATCTTGGTAATACGAAGAACGATCTTGGTTATTGTAAAAACAACAATATTGATTTTATCAATGTAAAAACTGATTGCAATGCATGTAATAAATAGAGATAGAGATAGAGAGATTACTCAAGCATATATCCTGGTTCACCCAAACTTGGGCTACGTCCAGTCCTCACAAATGTGAGATTTCCCACTAAGTGCTCAACGCAAGATTGTACTTGGTTGTTACACGACTTTTCGTAGATCAATCTTGATCTTTACACAGTTTCCACCTTTCTACTTTAGAAAGGATTTCCACATATTTACCTTAACCTATTTCAGAAAGGATTTCACAAATTACCTTTTACAACATAAAAGGATTTCCACACACTTCTAAAGCTATGATAATACACTAGCCTTGAGTTACAAAGTAATGATAATGAAGATGTTTAGAATCTGAATACTACTTAACTCTTGTTTGAGAAATAGATTCTGTAATTTAAGACTGAGTTGTTACTGATTGCAACACAACACAAAGAAAAAGATTTGCAAGCTAAAGAATGATATTTGAGAAAGCTCGAATATGAGTGTATGATTGATGCTTTGCTTGGCACTTTAAGTTGTGATTTGTTCTTCATCTTGATGTTGTATTTATAAGCTTCAAGAGTGGTTAGGATAGCTCATGTATCCGTTGAGATGAAGCCAGCTGTCATAGGACAGTGAGTAGACTGAAGCAGGCCAAAAGCAAGAGTGAACAAGTTGAATCCAAGAGCATTCTTGCAATCCAGGATCGATCCTTAGATGAGTTAAATGTGATCTGACTTGTACTCGATCTAGTACATTTTCTGAAGTGGCTTGCTTGCTTTAAGTCAGTGAGCAGACCTTGATTTGAAAGTACAACTGTATTGTACTTTACAGCCTGTACCATTGTACTTGCATTTGTTCCAAATGAAGAATGATCTTGCTTTTATATTTCTTCATGAAGCTTGTCTTGATTCTTCAAATTCTGAAATGATTCTGCTTTAGACTTTTCCTTTCTTATTCTTGATAAAGATATAAGATTGATAAAGCTTCTAGGATGCAATTTTTGCACAGAACTGATCATTCTTGATTTTGATGAAAGTGAAGATCAATCTTCGTTTTACAGACGTATGGCAGGATTGATCTTCGTTTTGCTGTTTTTGCTTTCTTTGATTTTAATGAGATTTGTTTTGAATTGCTTTGTACCTATCTTGTTTAACACACTCAAATACACAAGTTAAATACCAAAACACTTAGAATCATAATTATAATTCTGAATTAACCTTTTGTTTAATTATCATTAAAACAATTAATTAGAGATTTTGTCTTAACAAAAACAACCACAAAAAATGATGTAGAGAAATCAAAAATGAGAAGTAAACTTACTTGATGAAAACCTAGATCTATGGAAGAAACACACGAAGAAGACAAAGAGAGAACGCATGGAAGGAGAAAAACGGCGACTAGAGAAATTGAGTGTGTGAAAGAGAAAACACAGCTAAGGTCAATTTTGGATTTTTGAAAAAGAGTAAAGATAATTACATCATTTTCTCTCGTTAGTGAGTTAAGTTCTGTATTTTTCAATTTTGTGTCATTTTTTCTCTCTCATCATGACGTAAATATGAGAAGCTCATTTTCAGCCAAAAAATGATTTTTTAACAAAATGATTTTTTAAAAATATGAAACAAACACTATTCAAACAATAAAAAATGATTTTTAGTTTGAAAAAATAGATTTTTTTATGAAAAAATATGTAACAAACGCACTCAATACGATGTTGTTATGCGACAAATAGTTACATAACAGTTGCCTTTCAATTGTTTAAAGAACATTGTAACCTTGTGGCTTACTTGACATACTTTATGCTAGTGGCCTTTTGAATAAATTTTACTTTTTCAAAAAAAATTATTATGATTATTAAAACATTAAATAAAAGAGATTGGCGTCAATTGAGTTTAGTACAACAAGCAAAATTATTTGAACCTGAAAAACCATAATGCAAACAATAGTGATCAAGATGAACCTTTCATTTATGATGAAAATGATCTGGCCAACAGATTAGTAGCATGTAAAAATTGCATAATTGGTAAAATAATTACAGAAAAATCACTACATAAGGCTTCTCTTAATCAAGCCCTCTCAAACATTTGGTGTAATCCCAAAAGTTTTAAGATCATGGATCAAGAAGGAAATATTTTTCAGTTCAGCATGGTGAATCAAGTAGATGCAGCCTGTGTCCTTAAAGGTAACCCTTGGATCTTTAGGAACTCTTGGTTGGTGGTAAAGAAATGGGACAAGTTTAAGCCTCTACATGATGGAACGTAAGACATGTATATTTTTATTATTATTATTATTATTATTATTATTAGTGTGTGAAATGCATTATTTTATTTAATTTTATTTTGTGGTTGTCTTCGTATTGTACCTATTATATTTTAATATTTTTAAATATAAAAATGATATAATTTATTTTAGTTGATTAAGAATTAATAGTATTAAATTTAAAATTTTGTATAGAAAAAAAGAAAAAGAAATTTGTTGATACAAATTAGCTAGTTCAGTGCAAATGAGGGCAAAATTTGGGTTGAAGAAAAAAAAAATCAAAATAACGGGCCCAAAAAACTTAGTAGTGGAGTACTAGATTGAGAGGTTGGAGCACTCGTATACCAGTTACAGGAAATTAAAATAATTCTTTAGATTTAAAATATATATATAAATAATAAAACTTGGAAAAAGGGTTATACCACTTATTGTGGTATATATATATATATATATATATATATATATATATATATATATATATATATATATATATATATATATATATATATATATATATATATATATATATAT
>JBBPBQ010020323.1:20259600-20348631 GCA_037974755.1 Cicer yamashitae
GTGATGTGGAAAAAGGAAAAAAAAAAAAAAAAAAATAGAACCGTGGGAAATTTTGAGCAATAGTGTGAGAGAATTTGAAAATAGAGAGGGTAGCGACAACACAGAGGAGGAAAACAAAAACAAAAGAAAACTCGGTTCAGGTAATATATAATTTTTTATTCTTCAATCTTATTCAAATTTTAGTATGTTGTTTCTACCTTTAAATTTGATTTATTTATATACCTTAATAATAATTTTGCTTTCTCTTTGAGTAAGTTTTGATATACCCTTAGTTTAAAATATTAGTTACTATCGATTTAAAATATTGTCTCTGATGATGAAAAAAAATGAATTTGCTTTATTCGTAAAGTTTGAGAATATTTGCTAAAATTTTAAAGCATCATTTGTACCTTGTCCAATGATGGAATTTTTTGTTCTACCGTGTGGTGATATTTCGTAATCATGCATTAACATATAGTTTAACAAATACGACTTGTACATTTTGGTTTATTTGTATTTTTGGTGTTTTGTGATTATAATTGGTAAATGAAGTACATGATTTTTATTCATATTGTTGCAAAAATAAATATATATGGATGTCTATTTGCTCCGTGTTGGTTATTTGGAGATGACCCTTACTTTTGAACAGATGATATCCCTAATTCACTTTCGCACCCAAAAGAGTCTTCAGAGGAATAGATGGAGTATTTCTTTTAATTTCTAGGATGGGTAGTTGTGGTCAGCTTTAGGGACTTTATTTCTGTTAGACTCAAGTTATATCATTTATTATTTTTCCTACGTTGGTACAAATTTTTGAATCCTATAACTTGGGTGTTCAATTATTTGAGTAGGATATTTAAGGATTTCTAATTAATTATGGATTGTTTGTTTGAATTTATATGTGTGCTTATATATTTTGCTTACACGAGAATAGAAATATTTTCATGGTGAAGAAAAAAGATGAACTGTATTTTAAACATAGTATTTCGAGATAATTCCCCAAAAAGTTGGATGTTACATTGTGGTATCAGAGCATATTGGTCTCATTCGGATTCTTAGTTTGAAGTCTTAAGTTGATCAATGTTGGGTTGTAGGGTAGCTTTTGGTATGTCTCTTTATGACTTTGCGTTATTTGCTGGTGTGAAAGTGGTAGTTAGAGTTGCTTCTTACTCATGTTGAGTAAGGACAATATCTTTCTTCATTTTGAGATTCATGTCTAGCACTAACTAGATTAAGCGTTGCAAAAAACAATGCCTTCGAGACGTACTCCCGATGCTAGTGCTGCTGCTAATGGGATTGGTGAACTAGGGATGGCTCAAATGGCTCAAGTTATGGCACAGATGGTTGTTGTTATCGTTGCTCAGAATGAACGTGACTTATGAAGAGATGAAATAGAAGAAAGAGTCGCTGAATCTATAGGTTTGGCAGATTTCCACATACATGACCCTCCCAAGTTCCATGGAGATGTTGACCCCGAAAAAGCCGATAAATGGTTATAGGAAGTAGAAAAGATCTTTGAAGTGATTTGATGCCCACCTGGGTGAAAGTGAGTTATGCCACTTATCTATTACTTGGTGATGCTGAGTATCGGTGGAGAAGCACCAAATTGATGATGGAAGTTGCTCGAAAAGAGATTAACTAGGAATCTTTTTAGATGAAATTTTGGGATAAGTATTTTCCAGTTAGCGCTAGAACAAAGTTGGGCGATGATTTCAAATTTTTCCGTCAGACCATTGATGAAGACTTTATGTGTCATCGCTTCCAAGATGGGCTAAGATACAAAATTCAAGATTTTGTACTACCCCTATGAATCAAACAATTCCAACCACTAGTGGAAAAGTGTAGAGAGATTGACGCTATGAAAAACCGCAGGTTGAACCGTTGGAATAATAGTAACTCTACGGGACCAGTCCATCCAAACAATCAAAATCGTGGTCATGGTCAACCCGAAAAAAGTCGTATCATCATTCTTAGGAAGCTAATCGGAAACAATATCGTCATATGATTTTAGACTCAAGAGATAGAGGAAAGGCAACGAGAACTAAGCCCTATTACTATCGTTGTGGAGACCCATGACATCTTGCTGAAAAGTGTACTGAAAAGAATAATCTATGTTACAATTGTCAAAAACCAAAACACCTTGCTAAGGACTATAAGGCATCAATGGTAGGTGCTTGAGTGAATGCAACTGAAATCACACGCCCAACAGCTCAAGGGTGACTTTACAAGATGATGACTGAGGGGTCTCTCGTCTAAATGAATCCTTTCAAGAGGAGTGTGAAATCTCAAGTAACATTCTACTAGTTCTTTTTGACTCTGGTGCAACACATTCATTTATTTCTATGGATTTTGTGAACCTATTGAAGTTTCTTGTCACAACCATATTAATTGATTTGTTTGTTACCATTGCTTTTTAAGACTTTAACTGCAAATACAACTTGTATGTATTGTCCTGTAGTGGTTTTGGGTAGGAAGTTTATTGTGAATCTCATTTGTCTGCCTCTTAAGAACCTTGATGTTATCCTCAATATGGATTGATTGTCATACCATTATATTTTGTTAGACTGTGGTCGTAAAATTGTAATTTTCCTCGACCCAGGGCTTTCTAAATTTCTAGTCGCTCATAAAGTCAACGACGCTCTTAAGGAGGGAGATATGGAGATTTTATCCTTAGCTAATGTGGAAGTCACTCATGATGCCAAGATAGAGGATGTGCTAGTGGTTAAAGATTTCTCATATGTGTTCCTGACGGATGTACCTGGCCTACCCCCAATGCGAGAGACTGAGTTTTCTATTTACTTACACCCAAGTATTAGACCCATCTCAATTGCACTATATCGGTTGTCGCCCTCCGAGTTGGCTGAACTTAAAGAACAACTTGAACATTTAAAGTTGAAACAATTTATTCGACCAAGTGTTTCACCGTGGAAATCCCCAGTCTTGTTGGTAGAGAAGAAGGTCAAATGTTCACGACTTTGTGTAGATTACAAGAAACTCAACAAGGCCACTATTAAGAATCGATACCCATTGTCGTGCATTGATGACCTTATGGATCAACTCTGAGGGGCTGTGGTATTCTCCAAGATAGATTTGAAATCTGGGTATCATCAAATTTGAGTTAAGACAGAACACATTCTCAGGAATGCATTTCAAACTCGTTAAGGACATTGTGAGTATCATTTGATGCTAGTCGGAGTGACTAATGCACTCGTAGTGTTTATGGACTACAGGAATCGTATTTTCCACCCATTTTTGGGCAAGTTTGTAGTGGTATTTATAGATGACATTCTCATTTATTCTAAAAGTCAAGAGGGGTACGAGGAGAAGTTATGTCAACTTGTATTAGTGTTGTGTGGGAAACAACTGTATGCCAACCTATCAAAGTGTGAATTTTGGTTGGAGGGATTTAATTTTCTAGGGCATGTGATCTTGAAAGAAGGAATTGTTGTCGATCTAGCCAAGGTAAGAGCAGTTGTGAATTGGAAATGGCTAGAGACTGTTTCGGACATTAGAAGTTTTGTTGGAGTAACTAGTTATTATCAAAGATCCATTGAAGGTTTTGCTACGATTGTATCCCCATTGACCCAACTTACAAGAAATGACCAATTGTTTGCGTGGATAGAGGAGTGTGAAGCGAGTTTTAGACTGTGAAAGGAACGTTTGGCGACCTCGATGTTGCTAGTTTTGCCACAACCAGATGAACTCTATGAAGTTTATTGTGATGTCTCTCGTCAAGGATTGGGAATTGTCCTCATGTAGAATAAGAGGGCAGTAGCCCATGCATCACGACAACTAAAAACACATGAAAGGAACTATCCACCCATGATTTAGAACTGACTGCGATAGTGTTTCCCCTAAAAATTTGGAGACACAACTTGTATAGAGGTACATTTACAATTTTTAGTGACCACAAAAGTTAGAAATACCTGTTTGATCAAAAGAACTTAATTTGAGGCAAAGAAAGTGGATAGAGACTCTGAAGGATTACGATTGTAGTGGTTGATGCCTTAAGTAGACAAAATACCCTTGTATCCTCCTTGATGGTAAAGGAACAAGAATTACTAGAGAAGTTTCGCGATATGAACTTGGATGTGGAGTTTTCGCTAGAAGGATTGAAGTTTAGCATGATCACCATCTCTAATAGGCTATTTGAGGACATTCAAAAACATTAATTCGACGATGAACTACTTCATGGGAAGAGGTAGTTAATTGTGCAAGGGAAGGCACTAGAATTTAGAGTTGGACCAAACGATATTTTGTGTTGCAACAGACATATTTCCATTCTAGTAGTGGACAAGATAAAGGAGTTTATTCTATAGGAGGCACACAAGAGTAAATTGAGTTTTCATCCAAAAGTGATTAAGATTTGAAGCGAAACTGTTGGTGGCCCGGAATGAAGAAACAAGTGGTTGAGTTTCTGGAAGTTTTCCTGGTATTCCAGAAAGCTAAAGTAGAACATCAAAAACTCGCAAGAATGTTATAGTCCTTAAACGTGCCTGAATTGAAATGAGACAATATTTCCATGGATTTCATTATAGGATTACCTAGGACGTAGAGGAAGAATGATTCAATTTGGGTGATAGTTGATCGTCTAACTAAGTTAGCCCATTTACTACCTGTGAGGACCACCTATAATGTGACTAAGTTGACTGAGATTTACATCACAGAGATTGTGAGACTTCATGGAATGCCTTCTAGCATCGTTTCAGATCAAGACCCAAAGTTTACCTCTCACTTTTGAGAAGCTTTGCATGAAGAGTTGGGTGACGAAGTTGAGACTAAGCTTTACTTATCACCCGTAGACTGACATACAAACAAAGAGAACCTATCAAACCTTAGAGGATATTTTAAGAACTTGTGTCTTAGATGATCGTGGGGGTTGGGATGAATGTTTCTAGCTATTTGAACTCACCTACAATAATAGTTTTCATGTAAGTATTGCGGTGGCGTTGTACGAAGCCCTTTACGGGCGGAAATGTCACACACCATAGTGGGGAACAAATGGTACAGTAAACCACGGAGACGATCAAGAAAATAAGAGAGAATATGAGAACTTCCCAAAGTCTCTAGAAAAGTTATCTTGACAGACTTCTTAGACCCTTGGAATTTGAAGAAGGTGAACATATGTTCCTACGTGTTACGCCCACTACTGGAATTGGTAGAGCTATCAAGTCAAAAAAGCTCACGCCAAAGTTCATTAGACCTTACCAAATCCTCAAGCGAATCGAACTTGTAACTTATAAAGTTGTGCTACCACCACTCCTTTCCAACATTCATGATGTGTTCCACGTTTCATAGTTATGGAAGTACGTCCATGATCCATCAGATGTCATTGAGCTAGATGTAGTGCAGTTGAAAGATGATTTATCTTTTGAAGTGCCTCCAGCAAGAATTGAAGACAAAAAGGTCAATATGCTCCGCAACAAAAAAATTCCCTTGGTGAAGGTAATCTTGAATAACCACTGGAGATGCCATTTGGGAACTCGAAGACAAGATTAGGGAGCAGTACCCAGAGCTTTTCTCATATGCTAGTTTCGAGGGAAAAATTATTTTAGGTGATTAGAATATAAGACCTGTATTTTTTTATTATAAGCAGTAGTGTATTAAATGCATTTTCTTTATTTAATTTTATTTTGTGGTTGTCTTTGTATTATACCTATATTTATTTAATATTTTTGAATCTTAAAATATATAAAATTGATGTAAGTTGATTAAGAATTAATAGTATTAAATTTAAAATTTTGTATATGATTAAAGAAAAAAGGAAAAAGAAACTTGTTAGTGCAAATTAGCTAGTTCAATGCAAATGAGGTCAACACGAAATTTAGATTGGAGAAAAAAACAAAATAATGAGCCCCAAATATTTTGTAGTGGAGTACTAGAATTGAGAGGTTGGAGCACATATATGGTTATACAAGTTACAGGAAGTTAGAATAATTCGATAGATTTAAAAACAAAAACAAGATATATAATAAACTCGGAAAGAGGGTTATACCACTTATTGTGCTATATATATATATATATATATATATATATTATAAAAGAGTGAAACGGAAAAAGGAAAGAAAAAAAAAACAAGTATGAGAAATTATGAGCAACAGTGTAAGAGGATTTGAAAATAGAAAGGGTAGCGACGTCACAGAGGAGGAAAACAAAAACAAAGAAAATTTGATTCAAGTAATATATAATTATGCAGATTTCTACCTTACTCAAATTTAAACTTGAGAGAAAAAATACAAATGAAACTGCACATTTCTAGGTGACAACTAAATCTCTTGATCAAGTAAGAGACAAAGCACAATTGTCATGTCAATAGCAGAAGTTGAGTACATTTTAGCAGTTGATTGTAGCTCTCAACTACTTTGGATAAAACATCAACTAAAAGACTACAAAATCCTAGAAATCAACATTCCCATTTATTGTGACAACACCTCTGCCATTTGCCTAACCAAAAATCCTATACTTCATTCTAGAGCTAAACACATAGAAATCAAATAAGCCATTTCATTAGAGACTTTGTTCAAAAAGATGTGCTTAATATCCAGTTTGTAGACACCAAACATCAATGGGCTGACATATTCACCAAACCACTAGCTGAAGATAGGTTTGACATCATCAAGGAAAACCTAAACCTTATTCTCTTACCTAACTGATGTTGTGCCAACCTTAGAGTAGTTTAGTTTCATACTTAGAATAAATTTTGTGTTACTTTCATTTTATTAAAAAAAGAAAAGAAAAAAAGGGCAAATTAAAAAAAAATAGAAGCATGTTTCACTTTCAAATCTTTTTTTCTAATGAAAAAAGGGGGAAAGAGATGTTTGATAATGTGGGGAAAAATATACTTAGAAAAATACTTAGACTCAAGGGGAGTCAAAGTATTTAAGAGAAAAGTTGTTATCAAAAATACAGTTTTGTCATCATCAAAAAAGGAGAGACTGTTGGAACCAAGTTGGTTCTATACTTAGAATTTTGATGTTAACAAAAGTATTTTATGAGAACAATATATTTGACTTCATAGAGTATGAAAGCAGATTCGTGTTTTTGAAGACAATCTAAAATAAAATTTGATTCAGATTTATAATGGAAGAAAATCTTTGACCAAGTTGAAAAAAGATAAGATCAAGATTTGAAGAAGATATGATCAAGATTTATCACAAGAAGATATGAATTATTTAAAAGAAGATTTGATCAAGATTTATCTACAAGAAGATATAAATTATTTATAAGAAGATTTGATCAAGATTTATCACAAGAAGATTTGATCAATATCTATCTACAAGAAGATATGATCAATAATTGTTTATAAGAAGAAACGTTCACAAGAAGATACATTTATTATTTGCAAAGATATGATTCAGATTTTGACAAAATACTAAATTGGACTTAGTCATATTCCTACTTGTGAAACTTCAAGAATCGGTCTAACGCTATGTTCCCGCCCATATCAAAGCAAGCAATAGGAAGGAAGCTTCATCTGAAGAGTTTGCAAAAGCAATCTTAACAAAATACAAACAGTATCAATATGAAGAATTTACAAACTCAATCTTAACAAAATACGAACAGTATCAATCTGAAGAATTTACAAACTCAAACTGAACAAAATCCGAACAAAATCAATCTAGAAGAACTACTCAGATTGGACTCAGAAATAAAGAATTGGCTAAATAACATATTATCAAAAAGCATCTTGTTCAGAGTTATTTTTGAATAAGATCATTGTTGACTAAGCTAGGAATGAAGATACAAGTCAGAATTAAACAATGACTAAATTGAAGCCCTAATTTTATCTATAAATAGATACTCAAGGCTAAAAAAGAAGATAATCCAAAAATCAGAAAAGAGTAGAAGAATTCAAGCTCAAAATTCCAAATTCATCTTAGAGTTCAAAAAGAGAAACACTTGTTCAAAGAAATATTTTCTAAGTATTTTTCTTAGAGTGTGATAGTCATTGTTATAATCAGCTTGTTAGAAGCAACTACTCAAGTTCCAAACATTTGTATTCAAACCCGATAGTGGTGTTAATGTGCCTTCAACAATCTGAGGTTGTTAGATTATGTGGAAAATACTTGGCTAGTAGAGTCAAGGTGCGTCTGTTCCTTAAAAGTCTGGGGTTATCAGGCTATTTGAGAAGACTGGCTTGGAGGTTTAGGTGCTTTGTAATTCAAGTTATCCAATTAGTGGATTAAATCCTTCCCAGTGAAAGGACTGGATGTAGCTAAGTTAGTGGTGAACCATGATAAATTACTTGTGTCACTTTATTCCTGCACTCCTTAGTTTTATTATTGCTTCTACTCCAAGTAAATCATCAAGTTTGAATCAGTTTAATCAAATAATAAAAAAGTTATGAACTTAGTCAAACATAGTTCAACCCTCATTTCTCGTGTTTGCACCTTCAAAATGAATATGCCTTATTCATAAAGTTTGAGAATATTTGTTAAAATTTTAAAGTATCATTTGAATGTTGTTAAAATAAATTGTATCCTTTGTATTATGAAAAAAACGTAGTTGTGTTATTTAAATAAGAAAACTTTATTAGGTGGTGTAAAACTTAGATTAAAACCTCAACCCATAAGAGTTCATAATATATGAGTTTTTATAATAAGTTAATTATTAATAATGTGAAGGTGTGAATCGAATTGTATAAGAGTTGTGACGCATAATCTTAGGAACGATTTTGGTAATGGTAAGGGCATCACTCCATTTGCTTTCCTACTTGAATTATTTGTGATATAATATGTGTTATGATGTTATGTGTTGCATCTTCGTTGATTTGTTTTTCTCTAAAATATGTGTATTTTATGAATGACATGTTTGTGGGTGATATTTCAGAATAAATATTTCTTTTATTTTGATTCATAATAGGTGATTACCTAAGGTTATGCCTCTGCTTCTATGTCGGGTTGGTTTAGGAACATGTTGGTAAATTTTAAACGCTCGGTGTCAGTGATTTCTTTTGATGCATGCATTGGTGGTCTGGATTTAGTCGCGAATATGCAACGACAATTCCTCGAAAGGGGAATGTGATTCAAAAAAATACTCAATGGTGGGGTACTGAACATGAAACTTTGAAGAGCATTCACCAATGGTGAAAAATTGTCCAATGGTGGGACTTTTTTCTCTACGGGGCGGTGATATTCTGGAATCATGTATTGACATATAGTCTAACAAATAGGACTTGTGCAATTTGGTTGATTTGTAGTTTTGGTGCTTCGTGATTATAATTGTTAAATGAAGTATATGATTTATTCATATTGTTGTAAATATATATATATATATATATATATATATATGCAAGCCTATTTGTTTCGTGTTGGTTATTTGAATATGACCCTTACTTTTGGACATATGACATCCCGAATTCGTTTTCGCACCTGGAAGAGTTTTAAGAGGAATAGAAGGAGCATTTCTTTTAATTTCTAGGATGGGTAGTTGTGGTCAGGTTTAGGGACTTTATTTCTATTGGATTGTTAGTCTTCACCAAATTCTAAGGGAATGTAACTCGTGCGCTCATGTTCTTGTCAAAATGGGAGCCAACAATGTGGACAACCTAGTTATAATTCATGATCCCCCTCTTGACTTTTCCTCAGCACTCTTGTATGATGTGCTAGGAGTGTCCTTTTAAATGGCATAGTTGTTTTTCAATTTTTCTTTTCTTTATTCTCATGAAACAAATAAAGCAAGTTTTTAATTTTTTTAAATTCTAAAAACTAAAAATACGATTTTGGAAAGGAAGTCAAATGGCCCTAAGTTTCAGAGGTATATTCGTAGGTGATTTTCTGTGAAACAAATTAACGAAAAAATCCCCAACAAACTTTTATATAAATGTTTATTTATTATAATGCAATTATTCTTCTAATATTTAGTATAATATTTATATAATCTTATGTTAATAATACATATTAATTATTACATAAAATATGAAAAAATAAAATAAAAAACATAAATAAATTTTTACAAACATCAAGATGTATTAATATTTATTTATCAAAATGATAATACAATTCACCCCGAAAGAACTATAGACTATTATAGTCTTTGCATAGTCATTGTACTGAATCTATATATGTTGGAGTTGTTGAATTGATTGTATATGAATATATACATGTACTTGTTGTTGATACTTGTTGTTATGGCCTAATATTTCGAGTGTTTCTCGAATTCAATGGAGTTGCCACCAAAGTTTATTTTAAAATAAAAAAGAACATTGAGAAACCTTAAAAAAAAAAAAATGATCTTTGAAAACAAATTCTGGATTTGGGAGTCGATTATGAGTAGGGAAGGTATTAGCACCCTACGACATCCTTAAAATACGGTTACCTATAATTAATTATGCAAAATTAATGTTAACTTATATAAATTTATTTCCCATTTTCAAATGCAAATATAATATTTTTTTGTCAAAGCAATTTAGAGATAAAAGTATATTTAAAATATAGGGAAAAATAAACTTTTTTATTATTATGTTCGACAAAAGTGCGACATTGCTCCTACGTATCTCCCGGTGCCATAGAGAAATCAAAGCTACGTAGTTCTTAAATAGAAAATGCGGATGTGTTCATTGCTTTTAAAGAAATTGTGTTTGTTGTTGATAAAAAAAAAGTTGTTTAGATAGAAGAAAAAAAAAGTTTGTTTGATTTGAATAGTTATATTGAAAAACGAGTTTTAATACTATCAAGTTGTACAACTCATGTCTCAAAAACTCAAGGAGTAAAAAGATGTCTCATCCAGTTAATCCGTTTAAGAATATTTTTTATTATTTTCGGTTTTAAAATTGAGTTTTAAAGTCACCAAGTGGTACAACTTGAGTCATAAGTACTCAAAGATTAAAAAGACGTCACATCTAATTAATCAAATTTAAAAGTTGATTTTAGATTAATTTATTTATAAAATTGAATTTTAGAACTATTTAAAAGATAATATTTAGAACTATCTAAAAGATAATATTTATTAAAAAAACTTAATAAATAAAAAAGTTGGATGTGTGTTAAAAAATGAATATTGGAGTCATGGAGTAAAAAAAACAAATGGGCTTGGAACCCAAAATCTAACTTTAATATATAATTAAAAAGAAAAGAAAATATAAAACAAAACAAAGTAACCCTAAAAGTAGAAACGAAACAGAAAAGAAAAGAAAAGAGGGGGTGGGGGCTGGAAACAAATTCAATAGAGAGAAAAGTGAGTTTCATTGTTAAGAGTGAGAGAGAACAAACACCAAAGAAAATATCCATAAAAGAGGAGTTGCCCGCAATGGTGGTTCTTCGGGGGGTCGAAGTTGACGGCGGTGGCTAGATGGATGCTCTAGCGGTAGCGCCCGTGGTGGTGGTTCGCTGGAGGTCGAAGTTGACGGAGGTGACTGTGTGGACGCTGTCACGGTAGTGCTCATGGTGGTGGTTCGTCAGAGGTCGATTTGATGATGGTTTCATAGGGGATTTGCAAAGGATGATGGAGGTGGTGATGTGTGGCTCATGCTCTCTCTAACTCTCAACATTTTTATTCAGATTTTTTAATTTGATTTTTGTTGGTTGTGTTATTAAAAAAAGTTTGCATTTTTGTATGGTTATCAATTGATTTGATGCAGAAGATGGTGGTTTTTTTTTTGTCTCTCTACATTTTCTTCTCTGTTTTTTTTTATGCAGAAAAATTCCTCCTTTCGTATGTTTTGCTTTTTTCTGAAAAAAATAATACCGCCCTCTGTTTGATTTTTTTTTTTGCTCTTAATTTATAGACTAAAATGGTGAATCTTTTTATCCATTAGATAAAATTGAGTTCTAATTAATTAATTGTTTTGCAGAAATTATGGAGTTGTAAGTGAATGATTGAACTTCAACTTTTTGATGGAGTACAAATTTGGTGAAGATTCAAAAGGAGGGAAACATGGAAGTTGAAAATGCGGAGGAGGGAGGCTTGTACCGCCCTTCTATTTCTACCAAAACCATTATTTTTATTTGTTTGTTAGTTATTGTTACTTTTAATCTTAGATTTATGAGTCTGATTTTTTGGAAATTTTTAATACAATAAAATGAAATGAAAAATATATAAAATTAAATACATTATTATGACTTATTATTTTTTTGAATTTTTTAATTGGTCGGACAAAATTGGGGTACGATACTTGTATTAAGATTGTGTGTTTAATGTGCATTCATAACTAATAAACATGTGTTTTTGTACTTGTGTTATGAATATTTATGTGATAAATTCCATGAGTATGTTATGTGCAATATGTGATGAGAATTACTAATATGTGATGAGAATTATTAGAGTTTGCTCATGTATTCATAGTTGCACTAATTTTCATAGAATCGGAAGTGAATGGTATGTAGACATTGCATTAGGGTATTTGATGCCATGATAAATATATATACACACACATATACATGCTTGTTTATTATTGTTATCATATCATAACTGTTAAATGTTACTTGTTAATTTCTGGAAAGTTGGATTTTGTACCCCTCAATTGAACTTATACCCCCTCAAAATATTAAAAACCCAAAATTTGTCCCTTTAATTTTCATTAAATTAATGGTAAAAAAAATTACTCCAAAATCTCACCCCTACCAAAATTTTCGGTAAATAATCTTTTTCCCCCAAATATCCGGTACAGAATTTATAACTACCAGAAATTTCAAGGCACAAAATTTTCGATATATTATTTATACTATCGAAAATTTTGTGGCTTGAAATTTCCGGTACTTAATTTTACTCTACCGGAAATTTGTGCCTTGAAATTTATGGTAGTTAATTTTACTCTACCGGAAATTTCAAAATCCAAAATTTGAAATTTCCGGTACGTATTATTATTATTTTTTTTTGAATTTTTTTAACTTTTTATTTTTGAATTTTTTTAAACTTTTTTTTTGAATTTTTTTTAACTTGTTTTTTTGGATTTTTTTTTAACTTTTCTTTTAAGTATGGATGAAAAAAACATCATTATGGATAGTCAAATTTCCGGTTGAAACTCTCGAAAATTTCAAAAATGAAATTTCTGGTATTGAAAAATAACTACTGGAAATTTCATTCCTTCCTAAAATTTCTGGGATATTTCATTACTTCCTAAAATTTCCGTTATAGTTTTTTTTTTTTTACATTTTCAATTTATTTTCAATGAGGACCAGAGGAGGAAAAAATACCATTGAACATTCTCGAGTTCGATCTAATAAGAGAGCTGTCGTCGATCTAAGTTTAAACGGACAACCACACCTTTTAGTTGAAGTTCCTGAGTTACTTGTATTTGACTTATAAAGAAGTATGGGATACACTACAAACTCATCATGAAGGAACAAGCCATGTCAAAGAAACAAGTATAGACATTGGCATAAGAAAGTTTGAACTGTTCGAACTGTTCGAAATGTAAGAAGGAGAAACTATTGATGAAATGTACTCAAGGTTCGCAACAATAGTGAATGAAATGCATTCTCTTGGCAAAGCTTACTCAGTGCAAGATAGAGTAAGAAAAATCATGAGGTGTCTTCCAATAATATGGAGACCAATGGTGACAGCCATAAGTTAGGCCAAGAATCTTGACGTACTCGGACTGGAGGAATTAATTGGAACATTACAAGCACATGAAGTGTTGCTACAAGAAGACAGACCAATCAAAAAGGGCAAAGCAATAGCTTTTAAAGCATCTCAAGAAAGTCCACCATTTCAAACGGATGAGGACCTAGAAGAATTCGAACAAGAAGATGTTGATGAAGAAATAGTTCGTCTTACAAGAAGGATACAGAGAATGTTGATAAGAAGGGATCAAATCAAGAAGGGATTTCCAAGCAAAAGAGAAAGTCCCAAAACAGAAGTGGACAAGAACCAAATCACATGTTTTGGATGTAATATGTTGGGACATTACAAATTCGAATGTCCCCTTACTAAAAAACCACCAAACAGATTTCCTTTCAAAAAGAAATCAATGATGACTACATGAAATAACTCAGATGAATCATATGAATCTGATGAAGAAGAAGATGAAGAAGCCAACATATGCTTAATGGCAAATACTGAAGACAATGAGGTAAAAAAATTTGAACCATGTCTTTTATGTGAACAAATTGACAAGATTTTGATAGCTTACTTAATGATTCAAATTTTCTTGTTCAAAAATGTAGTTCGTTAAAAGAACAATTTTATAAAGAAAAAGAAGAAAAAGAAAAAGTTGAGGCTATGAATGATGTTCTCAAAAATATCATTCAAGAATTGAAAGAAACACAGCAACAAAATTTTGAAAGTCAAAGAGGTAAAGAACGTTCTGCAGCTAAAACGGAGAACGTTCTCCTTAAAACTAAAAATGAACTTCTTAAAAATGACTTGTCAAATTTTATTAAAGCCACTGAAACATTTCAAAAAATCATGGGATCTCAAGTAGGAATCTTTGATAAAGCTGGTCTTGGTTTTGATAAAAATCAAAAAACGAAAATGTATGAAAACTTTTTTGTTTCGGAAAGAAAGGAAGATAAATGCAAAAACAAATGTTCATATTGTAAAAAAATTGGACATCTGGAATTTGCTTGTTACTTTAAGAAAAGAGATGAGAAGATCAAGAGCAAAAGGGTTTTTCAAAAACGGGATCATTATGGAACAAAAACAGAACCATTTTCAAGAAACATACAAATGGGAGAACGTTCTCCAGGTTATTCTCAAAAATGAGAATGTTATGGAACAAAAGCATAACTTTCTCCAGAAAGTCTGAAAAAGGGAGAACGATCTAGAACTTCTTCAAAATCAAATTCAAACTTGTTTAAAACTCAAATTTCGAAACCTTATCCAAGACCAACAACAAAGTGTTCCTATTGTTCCAAAAATGGTCACTTCGAATCAACTTGCTATTTTAAAAAGAGATCAAGTTTTAAAAAATCTTCTAAAAGAAGATATACTAACCATGAAGGACCCAAACAAATATGGGTACCAAAATCATTACTAACTTGTGATGCGGGAACATCATCCAATAATCAAGAAAGAACATTGATACATGGACAAAGCATGCTAAATACACATAAATGGAAAAGTATGATGCCTCATCTCATTACAAAAATTTGGAGTGTCTATAACCTTTGGAAACATTAACAAATCAAAGGTACATGTATCATCTTATTTCGCTTCCATGTATGCGATTATTATCATGTTCAAAATTAAAATGTTGTCTCTTGTGAAAGAGGAAAAAGAGCAAAGTGGCTTTTTCCTTGTATTCTAAATTTTTTTTATAAAAGGATATTAATTCTATAATATTCAAGGGGAGTTTTCAGAAAATGTTATTTTTCTTAATACTGGAGTCTACTCATTGTTTTCTATGTGTAGTGTACATTTCCTTTGTATTCCCCAACCTTTTTGTGTTGACAAAGGGGGAGAATTATTTTAGATTTTATGTTGGTTCAAAAATCTGAAGCATATTCTAAGGGGGAGCTTTTAAGCTCTCTATGATTAAAATTAGAATCAAAATTAAAATCTAAATTAACGTGTTTGTCATCATCAAAAAGGGGGAGATTGTTGAGACAAAATCTCAATTTAATATTTTGATGAAAACAAACAAAAAGTTAATTAAGAATGTTAATTATGATTCTAAATGTTATGTTAATTTAACTTGTGCTTTTGAGTGTATTAATTTAAAGATAAGATTTAAACAAAGCAAAGAAATCGGCATAAAAAGGCAAGAAACTAAACGTACAAGAAAGGAGAACATTCTTAACAAAATCTAGAAAACGGAGAATGTTCTCCAGTTTCAAGAATGATCATCACAGCTCCAAAATCAATCAATCTCCACTAGTTAAAAGAAGTTTTAGCCTCTGGATTTTACATCTATATCATCATCACTTGACAAGGAACAAACTGAGATGATCAGATTCAAAGAAACTACTCGAATCACAAAGAGAAAAGATCATGAATTAGCAAGACCAAACAGATCTGATCATTCTCCAGTAGTGTAACATCAGTCTCTATATTGATAAACATTCTCCAGGTTGGTACACTTGATCTTTAGCAGCAAACATCTTTCTCCAGGATGATCAACATCATTCTCCAAGTATGATGACATCAGTCCAGAATGATACGAACATTCTCCAGCTTACTGACCATCATTCTCCAGCTTTGCTACATCATTCTCCAGCCTTATATCATCATTCTTCAGCCTGTTTTGTGTAAATCAAAACACTATATTGAACTGATCTCATCAATCATATATCTAAAGATTAAAGGATCATTAAACAAGATCATAGCTGTCCAAGAATGAAGAAATCCAGACCAGTAAAACAGAACTCAAAAGTGTTCAAAGACTTGAACATTTTTTAATCATAAAATGTGTTCTTTGGTCAAATCTGAAACATGACAGCAGAGCACTTCCAACGGCTCTTTTGGACTGTCATTAAACATCCTAAAGCCTATAAAAGGAAGGCCAAGCTCAAGGAAAAATTAGAGCTTTAAGTACTAAGCAATTCATTACTCATTTCAATCATACTTGAATTTCTCTCACTCATATACATTGAATCAGTTCTGATTTTTTCGATTTGATTCCTAGAATCATTGTCGTGTATTTCTCTGTCAAAGAATCAGATCTCAAACAAGAGTTGAGACATCTCAGATTGTAACAAAACAATCTCATCATTATTGTAAAACTCGAACTATAAGAGTTTAGTATAGTTTGGGTAGATTGTAAGAAATCCTATCAAGGTTGATAGGTGACCTGATTGAACTCCTTTCTAGGTGGAAAGGTTTTAAGTTTGTAACAGATCAAGGTTGATCTGAGTTAGGACGTAACCCGGGTTGGGTGAACCAGGATATATCTTTGTGTGGTATCTTTTTCCTTATATATTTACGTTCAGCCTGTTTGATTATCAAGTTAAATAAATAAGTTAAATTGTTGATTTTAACTAACCAAGAACGTTCTCCGTTTTCTGTTTTTACAACCAATATCAATCTTGAGTTATTTTCTTAAGTTTTTAACAGGAATTTTTAAAATGATGAATTTACAATTCAAACCCCCTTTTTTGTAAATTGACATTGCTACTTCAGAGATGTCGGGACATAGCAACATAGTCATGACTTCAATTGTGAGTCCAATGCGAGCAACATTATGTAGCTAATAGATTAGTAGTAACACATTGTTGATCCCAATTCCTAGCTGATTAGTTAATTATAGTTAGTATGAAAATATTTATAAAAATGTCACGCTAAGAAGTACCCTAAGGGAACAAAAAAAGAAATAAAAAAGAACTTTTAAGTGAAAATTTTAATTTTTTTTCAATTCCAAAGTATTTAATGCACAATTTCAAGATTTTATTTATCCATTTCGCTTCTTAACAAATGCCATAACACATTTATTATCATTTTTGTTTATAACAAGATGCATTTTCACGGATTCTATAATTCGGTAGTGAAAAAACTCAATACTGTAATGAAAAATGAAATAAATAACATTACTAAAAGCTCTAATTCGATAATATTTTTTACACATTGTAAGTAACATTAAAATAAATGAACAATCATAATAGTAGATGCTTTTCCTCCCACAATTCTCCACTTTTTTTGATCCCACAATCCAATAAATAAAAAAACTTCAATTCAATAATAAAAAATAGAATTATTGAATGTACCGAAAGCCTCATTCCGATAGTGAAATTCGATTCTTCGTTGTGTACGGTTTTTTTTTAACTTTAACCGATATGTTCTTATATTCGTGTGGGTCAGAATTCACCCATCACTGAGCTCAATGAGTTTTACTATATTAAAAATAAAATGTGAAATAGAAGTCGCTAGCTAGCCTGGTCGGTTCGGTAAATGATCGACATATTACCTGCCGGACTCAGATTCGAATGCTGGCAATGATGGTGGTGGTGAACCGGTGGTGATAATGATGATGCTTAAGCAATGAGGTATTATATAATACCTCTCTTTTCCTCTCATGCTATCAAATAATAAATGCAGACATTAAATAGAAGAAATGGATTCTATCAAAAAATGAAAATAATTTATTTTATCAAAAAAATGCATTTTAATATTAATTAATTAATTAATAATTTAATTAATTAATTAATAGCATATCATATAACAATATATATAATTATTTTTCTTCAATTTGGATTCTAAAATATAAGTAAGAAATAACAGTTGGTGTATATATATATATATTAACTTTGGCGTAGTAGAAACAACAGATGTAGGTAGACCTATCAAAACGGGCTACCTGACCCATTTAGGGCCGGCCCTAACGGGGTGTGGACTTTTTTGGACTGGGCTAAAAAGCCCTATTATAATATGGGCTGTTAAAATACTACCTCAGTCCGGCCCTAGACGGGCTGCGGGTAGCCCGCATAGTTTTTTTTAATTTTTTTTTATTATATTTTTAATTTTCTTACGACTCTTTTAGTTTAAAAATTTTCTTCATACCCATTTAAAAACAACTTAGTTCGAAATTTTTTTATGCCCATTTCAAAACAACTTATATGATATTCTAGATAATTAAAAATACACAATAAAATAACACACAAACTAAGCTCGAAATTCAGATTTTCCAATTAACACAAACTCGATTCAAACAACACATTATCCAAGACAACACATTAACCAAACAACACACAAAATTAAAATAAGTTCAAATTGCCAAAAACAACTTAGATTTGTCTAGCATGACACAAATGAAAAACTCAAATCAAATTTAAATAGAGTGATAAATAGTTCGGCCCAATTTAATTTTTGTTTGTTCGAGCCTTTTTTTTAAGATTAATTTTACTCTTTTTATTTTTTTAAAATTGATTATGCGGGCTGCGGGCTACCCGGTACCCATACGGGCTAACCCTAATGGGTAACGGGTTTATTCGGACCGGGCTCAAAAGCCCTGAAAATTTTCGGGCTGAAATTTTTAGGCCCAAGCCCTTTGTTTTAGCGGGCTGGGCGGGCCGGCCCATTCGGGCTAGCCCATTTTGACGGTTCTAGATGTAGGTATCCTCCAGTCATTTCTTATATTTATAAAGAAAAAAGATTTAAAATTATTTGAGTTTTTTACCTGCCATCTCTTACCTATACTTCTCACCACTTCAAAATACTTAAAAAGACAATTTTGCCCTTTTTACTATATATATATAAAAAAAATCTAGAATAAGAAATTTTCGGAAAAGAAAATTTCAGAAATATAGATATTTTCGAAATAGGAAATTTCAAAACACTAATATCATTATTTTAAAACAAAATTTACATTTCAAAAATTTGAGTAAGATTCTAAATTTTCAAAACTTTCATCTTCTTCGAAAGTTTTGAAATGTAAAATTACATTTCGAAAAATAGATTTTTGAAACTTCCGAAAAAATCATGTTTCGAATTTTTGAAAGTTCTGAAATTTTTGTTAAAGGTAACTCGAAAATTTCAAATTAATTCAAACTTTCAAAATTTTTGATTAATCTGAAACATTGCAAACGAAATTTCCAGTTTCCAAAAAAATTTTGAAAGTTTCAAACAATACAAAATTTCCGAAATAGGAAAATTAATTAATATTTTCGAAATAGAAAATTTTAAAATATTAAATTCCAGATATTCCAAAATAGAAATAGGAAATTTTCGAAATAGCATAGAAAATTTTCAAAATAGGAAATTGCAAAAATAAATAATGTGACTATTTCGAAACAAAATTTACATTTCAAAAATTTGGGTTTCTAAATTTTCGAAACTTTCATCTTCTTCAAAAGTTTCGAAATGTAAATTTACGTTTCGAAACTTTCAAAAAAATCCATGTTTTGAAATCTTGAAAGTTCCGAAACTTTGCATTTTAAAACTTTTTTGTTAAAGCTGAAAGTTTCGAAAATATTTTATAAATGCAATAAATTGTATTTCCAAAAATTATAAGTTAATTCGACTTTCGAAAGTAAACTCATTTTATATTTGAATATTTTATAATCAACCAAAGGTTCAAAAATTTAAAATTTTTTTAATAATTTTTGCTAATGTTTCGAATAGGTGAGTGAAAAGAAAAAAAAAATCAATTTTTTATATATAATAAAAAGGATAAAATAGTTTCTTTAAGTGTATTGGGGTGAGAGGTATAGATGGGGGATGGCAAATAGAAAAGTCAATCTATTTGTTCAGTTAAGAAATGGGTAAGGCTTCAAAATTGGGCTATGTGGTATCATAGGCCCATCATCATATATTTTAAATGAAAATCTTTCTTAAAATAAAATTGACTAAAAAGTCGGATAAAATTAGGTATCTACATCGATGTCTACTACTTATATAATTCCTAATTTTATCTTTCTTTATTTAATTTATTTTTCGTTCTTTATTTTTTTTATAAATGATAAATGTTAGTCTTTTGTCTTGTAACAATAGAACATGACAAAAATTACAAGTTATGTGGTTGTCATGTCCGTGGACAATTTAGAAGGTTAAGAATAACTGTGTTTCATCGATCAAGAGCTCTTGCATTTCACTTACTAGATTGTGTAATGGTTCAGCCATGGTGGTGGCTATAGTCAAAGACTAAAGGGTTTGATTATGACCAACCTATGGTGGCAAAATCCGTCGGTCTTGGGTTTGGGTGATCGGGTTTGGGTGATCGCTCTCTTTTTCTTTTTGTTTGAGGTGGGATTGAACTTTAGGTGATGTTTTTTCTCGTGGAGATTTTGAGTGTGTCTCAGGTACTCTTTTGATATATTTTTTCAGGATATTTTTTGTAAGTCTTGTGTTTGGATTGATCCCTATTTTATTTAATATATATTTTTGGCCTTTTAAAAAAAATTGACTTATACTTATTAAGACAATATTAATTTTAGATTAGATTTTATTAGTTTTAGTTTTAAAAATATTAAAATATGAGATATTTTTAAGTCAATTTTTTTTTAGAAATCTAAAATAATTATTTTGATGGTCTTACCTTTTAACTTATTGTTCAAATACATAATTAAAGTCCATAAGCTTTTCAAATTGTATCATAGCTTTTGTGGTAATATGCAAAAGTGCAAACTATGCTTCATTTTTTTTTTGTCAACACAATGCTTTCATTTTTTTCCAACAATTGAACTACCACATTGCTTCCTTTAGAAATTTTAATATTTGCATGACAATTAACTTAAAAATGGAACTGCGACCAAAAGTAAAAATAATTAACTCACTTAATTAACTTCAAAAGCTTTTTTGTTACATAACAAAAGCTTAATAAACGTTAAAAAAAAACAATAAATTGCAAAGATGAGGTTTACAACCACAACCTTATAGAAATGAAGCATTAGGTTCTAGGATTTTTTAAATATCATAATTAGGTCCTAGAATCTAAAGCAATAATTGTACTAAGGTTCATTGGGTGCATGTATTCGGTAGATCCAGTCATAAATTTATCAACGATTAATCTATTTGCTTTTTCTGATGGATGAAAGGGGTCCCAAAATGCATATAGATCCCTATTTGGACACAAGTTAGAAGCTGGGGTACATAGTCCAATTCCATTGTATGCTCCTTGACCACAACATGCTACTTTTGATGTAACAAATCCTGCATTTATAAATAAAAATTGTGATAAATACTTACTTCAAAATTGGAAAATTGCATAGAAATTTTGTTTCACATTGCACTTCTACATTTTTTGTACAAAAAAAAAAAATTGTGGAAAACGGCTTTAATATTCAATAGGGTGGTGTTACTGTCAAAAATTGATTTCTTTGATATCCATAAGAAAATGCGGGCACCGATATTTATAAAATAAAATAAATTTAAATCTTAAAATAATTAAATATAAAAATATATCGTATCATCAAATGATTGAGTATTGAGTACTATATCTAATAAAATTTTAGAGTAGTAGAGTTGTTATTTTAGATTAATAAATATTTTTTAAATTTAGAGCAAGAGATTTCTTATACCTTTTTGGGAATGGGATTTATTATCAGCTTGACATAAATATGCATTGTAAGCATGGGCCAATGCAATATTGATTATAATTGAATTGTTAGTACATATTAGGAATGGTACCCCTTGGTCCCTTTTTTTTTAGGTCAACTGGTACCCCTTGGTCCCTAAAAGACAATTTCCCACACCCTTTAAGATGATGGTAACATATCGATCTATTTGAATATTGGTTGTGGAAAATACAATTAGACATTCATAAATATCTTGTTTAGGTTTTTATGTCTTTCGTACATTGTATAATGGACTATACAAGCCAAGCCCAACCCATAGAACTTTTCTAAATTCATTATCCAAACCAATTAAATCATCTCATATTGAGTTGGGTAAAATATATCTACAATTTTATTTGTCAAAAACAACACCGTACTATAGGTTTGGGTCAAGTGGCATAAACATGCAATTTTTTAATTTTTAAAAATATTAAATTACAGAGATTAATTTGCATGCACTAAATGATAGCACGTCACAACCACATATATTAAATGATTTATCATATAAGTTAAATATTTTTAAATATTGAATAATTGTAATTTACTATAAATGTCAAAATCATTTAGACTGACATTATATATAAATTAAATTATTAATTAAATAACATTTTATCCAACATTTATACAAAATTTCATGATTTAAAATTTTGGCACTTGAACTAAATCAAAACATTTTTTACATTCAACACTTAAATTAAACAGTCAAAAGTCTTAAGCTAGATCCACAAAACAACAAGCCCATAATTTGCATATCATCAATTTGGGTCGCTAGTTTGAAATCATAAACTCCTTATTCAAATCAAAGTATTTTTTTGACCATAAAAAAAAAAAAAAAAAACCAAAGTATTTCCAATGTGACTAAGTTGATTCTACTTTCAGAAAAATCAAAGCAAACACTTTGAATTGTGTGGGCAGTTGGATTGATTGAGTCGACCCCTATCCATAGATTTGCCTAATCGTACTTGATCTAGTTGACAAAATGTTTTATTAGATACCAAAAGTTAGGGGTGTAGATGGGTGCGGATCGACCCGCTAACCCGCTAATCCGATCACTCAATCCAATTCGATTTTTACCCGTACCCGGTCTCTTTCGGGTCAAACTCAACTCAACCCGTTGAAATCAACTTATATTTGGTTCGGGTAATGGGTTTAACAATTTGAACCCGTCGACCCGACTCGGTAACTAGTTAAATATATATTTTTTAAAATTTTGTTTGACAATTCCAGCAGTCCAATATGGTTTCATTACTCTTTTTCTTTAGATTTTCAGCTTCTTGAAGTATTTTGAGGAACTTGTTAAGTGCTTGTACTTGAAGTTGACATTGCTTAGAATTGATGAATTTTCATATTTTATTGATTTACTGTTGTTGAATTTATTTATGTATTTGAAGATTGTTGGATTTTTTTTTTTTTTGTGAGAGGTTGATGATTTTTTAAAGAATTGAATGATGTAATTGAAATTTTATAGTTTTTGAGACATTTAAGTATTAAATATATTTTTATTCAATATATTTTCCCATAAAATAAAAAACAGGTTATTATTTATGTATAACCCGTCAACCCAACCCAACCCGTTCTTGATCAGGTCGGTTCGGATTAAATGAAAAAAATACGGGTTTAGAACTTAACCCAACCTAAAGATAATCGACACATCTATTAGATTAAAAATGTTTTAAAATAATGATAATCAATGAAGGAGTTAAAGACATTATGTTTGGTTACATTATGTTTAGTTTTTTGAGAGTAAATGAATAAATGAAAATTAAAACGAGTAGAGCATGTGCGCGGGCACACAATATATATATATATATATATATATATATATATATATATATATATATATATAGACCATATCAAGAGAAAATGACATGTGATTGACACATGAATCACTTAAGTAACCTTTTAATTAATGTCATACATTTTGATCTAGTAGTTATTAAAATCATTACTATAATTCTCACATAAACATGTCATTCTAACTTGATACGACCGTTATATATATATATATATATATATATATATATATATATATATATTATTCTCAAAATAGATTTTTTAGTAACAACGGTCATATTTTATTTAATTATAATAAATAAATAACTATATATGTATCAATATCAGTGACTTATGTTTTTTTTGTTAACAGTGTTGAGATATTCGTGTTGGGTTGATAGTTATTATCTTAATGCTGCAAATAATAGTCTAATTATAAAAATAACCAAAAAATAAATGAAGGTTGAAAAATAGTATACCGTATGCTTGTGGATCATTAACAAAATCCAAATGCATAGTGAATGCATTTGCAGAAATGAAGACATCAGAACCAAATTGAGAATTGAGTTGATTAATCAATTGAACAAGTTGAGGATTGAACAGATTAACAGCTCTTTGAAGTTCAGTAGCACACTCTCCATTTCTACTATGCATAGCCAATTCAGCTGGTACACAACCTAATGGTCCCGTTCCTGTCACCAAAACTCTTCTTGCTCCTAATTCATACATATTCTGTTTACATTCAATTCAATGTTAGTACAACAAAAACTATTTATATATAGAGTCTGAAATTATTTATGTACGTATGTGAAAAAAACAGAGGATATAATCAGAGCATTAATTTTGTATTTGTACTATATCGTTATAATGTGTGCTGCATTCAACTACCAATTGAATTTTTACCGTACATGCCTGCCAAACATTAATTATTTCCTAAACATTATAAAAAAAATTAATTAATATTTATATACTAATTTAGTACATTGTCACTTATGAATTCAACTGCTTACACCAACATACTTTTTAGTGGAATTCTAATAATAATTGATTGAATATTGGAAAGGAAGTGTTAAAAAAGTGTGTCCATGACCAGCCAAAGTTTAGCCCAATAGAACAATGGCTTTAGATCTCAAATAATATATTTAGTATTAGTGACTATAATATTTGTTAAACGTTAATTATTTCCTAACGTACAATAATTAATTACATTTAATAATTTTTTTTAATATATGTGAAAATAATTTTTTTACCCTAAATAGAGTCTTTAAGAATTTTATATATGCTAATAAAAACATAACACATTCCGATATTCCACAAGACTCTTAAATAATCTTTTTTAGACTTCTCTTTTAGTTTTATATATAGCTAGAGTGAAATTCATGAGATCCACTATTAAATTGTGAAATTTAAATTAATTCAATAATTGATTGAATATTAAACGGAATTTATGTCCTTTGTCGGGGCCAACAGAGAAATGTTACTAACAAGAATTTATTTTTTTTTCAAAATAAAAGACCTTATTTAAAGTCACTTTACTTAAAACAAAAAAAGCTTTTCTTACAATTTTATTATTGTCAATGTAAAAAGTTTTATACTGTTAATATAATATTTATAATGATCTAACGATTGTAATTGATTGACTATGTAAAAAAAATTTATATTAACAATGTATATGAATTAAATCTAAAAGCATATATGATGACAATAATATTTTTATTTTTGAGATAAATATATAATGGCAATAATACAAGGGAAATAATATACCTCAAGGATTTTGCGATACTCAGAAATGAGGAAGACAACATAATCAGGAAGAGCAAATTCACGAGATCTGGCAGAGAATGGAACCAAATAATAGTTGTTCACAAAATCATTCCCACCTAATGTTATTAGAACCAATGCTTCGTTCACTAATTTTTTTGCCTCATTTTCTCCAATTAGTGCACTCACCCTCTGTTGGTACTGCTTAAAATATGCCAATTGGGCTGTAATTCGGATTATGTTTATCTGCAAAATTAAAGTTGGATAGTTAGATACAAAATAGGTCAATGTCATAATATTTATTTATTTCATTAAACAGATAAATTTATGGTATGTTTGCTTTATGTCTTTGTTACATTGATTTCTATCTTTTTTTTTTCAATTTGTTTGTTTTTTAAGTTTTGTACACTTACTTATTGAAATAACTTCTTTTCATTTTTTATTATTTTTTACATTTTGGATTAATACTTGGAATAAGATAAAATATAAAAAGAAAATTCTATATAAAAATTTAAAATAAAAAAATAAAAGCAAACAATACAAATAAAACAACCATATCACTAAAAGGGTTGTGTCTATTATCACGTTTCGAATTTGAATTCCATTCAGAAAATTACCTACATTTAATACTCAACACACACAAAAATAAATTTTCTGACCACTATGGGTGGAGCTTGTTAACATTGACCTATGGCTCACTCTCTTCTTATCCCTTTATCTATCATTGAATTTTGTTTTATTATGTAACAAAAAATAACAAGTAACTGTGCCCATAAAAAAAATAAGTAATGCATGATTTAAAATTGTAGTTTTTTTAATGGAAAAAATTGTAATTATTTTGTCTCACAATGAGGGTTACATTTGCAAAAAACACTTGTAAAATGAATGTCATTTTATTTTCAATGTAATATTAAAAAAAATCCAATTTACTATCTAATTAATATTGTATGTGTATCACATTTAATTCAATATATTTCGCTTTGTTTTTAGGATAATAGTAAACGTACTGATGTTTAAGAAGAAGAATTTAATAAAATTATTATTTTTTTCTTTCTTTCATGATTTTTTTTACAGTAATTGATATACAAATCGAATACTACTCCCTCCTGTCACAAATAAAAGTAGCATTCAAAATGTATTTGTCTCAAATTTTTAATTAAATACATTATTTTGTGTATATTAATGATAAGATGGAGTATTTAAAATAAGACCAAGTAACAAATGCATTTATTCTAACCACAACTATTTATGGTGGGAAAACTTTGTAATCCACAATATTATTATAGTGTTAATTGTGGTTGTTAAGAACAAATTATAACATGCATGTTAAAGTAATTATATTTAGCAATCATATGGGTTAACCAAGAGTAGATCCTCTCATGTTAATAAATGATGCGGTCACATTTTTAATCTTTACCAAGAAAGGGAAATGCTACTTTAATTTTGTGTTAATAAATGTTACTTACAAACCAATAAAGGTGGCCTTATGAAAAATAGCTTATTGAAAGGTCATAACCTCTTATAAAATTCTAATTCAAATAGTATTTATGTCATAACATAAGATAAGTCCAAATAAGTCATGT
The DNA here is from genome assembly GCA_037974755.1 of Cicer yamashitae. NCBI lineage: Eukaryota > Viridiplantae > Streptophyta > Magnoliopsida > Fabales > Fabaceae > Cicer > Cicer yamashitae. Next base: position 20,286,560 of record JBBPBQ010020323.1, read on the forward strand.
GTAAGTCATCTCAAACAAAAATAGGGTTGTTGGTTTAAGGTCAAAGTTAGAAAAACTAAGGTTTTAGAATTCTGAAAAATAATTAATTTTTTTATGTATATTTAAGTCAAAAAAAAAAAGTAGCACAACAACTAAAATGTCTCACAATTATAAAAAAAATATAATTATTATCATATTTAATTGAAATACTTTACATTTCATAAAACAAAAAGTGTAGAATTTAAATAAAATTATAATAAAATATTGTTATTAGTATTAAAAATATCTCTATTTTTTAATCAAAATTTACTTTAGAATTTATTTTAAGTTTCAGTAAGTGTTTGACCGACCCTATACAAAGTCTAAAAGGAAATGCTACTTACAAACTGAATTCCAGTGTCGTTGAGAATTCCTATCCCAGCAGAAGCAAAGTTGGCACCTACAAGTAACTTCTCACCATCGAGCTCTGGACTCAAATATGGTAATGTGGGTTCTGCCCCTATTTTCTCACCTATGACATGCATATAGATACAGCATATAAGATATCTCATAGTCACTCAATCAAAACATGCTTTAAGAAAATATTTAGATGAAAATTACTCAAATTACTATAAAAATGTTTACATTAACGACAAAAATTTAGAGAGAGAAAAATACAAAATTTGTCTCTTAATTTTATCGCAAAATGTGAGACACATCAAATTTTGAGGCCAAAAACAAAATTATATATATATTTATATATATATATATATATATATATATATATATATATATATATATTTGGTATTTTAGAGAATTCCTTTGAAACATATCTTAAAATAAAATATTGAGATGAAAACTACTCAAACTACTAGAAAAATGTTGACTAACAATAAAAATTTAAGGGAAAAAAAAAAGACAAATTAAATTTATCTATAATTGTGTTGTTAAATGTTTTAGATGTAAAATTTAGAGATTAACTATTTTTTCGTCTCTAAATTATGTAGTTAAAGAACTCATCATCCAAATATGCCATAAAATAAAATATGAAAGCTACTCAAATTAAACTACTAGAAAGTTGTTCACATTAGGGACAAAAAATTAGAGACAAAGAATAACAAAATTTGTCTTCAATTCTATCGCTAAATGTTAGATAAATCAACTTTTGAGACACTATTTTAACTTTTTTTTATATATAAAAAAAAATTATATGTGTAGAATATATCATCAAAAAATTATAAGCACCCAACTGATAAGGTCAGGCATGTTGAGGCCATTGGAGAAACGACCAGAAGCTCTATGAGCTGGAGAATCAATTCCATAAGGATATGAATCAGCACGAGCAGTTGTAGCTAGATAGTTATTATTTCCATTGTCCACAAGAGAATCACCAAAAACAAAAAATGCTCTTGCTTCAACTTGTTCAACACCAATGCTCAACACACAAAGAAATGTTGCGAATATAGAAAGAATAATATTCCTTTGGTTTTTTCCTTCCATTGGAAATAATGTCTCAATGAAATTAACTATAACCAATGGTGAATGTGCACATTTGAAAGAGGAAGTGTAGTGACTTATATATAGTGCTCAATTATTGTGATATTTTGAGAGAGAAAAATTATTGTGATATTTTTGAAGTGAATATATAAATTGGTTATTAAAATTGTAAGCGTCGGTCAAATTAGTTGTTGAATTTTGTAAATTGACAAATACATCACTAAAATTGTAAAATATCAATCAAAATAGTCTCTATGTAAATTTTTTTCTCTAGATATGTTGATGTGATATTGTATTTGAATATGTGCCTTATCCACATTCATCTCATATCAATGTCATCTTCCTAGAGACAAATTTGTTGATGAAATTTTATCATGTGGGAAATAAATTTTTGAGAAATTATAATTGTGCATAAACTAATTATGGAAAAATTAGTCTATGAAAAATTTAAATTTCATCGAAAAATTAGTTCATGTTGTGATGACATTAATATGAGATCATTGTGAAAGGGTTAAATATTCAATTAACATGTCATATCATAATCTCTAACAATAAAAGTTTAAATATGAATTATTTTAATTACTATTTTACAATTTCATTGATGTATTTGCTAATTTACAAAACTCAAACATTAATTTGACTGATGTTTATAATTTGAAAAATCAATTTACCTATTCACGGACTTAAATATTTTTTGCTACCACATGTCATGGATTTTAAAAAGGGAGGGATTAGATCTTAGAGCTGGATAGTAATGTAGATGTTTCTATTATATTGGTGCAACATTTAATACTTCTGATAACTTGCATTTGTCTAAAAAGAAAAGATGTAGTTATGATGCGTGAAAAAGGTTTTTGTTTTTTCATTAATTACTCAACAAGGATCTAAATTTGATCATGTAGTTGCACATTCAATTGTTGTTTGTAACACCTCAAGGCCAGCCTCAATGGTACATATTAAGAGTATCTCCAACGGAAGTAAAATAAGTTCGTCCGTTAACGTGGAGTGAAGTAAAAGTGAGTTTTTTTGGGAGTTTACTGTTGGAGTTGTGTCAAGCTGTAATCACGGTATTTTCATATAACCATTACCTTTTTTTGTTAATTTATTAATAATAATAAATTTATATCCGTTACCTTTTTGGTTATTTTATTAATAATAATAAATTTATGACCGTTACCCTATTATTATTTACTTTTATTATTTTTAATTATTTATGTCATATATTTTAACATTTAATTTTTATTATTGTTATAAAAAATTTAAGTTCAATTTTATTTTAAATTTAAATTAAAATAATGTATAAAAATATTAATTGAAATATTTAAATTAATATTTTAAGTTATAATAAAATTAAAATATTAATTTTAATTAAATTTGTGGGATCTAATATGATTTTGTTTGTGGTACAGTAGCCGTATTTAATGAACCCACATGTTGAGTTCACCTAAAAAATGAATGAGTTGCTTGGAGATGATATGGCACGGTGGACTCCATTTAATGAACCATATTAAGCTCACCGTTGAACTCCATTTATAATTTATAGTTGATAGTTGTTAAATTAATTGAATGTTCGATAAAATTAATTGTTCAATTAATTTAAAAATAAACTTTATTAATTAATGTATTAAGATTTCATAAATAGTAATTTAAAATATTTTTTATTAATTTAAAATTTATCGATATAATATATTTTTTATTTTATTTTTTGTCTATAGATAAAATGATATAATTACAATCAAAAACCTACACAAAATTATGTGTTTCTGAATTCGAATCTGAAATATAATATTTAATTTAATAATATCGAAGTTTATCAATTAATATGGTATTTAATGATTATTTTTTTATTTATTTTAAAAGTAGTAATTGGCACCATTTCCGCTATTTTAAAGAAATTTCACTCGGTTTAATTTACTACTTTAGTGACTCTTCTAGCCATGTGCCAATTTATGACATAGTGATAAGGTTATATAGCTAGCATAAAAAACGATATACTTGTTTAGTCAAAATAATAATAAAAATGAACTACTATTGTATAGAGATGCAATTACTTTTAACGGTTTATTATTAATTGAACATGTCCTACAGCCAGCTGTGTGTTCACCTCGTTTACTTGCTTGTCTTTGCTGTCACTGTGTCAACATAGTTATTATTTTGTACTATCTTTGCATTGTCTCCAAAATTTACTTCTATAACCATTGCTGGGTCCACTGCATATGCTTCGAGTTATTAGTTTTTTCATATAACGGGAGATTAAATACGTGTTTAATATCACGGTATTACTAAGTATTAAGTATCAATATTTGTTTAATGAAAAAAAAATTCTAGAATATGAAGCATGTGATATCTAATATTAGTCAATTTAGTTTATGTTTGAAATTACCGTAGAATTGTTAGAATTAGTAGAATTGTTAGAATTAAAGTGAACCACTATTATTTTGTTAAAGTTATAATTTATAGTTTTTGAAAATTATGACGACTCATCGTACCAATTGAATTGAATTGGAATAGATGATTTGATTTTCCTATTTTGAAAGAATTAGAAATCTTTATTAGCAGTTACTAAAACTAACGGTTGGAATTTAAGTGTGAGTAGTTAGTTTTACATCTACTAAAAATAGATATATAAGACAAGTGACTCATATACATATTGTCTTATGGTTGTGAATGGAGATGTTGTGTTAAAATCTCTTGTGTTCATAAAGTATTTGACTCATTATTGCTAACGAATTCTCCAGCATTGCTCACAAGTGATATTAGAGTCACTTCTAAACATTCATAACATACTATTAAAAAATAATTGGTTTTGTCGTCGGACCACAAGTTCACATTAATAGGCCAGAACATCGCACCATATATAGGCAGGCACATTTGAGAGTGAAGGCCCAATCTTTTAGCTTAATACTTATTTTTATTTTTAAGTTTTTTTTTTTGACAATTTTTATTTTTAAGTGTTGCTTTTACAGAAGAATTTCTTTTAATTGTCGTTTAATATTAATTATTTATTATAGAGAGATAAATTAATACAATGAGATAATAAATAGTTAAAGGTATTTTAGATAGAAATGTTTTAAAAACTCACTTGATGATTAGCTAGTTAATGGCATTGTTCATTAAGTCAATGGTCAAACTAATGAATCATTGGTTGAACTGCATGATCGAAATTGAACCAAATAATATGGTCATACCAACTAGTCTCAATAAAATGTATAAAAAATCACCTCATAAATTAACATAAGTGGACAACACACTATGATGAGCAATGATCAAAGAAAATTTCATATATGAAGTTTGACTAGCCGCCTCTTCTTGTTTTGGTCCTCTCTTCTTCATTAAAGAGGGAGTGATTTATGGTTAATTTTTGGTTTAGAATCACTCCTCTAAATCTTTTCTCTTCACTTTTATCTAAATAATTGATTTCCATACATAATAATTTTATTTTTCGTGTTTATTTTTTGTGATTTCTTTGTCTTAGTGTGATATTGTTTTGCTTGTAGTCATTGTGTGGCTTTATTTTGGTTTTTCGTCTAGTTGCAATGTTCATTTATTCAGATTGATATAAACTTTGATCTAGTGTAGATTTAATCAATAACTTTGACATCGTTAACTTTATAGTTGTCATATTTCAGTCACTTAAGTTGTCATATTTGTAGTTTTTGCTACAATTATATGCATTTTGTCATTTTATATTATTAACATATGTGTTGTAAATTTGCTCACAGTTATCGATTTTGTATAGTATTGTTCTCAATTGATGTAACTTCTACCAATTTAAATGATTATATGTATTTTTTTTATTCAAAAAATAAGACATTCTTGGTGTCATTTGAAAGGTAATAAAAAGATCTACAACTCTATTAATTATTTATTTTTTTGACTAAAAACTCTAATATTTATAGGTAAACCAAATTTGACATCTAGCCTAGTAAAAATATCGATTACAAATTAAAGGTGCAAATTGTCCTTGTTGATCGCTCAAATTAATAGTATATGGTGACAATATTTTGAGTAATATATATATATATATATATATATATATATATATATATATATATATATATATTATTTTGAGATAAAATTTGTGACATTTTAAAGTTAAAAATAACGTCTATAATTCTTACGAATAGCATGAAGGCAAATAAAATTGTTTTAAGTGTCATATTATTGTTCAAAGTTGTCCTTTTAGTCATGCTCAACACTTACAAAAATTACATTTAAGAAACTCTCTTAAACGTTATTATTCTCACCTTCCTATATAATGAGTTTGCCAAAATAAGAGCGTGTTTGGTTGGAGGGGTTTGGAGAAAAAAAGAAAAAATATTTTAAAAAAATGTGTTCAATTCAAATTATAAGAGGGGCGGCGAGAGGTGTAAAATTCGTCTACTCCCTTTAAACAAAACATAAAACTATTAAAAATGTTTCTCATTCTCTTTTTGAATTAAATATGTCTCTATTTTTCTTTCATCTAACTGACTCGATGGCCTATTAGAGCGGGGTATGTCATTAAATCAATGGCAACCGGTCTAACTCCGTCAAAACCAATGTAAATTAGTGACTGATCTGTTTGGTGTGAATCTATGCAATTTTTATTTATTTTAAAATTAAAAATAAATAAAAATAATTAGGCTATATAATTTGCACTAGGTCCCATGTTAAATTTTCACTTTTACCAATTTCTTAGAGTCTATTTGGTGCAATAGATAATTATTTCCTTAAATTTGTTTCCAATTGAAAGGATCCTAATCAAGGTCATAATAGCCACTTCCAATTTCTCTAATCAAGGTCATAATAGCCACTTCCAATTTCTCTAATCAAGGTCATAATAGCCACTTCCAATTTCTACTTCGAACTGTTTGATCAATCGGACTGAATCGGATTTTAAAACCTATAAAATACTCTAATTTATATTGCCTTTGGTTGTGTCAATATATTTTCAACTAAGGATAACAATATAACTCACATCCGTGGGTATCCACCCAAATCCACTTGATTTAGGTGGAAAAAATCTACTTTGATTGAGTGGGAGTGTAGATTTTCTTCGAAATTAAAATTCGGAAGCGGGAAAGGGTTTGGGGTGGTGATATCCACTTCGCGCCCATACCCGCCCCGCAAGTAATATTATAGTAATTTTTAAATTTTCTATACATATACATATTGAATATACTTAATATTTTTTAAATATTAAAAACTATAATTTTATCTCTATAAAAAATATTTTTTAATTTTATTATTATTTAATAATAATTATTTTATTATATTAATTATAATAGATATGTTTTTTAAATTTATAATTTTATATATATGAATGAGTGCCGTGGACGGGAAACCCGAACTCCATTGTGAACGTATTTTTCAAAAGATAAAAATAAAGAATTTTCACCCAAAAATCCTACTTTTTAGCAAATCTCTCCAAATTGTCCCACTCCGAAAAAAAAATACTGCTACTTTTTAGCCCCATTTGCTGATCGCAACCTCGGGATGCGACGACCTGAAGAACTTTTTTTTTTGTTATAGTAGGAGGTCGCATCGTGGGGATGCGACCATGTACTGCAGTTTTTTTTTTTGTTATATTTTATTTATGGGTATAATTATTATTTAATTAATTAAAAATAATTAAAATATTTTAAAAATCAAAATAATAATAATAATAAATAGAATACATTATTAAATAATAATAATAATTTTAATTTTAATAATATTATTAATATTAGTGACTTATTGTTAATTTAAATTAATTATAAATAATTAAAATATTTAAAAAATCAAAATAATAATAATAATAAAATAAAATACATTATTAAATAATAATAATAATTTTAATAATAACAATAATTTTAATAATATTATTAATATTAGTGACTTATTGTTAATTTTAATTAGTTATAAATAATTATAACAATTAAAAAATCAAAATAATAATAATAAATTAAATTACATTATTAAGTAATATTAATAATAATAATTTTAATAATAATCATAATAAAAAGAAAATTATATTAATAAACTAAAATAAAAATTCATTAAATTGAAAGAAAAAAATACATTAATTGAAAATAAAAAAATACATGAAATTAAAGAAAAAAATACATGAAATTAAAATTAATTATTTCCATCTAAATGTCCTCCAGTTCCACATCTACGCGGTCGTCTTGCTCGCCTAGCCCTTTGTACGGCTTGAGGTTGTTGTGGTTGATCATCAATTTGATCATTATCCTCGTTGTAATCTATATGTGGATTAGAACCACTACCACCTGCTTCCATGTAATTTTGAGTTTCGACGTTATACATAGAACCAAAAGCAGCAAAAGCCGACTCAGGAGTTGTGCATTGAGTACCAAACAAATTATAGAAAATTCCAGTCCCTGGTTGATGAACGGGGGTTGGTATTGGTGGCACTGAAGGAACGTAGTACTGAGTCGGTATATATGCAGATTCATGTAGATGCGGTGGTGATGATAAAGATGGTGTTTGGTGCTTGGTATGTTGTTGTGGGGTTGATTGAGGGGTTGGGTGAACATCAGGATATGTTGAAGGTTGCAAACGTGGATCTCTCATATATCTTTCCACAGATATGTATAATTTGGTGTGATTTCTGAACCAATTCATATATTCTTTACTGTGGCGTAAAATACCTTCTACGAATTGACCTTGCAATACATAATTCTGATGTTCATTCCAATGTTGAATCTCATCTTTCCAAACCACATACCAATTATCATCGATGCCACTCCTCATGTCGACTTCATGGTACATTGTCATATCCTCTGGTGGTTGCGGAATTTGTTGATGGTAGCCGAACTGAAGTGCGACTCTATCTACCTGATGTTTTTCCACGATATGATAACAGTGCAGATAGGTAGATGCAGTCCAAGTGTTCATCTCTTGTTCGGATACCTCGTGTTGGAACCCGAGATACGGTCTCCAACGAAACTGATATGTTAAAAATAGGTTAATGTAAGTATTAAAAGGTATAAAAAAAATATAATTAAAAAAGTTCAACTAAATGTGAATGAATATATTACTTCTTGAACCATCATATGATCGATTGTATTTCGGTATCCCTCTATGTCGTTGTGAGGAACTCTACTGAAATTTAGACCACCGGAATGAAATCTGTCGAATATATAAAAAAAAAATTAATAAAATTAGTAATACACTAAGTAGTAAGTTTTAAAAAGATATATAAAAATTAATTGCAATAGTTACCTTTGTGCAAGTGGAAATATCCATGCACTGGGTGATTCTGGAGCGACACAAGTCAAACGATACCATGCCCAGTTTTGCAACAATAATGCACATCCTCCGATAGACATTACACCGGGTTTTGTAGCAAGACATAATTCTCTATAGAGCGTTGCTAAAACTGCCGAACCCCAACTATATTGGGATGCTTTATTTAAATCGCCTAAAAGTGAAAGATACTTTAAATGGATCCTTGTTCATTTCAGTCACTTAATCCTGAACGTCCAATTTATTTTATCAACGGTTGTGGATGGTGCAGCAGAAAAATATGAATCCTTATTATTTTAATCCTGAACGTCCAATTTATTTTATCAACGGTTGTGGATGGCGCAACAGAAAAATATCAATCCTTATTATTTTATTTGGACCAATCAAATTGATCTATTCAATCTTTAATCCTGAATGTCCAATTTAATTTATCAACGGTTGTGGATGGTGCAGTAGAAAATGAATCCTTGTTATTTTATTTGGACCAATCAAATTATTTCTATTAAATATTAAATTTTTACCTTCTACACTTTACTAACTTGTATAAATAGATAACTAGATGACACTATATCACCACACCTTCTATCTCACCATATCTTCTAACATTTCATACTTAATAAATTACTTCATCATGGCTGCCCAACAAGTTATTTGTATTGTTTATTACAATGGTTCTATTGTCGACGGAGTTGAAGGTAAAACCTTTGTAAGTGATTACAAAAAGGCGTTCAAAGTACATTCTAGTAGCAACCTTGCTCGTCTAAAGAATGTCATTAAGAAAAAGTTACAGCTCGACGAGAAAGTGACGATAACTGATATAGTTTATCGGCACCTTGTCTTCTTTGGTGAAAATACAACCAGGTTTGAGCTGATGAACGTTTGCGATGACGAAGACGTCGAACTGATGTTTGATGTTTATGCACAATGGTCTCAACTCGGCACCATCGAGTTATATGTTACATTTGAAGGTGCTCCTACATCAACAAACATTGATCAACCATCAACCTCAAACATGCCTAATCCCGACTACACCCCATCGTTTGATCATTATCAACCCGACTACATCCCATCATTCGATCAGCCCGAGGTATATTCACCATCACAACAATATGAACCTTATCCTAGCCAAAATGAACAAACTCAACAAATCCACAATGTCTCCCAACAACTCCGTCACGAATCTCTCCCAACAAGTCCACCATGTGATCTTCCGCTTAGTGTCTTGTATAATATCAACGAGGAAGAATTAGGCGACTACAGTGAAGAGGATGAAACATACTTCGATGAATCATCTGGTGATTCTGACGATGATGATGTTGACGAAGATCTCGAAGCAGAAGATCAACCTATGTTCGAGCCACCAATCCAGTTGAGGAACTTCAATTTAGACACTGCAAAGCAACCAAGTGAATTTGATCACATGTCCGTTGACGAAGTCCCGGCAATAGATGGAACTCTTGCAGTTGGAATGACGTTTCAGAACAAGGATGAATGCGTACATGCAATCAAACGTTACCATTTAAAACAATCATTGAATTTTGTGGTACAAAAATCAGATTTAGAAAGGTACGTTATTAAATGTTCAAATTCAAATTGTTTGTTTAGATGTAGAGCTTCAAAACGCAAGAGTCAATTGTGGGTCATTGGTAAATTAAATGCACTTCATACATGCACAAATTCTGCACTGTCACAAGATCATATAAAGCTCGATTCTAGCATGATAGCTACAAGCATAATGCAAGTTATGAAAGTGGACCCTTCAATCAAAGTGAAGGTCATTATTGCTCAGATTCGAGCTTTGCACAACTACACAGTTAGTTATAGAAAGGCTTGGTTGGGAAAAAATAAAGCGATCGAACAAATTTATGGCAATTGGGAAGAGTCTTACAATCAACTCCCACTATGGTTATTAGTTATGCAAACGTTTGCTCTAGGAACCAAAATTGAAATGGAAACGATCCCAGCTTATCATGAGAATGGTTTGATAAATGGGATGAGAATCTTCCATAGACTATTTTGGACTTATGCTCCGTGCATATCTGCGTTTAAATTCTGCAAACCATTTGTAGTAGTTGATGGGACTTGGTTGTACGGCAAGTATAAGGGAACTCTATTGGTAGCAGTTGCACAAGATGGGAACGACAATGTAATTCCAATTGCTTATGCTCTCGTGGAAGGTGAGACAAAAGAGGGTTGGAGTTTCTTTTTGAGAAAATACGTCACTCCACAACCCAACATTTGTGTGATTTCAGATAGACACGAATCTATTAAGAGTGCTTATAATAATCCGGATAATGGCTGGCAAGATCCTCCGTCAAAGCATGTATTCTGCGTCCAACATATTTCACAAAATTTTGCAAGGGAATTCAAGGATAATGATTTGAAGAGAAAAGTTATTTCTATGGGTAATAATTTCATTCTTACTACTTTTAATTAACGTAATTTTTAATAACTTCATTCTTAATTTCTATGGGTAATAATTGATTGTCTACTGTTTCAATACAGGTTACTCAATCAATGAGCCTACATATCGATACTACCGTAGAGAAATCGGCATCGTAAACCCAGAAGCGTTGAAATGGTTAGACAACATACCGCGACAAGATTGGATTCAAGCATTTGATGGAGGTAGCCGTTGGGGTCACATGACCACCAACCTTGTGGAGTCGATTAACGGAGTATTAAAAGGACCACGCAGCCTTCCCATCACTACTTTGGTGCAATCAACATATTATAAAACAGGGACACTGTTTCCAACCATGGCAAAAAAACACGCATCAATTTTAGCCTCTGGTCAGGTATACGCAGAACCATGCATAAATTTTATGAAATCAGAAATACGTAAATCCAATAGTCATAGGGTCGAGAGTTTTGATCGGAGCAACCATACTTTCATGGTCCACGAGACAGTAGTTCCAAGAGAAGGGCGGCCAATTGGTCATTTCAGTGTAAACCTTCTTAACAATTGGTGCGACTGTGGGAAATATCAAGCCAAACATCTGCCTTGTTCACATGTGATAGCAGCATGTTCTAGCATCAAATATGATTATTGGAGCCTTATACCTGATGTGTATAAAGTGGAAACGGTACTAAAAGTGTACGAAGAAATGTTCAAACCTATACCAAACGAAGGATATTGGCCAGAATATAAAGGTGTTAAGGTGTGTCACAATCCACTAATGCGGAGAGTCAAGAAAGGTCGTCCAAAGAGCAAACGCATTAGAACAGAAATGGACACTATAGAAAGAGTGTCAAGAAAGTGCGGATTATGTCGGGTCTCTGGTCATACTAGGAAACATTGTCCAAACGCTGCTAGCACATCTACTCAAAATTAATGTATTTTTTTCTTTAATTTCATGTATTTTTTTCTTTAATTTCATGTATTTTTTTATTTTCAATTAATGTATTTTTTTCTTTCAATTTAATGAATTTTTATTTTAGTTTATTAATATAATTTTCTTTTTATTATGATTATTATTAAAATTATTATTATTAATATTACTTAATAATGTAATTTAATTTATTATTATTATTTTGATTTTTTAATTGTTATAATTATTTATAACTAATTAAAATTAACAATAAGTCACTAATATTAATAATATTATTAAAATTATTGTTATTATTAAAATTATTATTATTATTTAATAATGTATTTTATTTTATTATTATTATTATTTTGATTTTTTAAATATTTTAATTATTTATAATTAATTTAAATTAACAATAAGTCACTAATATTATTAAAATTATTATTATTATTATTATTATTTAATAATGTAGTCTATTTATTATTATTATTATTTTGATTTTTAAAATATTTTAATTATTTTTAATTAATTAAATAATAATTCTACCCATAAATAAAATATAAAAAAAAAAATAACTGCAGTACATGGTCGCATCCCAGGATGCGACCTCCTACTATAACATAAAAAAAAATGTTCTTCAGGTCGTCGCATCCCCAAGTTGCAGCAACTGGGGCTAAAAAGTAGAGCAATCCCGTATTTTTTTTCGGAGTGCGACAATTTGGAGAGTTTTACTAAAAAATAGGATTTTTGGGTGAAAAAGTCTAAAAATAAAGGATCCTTGATTTTTTACATAATAAAAAAATATTTTTCAATTTAGAACAAATAACATTAGTTTCGCTGATACTAATTTTCGATAATAATATTCTTGCTACAACTAGCAAATAGTGCTACAATTAGTAAATAGTAATAGACGTCATGATCGAATTTCTCATTCTGTTAACGTCGACTACTAAGTCGATGCAAAATGATTTTTTAAACAAGACTTAAAATATGTAAATAGTGGTCTCTTAGATTTTATTACTTGTAAAAAGTTTTTCTTTTAATTTAATTATTGGTTAATTTTTTTTCTGATGTGTATAGAATTTGATGACATGTCAATTGTGATTAAATATATATTTTGTTGACTCACCATTACAAATTACTTATCACCAATTAAACTTTTATACAATTTTTTTTAAAAAAAAAAAGAAATGTTGAATTAAAAAAGAAGAAGAAATGTTGGGGTTAATTAGAACTAGGATTCTATCTTCTTCTCCAAAACCACTCAGATTTAGATTCCATCCCAAATACTCCTCACAACTTTTCCCACCCACTCATACCTCCCAACAACATTGGGATTGAATGCCTACAAGGTTAAATTAATAAAAGAATTTAACCACATACTAATTAAAAGTGTTTTAAAATTGTAAGGTTAAATTAAAGTAGAAATGTTTTTCCGGAATTAAAATTAAAGTAACACTTATTTGCAAAGACTTTTTGCATATTTAACCTTTAAACAATTATGTGTAGAATTTTCTTTATGTTTCGGTTTTTGAAAATATAGGAAAGTCTTAAATTTCTGACTTTTCAAAATATAGATAGTCCACAGTATCCCAATTTTTTTTTTTATTCTATTTTCAATATACAAAAAATGTAGGGTAAAAGTGGAATTTATGGTAAAATAGGATATGGGACTAATTGGGTCCTTAATATATTAGTGTACCAATTTTTTTAATCAAAATATTGATGTACTGCTTTATACAATATTAAAATTATAGGATAGGCACATCTGTGCAGCAAGCCCATTTGAGAGTGTTGAATGGGCCAAATACAATTAGTTTCTGTTTTGTGTTTTTATTTTTTTATTTTTTATTTTTATTTGTGTGGTGTTCTGTTCCAAATATATTAGACTTAACTGCCATTTTCTTATATAAGTTTTTTACTTTTTACCTTCAAATTATACTTCTACCACACATAATTCCTATGAGTTATTCAAATTCCATTTCATCATAACAATAAAAAAACAAATTTCTAAAATCATTTTCTTTAAGTTTCACAGTACATTTCCTTTAAGTTTCACTGTATAAGAGAAGTGAGTGAAATTTTTTATCATTTATAACAAAACTCAAACTTAAATATGTCCGAATAAAAATAGATTTTGACAAACTTGAGTTTCAGTTTATTAGAATTTCGATTAAATTAAATTCAAGTTTGTCAGAAAAAAAATACGTACCGACAAATTTGAAGTTTGGGTTTACTAGAATTTTGAAAAGCTCAAATTTAACTTTGCCTAAATGTATTGCTTATGACAAAATTGTTTTTATGTTTGTTTGAATTCTGAAAAACTCAAAATTCAAATTTATCAAAACATATTTTTTCTAAAAGAAAAGTCATATTAAATTTATAATATAATAATTTTTTATTGCAGTTGCTAAAAGTAGATGGCGAAACGATATGGTGATACCTCCACTAACCGAAAGAAAACATCATTCCCCATCATACTTATTTTGGGTCTGACCTAATAGGTTTAAAATAATACCCACGACACTAATTAACAATTTCGTCCCTTTATCCTTCATCTCCATCATAAATTATTCTATCATGTTTTCTTGTGAGTTTGTTAATTATGTCCTAACGTTTGCTAGCAACTAATCATTATACAGATACAATGGCTCTAAAAATGGTGGCGGTATGTCCCGACGATGCGCTACTTGGATGGCTTGCACTTTTTCTTCCCTTTATAGCTTAATTGGGTTTCCTGGTGCGTGCTCTCATGGCCCTCGCAAGGCTCCAAAAATGAAGATACTACTAGATCCAGTGGTTTCAACACTTTTGTTGGAAATGAAAGAGCCATAGTTCTTAGACCACCGTCTGGTGGTACAAGTGGTGATGGGTACGTGGCCAAACCTCTTGTGACTTGAGTCTTAGTTGTTGTCATGTGTAACTTCCAATTTGTCGGTGCCATTACAAGGTTGGTCAAAATCTTCAAGCTCCTTGAATCGACTTCGTCATCACCACTCTTCACCCTCTCAACTTGATGATCAACGAAATCAATGAATGATTTTACCACTTTCTCTTTTTGTTCAAAGGCATCTAGATTTGCAAATATCCCACAACCATAGTTGATCTCAAAGGCTGAATCATTAGTGGAAGTTAAAGATTTACACCCATCTAAATTGTGATGATCCTAAAATTTGAAAAACTTAGCATCAACAAGTGACAAAGCTTATCCAAAGTTTGTACTAAAGAATCATATTTGCAATTCACACCTCCAACGAATCCAATCTCTCAATCATTTTCAATGCCATGGACGACGATATTTCACGCTAGCTCTCTCTTAAGATCCGACAGATTGGACCAATGATAGAACTCAATAATTATGAATAAGAATTTGTGTATTATTTATGGAATGGAAATCACCCAAAGAGTTATAATAGCAAGATAAACTAGGGGCAAATGAATTTTACCAGAGAGAATAATATCTCCTAACATAATTGACAATTAGAAAAATAATGTCTAATCTGTTGAGGCAAAAACCTTTTTGATGTATGTTTTAATGACAACAAACCATATGAAATAAAAGATTAAGTTTTATGAATTGTGGTCTACTAATGATTGTACTTGAGTTTTGTTTAAGGAACATGAATTGCATAAGTGAACAAGCAAGAAGCCATTCA
Source organism: Cicer yamashitae (assembly GCA_037974755.1). NCBI lineage: Eukaryota > Viridiplantae > Streptophyta > Magnoliopsida > Fabales > Fabaceae > Cicer > Cicer yamashitae. The sequence continues at coordinate 20,302,212 of JBBPBQ010020323.1, forward strand.
CTTCATCAAAGTGTATATGTATCCACTCAATAATGAAATAATCTCAAAAGGAATGTATCATATATCAATCATTCAAGAGAATGATTATTACATCTTCAAGATAACATCTTTATGAAGAAGATGATCAAATACAACAATCAATGATCACACTATGCTATAAATCAGAAGCAAGATCATTTGAAAAGGAAGTAATAATACAAAAACAGAACGGAGAACGTTCTTGACAGAAGTCTGGAAAACGGTGAACGTTCTCCACAGTTCTGAGATTTCAAGAACAAATTATCTCCTCTGTTAAAGAAGAAGTTGCCACTGGATTTTGCAATCATTGTTTTTGTATTTCACAATCATGTGATTTGTACTCTTCAAGGAATATAAAGGATTCGTCTCAGCAAAGATTCAATTCAAAATACAAAGTAGAAAAACTATGGATTATGATCAATCAAGCAAGTTCAAGCAAGACTGATCATTCTCCAGCTTGACTGTCAAGAATGAAGAACGTTCTTGAAACATATGCTTCAGCTGCATATCTGAGATACATGCACAAGTAATGAAAGGCCCGTGGAATACTGTCAATAATAAATAAATTAAAGGCAATAGATCAGCATTCCAGTAAAACAAAGAATGTTCAGTCAAGAACATTCTTGATTCAAGAGTAATCAATCTCCAACATATTAACATTAATCTCCAGAATGTTAACATCAATCTCTAGAGTGTTAACATCAATCTCCAGAATGTTAACATCAATCTCCAGAGTATTAACATCATTCTCTGGCTTTTGAGTTATGAATCAAGAATGTTCTTGAAATTGAAACTTCAACATAACTTTGAGACATCTATACTCTTGATAAAGCAACCTTCAAACACTGTCCAAAGAAGATGACAAAGAAAGCATCAGATTTGGAAGTTATGCAGAAAACAGAAGAAAAAAATAAAAAAACAAAGAATGTTCATTCAAGAACATTCTTGGTTTGAAATCTGACTTTTTTCCACAACTGACACATGACAACTGGACTCTTCCCAACAGTCGTCATAAGCCTCATTGAAGCCTATAAAAGGAACTCCAAGCTTAAGGAAAAATCAGAGCTTCAAGAGTAAAGTAATACATCACTTACATACTTGAAAGCTTCTCAATCACAAACAAAAGATTCGGTTATGTTTTCTTCTTCAAATATCATAATCATTCTACTGAATTCTTTTGTCGAGAATCTATTCTCAAATGCGAGTTGAGCATATTCAGATTCTACCAATCTCTTTAAATCATCACTTTGTAACTCAAGATTATAGTGTTAAATATAGTTTGAGTAGTTTGTAGAAAATCCTTTTATGGTTAAAAGGTGAAGTGTAAAAATCCTCTCTAAAGATTGAAAGGTAAAGTGTTGAAAGTCTTTCTAGGTGGAAAGACAGAGTTGTATAACAGATCAAGGTTGATCTGGATTGGTGGTGTAAAAACCAAGAACGTTCTCTATTTTGAACGCTTAGTGAAAAATCTCACAACTGTGAGGACTGGACGTAACCTAGGTGGAAAGACAGAGTTGTATAACAGATCAAGGTTGATCTGGACTGGTGGTGTAAAAACCAAGAACGTTCTCCATTTTGAACGCCCCCCATATCAAAAAATTTTAAAAAGGTGAAATCACACCCTCTCAAATAAACACAGCTCCTAATATAATCTCCAACAATATAGGGACACCTCACTGACTAAGTCTCATTCTGCCCCCGAACACACTATCTTTTTCCTAGTATAAATCTTTCAACTATTATACCTTTTTCCTAGGATAAATCTTACAACTATTGTGCCATTTTCGTAGTTTATATCATTGGGTCATAATTGACACTATTCTCAAGCGTCCTATCACCAACAATTACAAATACCATCGAGTCTAATGTCAACTATTGGTGTATACAGTGCATGAATATTGTAAACTCCATAAAAGACCAACAATTACAATTGAATATGATACAAAACACTCTAGATCAACTTAACTCTTTTAACCATCATAACACAACCAAGGCTTACAAGCCATAAAAAACACTATCAACCTAAGGTCAGGGCTTCCTATTCCCATTCAATTATAATTACATCAAAGTTTAAAGGCACTAGCATAGTTGAACCCACCTCACATTAGTTAGCAACATAACAAAGATTGGATTGTTACAATAAGGTGGTAAACTTTTATATACCAGGGGAACAACCTTTCATGTTTTGAGGTGACCCAAATTTGTCAACATGCAACTTAGTTACAGCAAAAAAACTCATCGGTTGTTGCGGAAAAGTTGTTTTCACACCTAGCAATGATAAAAGATGTTAGTTACACACCTAAAAAGCTTAAACATGTTCCCATAGTATATGAATACTCTGATGTCTTTCCTAAAGAATTGCATGGTTTACCACCAGATAGGGAGATAGAGTTTGGCATTGAGTTGCTGCCAGACACCTAACTAATATCAATACCCTCATATCAATTGGAAGATCAATTGCAAGATCTTCTTGAAAATAGGTTTTATTTGCCCCAGTTGCTTTCCTTAGGGTGCACCAATTTTGTTTGTTAAGAAGAAAAATGGTTCACTTTTATTGTGCATTGAATATCGACAATTGAATAATGTGATAGTGAAGAATAAATACCATTTACCTCGTATAGATGACTTATTTGATCATCTCCAAGGATCTTAATGCTTTTCAAAGATTGATTTACGATTGGGGTACCATCAATTAAAAGTTTAGGGTGAAGACATTTCTAAAACAACATTTCGCACTCGTTATGGTGATTATGTGTTTTTGGTTATGTCCTTTGCCTCACTAATGCTCTTGCATCTTTTATGGATATGATTAATCGAGTTTTCAAATTGTTCTTGGATCGATTTGTGTGGTCTTTATCGATTAAATCTTAGTCTATTCCAAGAGTAAAGAGGAACATGAGCAACACTTGATGTTAACTTTGCAGACCTTGAGAAAACATAAATTATACGAAAAGTTTTCTAACTGTGAGTTTTGGCTAGACAATATGGTTTTCTTAGGTCATGTCATGTCTAAAGATGACGTAAGTGTGGATCCACAAAAAGTGGAAGAAATTCAAAATTGGTCTAGACCTACATCTATAACAGAGGTTCATAGTTTCCTCGGTCTTACCAGATATTACCGCCGGTTCATCAAGGATTTTTTCAATTTTGCAGCTCCTTTAACTAGGTTGACATAAAAGCTTATTTCTTTTCAATAGGATGATTCGTGTGAACATAGTTTCTAACAACTAAAGGATTGTTTGACATCTGCTCCAATTTAAGCTTTACCCTTAAGTGGTGGATGGTATGTAGTTTATTGTGATGCTTCTAGAGTTGGTCTTGAATTTGTATTATGCAACATGGAAAATGATTATTTGTGTTTTGAGACAACTTAAGAAGCATGATTAAAATTATTCTACACATGATCTGGAAAATGGCAGTAGTGACTTTTGCTCTTAAAATTTGGAGGTATTACTTATACGACAAGAATTTTGAGATGTACATTGATCATAAGAGCCTTAGTTATATTTTTTAACCAAAGGATTTTCATTTGAAACAAAGGCGGTGGATGGATCTTTTGAAAGATTATGATTGTACAATCCTGTATCATCTTGGAAAGGAAAATGTGGTTGTTGATGCCTTGAGTAGAAAATCAATGGGTAACCTTGCACACATAGCAGAAATCAGGAGGCCAATAGTGAAGGAATTTTGTAATCTTGTCGCTAGTGGAATATAGTTTGGGACCACAAATACTGAGTCACTTTTAGCTCATGTTCATGTTCGTTCATTTTTGGTGGAAAACATTAAAACTACTCAAGATACAAAACTTCATTTGGAAAAGGTTATTGACTATGTCAAAATAAGCAAAGCTTCTAAACTTAAAATTGATTTTAAGGGCATTTTATGTTTTTGCACTCATTTGTGTTTACGTAATATTGAAAAATTGAAGAAGAAAATTTTAGAGGAAGCCCACCAATACTCTTATACCATCCACTCAAGTTTTACTATGATGTACTAAGATTTAAAAGAAATTTATTGGTGGGAAGGAATGAAGAAAGATGTAGCTGAATTTGTATCTAAGTGTTTGATATGCCAACAAGTTAAGACAGAGCATAAAAAACCTACAAGATTATTTCAAAGTATTGAGATACCAAAGTGGAAATGGGAAAGGATCACTGTGGACTTTTGACTTGGTTACCAAAGACCTTAGGAGATTTTAACTCATATTTGGTGATTGTGAATCGGTTTACAAAGTTTGCACACTTCTTGCTTATGAAAACTACCTATTCAGCAACTTAATATGCTAAGCTTTATATTAAAAAAATGTGTCTTTGCATGGTGTACAATTATCTATAATATCTGATCGTGGACCTCAATTCATAGCTCAGTTTTTGGAGATCCTTTCAAACAACTTTAGGAACTCGATTGGATTTGAGCATTGCTTTTCACCTATAAACAGATAGTCATTATGAAAGAACAATTCAAATTTTGGAAGATATACTTCATGCTTGTGTGTTAAATCTTGGAGGAAGTTGGGATCAAAATTTACCACTGATGGAGTTTGCTGATGATAATTGTTATCAATCTAGTATTCATTTGGCACCATTTGAAACCTTGTATAGTGACGTTGTAGATCACCAATTGGTTAATTTGAACTAGGAGAGTATAAACTTTAGGGTTCAAATTTGATCAGGAGGCCATTGAAAATGTCAAATCAATTAAAGATCGTTTAGTAACTACTCAAAGTAGACAAAAATCTTATGTTGATCAAAGGTGTCAACCTCTTGAGTTTGGTATTGGAGAATATGTGTTTCTACATGTTTCTCGGATGAAGGGTATTCTAAGGTTTGACATAAAAGGTAAGCTAAGTTTTATCATGGGAGGTAATCACTTTTACTGCTAAACAACCCAACCCTTCATTTTAGTTTTTAGAAAACACAACTCCCGCTCCCACTTTCTCTCCATTGCTCATATAACCTTCTTTGTTTTTCTTTTTCAAATTCCCTTTATTTGCCTCACTTCTTCTCTTTTTATTCAACATTTTCTCATTCCTCTTTCTACCTTATTTCTACAAAGTTTTATCATATTATCTATGCCCATTGCATGTGAACACAAGTTTGAGAATGGTTGATTGAGAAGAAAAATACTCACTAGTGGAGAGTTTGCTCCTTGGTGTTCTTAGATTTAAAACTCTATGATTCATGAAATTTATAGATGATATTTAGCTTGGATGGGTAGTGGAAAATAATATAGAGTAGAATAATATTAAATTTATATGGGTCTCTTAAAATCCCTAAATCTAAAAAATTGGGAATTATGTTTAATTCTCTTGCATGTTGTTAGTATGACCTTTAATAGATCATTGGAAATTGTTTGATGTTTTAATTTACTGGAAATTGTTCCAGTGTCCCCTTCTGAAAACATTGATAGACGCCAAGTTGATATCTCATAGTAGTGAGTAGATAATTTTCCTTGTGGTAAGTTTTCTAGGATGGATTTTTTTTTTTTGGGTGAAACATATTATTCTAAAGATAATTATTCTTCTATCGTATTTGAAATCTTATTATCTTACTTTAAAGATTTGATTTGAATGATTATGAAGGATAATGAATTAGTAATTTTTGTAAGCATTTGTAGAATAGTGACGATACTAAAGTTGTTGAAAGTATGAATCAATTTTAGTAATGTTAATTATTGTCAAACTGTGTTTAGATTTTTTATTATGGTTTCTATACTTTCCGTTTGCTGCAATGAAAAGATAATGTAGCCTACGTGTGAAGTTCTCGTAGTTCCATGGTTAACCTTAAGAGAAGACCAAGTACATAACCCGTAAAAAGAGCGAGGAGGAACGGTGTACAATACTTATGAGTAATATGCCTTAGTACAAAACTTGTAGAAAGAACGAGGGAGTAACAACATACTGTTTGCCACAGCGAAGAGATAACATAATGTAATATAGATTTAGTGATGCAAGAATCTAACTTATAAGATGTGAGGTATTTTAGTTCATATTACTTTCAATTGCATGAGTTTTAAGAGAAAACATTTGCTTAGTTTATGAAATTAGTTTTTTTTCCTCATATGATTTACTTCGATTACAAGATTTTCTTTTATAAGATTTTTTTAAAACTTGATCTCTTTTTAAAATAGCAAGTTGATTCTTGATGACCAATTTTGCGACAGTAGGAGCATTTAATCGTTGATCTTGGAATTGATTTCGAAATCTGGGTTTTAAGGGGATTTAATATTGATTTTGAAGAAGTTCCAGATCGTTCTCATTTTTTCAGACTTTATGGAGAAAGCTCTGCTTTTGTTCCAGAACGTTCTCCGTTTTGAGAACAACTTGGAGAACGTTCTCCTTTCTGCAGATTTTTCAAAACTGGTTCAGCTTTATTTGCAGAGCGATCTTCCCTTTTAAAAAACCTTTTGCTTTTAATCTTTTCATCTCTTTTCTTAAAGTAGCAAGCAAATTCTAGATGTCCAGGTTTCTCATAATATGAGCATTTGGTTTTGCATTTATCCTCTTTTCTTTCCGAAACAAAAAAAGTTTTCATATATTTTCGTTTTTTGAGTTTTATCAAAACCAAGACCAGCTTTATCAAATATTCCTACTTGAGATCCCATGATTTTCTAAAAAGTCTCAGTAGCTTTAATAAAATTTGACAAGTCATTTCTAATAAGTTCATTTTCAGTTTTAAGGAGAACGTTCTCCGTTTTTGTTGCAGAACGTTCTTGATTTTCAGATTCATTATTTTCCTTAAAATGAGATTCCTGCATGTTCTGAATGATGTTTTTTAGTTCATCAATCATAACCTGAGCTTTCTCTTTTTCCCTTTTTTCTTTTAAAACTTGATTCTTTAAAGATCTACATTTTTGAACAAGCAGATTTGAATCATTAAGTAAGCTATCAAAATCTTTTTCAATATGTTCACATAAAAGACATGGTTCAGAATTTATTACCTCCTTGTCTTCAATATCTGCCATTAAACATAAGTTGGTTTCTTCAGGTTCCTCTGTTTCTGATTCATCAGAATCATCCCATGTCACCATCATGGATTTTTTCTTGAAAGGGAACTTATTTGGTGCTCTTTTGTTCAAGGGACATTCAGTTTTATAATGTGTTTCTTTATTGCATCCAAAACATGTGATTTGATTCTTGTCCACTTCTATTTTGGGATTTTATCTTTTGTTTCGAAATCCCCTCTTGATTTGATCCTTTCTTCTCAACATTCTCTACATCCTTCTTGTAAAACGAACTATTTCTTCATCAACATCTTCTTGTTCGATTTGTTCTGAGTCCTCATCTGTTTGGAATGGTGGACTTTCTTGAGATGCTTTAAAAGCTATTGCTTTGCCCTTTTGTATTGGTCTGTCTTCTTGTAGTAGCACTTCATGTGCTCGTAATGTTCCAATCAGTTCCTCCAATCCGAGTACGTCAAGATTCTTGGCCTGGCTTATGGCTGTCACCATTGGTCTCCATATTGTTGGAAGGCACCTCATGATTTTTCTAACTCTGTCTTGAACTGAGTAAGCCTTTCCAAGAGAACGCATCTCATTCACTATAGTTGTGAACCTTGAATACATTTCATCAATGGTTTCTCCTTCATGCATTTCGAGCAGCTCAAATTTCCTTATGCCAATGTCTATTCTTGTTTCTTTGACATAGCTTGTTCCTTCATGATGAGTTTGCAGTGCATCCCAGACTTCCTTAGCAATTGTGCATTCATCAACTCTTTTGCATTCTTCTCTACTCAAAGCACACGATAAGAATAATCGAGCTTTAGAGTTTAGGAGTACCTTGGTTTTATCTTCAACCGTCGTGTGTGCTTCTTTCTTCGCAGCAGAGTTTGAATCATTTTGATCAACTGTTGGTATGAAATCTCCATCTGTAATGATGCGCCACATTCCTGTATCTTGAGATTTCAAGAACAGCTGCATTTTGCTTTTCCAGAAATAGTAGTATGTGCTATCAAAGTAAGGTGGTCTGTAAGATGACCCTCCTTCAGCAATGTACATATCTTTTGACATTTTTCTTCTAGATCTTTTTCTCTAACACTTGTTAGGTGTTCAACTTTAGAGACCGAGCTCTGATACCAATTGAAGTAGCAATGTCGATTTACAAGGAAAGGAGGTTTGAATTGAAAATGTTCCTATTTAAAAATTCCTGAAAAAACTTAAGAATTTAACTCAAGAATGACCTTGGTTAAGAAAACAGAAAATGGAGAACGTTCTTGGTTAGCTTAGAAACAGAAATTCAGTTTATGTTTTATCTCGGTTAACCAATCAAGCTTAATAAATAAAGAGATAAGAGAAAGAATACCACACAAAGATATATCTTGGTTCACCCAACCCGGGTTACGTCTAGTCCTCACAACCGTGAGATTTTTCACTAAGTGTTAAAAACAAAGAACCTTCTTGGTTTTACAGCACCTAGCTCAGATCAACCTTGATTTGTTTCAAAGATAAAACAAAGGCAAGACGGAAAAGCAGGTGTTGTCGGCCTTTCCGCTGCTATTGGTTTACCGCTACAGGATTAGCGCTCTCCAAGAAAGCATTAAGATCAGGCATGTAGGAAGTAGGGCACCTAGAAAGGAGTTCAATCAAGTCACCTATCAACCTTGATAGGATTTCTTACAATCTACCCAAACTATACTAAACTCTTATAGTTTGAGTTTTACAATAATGATGAGATTGTTTTGTTAGAATCTGAGATAGCACAACACTTGTTTGAGTTTTTGATTCTTTTGACAGAGAAATACAATAGAATGATCTAGGAATCAAATGAAAAAATCAGAACTGATTCTATTGCAAGTGAAAAACTTTCAAGTATGTAAGTGTATGTGATTGATGGATTTTCTTAGCACTTGAAGTACTAAGTTTTGCTGAGTATTTAGCCTTCCTTTTATAGACGATTTGAGCATTTAATTAAGGTCAAAAAGAGCTGTTGGTAGTGCTCTGTCAGTTTTGACCAAAAACAATATAAGTGAATAAAAATAATCCAGCCATTTGAACAGTTTTGGGCTTTGCTTGACTGAGCTATTTTATTCATCTTTGATCAGATTTCCTGCGCATTTAATGATCCCTTAATCTTCAGATATATTTGTTGATGATAGCCAAAAGAGCCGTTGGAAAGTGCTTTGATGTCATGTGTCAGCTTTGACCAAAAACCACACTTAATGAATAAAAAATGTTCAAGTTATTGAACATTCTTTGTTCTGTTTTTGTGATGGGAATGGCTGGTATGATGCTCTTCATTCTTGACTGTGATGATCCTTTGTTTATGCACACAAACATCCCAGAGATGTGCTTAATCAATTCAGATTAAGATTGCCTTTTAATTCGTGCAAAACAGACTGAAGAATGATGATACAAGGCTGGAGAATGATGGTCATTTAAGCTGGAGAATGTTTGTATCATTCTGGACTGATGCCATCATACTGGAGAGTGATGTTGACTTATTTTAACACGTTGGAGAATAATCATTCTTGAACTTTGGAGGATAATCTTGTTTGCTTTATCATGAGTTGTGCCTTTTATCCTTTGTTCTTTTTGGATGATTCTTTTGCCCATATGAGAGATGTACATTCCTAGTATATGAATTGGAAATCCATTCGCAATTTGCAAGAGCTTTCCTTGCATTTAAAAACTGATTTGATCTTGCTTGATAGTTCTTGATGCTTAGCTTTTTGCCTTTGTTCTTGATCAGATTTCTTTTGTGTTTTAATGATCTTTGAAGCTTCATGTGTAATCATTGATGTTACAGCTTCGATCTGGAGCCTTGATTCTGTCCAAAATAGTTTGGTAAATTATTATAAACCTCTGCAGAAGTAAGGAGATCAATGCTGAAATTCTGCAGAAACGGAGATTGATAATCAATCTGGTTTTGTCAGTTTGAACTGCTTGATTCATGACCTTTTATCTTAGTGATTCGAAAGCCTTATTTAACTGAAATGGATCCTACTTGTTCCTTGCCATGTACTGATGAACTTAGTATAAAATTCAGAGGCAAAAGCTTCGTTGAAATAGTGGAGATTGATTGGTTAAGAGGCTGTGACGATCACTCTGAAACTGGAAAACATTCTCCGTTTTCCAGATTTTGTTAATTCTTTATATGTTCAGTTTTTAACTGTTTTCTTTGCTTTTCTTGATTCTTATCTTTGATTAATACACTCAAACACACATGTTAAAAACCAAAACACTTAGAATCATAATTAACATTCTTAATTAACTTTTTGTTTGTTTTCATCAAAACATTAAATTGAGATGTTGTCTCAACAGAAGGTGCCTTGCATCCTTTGATAATTTGTTGGTTTTCTACATAGGAATAGAATAAGGTTTAGAAGATACGAGATTTACATTACAAAGAATACTTGAAGTATATTTTCTTTGACAGCATGAATGTTAGCTTTTGGAAGAAGCCCAAAGACTTTTGTTCAAAATGAAGAAGTCTAAATATTTTATAACCTTTTGATAGAGACAAATAAACCTTTATTTGATGTTTCCTAACTCCAAGTTATCCATGTATGTTTACTAGTGTGTTGTCGTGGGCCTTTCATTGTTAAGTCAGTCCAACCTTGTTAATAGTTGTTTTTAGGTATACATACTTTTGTTGTAGTTTATTTGAGGAATGTTTTAATAAAAGTAGAATTTCAATCATTAATTGAAACATTTTACTATCCACACTCTTGGTTATGTATGACTTTATCCAGTCTTTTTTTCGGTATGACTGAGTTCTGTTCCATGGGACCATGTGAAGGAAACATGTCTGGCATGAATGTGAATTAGGCTATTGGTATCAGTTCAAGCTTGGAATTCTTCAATAAGGATCCAAGGGACCTTGCGTTGTTGCTGAATTGAGGTTAAGGACAACCAAAGATATCTTCTTTTAATGTAATTAGTAGATGCACAAATTACAAAGATGCCAAAAGCTTTATCCCTTTCTTTGGTAAAAAATGAGACTCGTTGTTCATTTGTTGAAACCACATTAGGATCCAAATAAGTAGAGCAAAGACACTATATATTGGGTATCAAACTGCCTCTATGATTAACATAAAAGACTTTTAAATTCGGTCTAACTAGAGTTCTCATAGGGAAATCCTCTAACTTCATCCAAGGTTGAACTATTAAACAAAATTTAGTTTATGTTTCAAGACAAACATTTTAAGTGTCAGTTTTCCTAGTGTATTTTCCTATTTTTCGATGTGATGGTGACATGCGAAGGTTCTATCGAACTATCATAGGCTTCTCTTGTGCGATGGTTAGTGATTCATTGCCATTACTTCTTTCACTTGAGTGGTGGTGAACTGGTGGATTTGACGAAGTCTAATTCAAAGTGGTGGACTAATGGATTTGATGAAGTCTAATTCATTTTCTTTCTTTACCTTTCAGGTCGTCATGGTGAAGGAAGCATAAACTTGTCTCAACATCAATTTGCCCTCGATTGAATCTAGTTTTCAAAGGGTTGTCAAAGAGCCACTTGGAATACTGTCGGTATTTACTTTAGAGGAGCCATCAGGATTTGTCAAGGTCAGCGAGGACCTAGTGGATCAAGAAGTGGTCGATTGTAGAGATGGTTGTAAGACTTTTCTGGAATTCAGATTCCATAGGGAAAAATTGGGTGTTTTTCAAGAAACCAAAATTATTTTTTGCTTCACTTATAAATTTTCTTCGGGGTTTCAAAGATAGGTACTACTTTCTTCTACCTCAAATGGATGTAGTGATAATGAGCATTGTTACGAGGAGTGAAGTCATAGATGCTGATGGGAACCCAATGATCGATGATAGTGGTGAGGTCATGGAAAACATAATTCCTCATTTTCCCTTCTTTTGGTCGAATCACCACTTCTTGACGAATGAGAAGGATATTACTTTTAAGGTGTCTCAATTTCGTTAATGAATCCTCTTATCAGAAAGCCATCAAGAGGTTTGTTGACAAATTTGCAAAATGGCGAAATACTAAGAAGGATGACACAGTCATAGAGATACATAGGTTTATCGAGACTAAACACTTTGTCGTGAGTTAGTCTTAAGAGTAAGCTAAGGATGTCTTTAGTGGGTCTTTTTTCCTTTTTCTTTGTAAGTGTTTATATGTGTTAGTATGCTTATGTTGTGTTGTGTTGCTTCTTTTTTTTTTTTTTTTTGCAGAGAGTATGGGCGAGGTATTGTGAGGTCGAACCCATACCTTAGCATATCATATGTTCGTGTACCTTTTTTACAATCTAAATTACAATCACGGGTCTCTAACAAAAGTTCATTAACTGCTTGAATCTAACCACTCTTTTATATATATAATAAAGAATTGAGTTATTTGTGATTTTAGTCGTTTTCATTTGAGTGATCTTGATTTTAACCCTTTGAATTTCCTTTTTAGACTTCATCCCCCATTATGAGATTCTTTTGATTTTGGTCATGCACTTAATTATGTCACCAAATACTATTTATTAATAATAAAAACATAGAAAATAACTTAAAGATAACTTTAACTATAGAAAAAAAAAATAAGATAAACAATAACCTCATTATTTTATGGTGAAAGACACTTATATATACCGTAATTAAATATGAAAATAAAATGTAATTGAAGATGAAAATAAAATTAAAGTTTTTTTGCTTTTATATTTTCATCCATTTAATTTTTTATTTATTTTGCTTTTTATCTTTAAAATTATATTTTGTTTTAATTTTCGTCTCTGCTGTGTGACAGCCACCCATTAAATACTAATATGACATTGTTGAAATGACAATTCAAATTTTAATTGCACTCAAATCTCATGTGACGTGACATGGCACATCAGCATGCCATGTGTTGCCAAAACATCAAAACCAAATAATATCATATTATAGGAATGAAATATAAATGATAAAATTCAAAATAATAAAATTAAATTTGGCTCAAATAACAAGGACTAAAGTCACAAGTATGCCCTGTTAGCATGTATACAATGCATATGAGATTTGTAAAGGTTGAAATATTCTTAATAATAAATCTTTTGCTTAAAAAAATTATGCCCTATTTATCAAAATAAAAAATCTAAAAGTAAATGCCCTCATCTCATCAGCATTCAGAAGTGGCTACACGTAAGAGGGCCCCACACCACAAAATCGGGATTCGCGACAGTGAAACAAGTCCTCGCCAGTGGGACCCACTCTCCAATCTTTTTTGTCTACCGTTTCAACTGAAAGCGAAACGCTCTCCACACTCTCTCACTCACTCAAAAATTAAGGCTTTGTTTGGCGCGCACTTTCTCTCTCTTTTTCTTTCCTTTCCCTGTACCAACATTTTTTTTTCTCTCTTTTTTCTTTTTCTTTTTCTAATAAAAAGAAATAAAATAAAACACGCGGCACATAAATACAAAAATCAAAGACAAAAAGAACAAAAATAAAATAAAAAAGATTATTTATACGTAATTGAATGAAGAAGAAAGAATGAAAATGATTATGGAAGATTACTCCAAACAGTGACTTCATTTCATTACAATTCTTTACTTCGCTTTTAAACTACGTGCCTTTAATTTTTCCAATTACGTTTCGGATCTTTCGCTTCATTATTCAAAACCGTTACTTTTTTTCTTCTTCTTTTTGAGGTAAGTTCTTTTGTTCTTCATTCTAGAGGAATTTTCTATCTGAATTTCAATGTCGCATTTTCTAAATTTATTTGTTAATAATTATTATTATTTTTGATTAAGGTATGTAAGTAGAAAATGAAGGAAAAATTAGGATTATTGGTTTTTTAATAAAAGAAACGAATTGATAGTGTTTTTATGATTTGTTTCATGAATCTGAAATGTGTGTTATTGTTGTTCTTTGTTTTCTATGAAGAAATTATCTTTCTGTTTTATTTTGTTGTTGAAAATTATTTCGTGGAAGCCAAACATGGCTATACCTTTATGTGAATTTTCTGTTTTTATTATTGAATCAGAATTTTTATTTTTATTCTGTGTTGTGATTTTTGAGCTGTTTTTGAGTATTAGAAATCCATCGTTTTCGTCATTAACTAACTGGCATATATCATAGTCATAGTTTAGAGTATTTATTTTATGTGTACTAGTGCTATTAAATGATTTATAGGGTTCTGTGTTGAATGTGATTATGTGTTGTTAGCATCAAATTTAGGGGAAAAAATTGATATTCTTTGTTAATTTCTAGTGGAATTGATTCCATATGGTATATATCGTGTTTTTTTTTTATTATTTACTTTATGTGTATTACTACTACTACTAGTACTAGTAAATGATTTATAGGGTTCTGTTTTGAATGTGATTATGTGTTGTCAGCATCAAATTTAGTAAAAAATTAGGATATTCTTTGTTAATTGCTAGTGAAATTGATTCCATCAGATTTGGAAATGAGGGGTAGGTAACTAGGTATCCATCATCATTCATTACTTGATTCATTAAATCAGAATGTTAATTGAATTGGAAATTGTAAGGTTTTTTGCGAATGTTTATGTGCATTTCCTTTTGTGCAATATATGCATTCAATTATTTTATCTTTCACGTGCCTTTCTGCCATGTCATATTCTTTATAGTCAATGTCAAAATCATGTTTCATTGTTTTCAGCATCAATGTTTCTATTTATGTTTGGTGTTATAGAAAAATGGTATCTCCTTTATTGTTAACTGCTTTTTCCTTCATTGATTGTTTGATTGATTGTTGAATGTGTCCGGCTTGAACCTATGTATTCAGTTTGACAAATTTTGTTGCCATTTTTATTTTCACATTGTCTTAACCATGACATTTTTTTATAGGCAAATGTTAGTTGTTAGGGTTTAGATGAGAAAAATATTAGTAGCAATGGTCAAATTCTGGACCTCCTTCAGTGTCTTAATTGTGATTTTTTTTTTTAGTTTCTATTGAGTTTTGATATTAGAAAAATGCATAGTCATCTTTGTTCATTTGTAGCATTTTACAATGTTGTACAAATTCTCTTATCAACTTATTTCTTTCCTTCTTTGGAATTGACGAAATTGTGAACATTTTCTGACAGATAATTGCTAGAATGAATTGTGAAGTTTGAGGGTTTGTTGTGTCATGCCAATCAATAGACAACCAAGTAATGGATTTTTGATACCTTCTGAGGACATGGTATTCGGTTTAGAATTCAAAAAGCTCAGCTCGAAACGGCATACAAGTTCGAAGACAGCTAAAGATAGTAGTTCTGTATTGCCGCAGCTAAACCGAAGTCCGAACCCAAAGGATGCAAATAAGTTGAGGTCAAAGAGTGATCTCAAACAGAAAGCAAAGCAGGATGCTGAAGGAAACATTCAGAATCGGGAAACTGCAAAAGGAAATGGAAATGAAGGCGATGAGCTTGTCAAACACATGTCTAATTTGCCGGGTTATCTTCTGCATAATGATAGAGTGGAAAATGTTCAAGAGAAAGCATTTAATGTTGGTGTTTTAGATTGGTCTCGACTCGAGAAATGGAAGCATAAGCATGTGCCAGAAGAACTAACTAGTCATTTCACGTCATTGAACAGAGGTGAATCGTCGTCAAGAATAACCACCAAATCATCCCCAAGTTCTGGTAGCAGGGAAAAACTCGATGATAAGAAAGGTCCGCGAGGTATCCGATCGACTAATAGGGAACCACTTCCTCATAGTAGCAAACTTCGTTTTGAGAATGTCAATCAATTTGAATCGCCTAAAAGTGGAACCAAGAGTATAGGAGATGAGCAGAGGAGAAATGACAATGTTAAAAGAACTGCTGATGTTGGAAATTTTGCATCACACTCGAGGCACCGCAGGGTCTCATCTTTTGTTCCTAATGAAAATGTAAATGGTAAGGATCATGAAGCTAAGCAGAAAATGGAGGGTATGAGAAAAGAGAGAAATCATAAGCCAAGCTCTGATATAGGACAGCCATCAGTTATATTGAAAAACAAAGGGGCCCCGTTCAGTACTAAGAAAACGAGTTCTGGCAACAGCGAATCCAAGAAAAAGGCGGATCAGTTGCAAGAGTCAAGTTTTGTCGATAGTCGTAAACATGGTCATAGCAAGCTAAGTGATATTGTGCTGCTTTATCCACATGAAACTCCCAACTCAAGTTCTTTAGACGATTTTCGGCTTTCTGAATTCAGAACATCATCGGATGAAAATTGTCCAGAATCAAGCCGAAGTAGTGTATCATATGTTTCCATTCCTGAGGAGGTTTACATTGGCAGCACAGGTCCTGAAATCTCGCTTTCAAGTGGATGCTGTTCTGTGGTTGAGCATACAATGCAACACAGCATTAGTACTGATCTTGGTATGAACCATTCTTCTGCGGTTTCCGAGACGCCTGCTTCCAAAATAAATAAGATGTCTGGTCTGCAATCTGAAGCTGCTTGCTTTGAAAAGGATGTATTAGACATTAGGCTTAAAAATCAGTGTGCTTTCAGTAATCTGATTGAAACACTGGACCAAGAAACCGCCGATCTGACTGCTCTGAAGGGAATGAATTCATTGCACAACCGTCGGTTTAGCTTCAGCTTAAGTCGAATCAGCAGAAGTTTCAGTTTCAAAGAAGGTCCATCCGTTCCACAGTCAAGCTCCAGGTATGTTAGTTCAATGTCTGGTCCAGTGACTCCTGAATCTTCGATTCGATGGGATAATTCGAGCAAAGAAAAGGCAAATAGTCAGAACAGAACAAGATCAAGCCCCCTTAGGAGGTTATTAGACCCTATATTGAAGCATAAAGCATTGGACACACGCCATTTGGGTGAAAGCAGTCTGAAACAAAAGGGAAACATGATTTCAACCAGTTTCAGGAGTATCGGTGTAGACGAATCAGTGCAGGATGAAAAGAGCAAGGTATCAATAGTCCAAGGTCTCTTGCAGCTTACAATAAAAAATGGAATGCCTTTGTTTAAGTTTGTGCTCAACGACCAAAGAAAGATTTACGCCGCTACAAGGAATAGTTTAGCATCACAGGAGAAGAATGATTTAGGCTGCTGTTTTACGTTCTACCTGGTTAATGAAATTAAGAAAAAGAGTGGTGGATGGATGAGTCATAAAGAAAAAAATTGTGGCTATGCATACAATGTTGTTGCTCAGATGAAATCTTCTACCTCGAAAATCACTGAAGCAATGAATCAGAACTCTAAGAGACGGCGTATGGTTAAAGAATATGTCCTATTGGGTGTTCAAATCAATCAGACGGATCAAGGATCACCGAAGCTCATCCCGAGCATGGAGCTTGCAGCTGCTGTTATTGAGTCCTTGTGTGAAAATTCGAGCAATGAACGACCGCATAGTGATAATAACTCGCTGAAAAATGGATGCTTAAAGTGCTCAACAGATGAAAGATGCTTATGCAGGTTGAGAGAAAATGATTTCTCTAGTAGCTCTACCGTTATACTTCCAGGTGGTGTACATGGTTCACCAAACAAAGGCGAACCTTCATCATTGATCCATCGATGGAAAACTGGGGGATCATGTGATTGCGGTGGTTGGGACATTGGTTGCAAACTGCTTGTGCTCCACGAGCAGAAGCTGAGTTCAAACATTCGGACAAGTTATAATAAATCTTATAATAAATCTTACCATGATCGTTTCGAGCTTTTTGTTCAGGTATAGCTTTTACATTCTACCTAATGGCATGTTTGTATACAATTGCAGATATGAGATTCCTCTAAAGTAAGCAATTCACTATAAAGAGTAAAGTGAATAATAAAAATATCTACCAATGATAAATAAATAATGGTTGATATTATATGCATGACAAATTATGGATGGTTAAAATATGAACCATTGAGTTTGTCACTTTACTAACAACTTATTTTAGAGGAGCTAAATCTCAATTGCTGATATCGTGGATACCCTCAATTACATACGGTTATCACTCTTTTTCAGGAAGGAACTGAGCAAGACACGCCGCTTTTCACTTTGTTGCCATTGAAGAATGGATTCTACTCAGTTGAATTCAGTTCAACAATGAGTCATTTACAGGCATTCTTCATTTCTGTTTCTTTGTTAAGCTGCCAGAAACAACCAGGTTCATTGGAAATAGGTAGCATGCACGAAGAGATCCTTAAAGAACCAAGTTCCAATAATAACAGCAGCAGAATTCAGGGGATGGCACCTATGAAATATACTCCAATGCCACCTCTTTCCCCTGTTGGCAGAGTTTAAAAACTAAGGTTTTTTTTCATAGTTATTAGCTTTTAAGATCTTTTAAGTAGTTGAGGAATAGCTAGTTTATGTCATTGCAAAAACATTATAAAATGTTGTTCTTGCAGTTGGATTTTTACACGTTGAAAAAAATTAAAGTCCTAAGAGTTAAAACTTTTGTCTCATAATTTTCTTCTATTTCCCAATTTTCATACAATTAGAAAACTGGATGCTGGTTGTATTCTTAATTCATTGTATAAAACAAAATGTCAATAAATAAAAACAGCAGAGATATTCATCTCCACTACTTGAACAAAGTAAAATCAGAAATGATTGCTAGCCAGCTCACTGGAGTTTACTGGCATGGGAATAAATTAAAGTGTATACTATGCATTGACTATGTTATGTTATGATTCAAAATTGACTGTTCTAAAAAACTTGGTTAAACACTGAGTTTTTTATTTTAATCAAATATATCTTTATGAATTAACAAATATTATTTGCTGAATTTCCAAAAAAAGTATTATTATTAGCAAGACTAAAGTCTCACCTCTGCAATTTGGATTCTTTTGCAATCATGCAGTCGTTCATATTGTTAGATTTAGAATTGGCTTAAATGCACATATAATTCTCATATTTTGTTTTAAATTAACTTTTAGTTCCCTTATTTTCAAAATCGGGTTTTTGGTTCTTCAATTTTACAATTAGTGGGATTTATTTGGTGTCATTTAATTTTTATGATGTTGCATTCTCAATTATGATGTGATATATTTGAATTGAATAAAATTGAATTTGTGTCATTAATCAATATCAATTTCCTTGTTTTTTATTTGACAAAACTTTACGGGTGTCTTTGTTAGTAACAACATAAGTTGAAATTTATAAAGAAAAAGATCATTCAACACGATTTTATTTTATCCAATTCAACTATACAACATGACTCTCAAGTCATTAAACACACCTAATCATTAAAAATGGAGGGCAACCAAAAAAGTCCCACAAGTTGTAAAATAGAGGGAGCAAAAATCCGATTTTAGAAATAAAAAGACTAAAAATTAAAGTATTTAGAATTTTAGATCATATATATTATTACGATCAAACGACTCATTTTGACACTTATTTTAAAGTTGATAATGTGAAGTCGTAATATAAGTCTTTTGATACTTTATTTGACTGCATGATTATGTTTTTTTTTTTAACTATAGGAAACCTAGATTCCTAACACACACACACCAGCAAAATCTATGGTAAATCACTTTTTTCTTTCACTCCACTCCATTGGAGAGGAAGGGACCAAAATCACTTTAAAACTATGTAAAATTTCTCTCTTCTATTTAAATCAAACATATATTTAAATAAAGTTTCTCTCCTCCATATAGAGAGAAATTTTTCATCTTATTTGAGAGAGTGATTTTGTATAAAATAATAAAAGAATGCTAATAATTAATATATTTTTAATATTTAGAGTATTATAACAACCTGAAAAGGATTTGATTAATTTATTTAAACTCTCTAATACATTTTTTGAATTCTCCTAAATTATAGATTTTGTATTACAAAGAAAAATAAAGTCTCTTCAAGTCCAAAGTCTTCTCTATTAACAATGGTGAACACACGTAGAGAAGCAGGGGAAAAAGATGAAAAAAAGCTCCTTTGTGATAGGGTTTCAATAGAATGAACAAAAGCTAGAACGTTTCAATGATTTATATAATAGATAATATAAAAGACTAAACTGCCCTTACTACTAACAAATAATAATAATAATAATAATAATAATAATAATAATAATAATAATAATAATAATAATAATAATAATAATAATAATAATAATAATAATAATAATAATATCTATCATCTCTCCTCAAACTCACGATGTATTTACATGGAGCATCGAGAGCATGTCAACTAAGAAGCGAAAATATTTAATGGAATGTGTCTTTGTGACAAATCAATGATTTAAAAGGAAGATGAGATAAACTACAGAGTAATTGTTCCATACTGAAAATGATGATAAGTAAGATGACAATCGATCTCAATATTCTTTGTGTGTTCATGAAAAGATTGAACTATGAGCAATTTGAATAGCACTCATGTTATTGCAATGCAACAGAGTTGGCACAGAAAGAGAGATACTCATATCAGACAATAGCCAACACAAACAAATTATTTCAGTAGTCAACGCAACCAAATTATTTTAGTAGTAGTGGATGTCATAGCACGATACTCAACTTCTGTTGAGGAGAGAGACAATATCATGTTTCTTACTCTTCCAAGAAATAAGAGATTGTCCAAGAAAAATACAAAACTATGTGGTGGACTTACGGTTTGTGGGTTCACCATCCCAATCAGCATTAGAATAAGAACATAACTCCAATGAAGACGATGAGGGAAAGAGAAGACTCTGAAATTGAGTGCTCCGAAGATAACGAACAATACGAAGAACAACTTCCAAATGTATTGTATTGGGAGAGACAACAAACTGACTAACAACATAAGCAATATTAGGTCTGGTACTTGTAAGGCACACCAGGATACCAACTAAGGTACAATACAAAAGTGGGATTTGGTAAAGGAACACCATCAAAGAGAGCATATTTCACATTCAACTCAAGAGGACTGTTTGTTGCTCTAGTATTATAAAGATGATCTTTTTCAAGAATATTGGCAATGTATGTAAATTGAGATAGAATGTAGCCTCTAGGAGAATAGGCAACTTCAATCCCACAAGAAGTAGTGAAGGGTGCCTAAGTCCTTCATCTCAAACTACTTAGCTAATTGTAATTTCAACTCATTAATATCACTAACATAATCACTTGTAATAATTATATCATCAACATACAAGGAAAGTATAATACGGTCATGAGTAGTAGACTTGATAAACAATACCGAATCATGTTCATTAGAACATAAACCAATAGATGTGATCACAATAGAGAATTTATCAAACCAAGCTCGAGGAGCCTGTTTAACATCACAGAGATGCTTTTTTTTTTTTAATTTACACACTTCCTCCTAATTATGAGAAACACCTTTTGGAGGATCATATAGACTTCTTCATGAAGTTCACCATTAAGAAAGACATTTTTGACATCCAATTGAAAAATATGCTACTGCAAATAGATGCAACAATAATCAAAGTACGAATAGTGGTCATCTTGACCACAAAAACAGAATTTTTATTCATAATTCATACCATACTGTTGAGAGAATTCCATAGCAACAAGATGTGTTTTGTAGTGCTCAATTGATTCATTAGACTTAGTTTTGATCTTGTATATCCAACGAGACCCAATAGCACGTTTTCCAAGAGGAAGAGGTATTAATTCTCAAGTATTTATCTTGTGCAATGGAGGTCATGAATAGCCTCTTTATTGTAAGACGACTTAGACAAAATGTGAATCAAAGTTAAGAAAAAAGTGAACGAAACAGAGTAAATAGAATAGACAAAATCTGACAATTGAGTAGACTTATGATGATGAGAGGGATAACGAGAAGGCGAAGGAGGAGGTAGAGATGGAGACATAGACAAAAGATCAACAATCACAGGAGGTGGTTGGGCAGCAGAGAGAACAAGAAAGATGTCATCATCTGGAGTAGTAGTATTTATCTTGCAAATCTAAATATTACAATCACTAGAAGCATTATCATTATGACCAAACTGATTGATATAGGTGAGTTTCTTATTGCAATTGATTGGGGGAAAGTCCACAAAGCGGTTCCAAATGGTTGTGATGTACTGTTTATTCCGCGAGTTTAATGGTGCTTGCATTATTGTTTGATTTTGGGAATAGTAAGTTTTTATTTATTGTCTTTTGGAACTTACTTTTTCATTTTGTTGGATGATTCTCTATAGTTTGTTCTCCTATGTTACATATCATTAGTGAAGAAACTTGGTGGAGCTATGAAATTTGCCATTCAGTAAAAAAAAAAAATATTAGTGAGATTACAATTGGAAGATGCAATTAAAAGTATAACATATTGGTATTTGATTCTACATCGAGAGGTTCTGTTATTGTTGGATTTGAATTCATCATTTGTTCCTTTAATGGTATTTGAATCAATGTCTAAAGGTGTGACAGTCTTCCAACACCAACGGTAGCGCAAGTCTCACAAGTGGAACCAAAATTACCGATTTTAATGGACAACATGGATTGATTCAACCAAGCTTTAATACCATATTAGCAATGGTGAACACACAATGAGAAGAAGGGGAAGAAGAAGAAGAAAATAACCCCTTTGTGATATGGTTTCAATAGAATGTTAGAAAAGCTTGAGAATGTTAATGTTACAATGGATTTATATAGTAGATAATGGAAAAGACTAAACTACCCTTGCTACTAACAACTAGATAATTATCTAACATTCCCTTCTTTCCACTTCTTCATTATTTTTTTCCAAAGTCATCTCCTCTCCTCCTAAACTCTCAAAGAGTCCTCCTAAACTCTCAAAGAGTCTTAAGTTCTTGAATATGAGATGATGTTACTATCTACGAATGTATCAAAATTATAAAAATATTCTTAAATTTGTTTTTTGTTACTCAATTTAGTCATTGAAATTATTATTAGAAAACATAAAAGATTGCAATGCATTTGTACATAGAAGTAAGATGCACATTGCTAGCTTTATTTGGTCCCTGTTATGTCCAGCGAGACTTAAATGCTTCCATATGCTCAAGGTAAGCCCATCCACTCCCAATGTTTATTTAAAATGTGCAAAACTACTACTGAATTGGAGATTTCAGTAAATTATTAATTTCAAATTTTCACTACCGGATTGAGTTTTTCTACTATCGAATCTTAGAATATGATAAAATGCCAAGAATTATAGGGACTAGAAGAACATCCACCTATGCTCAATATTATAAATGATGTGACGTGTCATCAGCATAACACAGAAAGATTAAGAAGATTAGTCAAAGACATTATTGAAAATGGACAAGGAAACTAGTTATTTTGCAGCAAACTATCATTGCACCACATAAATCCTAACTAAGAACGTATATGTTGGTGGTTTCTTCTCCCACCAACTATGTTATCAAAAGCTCCCAATTAACACGTCCGAAATGATAGTTTCGGAGGTGTATTTTGACCAAAAAAACATATGCGTTAACCAATCCAGAGAGCAATAGGAGGTGAGAGAAGAAGTCTCCAATATGTTTTGCCTCTGGCTAAAGGCTTTTCATCATGAATCCGATAATCCACATGTCAAAACTTATAAGTTCACCTGTGTTGTCAAGATGTAACATAACATACAGAAAAAATTTGGAGGTTAATGAAGATTCAATACACAACAAAATTGGAAAATGTGGTCAAAAGAAAGGCAAGACAGAGTAAAACTACTATGTATCTATTCATAAGTCCACTGGTGAAGCATGATGATTACAGATAAACCACTCGCCGTCAATCCTCTCGAACACATTCGTTACGAATTGTCCTCCCCATCTTCCTCCTTTCGTCTTTACAAATTCCATGCACGTAACATACCCCATGCCCCCTCTAGCATGCACTTTAATGTCTTCTATTTTAATTTCTAGTGGAAATTCATAGTTAGCCCATACAAAATTCCAGCTCTCGACAACATCGTCGTAACCGGATATTCCTTTCAAACCGGGATGTACACAGCATACCTCGTCTCTTTTTGACCACATGGATTGCATGGTTGCAAGGTCACCGTTCCGGAACGAATCGTAAAATCTGACGTTCGCTCCGAACACTGCTGTCTTGCTATCTTTCTGAAGATTTTTTAGAATATCTCTTATTTCTGCTGCTTTCGCGTAATTCTCTTCGGCAATGGCGTCCTGCAGCTCCACTTGCAAAGTGTTTTCATCTAATGCAATGTTCTCACTACTCAACATGCTCTCTGAGTCTTCACTTTTTACTCTGTGTCGTGCCCCTCGTGTCCCTGACCGAAACCAAAGACATTTTTATAAGGATTTAATTCATATACTCCATCAATGTAAATATTTTACATTGTCATTCAATTACAACTGTCAAATAATAAAAATTGTTTGACTTTAATCATAACTATTTCTAAAGTCACTCATATGAATGATTTTGATTTGTTGATAGTGTATCAAAATTAAACTCTTTTCAAAAGGATTGAATTCATATATACCATCAGTGTAAATATTTTTATCCCGTCAATCAATCATAATTGTTAGATCATAAAAGTTATTTGACTTTAATCATAACTACTAAAATCACACATATAATTGATTGTGAATTGTTGACACACATATGAATGATTGTGAATTGTTAACAGTGTATCAAAATTAAACTCTTTTCATAAAATGAAACACTAAATTTAGTAAAATAATTAGTACAGAAAACTTGCGGCACTAGATGCAAACATAATTAGACGACAACAAAATCAAGACAATAGAAAGAAATGGCCAACAATTTTTATGTTCATCATAATAGTATCGAAAAAGCAGTTCCAATATGAATCAAAAGGGTTCAAGCAAAAGATACTTACTCAATCTTCTCATTTGCAACTTGAGGCATTGATTAGGCAACAGGCACAGTTGGTCTCCTCTTTCAAAACTTTTGCCAAAAACTAACCTATTTGGATTCAAGGTTGCCAGACAGACATGATGCTGTTTTTGAAAGCTTTTGACGTACGAACTCGGCAAGAAATTAAACTCCCTGAGAGTAGAAGAAAGTCCCTTCATGGAAAACTCAAAATTAATCACCATGAACCATGTGAGCAAATTTTAAAACTAAAACTACATGATCATTGAAAAGGAAAACATAACTCAATCCTTATTTCCAACTATTCAATAAAATTCTAGGTAAAAAATTAAACCAGCTTCCAACAGAGTCATAAATCATTCAAAATTTTCATTTCAAGTAATTGAATTGAATCTATGTTAATTCCTAGAATTCTTAATTCAATAGATAATTGATCAACACACAAATGCTCTTAAGTGATGATTTTTCAGCAAAACTTATGAAATGATAGACACTTCAAAATTCCACTAAAAAATCAATAAGAAAATATGTGAACTTCTGAGGTTTAAAACAATGAGAAGCTCACACACATTGAAGGATAAAGCAGTTCCGGAAAGCGCCATAGTTGAAAATGCTAATGCCAAATTTGCAGCAGCCAGTAGCTGCCAAAAGGACTTGAATCAGCTGAGCACAAACACCTTATTCTGAAAATCACAAAAAAAAAAAAAAAAATAGTGACAACCCTTCATCTAAAATTGTTGTGTACAAATACAAGAATCAATTATATTTGTATTTCATAACATAAAAATAACATGAAGTTTACAAATAAACAAGAATTATCTAGAATAAACAATATCAAGAACATATACACATACAAATGCAAGAATGATGTACATTTGGTTTTCAAATATTATAACAAAAGAAGCCCTCAAATTATCTAGAACAAAGAAGATCAACTTCAAGAACATGACTAAAATTAATTACAAAAAGCAAAGGTAACGAATTTTAATTCACATAATTTAGGGGAAAAAGAGTAAAAATGAACACTGTAAGTAATAATTTGGGGACAAGAAAATTGAACAACAAAAATGAATATTAAAGAGTGAAAATGAACACTTTAAGCAATTGGGTAAATAAAAAAGAACATGAACGAATCCACGGCAACTTAACTTTTCATCAAATTCATCAAAAAGAAAAAAAAAATTGATAGCAGAAAGCGAGTGTAGAAGAAGGAACAAGGAAAAGGAAGAGTAAGTAAAAGAATACACAAGAACATTAAAAGTATAGAAGAAATAATTGAGAAAAAACCTTGGAAGTGAAGAGAGAAAATCCGAAAAAGCTGTTGAAGGGAGAGCGGAAAAAAAGAACACAAGCAGGTGCCAATGTCTTCGTAGATAATTTTTTTTTACAAAGTGGCCTTCGTTTATTTTTTTTATTGAGCAGTGCTTTTTGATACAAATAATTTGTGCTTTTTAAATTAATGATTTGCGTAAGAAATAGAGAATGCACAATATTAAGGATTTGGATAGATAATAAATAATTTGCAAGTGTTAGATATTTTCATGTACTAGAAAAATAGATTTGGTAACTAGCATTTTGACCTCTATCCTGCATTTTCTTAAAAACTTAATTTTATCTCTATCAATTTTAATTTTACTTTATGTCATTAAAAAATTTTGGATCATTTTTTTTTTTGAAATCAAACATTTCCTTTTTTTATTCAATTTTGCTACCTAACTCTTGATTTGCTATCCACACTCCATCAAATTTTCATAAAATTAAAATACCTAAATTCACTTCATAATATCTCACATCACTTACTCATAATATCTCACATCGATATCACATCCTCTATTCACACCTCATACCTCATATTCATTGATAACTGACACCTTTCACTCATAACTTAAACTTCATAACTCTCATCTTCTTATTGTAGTTAAAGCCACCAACAATATGTGTTTACTGATCTACGTTTGAGTTCATATTTTATTTAAAATATGAAAATTTTACATGATCTGAGTTTACATACATTGTAAATAATAAATTGTACGCATATTTAAATCATGTACCCTTACATATTATGTGTTAATGTACATCCTATAATTTAAGAATTTATAGGCGCTACCGAAATACAGTTCACGTAAACCTATGTGAATTGAGTTCGCGTATGACTTGTAATTTTAGGAATTATAGGTGCTACGCAAATATAGTTCACGTAAATGTACGTAAACTGAGTTCATGTACATGTAAAATGTATTAGTGATCAGGGGAAGTACATATACGTGAACTCATATCACATTGTTTGCGTGAATTTAGTTCACGCATGGTACCTGAACTCAATTTATGTAAGCAATATTTCTGAAGTTTTGATATATTTTTATTGGATGCAGATAAATGGACCAAGGGGAAGACAATAGTGACGAAATATATGAAAATTTGGAACCTAGTTTTGACGCAATGTATTGACGGTGTTGAACCCGAAATTGACGATGCAATGAATGATAGTGTATTTACCACCGACATGATGTTTGATACACAATGATTTATTGAGATGGGCTGGAAATGTTGGAAGGGAAAATAGAATTGTCGTCATCTTTAGATTTGAAACCACCATAACACGACCAAGAACAAAGACAAAATTAATTCTTGATTGTGAAAGAAACGACAAATATAGACCTTGGAAAAATCATAAACCTGTGAGGAGTACCTGAACTAAAAAATGTGAATGTTCATTTAGATTGAGAGGAATGCCCATCAAGTGTTGGTGAAGGTGGTATTTGCATGGTCCATGTGGTCTCCATAACCTCAAGTTGACCAAAATATTGATTGGTCATTCTTTCATAGGCCGATTGTCTCATGAAGAGAAAAATGTATTTGGTGATATGACGAAGAACATGGTCAAATCAAGAAACATATTGATGACGATAAAGAATCATAATGTTTAAAGTTTAATGACAATCAAACAGGTTTTCAATGCACTTCAAGCATATTGTTCTTCACTTAGAGGTAACATAATTGAAATGAAACATCTAATGACATTAATGGAACGCGATAAATACGTGTATCGATATATGAAGGTAGATGGTTCAGAAGAGTTGAGGGACATATTATGGCCCATCCAGATGCTATCACTTTTGTAAATAATTTCCACATAGTACTGATTATGGATAACACATACACGACTTCAAGGTATCAAATGTCATTGCTTGAGATTATTGGTGTTACTTCTATTGAAATGAAATTTTATGTGCTGATAACTTCGTATGGGCACTATAAATGTTGAAGGAGCATATTACCTCTGATGAAGTTCAAGTCATTGTTACTAATAAGACAATGCTTTGGTGAACTCAATTCAATATATTTTTTCAAAAGCGGTCAATTTGTTGTGCTTGTTTCATGTATGCAAGAATGTCAAAGTCAAGTGCAAGATGATTGTGTTTCCAAAAAAGAAGCAGGTACCCGTAATGGAGGCATGAGAAAGTCTTATTTACAATTCTGATAAGGCTCAATATTATATGAAGTTGACTATGTTTAATAGAATTTGTAGTGATTGTTTTATGATTATGTACACGAGCAGTGGTTAAATGCTCACAAGGAAAGATTTGTTATGGCATTGACAAATAGATTTATGCACTTTGGGAACAATATAACGCAAAGGGCCGAACTTGTGCCTTGGAGTTTGAAAAGAATATTACAAGACAATATGGAGGATATATGTAGTGTTTGAGAAACTATTTTTAACATGATTGTATTACAATACATTGAGATAATAACATCATTTGAAAAGAATATCATTCAAAAATTGCATCGACATAGTAACAGATTGTACGCCCATTTATGCGGTGTTGTGTCTAAAAATGCAATAGATCACATTGCTGCTGAGTATGATCGCATGAAGTATGTGGGTATTGATAAGTTTGAATGTCATTGCACTATTAAGACAATGCATGGTCTATCTTGTGCATGTGAAATATCCAGGTATAGTATGATCTCATGTCCTATTATGTTAGACGTTATTCATGTTTGGTGGAGTAAATTATATTTTTATGACGATGGATCGGGTAAACCTTCAAAGTTATATGTGAAACATGAAATAAATGTCATAGTTAAAAAATTTTGATGAGATTGATGCACCTAGAAAAATTTCACTTAGGGGTAAATTGTGCGTGATCGCTTACCTATCCACTACGTCAATGTGCCCACCGATTGATAAGGTTAAAACAAAGGTGCACCAAAAAAAAATAAGGTATAAAAAAATGCATTAAAATTTTTGGTGGAAGTATATAGATGCAACTGTTCGATGTAGTGGCGCAAATGCATAAAGCACTATTGCGTTAGTCACTAAAGTTCAACAACCTAGATCAATAAAAAAGCTTACACCTTGACCATTAGTCATCAAGGTTCAATAACCTAATTTTTTTTCCTTTCAAGGATTGGTTGTCGCTCATAGATGACATTATGGACTCGATAATGATGGTAATTGTGAATATCGTAGAGTTGCAGCTTTACTTGGAAATTAGTGAAGACTTTTGGGCATTCTTCCATCAAGAGTGTTTGAAAGAGCTTCAAAATTCAAGCCTCATTATGAGAGAATATTTGGTGAAGTTTCTGTTCAAAAACTTATACAAAGTGTATGTTGAATAAGTTGCAACTATGGATAATATGTCATAAATTTTAATGCATTTACTGTTATATCAAGTACAAATGGACCAACATCGAAAGGTTTTGCAATTGATGGACCGACATGAACTGGTTCTCGCTAACATCAACATGTACGACATATTGTGTCAATATTATCTCCATTTCCAATGGAGTGGTCATATGACCAACTATTTCTAACGGTGAACCATGAATGGTTTAAACATGACCATATTTATGCAAAACCATATCTAGTAGATGTGCATACATCTTTGGACCCCACTATATCCACCCTTGAAATAAAGAAGCCTTTTGAAATGGGTGCGTCGCTCTATGCTCTTCATACAATGTCTAGCATACCTGATCAATATCGAGCTCACCAAGGGCATTCCTAAATGGAAGAACCAAACCCTTATCCCTCTTTGGCTTCCATCAAAGTGATTTGAGTTTCTCCTCAACATATTTAGGAGAAGGTCTACAACAATCTATGCATAAAGTAGCGAAATACTCATAGACCCAACCTTGCACGTATATAATAACTTATTATTAGTTTATAACTAATAATATAATTTATCAACATAATAAGCAACACTTGAGTTTACCTGCAAAAGTGTTAGATATCCATAAACTGTTTTGATGTAATGCATACTAGTTTCGCGAAGATTATCATATAAGTAAACAAAAACAATAGTACCCCATGCATATTCTCCACATGATTCAAAGTCTCGGAAGCACTATAGGTAAGAAACACTGGCAGTAAATGTACTTTTGTCTTTTAAAAAGGTGTAACCAACCAAAAAGAGTAGAAACACCCTCGCAACCATCTCCCATAGTTGGTCATGACAATGCTAAATACTTCAAGTAGCCAACTAAATTGAATCGTGGATGTGCGCGTGAAATTAAATTCATCATGAGTAGAGGCTTCAGTAACTCCAACCAGTTTAGCTAATACCTTTGCACCCTCATCTTTGTTAAATACATTGGCCTTAAAAAAATGCTATAGTGATGGGTAAATGAATAAGAGAGGAAACATAATCAAGTGTAATCGTCATTTCTCCAATCAGAAGATGTTAGTTGTTGGTGTTTTAATGCCACCTCTCTATGAAAGCAAATATGACAAATTGTTTCAATTTTTTCCATTGCTAAACACCCTTAGCTCCCCACGATCCTGAAATAAATGAAGGAAAAAAAATGTAATTTAAAACACATTATGAAAACAATTATTAAAAATTTAATATGATCGAGAAAAATACCACTCCATCCCAAAGTTGAGTGGCCATGTGAACACCAAATGACTTGAGAACAGACGTGTTAAGAGGACCACCAAGATATCCATCAGCCTATGGAGGTTGATCCATTTGCTCTGGTTGAGCCTCTTGTTGTGTATGTTGTCTTCTTCTGTTGTAATTGTCGTTGTGCTCGTTGTTCCCATTGTACTTCCTGTTGCTCTTCAAGACATTGAGCCCATGCAGAAGCGGTCGATCTAACGGAACGACCCTCATTATTAGCAGTATCATTAATTATAACTTGACATGTTCCATCAGTAAACATAGTGCACACCATTTCTACATAAACATAATCAAATACAAACATATGGTAAATATAACCTAACAGTTTGTGTAGGTTTACATGTTTAATATTATTGTATGTATAAATTTTATCATTCATTTCTATGCAATTTCAATTAACGTAGCCTATACAAACTCATTTTGCGAAGGAAGAAGAGGAGGAGGAGAAGAAGAAGAAGAAGGAGGAGGAGGAGGATGAGGATGAAGAGGAGTGTAACATCCCGACCATTACCGTTATCGACGATGCTACCTCACGACCTTCTCGCCCCCTATCCACCTAGTGGAAATAGCGAGTTTTTGCCTTCCGTGGGATTCGAGCCCAGTACCTGGGGGATAAGTACCGCCTCCTCACAGTCCCACTACCAAAATTCAGCACTGCACTAAAACAAAGAAACAACGCAAAACTACGAAAAATATCTACTTAATCAAGCAAATAAGAACATAAACATTTCATTAAATCCAAGAACTAAAATCAACAAAATATATCAAATAACTCTTTAAATTATCTAATGATTAAAGATAGATAAGACTAAAAACAATGAAAAATATGAATATGATGAAAAGTCATCAGTTTTATACTTAGAGTTTTTATGATAACAAAAGTATTTTATGAGAACAATATATTTGACTTCACAGATTATGAAAGAAGATTCATGTTTTTGAAGACAATCTAAAATAAGATTTAATTCAGATTTATAATTGAAGAAAATCTTTGACCTAGTTGAAAAGAAGATATGGTTAAGATTTGAAGAATATATGATCAACATCTTATCAACAATAAGATATGAATTATTTACAAGAAGATTTGATCAATATTTATCTATAAGAAGATGTGAATTATTTACAAGATTTGATCAAGATTTACCATAAGAAGATATGGATTATTTACAAGAAGATATGATCATGAATTGTTTACAAGAAGAAACACTCACAAGAAGATACATTTATTATTTGCAACGATATGATTCAGATTTTGACAAAGGAAAAAATACTGAATTGGACTTAGTCATATTCCTACTTGTGAAAATTCAAAAACCGGTCTAACACTATGTTCCCGCCCAAATCAAAGCAAGCAATAGGAAGGAAGTTTAATATGAAGAATTTACAAACTCAACATTAACAAAATACGAACAGTATCAATATGAAGAATTTACAAACTCAATCTGAACAAATTACAAACAGAATTAATCTAGAAGAATTGCTCAAATTGGATTTAGAAATAAAGAATTGGCTAAAGAACATATTATCAAAAAGCATCTTGTTCAAAACTATTTTTGAATAAGATCATTGTTGACCATGCTAGGAATGAAGATACAATTCAGAGTTAAACAAGGACTAAATTGAAGCCCTAATTATATCTATAAATAGATACTCAAGCCTAAAGAAGAACATTATCAAAAAATCAAATAGAGTTCAAATAGAAAAACACTTGTTTGAATGAGAAATATTTTATAAGTGCTTTTCATAGAGTGTGATAGTCATTGTTATAATCAACTTGATAGAAACAACCACTCAACTTCCAAACCTTTGTATCCAAACCCGATAGTGGTGTTAGTGTGCCTTCAAAAATCTTGGGTTGTCAGATTGTGTGGAAAAGACTTGGCTAGTAGAGTCAAGGTGTGTGTGTTCCTCAAAAGTCTGGGGTTGTCAGGCTGTTTGAGAAGACTAGCTTGGAGGGTCAAGTTCTTTGAAATTCAAGTTGTTGAATTAGTGGATTAAATCCTTCTAAGTGAAGGGACTGGATGTATCCAAGTTAGTGGTGAACCAAGATAAATTACTTGTGTCACTTTATTCCTGCACTTCTTAGTTTTGTTACTGCTTCTACTCCAAGTAAATCATCAAGTCTGAACCAGTTCAATCAAATAATGAAAAAGTTATCAACTTAGTCAAACACAATTCAACCCGTTTCTCGTGTTTGCACCTTCAGTATCTTCATTCCAACTTGGTCAACAAATATTTCTTCCAAATATAATTCTGAAATATATGTTTTGATAATATGACCCTTAGACAATTCTTTTTATTTTTGAATATGATTTTGAGCAATTTTTCTAGAAGGATATTGTGCGTATTTGTTCAGATTGCATTTGACAATTATTTAGCTGAATCTTCCTTCATACGCTTGATTTGATTTGGGTGGGAACAATTACTTGGCCGTGTTCTTGAATCTTCAGAATTTTTGATACGGCTAAGTGAAATTTATCTTTTATCATAATCATCGACTTTTCTTCATCAGAGTATAACTTGATTGTTGGAGTCAGATGTTGTATTCTTTGCTTTCTTGATAGTTAGAGGCAGACTTCGTGACTTAGAATTAATAGCTTGGGAAAATAACATTTGTTCCCTTTTCAAAGTCAGAGTAACTCTGAGTGTGTTGTGTATTAGATGCAACAATTTGGAACAAGTTGCAATCATCAGAGTTAGTAGAACATAAGCTTCAAATGTAGGCTTGAAGAGTGGCTTCAAACTTCAAAGGCATACTGAAATTACTGTTCATCAGAGGATGTAGAAATATTGTTCATCAGAGCATGTAGAAATATTGTTCATTAAAGCATGTAGAAATATTGTTCATTAGAGCATGTAGAAATATTGTTCATCAGAGCATGCAGATATATTGTTCATCAGAGCATGCAGATATATTATTCATCAGAGCATGCATAAATACTATTCATTAGAGGCTGCGCACAAATACTGTTCATCAGAGGTTTAGGAACTGCAGAAACACGTTGAGCGTCCAGAAGCACGCTGAATCTTCATAGGCAGATGAATTCTTCAGATGCAGTCTTCAGACTCAAACTTCAGAGGTAGCTCTGCGTTCTTTTCCAAAGCGTGCATTTGTCAGATTTTGAGGATTTCGTTGACTGTAGCACTTTTGTTGTTCTCATAAAATAATTTTGTTAACATCAAAACTACAAGTGGAAAACCAACTTGGTTCCAACATTTGTAACTCGTTAGGTAGAGTCTCCAACAAAATAGAACTAAAAGAGTCTACAAATAAGCTTTAGGTTGCAATCCAATCTGCACACCTATTTCTTTCCCACCAAACATGATTAAATTGGATATGGCAATTCATATTCATGAAACTACAAAGATATGCATTCTCCCACTCATCTTAGAAGCTTGGAATCACTTTCCATAATAAGATGCATCCTTTTCTTCAAGCAAATTTGATGATTAGATACATCACCCACATCTCCTCATGAAGTGCATCACACACTCCAATCCTTCCAATGTATCAATTATTCCATTTGTTGTTAGTAACACGAATAAGACAACCACACTCGGCTAACTAACCAATACCCTTGCAGATTGCTCCCAACCGATGTAGACTATCTCTTTGCACCGATGCCGATGAAGAAAATGATCAAAATGACACTATTCGATCTCAATGTTGTATTTTTGAATGACAAATGTAGGATCGTTTGGTCTTTGGAATCCATCTACACAATAGATTTGTTGTACCATCCCAAAAGGTGCCAACACGCGATCATGAAGATAGTTTGCCACCTAGTCTTGTCGTTTTCCATCCTAGTGTTGTTGATATTTGGGAACACCCAATCCTTGCAATTAAAATAAACAAATTAGTAACATGTATAGAAGGGGCTACTCTAACCCATACTTGAGTAGCGTAAATGTCGTCCCGAAGCACAAGAAGAACTATTTCATCTGCTCTCTCACAACAAGTGCAAGTAGCATCAATTCCCACGCCCCATTTGCTTCTCTGATAGTTGGTTAGAATTCACTCATGAGCCACCAAACACATTAAGTTTTGAATCCGATGAGGACTGATCATAGCACTTGGGCACATGTTTCTATCCTTTTATTTTTGTATTTTTTTTAAATCACTTTATAGCTTAGATTAATTTTTTAGCTTGTTTCTAAACTTTGGGTTGAAATTGAATTACAATTTTATTATTTGCATTTTAACCCCTGCTCGCTTTGTAGGCCATAACTTGAGCTCTGGATATCCGATTTAGGCATGCGAGTAGTCGTTGGAAAGCTAAAAATCAGAGCTACAACCTTTGTGTTGGAAAAAAATCTGAATTCCGAATTCTACTGAGCCTAAATTATAGATTTCGTAATCTGGACCTTTGTAATAATTTAAATAGCGGGCTACTTGTTTTAACTTATCTTTAACAAAAAAGTGTAGTATCCATGTAGTTCTGGTAAGTAAAGGATATAAGTGTATGATGTATGGAACCCATTTATGAAGACATAAGTTAACATGATTACCATATCTCAATTTCCATATAACATTACGCTAAAATTCCTCACATATATTATTTAGAGTTTCCTAAAGAAGAGAGTCATAAAGTTGACAACTGATATTATTTTGAAGATTGTCGCCCTTACCATACTTGTTAAAAAGCACCTGACTTGAGCATACCAGGCTTATTAATCAAATCCCAAAGCATCTTCATGAGGCAAGAAATATTCATAAGACGAGTCTACTTAAAACTCATTCCCCTATCTAATTTAGACAAACAGTAGATGTCCCAACCAACTACGTGACCTTTTAGGCCATGTTCATTATCCCCATACAAAACCCCTCTAGATCTTTTCCATGTCACCACAGAGCAATATAGGGAGCTTTGCATACTGCATATAATAATAAGGAATAGAACTGAGCATCGACATAGCAAAAGTTATTCTACCAACAAAACTCAAATAGCCACCATCTTTTCACCACCACAACATTGTTGTTCAATTAAGAGTACACTCTCATTTTTGTGGGACTAATGCTTTGAATTCTTATCCCTTGCAAAGAATTTTGTGGAACTTAAAGCCTTGTGCTATGAAGAAAAAGGTCCAGGTAAAGGTTTTTCCCCATACGTATCATAGCTAGACTATTGGTTAGATAGTGTGAAATAGATAATTGTAATTGCTTGTCTTTTACAAGGAATAAATGAAGAATAATGGATAAAAATAGTAAAACCCTAAATTTTCATTGAGTTCGATTTGTAGTATACAATTTACATGGTGAAAGTTGGAGTTTTTATGTTATATGTGTTAAAGTTTTAATTTTTATGATTGATATGAAATAAATTTTGAATTTTTATGTAATATGTGTTAAAGTTTTAATTTTTATGATGAATATGAAATCAACTTCGACTTTTAATGTGTATGTGATGAAAGTTGAAATTTTTATGATGTAAGAGATGAAAGTTACAATTTTTATGACAAAGACATGTGGTATATGAGATTAGTGAGTTTTGAACGCATGTGACATAATCTTAGTGGGTTGGGTGGGAATATTCTATTTTGATAATACATCATCATATCATGGCATATGCATCTTAGTGAACTGTGTTGGAATATTGGATTTTGATAATGCATCATCATGGAATGTCATATGTATCTTCGTGGAAGTTGCCTCTATGGCAGGTTTATTTTTCCATTGACACGAGTCATTTTTTGTGTTGAAGTTGCCTTTGTGACAGGTTTACTTTCCCCATTGGCATGAGTAATTTTGTGTGTGGAAGTTGTCTCAATGACAGATTTATATCCAGATCATATAGCTTTTAAGAGGACGCATATGTTTTTGTTATACAAGTTAATTGTTTGAGTTTTATTATTTTAAATTAGAAGTTTTTACATTTTTTATTTTGAGTCATTTTTCCAACGTTGATCTTTGGTTTGATTTGGATTATGATAAAAAAAACTGACCCTTACAACAACATTTTAAGTACTAACGATTTTGACGAATTTCAAGAGTAGTTGATATGTGTCGATGTGCGGAAAATGTTTGGTGAAAATGAATTTTTAAGAATCTTAATAACATTTAAACGAGGATATGCTTCAAAAAAATTATATGATACAAATAAATAAGAATCAAACATTACAAAACTAAGTTGGACAAATATGTTGTTAATACGAAATAAACATTTAAGTAAACTAACAAGATTTCAAAAAGATGGGTCAAAGTTTAAAAAGTAGTTTATAATAGGTAATAGGTTAGACATAGAATTTAATTTTTTTTTAACAAGTCACACATGTATATGTTAGAACTAAGTTGGTTTGAAGAACTATGACCCTTACTTATTTTCATGATACTAAAATCATTTTGTGGGAACATTTTAAAGCACTAATTTTTTAACAAGTGAATTTCGTATGATCCTACATTGTATCCTCTGGTGATTGAACTAAGATGAAGAAACACTAAGACTCCGCTTCTAATTTCTTATGTTAAGTCTTGTGAACACGCTCTGAAACGCACCTCTGGTGATTCTGGCAAATACAAGCAATGATCTGATTTGTCTGCATCTGACGAATACAACAAGCATTTGATCGTCTGCCTTTGATAAACTTGACAAGTAAGTGATCGTCTGTCTCTGATAATCGCATGAAGCATTTGATCGTCTGACTCTAGCAAACAATGTATACTCTGAGGAAAGTCAATATTGTGATGGAAGACAATGCTCTGATGATAGTCTATGTCCTAAAAAGACATTGTTCTTGTGCATCCTCAGATAAACACCCTGAATTCTCTTTGTGTTTACAGGTCTATGAGATATGTTCATTGAATCCTCTTCCTCTTCTGTCTTCGTACCAAGATACACATAATCAATTAAAATGACTCGTTTTAACAAGTTTTTAATGGCGAATCAATCTCAAAAGATTTGATATGAAACGACATGATACATGTTGATTTTTTGCAATCAGGACGACGGACAGAAACCCTAAAGACCTCTATAAAATAATTTGCAATCCTTACTTGAAAAGCACAAGAAACAACGCACTATAATGAGCATAATACAGTCGTCTCTGCATTCTTATTCTTAACCTTGTTTTTTACATAGTGTTGAGAAATATTTTAGAGAGTACAACTTTGCGAACACCCTTTTGTGATAGATTGTTTTGTAAATGTTAACCTATTCTTTTGTAACCTAGCCCAATAGTGGCTGCATTCCTCAACAGCTTGACTGAACTAAGCTAGAAGGTTGAGAAGACTCGAACACAGTCAGTTTGGCTAGTAGTTGTTTAGGGGAAGTGTAATTTTGTGGTGAATTAGTGGTTTAAATCCTTCAAGTTGAAGGGACTAGACGTAGCTGTTGTATTGGTGGTGAACTAGGATAAATTGGCTATGTTATTCTGTTTATCTGCTCTGTTTTCATTACTTTGGTTTAGTCTTTTTATAAACGATTTTTAAAACACAATTCAAACCCCTCATTTCGTGTGTTTCTTGTTCTACAATTAGCATCAGAGCTTGGTCCCAAAGCTAAGCACTTAACCGTGTTAGAGTAAAGATTCATGTTATTATGACTAA
This sequence comes from Cicer yamashitae, assembly GCA_037974755.1. Lineage (NCBI taxonomy): Eukaryota > Viridiplantae > Streptophyta > Magnoliopsida > Fabales > Fabaceae > Cicer > Cicer yamashitae. The sequence continues at coordinate 20,340,221 of JBBPBQ010020323.1, forward strand.
CTCTTGTGACAAAATTACATGTGGAAACATTAACAGGCCCACTCTATTTGATGGAGAAAGATTCGAGTATTGGAAAGATAGTCTCATAAGTTTCTACATCTCTAATGATCCTGAACTATGGGACATATTCGAAGATGGCTATGAGGTTCCAAAAGATGTTGTTGGCGTTGAAATATATAGAAAGGATCTCAATGTTGAATAAAAGAAATATTACAAAATGCATCATAAAGCTAGAACCTTCATGATAAATGCTTTGATGATCCTAAAATAGAGCAGATAAACAGAATTTGAAAAATGTAGCAACAAAGAAACAATTTTGATGAGCTCGCTCAGATCCCATGAGATTGAATTGATTGAAGATGAGCCCGTCAAAGGCCTTGGCCCTCAAATTCCAAGGAAAGAAGACAAATTCTAAGGCCCTAAAAGCTGCTGAAGACTCAGGGGAAAGTGAATTGGATAATTAGAGTGAAAACTCAAATGATGAAGAGTTGTCCTTCATCTCAAGAAAAATCCAGCGCATGTGGAACCACAGGAATAAATCTTTTCCAAAAGTAATTTCAGATGATCCTAAAATAGTAGATAAGGAAGTGAAAACTTAGACAAGAAACGACTCATCTGCTTTGAATGCAAAGAACCAGTTCATTTCAAATCATAATGTCCTAAACTTGAGAAAGGAAAATCCCAAATAAAAGACGTCAAGGCGAAAAAGAAAAGTATGATGGCTACTTGAGATGACTCTAACGAAGATGAAGAGCATGCAAATATGGCTCTGATGGCAGATACTCACTCTGACCCTAACTCTGATGATGAAGAAAATGAGGTATTGTCTGACCTATCTCGTAATGAACTTATAGATATGTTAAATGAGTTTCTCAATAAAAACCATAAGGTTACTTCAAAACATAAGTCTCTTAGAAAAGCTCATGACATCATAACAGATAAATGCAGTTCCTTTGAAAAAGAATTTGAAAACCTGAAAAGGGAAAATCTAACTTTGAAAGAAAATGTTCCAAATACCTCAAAGGATAGACTTTGCAATTATGTTAAGTACGAAAAAGCCTTTCAAGAATTTCTTGCAAATGGCATAAGTAGAAGCAAATAATGTCGGAACCAAGATGGTCCCTCAAACAATTATTTGTGTGCTTTGATGTTAACAAAGGTATATTATGAAAACAATTTATTGCACTAAAGGCTTCATTAAGTGTGCATAAATTAGAATAGGAAAATAAGAGGAAACGACCAGTGGATACCACCAGAGGATATCACCAGAGGAAGTAAAAAGGTTAGAGGAAACAAAATCAAATCAGTCAACGAAATCCTCATAATCCAAAAATGCATGTGTTGGAAAAGTTCGCACATTTGCCTTTGATAGCGAGCTTCTAGTTGTTTAGTGTATTTTTGCGTCTGCCTCTGAAGACTAAAGTGTGCTTCTGGTTAACATGCATTCGATGAGTCTGCGCTTCTACCTCTAAAGATACAACATGCCTCTAAAGATTCGCGTGCCTTTGGTGTTTTTGTGCCTCCGATGAACAGTAATTGTTCTATGTCTCTGATGAATAGTAACTGTAGCATGTTTTTGATGAACAGTAACTGTAGGATGCCTTTGATGGATAGTAACTATAGGATGCCTCTGATGTACAATATTTTTTAGCATGCCTCTGAAGTCTGAAGCCACTATTCAAGTCTACATCTGGATAATTTGAAAACAAATTCTTTGAAAGTTTTTTTGATGAGAATGGAATGTCTCACAATTTCTCCTCTCCTAGAACACTACAACAAAGTTGAGTTGTAGAAAGAAAGAATAGATCCCTTCAAGAAATAACCAGAACCATGCTCAATGAGATGTATATTGCAAAACATTTTTGGGCAGAGGCAATAAACACTACATGTTATATTCAAAATAGAATCTTAATTAGGTCAATATTGAATAAAACACCATATGAATTATGGAAGGGTAAAAAGCCTAACATCTCTTACTTTAACAATTTGGTTGTACTTGTTATATGTTAAACACTAAAGACAACCTTAGCAAGTTTGATTCCAAATCACAAAAGTGCATCTTCATTGGATAGTCTGAAAGATCTAAAGGTTATAAAGTGTTTATTAGGGTAACCTAGCTTGTGGAAGAGTTAAAACATGTTAAATTTGATGACAAACAGTTTGGCCATAAAAATTCAAAGCAAGTTGATGATAATGTAGGTTTACTAGAACCAGAGGAAACCAATGCAGAAAAACCAGAAGAACCTGAAATATCAGAGGATACAATTAAGTCAGAGGCTTAATTGTAGTTTTGGTCTTTCTTTCAGATTTTTGAACTAAAAAAATGACGATTTGACGTATTTTAAATAACGTGAGATACAATCCAATGATATAGAACCATCTAGATGCATTAATCATTCATATGCCATTAATTAAATTTCAAATATGAAAAATTTCGGAAGTTGAAAGCTATGTTTTATGGTGTTTTATTTCGATTTTAAGGGTGTTAATCATTATACATGATCATATTATATGAGGCGTTATTTAAAGCATGTGACATTACCATTTTTTATTTAAAAAATCATAAGGAGGGACAAAAATTGTCGACTTTTAAAATAGGGTGACCAATTTCGTTAATCGGTATAAATAGGGGGCTAAACTGCAATTAAGCCAAAATTAGAAGAAGATGACAAATCATCAAAGGATGAATATGACCAAGTCAAAAGCAGTCAAGATAAGTCAAAAGGGAGATCTGGATGGAAGTAAAAGTCATCCCATCCTGAAACTCTAATTATTGGAAATGCAAATGATCCTTTGAAGATCAGATCATCATTGAAAGACACAACTTTGTTTGGTGTACTATCATGAATTGAACCAACATCTATTGATGAAGCACTGGCAGATGAGGGATGGATCCTTGTAATGCAAGAAGAGTTAAAAGAATTTAAAAGGAATGATGTTTGGGATCTAGTACCTAGACCAAAGAAAAACATTATTGGAACCAAGTGGGTTTTCAGAAACAAGCTAAATGAAAATGGAGAAGTGGTCAGAAACAATGCAAGACTTGTTGCACAAGGCTATAGTCAACAAGAAGGCATTGATTACACTGAGATATTTGCTCCAGTGGCCAGGTTAGAAGCTATTTGTATCCTACTCTCTTTTGCTGCTTATAATTACAATATTTCAAATGGATGTTAAAAGTTCATTTCTAAATGGGTATATAAATGAAGAAGTCTAAGTTAAGCAACCCCCAGGTTTTGAGAGTTCTAAATTTCCAGGCCATGTTTTTAAACTTAGGAAATCATTGTATGGTCTAAAATAAGCACCTAGGGCATGGTATGATAGACTAAGTAACTTCTTGCTTAAAATAATTTTGAAAGAGGACAAGTAGACAACACCCTGTTTAGAAAATCAATAGCAAATAACATTCTTATCATTCAAATTTATGTTGATGACATTATTTTTGGATCTACTAATGGCACTCTCTGTCAAGTTACATGATGATGTGTACAAATTCAAATGGCTATTTGTACAATTGCAACAACTTTTCTTTGTGGTACAATGACTTTTTTCTCAACCTATATATCTTTAGTACTATATAAGCAACATCACTCAAACTTAAGAACTTGATGATGATCACATGGTCATGTCCATTATGAATTAGTTCGTAATGGCAATTCGTTCAATAAGAAAGATATGACTACATCTACAATATTCAATATCATATGACGAAATTCTCCGTGAGATAGTTCGCATTGAACATCCATGGTATAAGAGAAAAAGAAAAGAAAAATGTATGTCCAAAATCAAAAGAATACATATAAGAAAAGTCTTGAACAAGTTAGATGAATTTGAAATATCTTCTTTATTGAGAGTCATTAGAATTTGTTGTAAATCAACAAAGTACACACAAATTATGATCAACTCTTAATGAGTTATTATATGTGGATTGATATAGGATTCATATTGTAATATCCTATGTGTGAGAGATAAGATCCTATAAAGACTTTGTGTTCATGTCTGAAAAACTCACACATTTGTAATCTCGTCCAGTAGCGGCAACAAACTTTGTTTAAAGGTTAGTTCGGAGGGACGGATAACCACTCAATTCCGTAACAGTGCAATTTCCCATAATTATTGAGAAGACTAGAAGTTGTCTAGTGGGTAGTCAAAAGAGGCGATTGGAACAAAACTCGAGGTACAGTAAAAAATCATGTGTAGCTTGAAGAGGCAGTTAGAACAATTCTTGTAACTTGGAGAGGCTGAGTAAATAATATTTAGTTTAGTGGTTTTGGTTTAAGTTCTTTAAGTGAAGAAGGCAAAATCTATTTGTAAGGGATGACTGAATATAACAAGAGGTTATTGTAAACTAGTATAAAAATAATGGGTGCACCCTCTTTCTCTTTACTCTTCATTTTTATATAGTTCTTTGTGTCTTATCTTCAAACATATTTTATTATTAATTTGAAGAAAATCACTTTGACAAAGAAGTTAACTAAATTGTATTTTAATAACTTTGCTTTAACTCAAATGTTTTCAAAATGATTTTAAGTAAATATGTTTTGTGTGAAACATTGACTTATAGCTTTAGACAAAATAATTTAATTTTCAAATGGTCAACACAATTCAAACCTTTATTTCTTGTGTTTTTGATACTTTCACGTATTCTGCAAAAAAATAATGTAAAAATTCAATCAACCTAAACCGTTTATTTTTAATTGGATTTTTTTCTTTAAAAATTGAACTAAACTGACTCATTACACTCGTCTATCAAAATTGATCGATGAATAATTTTAAAATTTTAATCAATAAAAATTAGTTAATTGATTAAATATATTATAAATTCAAATTTAGTTATTTGAGTTCACGTTAATCACACACAACAATATATATTATTAAAGTAATTACAAAATGCATTCTATTAAAAATATATGGAAGAGAAAGAAAAAAAATATGTAATTGTGGAAGAGAGATTTTTTACATTAATAATTTGACTAGTACTACGATGGAAAATGACAATGTTAACTTGAAAATGAAACATGTAAAAATTTGAAAAAATTATATGATTAGTTTTTCTAAGGTAGTTTTATTGAGATTTAAATAGTATATGAAAAGATTAGAAAAATAACAAAATATGAAAAGAAAACAAAAAGAGAAAATGTAAGTAGAAAAAAGATAAAGTAATAAAATATAAAAAATAAGAACGGAAATGAAGTGAAAAAAGAATAAAATATAAATAAATAAATAAAAACAAGAGAGAGGTAAAAATAATAGAAAATAATAAAAATGAAAAAATAAAAAAGAGAAGATAATATAACTTTAGTAAGAAAAACGCGTAGAAAGTAAAAACAAAAATAGAAAGACATTTATAATTACATTTTTAACCTTAACAAGCATAAGAGTTATATATATATATACTACATATTAGAAATAAAGTGAAATATACCGATAATATATGATTGAGAGTATGTAAAATAATTTTACGATGTTCGTACATATTTATTAAACTGTAACTTTAAATTAACGATGTATTTAATATGATTATTTTAAAGATATTGTTAGAAATAAATATTTTCATAAAAGTTATTTTTAATATGATATTGAACAAAAGATTCACTTTAGAGTTTCAAAGTATGAAATCAATAGTGTGTTTGGGTTGTAGACTGAGCCTCATGATATATTAGATTTGTTAAAAATGATTTAAGTCTGATGTGTTATTTGATAAATACTTTTTAAAGACATGACATAACTTTTTAAAAGTCTATGGTGTATTAATCTATTTAAAATTTGTCATACGATCTATCTCAAAAAAGTCATTAAAGTTAAATTATAGTTCGACATATTTAGTTAAATCGATTATTCTAAAAGTATTAGCTTTATTCGACATATTCATGAATTAGGCTAATCTATAAACCTCTATTGGACCACCTAACTTATTTCATCTCTATTTGAAATGAAGGTGAAAAGCTTTCTTATAATATTGTTTAGTATTTTATGATTTTTTTTTATTAAATTACTATTATATTTTTTATATTTATTGTGTAAGCATATGGCGTGTATGTAAGCATTTTACAAAAATAAGAGATCAAATTACATTTAAAGAATTATACTTACAGTTATATTTATTCAATAACATCATATTTACATATAATTATTTTTTTAAATAAAAATAGGATCGGAAGTTACATCGTATATATTATATTTATAAAGTTTGAGATTAATCTATCATCATTTCCTAGATCATCAAAATGCGTTAAGATTAACGTTATAAATAATTATGCTGTTGCAGTTAATTTTGACACATTTTGTTTTAATAAAAAATAATTATAAATTAATGTCAAAATTTATAGATATAATTTATATATTAATAATTTTTAATCAAATAATTGATTTAAAAAACTATTTATCTAATATAATGTTATTGAGTACTGCGGTATAACTTTTTCCATATGCAATTTGATTCCTCCTCTTTAAAAAATTAATACAAGAACTAACACTAATGAAATATAATTAAAAAATTATGTAATCTTTTTCTTCTCATAGCTATTAGATTTGCCTTTTAATCATATCAAAAATATTTTGTATATTTCTTAAAAGAGGCCAGGTTGGTCCCCCGTTTGATTTTTATGAAAATTAAATTCTTGGGGAGATGCATTCTCTTTATTGTTCAATTAAGTTCGAAAAAGATTGAAGTGAACATAAAATTAATTTGGTAGTTTAAGTGAGAGAATAAACAAATATAATGATAAAAAGATTGTAGATTAATCTTTAAGTTTTAGCTCATTTGGTAAATGCTATATTGTTATGTTGGACGACATGTTTCGAGAAACTCGAACGCAAAATTTTACAGTTGTGTGAGTTAATTACGAAAGAATTTATCATCTCTTTTAAAATAAATAAAAAATTGTATATTTCATCTCCACTTACAGTATTTTTGTTGTTATAAACATACTTGTTATTATAATCTTAATATCGTTAAAATTATATAAGATTTAAACATATTTTTGTTGTTGTAAAATAAAATTAAAAAATTAATTTTTATAACAATAAAATTAATTTTTAATTTTCATTAAAAATTTAATTTTCTATTGCACCAAAACAATTAAAAAAATATTATTTTTATCTAAAAATATACATTGTTTGTTATTCCAAAGCAATACAACCCTTTCTGTTTTTAATCTGATATCCAGTTTGCAGTCCCTTCAAATTATAAAGTGAGTAATCTCTGAATCCACTTTCTTCCAAAAGATTAAAAAGTGGGTATATTGATTAAATGGTTAAATATGTTATTAGTTTTTATAAAATTTTAATATTTTAATTTTAATTTTAATTTTTGTAAATTAAAAATATAATTTTTAGTCTTTAAAAAATTATCATGCACAGTTTAATTTATTCTTTATTGTTAAGGTAATATTTATTTTTTAATGAACTTTTTCATGTATGTTTATGATATTATAAAAAGTTCATCCACAAAAATAAATTTAAAATTTAATTTCTAAATTTATATTTTTATTGCTTTTATCTTAATATTTTAACAATTAAAAAATTCATATTTAATTCATCTAAAGTTAAAAAAAATTCTAAATTTTTATTGAGATGATTATATAGTCTAAAACTATATTTAGAGATAAATTTAATTATTTTAATAATTTATATTCCTTACAAAGTAAATATTATACTGTTTTAAATTTCTCACCCAACACCATTATAGTGATTAAAAAACACAACATTTTATTGACATTAAATCAAAATTGACTAGTTTTACCAAAAGCACTACTAGAAATTTTCACATCCAATTTGATACAAATAAAAAACCATAAATTAGTCCTTAAGTCCTAATTTAATTGGAAATTATAGTTAGATTTGACGTCTTATTCCAAATTTAAACTGGGACATCATAATTATGTGAGTTAATTATGATGGAATTTACTGTTTTTTCTGAAATAATAAAAACCCGTAAATTAATCTAAAAATAAATTTAAAAAATTGCACAAAACCAATATTTATTGAATGCTTTAGATCACCTTTTATGAAAAACTGTTCGGATCAAATTTCCATTAACTTTTAATTGAACCAAACCAACGTCCAACTGTGTATATAAATGTTAATTCTTATTTATTTTTTATTTACTATAAATGTAATAATATTTTGTTTTTATTTTTAATAATATTTCTTAGTTTAATGTAATATTTTTGACAATAACCTTGTTGATACTTACTTTTTTTGTCGTAATATTAATTTAATTTCCAAGTAGTAGTTCTAAACATTAAAGATTAAAAAAGCAATACAAAATGTCTTGTAATTAAGTAAAGACATTAATATATAAGGGCTCATATTTGAATCTATAATTCATTAGTTCTCTACACTTAAAGTGTACAAGTCTAATTATTATATTATTTAACAACAAAAAGAAGCAGTGGAAAATAGAATTT
>JBBPBQ010020323.1:20348642-20433776 GCA_037974755.1 Cicer yamashitae
TTTAAAAAACTGTTTTTAAAAAGAGAATAAATAAAAAGTTGTTTCGTAATTTATTTTTTAAATTTGTTTTAGAGATGAGAAAATGAAAATAACTGCTTGGCAAACTTATTTTTAAAATATGTTTTGAGAACTAAAATTATCAACCTTTTTTATATATTTTTTGAATATAATTTAAAATATTTTCAGTAAAATTTTATTAATATTAAATAATAAACTGCAAACAAATTAATGGTATATTTTTTATGTATAAAACTTCAACTATTATAAAAAAATAGTATGTAATGAATTAAAGACAAAATACATGCTACTTAATATATACTTATAATGATATAATTTGGTAGACGATGATGTTTAACTGCGAAAAAAGAATTAAAAAAATTGAGTGATCTGTTAAAAAGGAAGTTGTTAGAGACATATTGGGACTTAATAGTTTCTTTTTTATTAACAAGGACCAAATCGTCAGATTTTTAGTTATTCTTAGATATTTAATTGTCTTTTTTATGGCACTTCATTTAAAGGTTGAATTTTTCAAGTTTATTTTTTATAAGTACTAAAAATTGTTTTTGTTTTTTTCAATCAAATTGAGTTATGCGATTTTTTTGATGGACCAAAATGTGTCATTGTTTATATTAAAGTTACAAATTGAGAGACTAAATTTGTTTGGAAATATCTAGTAAGTAAATGTAATTCATTTGACAACTGCAATGACATTGATATCTAATAGTTCATATTTGACCTCAAAATTCTTCAATTCTTTATACTTAAAGTATACGAGTCTAACTATTGGACTATTTGGTAAAAAATCATTTAAAAATTCTTTTTTATTTGTTACTTATAGTAAATGAATTAAAACAAGGAAATTTTTATTTTATTAGTAATATTTTTTAGTAGTTTAAAATAAAAACAAGGAAATTCATATATACTAAAATCATTAAGAAACACTACATAGAATGAGCAAGTTAAAAAAAATGCATCCGTCTACTGTGGACATGTCAAATGCATTAGTGTGCTATAAGTCAGTATAACGTGCATAACGTGTAATTAGTATTTCTTTTATTTTTTGTTTTAAAAGCAGAGTTGTAAATTATTACTATATTGCGATTAATGAAAATAATAGCTTTTTCGTGAGTTTTTATTTCTAATTTTAAGTATAAAAAACTGAAGAGTGAAAAGAAAAAACATATTTTACCTATTTTACTTATTTGCTTTTTAAAACAGTAAAATAGAAAACTGTTTTTCAAATCAATATTACAAAATAATATATTTAGGAGCAAAGCTTATTTATGACGGGAGAGGTTAGGTCACTCCAAAATTTTCTTCGATTGCTGCAAGACTTTAACAATAAAGATGTTGATGATGATTGTATTTAGAGATTCCAAAGCGTGTTGTTACACTAATCTTTCGGTTGGATCTGCTCCCGCAGATGCAAATGGAGTGAACAACAAATCTTGCGGTACTTTGAAAAACATTGATATGATTTGCACTAACACAGAGTATCTTTCAATAGTATGTTACAAAAGAATACTTCTTATACTTCGCTAATACATTAAAGAAGAATATAATGACTTAAAATATAAAAAAAAAATGAATGAGAAAAAGATGATAACATTGACAAAAATGTGTGTGTTAAGAATCATGGTTGACTTCAAGAAAGAGAAAAATAAAACCTGAAAATGATTATGTAAAGAATTGTTATTCAATTAAAATATGATACACTTTTATATATGACTCTAATGTAACTAATTTAACAAATTACACCTAACTATAAATATTTTTTAACTACCTCTGAGAGTCTCTACAAGTTAGAAGTATGTAACAATATTTCTAACTTGAGAAGAACAATACAATATACAAGAAAAAGAAAAATACAATGTAATTAATGAAAGAAAATTATAAGAAAAAGAATACAAGTCGTAATCACATCGACTAAATAACAAAACTCATGTAGAAAGTGGTAGCGGTCGAGTGCATAATTCTCGTCGAAGTCTTCAGTCTACTTTAAAGTTTAGACTAACTTAAAAAATCTTCCGAAATCTCCACGATACTCATTCCAATATAAAATCAAGAATTTTAGTCTTGGATATTCAAATAATATCGCTTAAAAAAGAAATACAAATTGAAAAAAGAGTTCATGCAATTCTGATTCCAAACCATTATATATAGTTAAAACATTCATATTATAATAGAAACGTTACCTGTGGTCGAATGCCGGCACCTTTTCGCACAGAAACCGGATAATACCACCGAATGTTAACATGTTGCTTATCTCTCATATGCAACTCATGTGTCGCCTTGTCATAATCTGCACCTGCCTTCAAAACTAAAAGTCCATGGTTGATTTGGTCTAGTGTATGTGTAATTATCAACTCATGTGTCGCCTTTTCACGCTTCACATTCCTAGAAAACAAGTTGCTATTTTCTCCTCACTAACATGCTGACATGTAAGCATGTAAAATTGATCGAAAATGTCTGACACAATTCATTTGGTCTTAATTGCATGCCTTACACAATTGATCAATTTGTAATTCAGATGAGAATAAGTTAGGTCGTTCTAGTCTATGGTCTGACCTATTTATGATTTAGTGTTTAATAAAAAAATTAGGCTTAGATTTTTTTAAAGCCTCAGGCTTATAAAAAGCCTATTATGTCTGATAGGTCAGTTTTATATATATATATATATATATTATTTATTAATATTAGTATTTGTTATTTTAAATTTGCTAATTATTGGTTCATTTTGTTTCTTTGTTTTTTTAGAAAGTTGTTGCATACTTGCTAGTTATAATTTTATTAGATTTGGTTATAATTTTATTATCTTTATGTTTATTATTTTATTAGTTTTTCTTATATATAATGGTCTAGTTTAGCCTATTTAAAAAAAATATAAAATATATTATTTAAATGCTTTAATGTGAAATAGGTTTTCCAATCAGGTTAGACTTTTAAAAAAGGTCAGGTCAGACCAAAAAAAGCCTATGATAGGTCGTAGGCTAGACTCAAGCCTAAAAAACTAATTGTAGGCTAGACTTAGACCTTTCAAAGTCTGATTTGGCCTGACCTATTCCTACCCCTACTTGTAAGGAAAGTCTACTTATTTCGATGTGTTATTAGTGAAACTTCGAATCAGCATATCATAAGCCTTTGTAAGATCAACTGTAATTGCAAAATAACCCATAAGAGAGATCTATTTTAGTTATGAGAAAATATTGTTTTCGAATTCGTAATTATTTATTGAAAAAGTAAAAAATTTCAATTTCCAATGTATTTTAATAAAAATTTTGTACTCTTTATATATTAAAATAATTGAGTCATTTGATACATAGTTAAAAAAATGTGTAAAAGAAACAAAAATTATATTACTTTTACCAAATTATTTTTGTTAAGTATTGGTGTATTATCAATTTCCCATAATTTTTTCTTCAATATATCACTCATTTTTGTTCGTTTTCCTTCTTTAGCACCCAAACAACCACAATTTACAAATATATATATAATTGTAACTATGAATTAAATAACATGTATTTTGTTTTTAGTACACCGCTAGTACCATTTGTTTGAATATGATATAAAATTTCTTTTATTTTAGAAGAGATGTAGTACCCACTATAATTAACTTATACAGATGCGAAATTTTAAGTTTAAATTCAGAACAAAACATTCAATTTAATAATATCAATATTTGTTAATTAAATTAAAATTTAAGACAATCTTTTTAAAAATGTCTTATTTAATTGAATAATAATCTTTGTCCTTATATTAGATTATTTTTTGTGAATCATACAAATCAAATGAAACCACACACTGGTTTGTCTTTTACATAGATTTATTCTCAAAATTCAATTTTAATCCAAATCAAACCGCAAATATCCGCATCACTCTTATACTCAATCTTTTTATTTTTTTTAAGCAAGCATACTCGATCCAATCCTTATAAATAGGTGTAGAATTACGCCAAGCTAGACTTTTTAGGATTCAAGTTTGATGTAGTTTAAAAGTATTACGTTCAAATCTTTATTATTTGATAATGACTCATTTTTGGGATTTGATCCGACCTTTTTTTTAAAGTGTGTTGCCACTATATCATAGGAAAGTTTACATCACTTGGATATGTCTTTTCTAAAGTGATCAACTCACTTTAGAGAATAAAGTGAATAATATCATTATTGAAAATTAAAAATAAATATTGTAGGTACATTATAACCAATCATGAGTTTGTTATAATCAAAATTCTTAATTTTCTGAGTTTACGTATAATCATATTTGAGGATCTTAATCCACACCACTCACCATAAAGACTTTTGTAAATAGACAAAAAAGTTAAAATGTCACTCATAAGTTCTATTTGAAGATCTAACGTGACCTTTTAGAAAAAATTCATTATATGACATCTTTGTAAATAACATTATATGACATTCTATTTCAATTATATTTTATATTAATATTTTTAAATATGTCAAATATTGATGTATGTCGGTATGTTTAAATTACAAAAAATGCACAAAGAACAAAGCTTAATATTATAATAATAGTAATAATTTTTTATTAATATTTAACTAAGTAGGTCGATCTGATAGATCTAAAAGACTTTTTTAGTGGCTTACAATTTGATATTTTTAACTAAATAGACTTTTAAAAAAAATTTTGCCTAACTCATCTAAAAAAGTCTGACCTAACATAAATCTATTGTAGATTATATCATAAACCTCTACTAATCGACATGACCTATTTCTTTCTCTACTTATAAACATCATAAGTCATTTTTCTGATATAAAATATCATAATCCCTAAAAAATAATCTCCCAAATAAAAAGCTTCCTCTAGAGCGTGGGATTAGTTTTCATAAGAATATTCTATTGATAGAATAACAATGATATGTAAACACCTATATATTTTTTACACTCATTTAATAGTTCATTTTTTTATATCTATTTTTTTATCACATCATTGATATATCACATTTATCACATTATTATTTTTATTTTTTATGTTTCATGATATCAACAAGGTGTATATGTGTCCACCAATAATTTTTTTTATAGGAATGTCATTCCTCAAATGTGTTCGGTAAGTTCTTGATATTCCTTGAATAAAAAAATTTCTTGATAACCCTTATATATATATATATATATATATATATATATATATATATATATATATTTTAAAAGTTAGTTTAAATATATAAAATTATAAATAGAATAAATAGATGAAAGTGTTCTTAAGTTCTAACTCAATTGGCAAATGCCGATATTGTTTGGTTGGACGTCTTGTTTCGAGTTCGAATCTAAGACCTCACAGTTGTGTAAATTAATTATGGTAAAATTTATCATTTCTTCTAAAAAAAATAGACGAAAGTGAATAGTTATAGTAGTTGCACTTGGTGGTTAAACTCATATAGGTTAATTGTAGAGAAATAAAGTATATGAGGTTCAAAATCAAGTCTTGTATATCAATATCATTACAACAACCGATTCAATTATAATATTGGTATTTGTATTTTTTATTTGGTTTGTAGACGAGATGATAAATATCATATGAAATTTATACACACAACTACGAGATTTCATGTTTGAATTTTAAACATGATGTTCAACCTAATAAATCAACATTTGCCAATTGAGCTAGAACGAAAAAACAACATTGATAGTTGTACTTTTTTTTTAAAGACGAGATAGTAAAAAAAACTTGCATACAACTGCGAAAATCTTGAACTCAAATATGAGACACTGTAGTTAGAGGTGAGAATATGACATACCATACCAGACTTCAAAAAGACATGAGCCTAACTTACGATTAATTTTTTAGGTTTAAGCCTGACCTACGACATATATAGGCTTTTTTTTCGGCCTAACTTGGTCGTTTTTAAAAGTCTGGCCTAAACTAAAAGCTTATTTAAAAGCCTTATTCACATTAAAATATTTAAATAGTATATTTTATTAAATAGAATAAACTAGGCATTTATATATAAGGAAAATTAATAAAATAATAAACATAAAAAAATAATAAATTATAACCAAATCTAATAAAATTATAACCAGCAAATCTACAACAACCTTCCAAAAAAACAAAGAAACAAAATGAACCCGTAATTAGTAAACTCCAAAAAGTCCTTAAAAAAATTACAAATTAAATAAAATTAACAATAAACAAAAGACAATGTCATTCTTTAAGTCGAGTTATCATACCTGATAGAATTTTTTATAACAAATACTAATATTAATAAATAATAATAAAAAATAACAATATATATATATATATCAGACGTAAATTTTTTTTTTATAAATCTGAGTATGATTTATTTAAATTAATAGATTTAAAAAAAAAGTAATAACTTATTATCACTCATAGCTGTAGTAGACTTTATAGATCATTGATTGTATTCTATTCTTGAGAAAATAAAAAAGTTTTCACTCTCTAAAAAAAGTTTTCACTCTCTAAAAAGTATATAAGAATATATAGTTGAAAAATCATGCCTAAATTTTATTCCTAAAATTAAATATTATCTAAGAATAATTTTTATAAATTTTCTACCAAACATGAACATAAATGTTCGTGTAAGCTTCAAACAAAAACAGCATTACACTTTTTTTTAAGAAAAAAACACAGCGGTGCACTAACCTCAAAATAATTTATTTTTGGTATAATTTTAAATGATTTTTTTACTTCTCGATTTTATAATTTACCCAAAAGAAAAACCCAAAAATTAAATAATGTAGAGTAGATTCAATAATAATAATAATAATAATAATAATAATAATAATAAAAATAATAATAATAATAATAATAATAATAATAATAATAATAATAATAATAATAATAATAATAATAATAATAATAATAATAATAATAATAATGTGAAGTAGAATTATATGATGAAATATCGGTCTTCATAATTTTCTCTACTCCTTTCTCAACTGTCTCGCCGCGTTCATAGCATCACTACAAAAACAACAATCAATCACACACACCATATATATACATATATATATACACACCTATAGAGAGAGAAAATAATTGAATATTGATACTATAGAGAGAGAGAGAAAAACCCTTTTGAGTTTTGACTATTAAGCCCCCCTTTCACATTTGACTCTACTGATCGATTCTCTCTGTGTAATCAAAACTCAGATCTTTTTTCATTTTCCGATTCAGATTCGATTACCCAATTGCGTTTTCTCTTTCTGGATCATTTTTTTTTCTCACAAAGTTTCATTTTTTATAACCGGGTTTCTCACAATTTTGCCCCAATTATGTTGACTTCATCACTCTTGTTACTTATGAACTAATATGGAACTGTTCATAACACAACAACAACAACAACAACATAGACAACAACATCATCAGCAAGAACAATAACATGTCGTTTTACATTCGTCGTGAGGCTTCCAAGGTTTTTTTTTGTCTCAGTTATTATCTATATAGCACTGACACTGATATCTTTATTACATTCAATTAATTTATTTTTGCAAATTATTACCAGTGTTTATGTGTTAGTGTTGTGTCTGGTTTCTGTGTCAGTAGTGACACATGTGCTTCATAGGTTATTATTCATTTGGGAATTTCTAGTTTTTTGTTGTTGTTGTTGCTTGTTTTAATTTATGTTTGTTGTTTAATATTTTTTGTGTAGCTATGGAAGAGAATTTGTTCAGAGACAACTATTGAGATCAGTCTTCTTGCTGAGAATTGGAAGTACCTTCTAGCTGGTCTTGTTTGTCAGGTTTTTTTTTCTCTATGTTTGGTGATGGTTTGAGTTTCACTATTCAAGTTTTTGTTTCCCTTTTGTGTAAAGAATGAAAAGGCACTTTATGTTTTTCTTTTGATGTTGAGTTGAATGTTTCTGAAAAAGGAATTTTGGGGTTGTTGGAACTTAGGGTCTGTTTGGTTAGAGAAAATGTGTTCTGTTTACTTGTAGAGTGAAAACATGGACAGTTCTGAATTGACAGTGAATACAAAAAATAAAAACAAAGAATGTTTTTTGGTTAATGGGTTTCAGTTAACGATTAATCATTCAGGAGTACCTGAGCTCAAACCTTGACTGAAATAATCTTTGGTCAGACTTTTCTTACCTCCTGACCGAACTCCAGATTACCAAACCTCTTTCCCCGAGAAACTGGAGAGTTCAGACCAAATAAATAATCAAACAGACGCTTAACATGCTACAAAAATTTAAAGTTGTCTTCTTCAAGTTGTTGGGGTGGATACATGATACTATCACTTGATTTAATCACTAAACTTAATTTTGTGAGTGATTATGTCAAGTATCACGGTTGGTTGATTGATTGGAGTTTGTTTTAATGAGAGAATTAAAGGAAGTTGTAACTATAATGAGTTGGCATTAGATGATCCATGGTATTTGAAGATGATCAAATGTTTCATTCCCTTTTTTGTGATGGCTTTAACAATATGCAGCTGGTTTTTGAGGGAAAACATTAACGATGTTGTTAAATAGCCGCTATAATGTTGCGGAATTAGAACAAACCATTCCTTGCCAAATAGAGGCTATAATGGTGCTATAGCACTGCTGTGTAGCAGAATTTGAACAAACCGCTATTTTCAGCGATATGCGATTTACAACATTGAAAATTAAGGACTAAAGTTTTATTGAGAAAACAGAAAGATGTTAGAATGACAAATTTTTGTGAAGTATATCTTTGTGCTTTCTCTATCCTTGTCTTTGTTATGCATAAAGTTTAACTGTGCAGTTGATTAGCTTAATTACTTATTTTAACACCTGATACCTAAATCCAAACTGTTTCCCTATGCAGTACATACATGGTGTGGCGGCCCGAGGAGTTCATTATTTTCATAAGCCTGGCCCTGTTCTGCAAGATGTTGGATTTTTCCTTCTTCCGGTTTGTAATTGTCATCCCCTTCTTTTAATAATCTTTAAATAGGATAGGAATTCCTTTGTAATTTCTAATCTTGACGCTTCCGCAGGAGCTCGGGCAAGACAAAGCTTACATCAGTGAAACACTATTCACGACTATCTTTATATCCTTTGCCTTGGTAAGAATTCTCTGTCTCGGTATGACTGCATTCTGTCAGCATTTAACTACCTACGCTCATTGTGATAGGTTATATGCTGGCCAGCTATGGGATTACAATTCATAAAGACAATTGAAGTTCCATTTTACTTTTTGTTGTTTGTGGCTTGGTTATGCATGTTTTGTTGTGTATTCTGACCAGTGTTGTCAAATCTCGGTAGGTTGTTCTACAACCACCATGGCCAATTTGTGAAGAATGGTAACACCATGGTGTTCTAAAAAGGCAATTTTTTACTTTCTGCCATGGTCAATCATTTGCAATCAATAACATTGATTCTGTCGCTGGTGTTTCCTTGAAGTCAAAGTTCTAAACTGCTAAAGCCTTCTATATATATATATATATATATATATATGTTGTATATATATATATATATATATATATGTTGTAGTTTTGTCGGGTTTGAAAAGTTACACATGAAGTTTTTAAGGTGTTTGTACTGACCATTGAGGATGACTTGTCAAAAAGAAAAGAAAAAGAATGGAAAATTAAATAAAGGCAAATATGATTTCGTATTTTGTATTTGAACTTTGAAGTTCTTTTCCTAAGGTTGAATTCCAATTTTGGAGACTGATTATTTGCTCTCGGCTCTTTTTCTTTATTCCTTTCAATCTTGGCTCGCTACTCTGCTGTTGCAAGATTTCAGAATTAAGCTCATACAGTATAGCATCCTCTTGATTTCGTTGCCTTATATTTCGTATTTTCTAAATTCCATTTAGCCAGTATGGCTAATTTTTTGCGACATTCTCTTTTAGACAAATGTCATTATTTCTTTTCCTTCTTATGAGGTTGCCACAATATATTCTTTGATCTGTGCTTTTGTAGTGGACGTTTCATCCTTTCATATTGAAGAGCAGAAAGATCTACACGGTTCTTATATGGTGCAGAGTTCTAGCATTCTTATTTGTAAGTGTTAATCACATTCACGTCATGTCGTTTTTATACAAGTATTAGTGTTTTCAAAATTGGACTGGACCGACCGGTTGAATCGGGAACTGACCAGTCTGTCAGTTGGTTCAACCACAGTCGGTTTTCAGTCTCTCAAAACCGGGTTGAACCATAGTTTGTTCAATTGGTTCGGTTTTTATTTCTTTTTTTATCAAAACATGTTTTTAAATACTTATTTATTGGTCCTCATGTTCAACCAATTGAACCATGACCCATTTAGTTTTTAAAAAATTGACAAGTATTGTTTAATCTTTTAGGATTTCTATTTAAATAGAGGAGTGCTTAGGGTGATAAGTTGATGGTTGGGAGTGAGTTTCCCACATGAAATGCAGACTATTATGCTCAAATATGTTGATTGATACGCCATATCACTATGCTCTGCTTCATTTTTTCTGTCTTGTACGATCAGTGCAATATATTTCTCATTACATCTCGCTATTGTGAATATGTTCACTGCAGGCTTCTCAAATTCTTCGCATAATCACATTTTATTCTACACAGCTTCCTGGTCCAAACTACCATTGCCGTGAGGTATGATTGGTTGATATATACGCTCATAAAACATAATATTGCATGCTGTGTTTCAAGTGTTATTTCTGTGTCCATTTTTTGAGATTGTTCATTCTTATAACATTACACTATTAATGTATCATGCAGGGTTCTAGACTTGCCACATTGCCTCGTCCAGATAGTTTCCTCGAAGTCTTCGTGATTAACTGTTAGTATAAATTATGTATTCGAGTTTTAGCTTTGATGCTTTGTTGTGGTTTTGGCACTTATTTTGATTTTAATATGCAGTTCCGCATGGCGTGTTATATGGATGTGGTGATTTAATATTTTCATCACACATGATCTTTACTCTTGTGTTCGTACGTACATATCAGAAATACGGCGCTCGAAGGTAAAATTTGCTTATAAACATCGGTTGAAATATCAAGTTTTTTCAGGAGATAGATTTTATTTACTGCAGTAATTTTTGTTTGGCTTCTTACTTCATTGTTCATTTCAAAACATGCCCTCTGCCAAAACATATTTTGTCATGTTTAAATTTAAATTCTGATTAATTGTGATTCTGGATGCACGACTAGATCCATAAAGCAGCTCGCATGGCTGCTTGCTGTGATTCAGAGTCTTTTGATAGTAGCCTCTCGCAAACATTACACGGTTGACGTAGTTGTTGCCTGGTAAGGACCCTTTTTCTTGTGATCAGTGTTGTCAAATAGCAGCGCTATAGTGGAATTTGAATAAATTCGTTATGATTCTGCAACACGCTATTTAATACAAATTGTTGTCAAATAGTGGTTTTTGTGACACTACAGAGCTGTAGCGTAGCAGAATTTGAACAAACTGCTATTTTCCACGATCTTCAATTGACAACACTGAATGTGATGAGAAACCGCCGTCTGTGACCCTTTTGAATAATCTTTTCATCTTTTGGTCCCTGGCTTGGCAGGTACACTGTTAATTTGGTGGTATTTTTTGTTGACAAGAAATTGCCAGGTTTGCTCAGTTTTACATACATATTAATATTAAATATCAGTTATTGTTCCTTATTTGAATGTGCCATTTGCTGATGTTCTGACTTTATTTGCAGAATTGCCAGACCGGTCGATTGCCGCTGCAGCAACCCTGCTACCATTAAGCACCAAAGACAGAGACGGTAGGACCAAAGAGGAGAACTACAAGCTATTGAATGGGAATTCCGGTGACCCTGCGGATCGGGTATAGCAAATACACCTACCCTTTCCCTTGTTCCTTTTACCAATGTTTTAAAAATCGGACTAGTGATAATTGATAAACCGGTGAGACTTCGAGGTCATGGTTCAACCACAGTTGAATTCAGATGACAAATAAATAAGTAAAAAATATTAAAAATGTAAAAAAGAAAAAAAGAAATGGGTTGAACCAACCGTTGTTGAACTGGTTCAACCCTATTCAACCAGAGTGCAATGTAATCGGGATCAAACCAACTACCAAACTAGCCTGTTCCCGGTTGAACCAACCGATTCGGTCTGATTTTTAAAACATTGCCTTTTACATTATGCTTGTCTAAGATCTCGATATAACATGGTTATTTTGTACTTGCTCAGAGGCAAAGAAGTCAAATAAACGGCAAGATTACGGAAGATGGCAATACACACCATACCGACTTAGCAATGAACGGTGCATAGATAAAGGAGTTGCCTCCATTGTCCAAATTGGATCAGCTGCATTTGTTGGAAAGCTTCAACCTTCAATTAGAAGATCTTGTTGCTTAAACATAAACTTCTCAAATGAGAAGTCAAAACTAGTACCAAGATTTGTGTTGTGCTTCTTCAACACTTTGCAGCCTTGATCCATTAAATTATCCACCATCAGCAATGTGCCCTTTCAATGTTGAAATCATGTGCATAGGCCTTTTCTTTTTGCTAGTTCTATATTTCTCCTTGCATTACGTAGTAACCTAATGTTCAGCACTATGTAATATAAGCATATATAATGTAAAGAAGAGGTTAAAGCTAAATGCAGCACTTTTTTTTTTTTCTTTCCAAGAGGAGTTTTAAGGTTGAGCTGATTACTTTTAAGAATAGCGATTCAATTAGTTTGTTAGAGTTAGTTAGCTTTGAATCAGTATTCTTAACACCGATTATTGGAGGTTCATTTTCTTTGAAATGATGAGGTTGGTGCTATTCAAATGGACAAAACAACCACTTCTATTCTATTTTAAATCTATTTAATTTTAAATAATGATTGTGGACGTCTCTGAGCGTAGTTCAATTGGTTGAGCTGACTCACTCGAAAGAGTTTGAGTAAGAGGTTTAGGGTTCAAACACTCAATTGTAAATGATTGTGGATGTCTCAAGTGTAGCTTAATTAGTTGAGGTGAAACACTCAGAGTTTGAGTAGGTGGTTTTGGGCTTAAATTCTACTCTCTCAGTCGTAGCTTTTTATTTTTGTCTCAAGATTTTGATTCTTTTAAGAAATCAAGGTACAATTAATGATATTTTTCCTTTTATATCTTTGCAAAAATTAAAAATATTCATTAAATGCATTTTATTTTTGTTAAATGAATTAAGGGTAAAAGGGTCTAGACTCATCTAACTTTAGTGTTTCTTAATATGTGTGTCCATCTCTAAAAAGACTAAAGATTAGGGATAGAGAGTAATTGTTAACGTAATATTATATTTGATTCTTTTTATAAAAGATATTTAGTTAATAAAAGTTGATGTATTTGATTATAATAAGAACTAAATACATCGACTTTTGTTAATCCAACTGTGTTTTATAAAAAAAGACATTAGAGAGTAATAGTTAATATTTGATAATAAGAAAATAATGATTATGGATAATATATCATCACTACTAGTATTCCTTAAAATTGGGATGGTGACAATATGTCATGAGCTAGCACATGATGTTTTTGATCATGCATGTGCTTTCTTACACATGACAATGCTATGTCGATTGTCCTAGGCCTTTTTTTTTCTTCTTTCTATTCATAATATGAAATGATATGATTTATGTAGTTGATAGTAGTAAGCACATCACATGCATTATTATCTTCTTTACACATGGGTTACTCATCATTTTCTTCACGTGGTTTGTGGCCCTTTTAATTGCTCAAGGACTTTTCCAGCAACTATGAACGTTTTGTATCGAAGCTTGTGGCCATGCAAATCTTAGTAGCCTATCTTATAACAATCAACATTTATTCTAAGGAGCTTCCAAGAATGGCATCATCATTAATACATTGTGAGTACAAATATTTAACTTATCCATGTTGGAAAATGTGGCCATAAATATAATAAAATACCCCTGGACTCAATTATAAACAAAAGAGTGACTATATTGTTTGAACTCAAATATAAGTTAATATTATTACTCTAATCTTAATTTCTTAATAATGTGGGGAGATTATTATTATAATTAGGGGTATGTTGGTAAATATATTTTATTATTATAAGTGCATTTAATTATTATTCTTAATAAGTGTGAAATTAATTATTTTTGCTTATAAATAAGTCCAGAGAGTACTATACAAATATATATATAGAAAAGTGGTTGGAGATTCTCTTACTCCATTCATTTCATTTTAATTGTCTTACTTGAGTTGTGCGCGGTTTTTAAGAAAATGATTAAGTTTTTTGATTTTAATGATAAAATAATTTTCATTTACTTAAATACCCTTATTAATTGTAGTTAGTTGAGAAGTTTGATAACTTGAGATACAATAAATAAGACTATATTAATAGAAAAAAAAGTAATTAATATTGTATTGATAGTGTAAAATGACAAATAATTTGAGATAGAAAATAGACAATTGAGATCTTTAAAATGAAACTGAGAAAGTTCTTTGTTAATAATTTTTGTAATAATTACTCCAATTATTTCATATTAATTAAATGTCATATTTAAAATATTTGTTTCAGATTCGACCTCAAGACTAATGATGCTATGATAGAGAGCATTTTGATAGTAGACTTATCGTAGACGTAGATATATAGTATCTCATTATAGTCGTAGATGAATGATGCGACTAACTATAGCATACTGCTATCTTTCCAACATAAGTATGCGGATCTATTAAAGACAAACGTAATTACAAGTCTTATAATTTATTAAGATGTAGAAAATTATAGATTAAAAGTTAGTTAGTTACAAATTAGTTAATCTACATAAATACGTGGCACAATACTTTTTTCATTTGTAATATTTTAACTTTCATCAATACTAAAGAGTTTTAAACTTTTCTCTATTCTTCTTCATGGGACCATGTTTCATAACAAAAATTTTAAAGACAAATTATCTGCATAGATAAATTCAAGGACTGAAATACAAGTACATATTTTTCTTAAGGTCAAAAAATTGTTTAATTTTTCTATATAAAAACAGTTGCAAAAACATATAAAAAAGGAGACGTGTGCCCTTTTCAAAGATATATTTCTGCTTACCATGAGGCCTAGCCTATGCAAATAAGATAAGGTTTTCAATTTCATTATTAAAAGCTAGCTGAAAGCGACATTGAAAAACCTAACAATATTGGTGTCTATTCAAAATTTTGCAATTACAACTAAGTTGGCCTCGTCATGCAGGTGGATGTGGCCTATCTATGTATCACTTAAACAATTTAGGTGCATGTGATCAAGTAAATACTCAAATTCATTATTAAAATTGTAGTTAGGAATGTATTAATTTAGTCTAACACATCGATTCTTTAAAATTATCTCTGAAATTGCACCGTTTTAATCAACTTTGTCATTGTTCTATTGATATATGTATAGACTAAAATAACATTAAGGATGAATTTGAAATTAAGTGAATAATGTAGAGATAGATTTGATAACAAATTTGAACATAGGGATAAAACTTAACTAATATTATTTTGCTATTTCAAAGACAATTTTGAAGTATGGACAACGTGGAGATAAGAAACAACCTAAAAATTTCAATAACCAACTTAAGTGTTCATGTATTGAAAAATATTTGTTGGTAATACTAAATTCTTTAATTAGATCTTGTGATATATAAGTATTGTTTTGGTAAATAAAAAATTTCACATTATTTAAAAATTGAGATTAAGAATAGTTTATAAATATTCATATTTCTTAACTTACTAATGTGTAAGAATAAAATGGTGAAAGTTTACACATAAAAAAACAAATAATACATAAAATAAGCTGTTAATCAAATTTAAGGAGGAAATCCCAATATCTTCGTAATAAAATATCTCTTTCTGCTCTAAAGATATCTCAATTGAATTTAATATATATATACCGTAAATATAAAAAAATTTATATTATTAATAAATCATTAAAAATGTTTGATTTTAACCATTATCTAAAATTATAATAAATTCTAATTTGTCCACAACAATATTATATGATTTTCTTGTGGCCCACTTAAATACCAACGGTGTTACCCAACAAAAAGGTGTTGCTTGCGCAATTTAAGCTGAAAAAGTTAGTCAATATAGGAAAGGGGTTTGTTTTAGGATACAAAAGATACCACACTTACATAGAGAGACATAGTGCAATTATAAGGTTGATATATACAACGTGAGTGATATTGCAAAAACATCATTAAGGCATGTCTTCAAATCCAACTAACGACCACTTTTTTATATTTCATGTTAGTCCTTTCAATGTAAAAGGGTCCCCTTTGATCCCTATATGGGTGGTATAAATCATCACGTCCCCTCTTACTTTATGGATTGATTCATTTTTTGTATTGTATTTTTGTTTTCAATCTAGACAATTATCATGTCTTAATTCCTATCTTCCATTTTGCGATTTTAATGAAGACCCTTATTTTTTCTTTTCCCTTTTGATGAGTTTAATGTTTGATTTTTAAATGAAGATGTTTCATGGGGCATTATTGAATAATAAAGTGGAAACTATACTACGATAATATTTCTTATATACAAAGGTTGAATTCACTCACATTTCACTTATGGTAGCAAAGAAAAGGGCATTCTTGCAAGCTCTAACTTCTAAAGCATGGATATTTATCATTGTATGTCAACACTTGTTAAACATGAAACAAACAATTTAATAAGTGTTTGGCACTTCTAAAAATTCTTAGGAAGAGTTTCTCTTTTATTTAAGACTCGAGTGATTAGTTTTTAAAGTTGTACGTGAAAGATATCTTATTTACATAAAAAATATAAAAAAATGTTTGTTTTTCAAGTTATAAAATATATTTATATATGCTTGTTAAAAAAATTATTTAGTGTAAAATATAACAAATTCTTATGGGAATAAAAAATTTCCACCCTCTAACATGAGATTATAAAAGCGAGAGTTCAAGTGTAAATTTTATTCTTAGGAATAAATAGTTCATGAGAATAATTTTTACAAACTTGTACTAATCATAGAAATGTTATATTTATGATAATCTTGAAAGAAATATACTATAATAAAATGTGTTTTGTTTCCTTCTTTTTTCTTTCTAATCATACCGTAATTACAATTAAAAAATAGTATGCAACAATCAAATAAGTTATTAGACTCAAATAATTAATTAGTTTCAATTAAAAATAAATCAGTTGGATTATGCTCACACTTTTCTTATAGTTGAAAACAAGTGTCATTTGAATTTATTTGTTATAAAAATATACATTTAAGAGTTTGGCTTGTTTTAAGATTTAAAATGTTTTTTAATAATTAAAAAGAAAATTATGCAATAGCATGTTTGGCATGTACCTCTTCTGCTAAAAAGTATGCATTGGTTGTCCTCAAATTTCTGATGGAAACAAACTAATTTGAATTAGACTTTACCAAACATGAGTTAGATTTGTCAAAAAAAATTAAGATCTAAGTATGGTATGTGATTTGTCGTAGATTTATTTTAGGTTTGAATCTAACTTTTATGAAAGTTTAGTACGACGTGTGGTTTTTTAGTATGTTTCTAAATTTTGGATAATAATTGAGTTTTAATATAATTATTTGATTTATTTTTAAAATTATTTGCATATTGACATTTGTTCGCTCTACATGCCATAACTTGAACTCTGAAAATCGGATTGATGTGTGCGAGTTGGCGTTGGAAAGCTAAGAGACATATATACAAATTTTATGTTGACGCCAAAGCCCAATTCGGAATTCTGCTTGGTCACAACTACTAATTACGTGACCTGAAACCTTAATTAATAATAATCAATTGGGCCATTTGTTTTTCGGTATGGAACTTATAGAGCCCAAAATGAGTACTATATATTTCTTCTTTTAGAGTAAATATTATTTTGGCAAGAGATACTCACTAGGTTAGATTTTTCACCAATAGAACAGTAACCTTTTTCTAGATTTTTTAAGGAAGACTGAATTCTAGGATTAATTTACTCTTCAAGTTTTCATCAAAACCTTGAGGTTTATCTTATGTTGTCAATTTCATTTTGATAATTTTATTCCTTTTCATTCGATTATATTGTTATTCTAATTGCTTAATTTGAATCTCAAAGGGTTGATAAATTTCGTTTGACAGAATTCGATTTCTAAATCAATTGTAGTTTTTGTGACATTTGATTCTTAACAATAATCTATCATTCACTGTGATGTATAATTCAGTTAAAGAAACAAAATTCACATAAGGTTAATTGACGCTTGTTTGATCAATCATATAGTCAAACAGTAATAGAATCTCAGTTTGAAATTCCCAAACCAGTGGATTAGCCGTTTCAATATACGTGATTCTAAATTCACTTTTTCAATTTGTCTGAACCTAAATTTGAAACCTTTTTTTTTCTTTTGTTTTTGTTGATTCTAAATTTGTTGAGTCAGAAGACTTTGCGAGATACCTTAAGTTGTTGCCGTACGCTACATTTTTATTAACTCATATTTGGATTGTGTGGGACAATGAATCAACAAGTTAACTTATCTAAAAGTCTATTTCATATTAACATTTTTAAATAAGTAATAAGAAATATTTTTTTTAATAGATCAACATGCTAATAGATCAATTAAATTAAGTATTTGTTTTGAGATTTAAAATGTCATTTTAAAGAATTTGACTTTTTATTATATCATATTTAAATTCTATTTTATTATAACATATTAAAATATGTCAAAATCTTATGTAGAATAATATGATTAAATTACTAAAAAGTTAATAAATTTATATTTTAATACAAAAGTCGAAATCTAATATATAATACTAATAGTAATAAAAAATATTATTCATATTTAATTAAATAGACCAGTATAATAAACTTTACAAGCTTTTTTTTATGGTATGTGGTATGACCTTTTTTGTTAAATAGATTTTTAAAAAAATATTAACTTAAATTTTTTTTAGTTTGACTTGGTCTATCGTAGATTAAACTGTAGACCCTTTGTGGTGGTCTAGGCTATTCCTACACATACCTAAAATATTATAAGCAAAAGTTAATTGATGTATCCAATATTTTTTTACAAAACATTATTTAATAACATTATTCTAAACATATTATTTCCAATAATTTTTTAATGTGGTGATAAATGTCTATATTTTTTTACTTAAAATCAAAAAAATTAAATGTATTTAACTAATATTCTTTTTGTGGTCATATATGACAAATGAAAATACATTAGATGTAGTCGTCGAGTTTTCATATTTGTTAAGAATATAAACTCTCCTATAGAAGAAGTGAACGTGAATGTTAGAGTTGTGATTACTTGGACTTTGTTAAAGCTTTTAAAAAACTTTGATTTGTAAAAATTTGTATTGAATTGTATGCCAAGTTTGGTGTGAGTGCTCTAAAATGAGTGGTTTATCTAAAGATAAATTATACATTTTCTATATCTTTCTAATTTTCAAAAGTATTATAAAGAATAAATCATCGTTTTGGTCCATAAAAATATAAGATATTATCATTTTAGTATATCAGTCTCTTAATGTTATAGTGACTATTAATTATTTTAATAATAAATTATACTTTTAGATATTTTAATGATGTAAATTGTATTTTTTGATGATTATTTTGATGATTCAATTATTAATTTAAATTTTTTGTTAAATAAAAGATCAAAATTACGTGATCTTATAATTTCAAATACTAAAATGATGGTTAAACTAAAGAAATATATTTCCATTAAATAAAAAATGATATTTTTTTAATGTACTACATCATTGACTAACGGAATGCTTTTTCAAATTTGTATTATTTAATTGGTCAAAAGTCTCGCAGCTGACATGATTATCAATTATATAAAGCCCAATGTCCTATAATATTGGTATATCGTAAAATCATACTACCTACTTCTTAGCATGATTTGAATCACTTACTTTTTTACGCACAAATAGGGTTCCACAAAATAATCAATTTTTAATCAAATCACATTTATATCTATAACTAATTTTAAAAAAATCAAATATTTAGAGTATGATTTTAATCAATTATAATATATTTTGGACGTAGTTATTTATTTTTTAATCAATTATTAATTTTGATGTCTATATTTATATATCATTAGCAAACTTTTTTTTTTTAATATTTTTCTACTTTTTTCGGAAGAAAAATTTTATTTCTAATTTTTTTAGGTCAAAATTTCCAAAAACAATTTGAATTTTTCCCAAACTAATTTTGATAGAAAAATATCTTGATTTTTTATAGAAAAATTTGAAATTTTATAAAAAATCTCGAGAAAAATCAATTTCCAAAAATTTTATAAAAATTCAGTTGGAAATTTTTTCAAACAAATTTATTATTAAAAATTAATCGAGATTTTTTGTATTTTTTTCAAGAAAAATTTAAAAAAACATATTGGTTGTAAAATTGATTATAAATATACCGATTTTTAACTGATTTTGTAAAATCAAATTCAATTATATAAATTGACTAAATTAGTTATAAAAGATTCTTACATAGAAGAAAATTGATTATTTGAATATGATAGTGTCCATTAATAACCCCGCGCACAACACAAACTTGCTGATATGCTGAAATGAGGAGGGGATACGTTGACACATTATAAAGTTGAAATTCTTTGAACAATGAATCTAACCTTTTTCTTTTTAATTAGATGTCATCAAATTTTTATATTGTTAACATATAACAAATATTTCAAATGATGCATATATCTATCTACCTTACTCTCTTGGGTTTTGTATCATGTCTTATTTTCTTATTAATGAAATATTATTATTTTTCTCTAAAAAAAAATTCAATGAACGTTGCTCAGTTGATTGTCTAGGTTAAGCTTGTGGAATAGAATTGTTGTTCAATACCCGCATTAGACATTCTAAGAGAATGATGAAAAATTTAAAATTGTGACTAATTATTCAAAGAAAAATTAGTCTAGCTTGATGTGTTGGGATATGGTTTAAATACGCAATACTTTTTTTCCTTACGTTAATGTGTATACGTGGTTCGAATATGTAACTTTTTTTTTTACATTAGTGTGTAAAAGTTTGATCATTAGACTCTCGAGAAAAGAAAAATAATGTAAAGTTTATGGAGCAAAATTTAAGTGATTAATATTAGATTTTTTTTAATTTATTTAACCATTTGCAATTAATTTTCATTAGATTGAAATGAGTGAATAATTAATTTAATCTTCGAAATTATAAACATAGGTAAAAATAATTCTTGAATTTTTTAAATTTGTAATCTATAAAATTATAACGAACCCGTCAAAATGATTTATATGTTAACTTCTATCTTTAAAAAATATAACCTGAAATACTAAATAAACATGTGATTTTTTACATGAATCTCAAATCAATGTCACACTAATGGATACTAAATTACATATCAACTTATAAAGTAATTTTTTTAACAAGTTTTGGAATGAGGTAATGGTCATAGAGTTGACATCAACTCATTGACATGAGATTCACAAAGAAGATGACATGTTTATTTGACGTGCTATATCATGATTTTAATGATATAAGAAAACAAATGAATCATTTTGACTAACACTTTACAATTTCAGTTATATATCTATCAATTCATAAAATTAAACGATTATTTTGACCAATGTTTGAAATTTCGAGAACTAGTTCGTCTTTTTAATCATTGAAAATGGGATTCCTTTATATTAAAAATAATCATTTATAGTAATAGTAGTAATAATAATAAATTTGAAATTTCCTTTTATTAAAAGTTAAGCAAAATGATGAGAAAAAGCAGAAAAGCATAAAGCTGAAACCAGAAAATTTAGAACAGAAAAGGTCCTTTACAAATTGAACAACAGAAAGAAAAAAAAATACCTGTTTCAATTATCAAAGGGAGAACAAATTAAACAAGTAAATTTAACATTATAAAACTTTAACAGCTTGAGTCAAAAAAAAAAAAAAAAAAACTTTAACAGCTTGTATTTATGTATGTATATCATCACCTTAGTAACCTTTTGAAATTCCAACTTTTTTCCATTTATGTTGAAACAAACATAAGAATCATAGATAGACCAAATGGGCTCACAACAATGAACACTGTCTGATCATCCTTCATTAGCCATTCAATTCAACCTTCAATTGATTCTTCTTTCACACATGGGGGCTCGTTGCTCTAAATTCTCTTTCTGTTGGTTCCACTCTCACCTCAAACCTTCTGTTCTTGAATCCTCTGACCAAGGTTTGTTTTCTCTTTTGTTTTTGTTTTACTTTTTTTTTTTTGTCTTAACCCTCTTATTTCCAAGAGAAAAGGACTTTGGTAATCCAAAGTTCGGTCGGGGTTAGAAGGTAAGTAAAGTCTGACCACATATTTTTCTAGTCAGGATTCAAACTCGAGTTATTTAGAATGATTTATTCTTAACTGAAACTCATAACCACTTTTGTTTTTGGTTTTTTAGTACACACATGACACACACTTTTGTGGTTTAACTTTAAAAATGTCAACTTTATTGTAGAAAATGGTGGCAAGAGTGAAAAAAACTTGTGGCCTAGTTTTTGTGAGTATAGTTTGGATGAATTGAAGGCAGCTACAGATGGGTTCTCCTCAGAAAACATAGTCTCTGAGCATGGTGAGAAAGCTCCAAATGTTGTTTACAAAGGGAAACTTGAGAATGGAAAGTTGATCGCCGTCAAACGTTTCAACAAGTTCGCTTGGCCCGATTCTCGACAATTCATCGTTTGTTTACTTTTCACTCTCACTTCATTATTATTCTACCATTTCATTTCATGCAAAGTTTTAAATTGCATTTGTGATCGTAGTTACAGTTATAGGTTGTTGTCTGCAACCACAAACTATAGCCGCAGTATAAATGTTTTAGAGGTCTATAATGACGTCGCAGTCACAATTACGGATGCATCAGCTTCATTTGTCTGTATTTTACAACAGTGTCAAGGTTCACAGTGTAACCACAATTGTGACCATAACTGCAATTTAGAACTAAGATCACAGTTGTAGTTATATAGCAACTCTCGATAATGCGCAAAATTGCATGCAAATGAAGACTGTTATGCAATTTCCATTGTGGTTGTAGAGACCTCCAAGATCTTTATACTGGAGCCGCAATTGTAATTGCAGACTGCAATTTAAAACTACTATTTCACATATTTGATTTCTAGTTCTAAAAATGACAAAATGTGTTGTGTTTTTTAAGGAAGAAGCTAAACAAGTGGGGAACCTTAGAAGTGAACGTTTAGCAAATTTGATTGGTTGTTGCTATGAAGGGGATGAGAGGCTGCTAGTGGCAGAGTTTATGCCACATGAAACTCTTGCTAAGCATCTCTTTCATTGTGAGTTATTTGTGATTACTATAAACTTTATGTTAGTCTTAGATGGATTTAAATCTTTCATTTAAATTGATTTTGTGAACTTTGAATTCTAAACATGGAAATAAAAAAATAATTATTTTTAACTTTGTGTAGGGGAGGCTCAGCCTATGAAATGGGCAATGAGGTTGAGGGTGGCCTTCTATTTAGCTCAAGCTCTAGAATATTGCACAAGTAAAGGAAGGGGTTTGTATCATGATCTCAATGCCTATAGGATCTTGTTTGATCAGGTATAAGGGGTTTGTTTAATTTGGGAAATATGTGTTTCAAGTTCCCTTTTTAATCCATAAGGTGTCGGCTCAAGTCACTGTTAAGAATTTGACCTTGTAATCTTAAGAGACAAAATTCAAATTCCTTCAGAAACAGTTGTAAAATGATCATTAGTGTCACTTTAATATATAGTAATTTTTCCTTGCCTAATATTTTTTGAACTTGGATTGGCATGTACAGGATGGTAATCCAAGGTTATCTTGCTTTGGGCTTATGAAGAACAGCAGAGATGGCAAGAGTTACAGTACAAACTTGGCTTTCACCCCTCCTGAGTACTTAAGGACTGGTAATGATTTTATCAAGTTTGTTTGGAACTCAGATTTTTGTTGTCAGACTACCACACATTCACGCCATTCAATAAGTCGGAACCATTGAGTGAAGATCAGACGATTCACATTTTAAGTTCGATAAATCAAATTTAAAAAGAAAACTTGGAATGTGAGTCGTCAGATATTCATCCAGTAGTTCTGATTGACCGATATCTTGACCGACTGAATTAGTGCATGTAATTCAATCTTTGGCATTACCTCATAAATTGTAGAATAAGAAATCTGAAGAATCTGTCACTGATTCATTCACAAAATATAGATTGATCTAAATGGTCATAGACCTATTAATAATATTCCTAGATGATGGATATGTGGAGGTGAACTGTATTTATTGCTTTACAGAAGGAGCCTTCATTTAATTTTATGTCCATTTCTCCAAATAACTTAAAATAAGAAAAAATAAAAAATAAGCATTTGGATTTATGTGCAGGTAGAGTGACAGCAGAGAGTGTGGTTTACAGTTTTGGAACTCTGTTGCTTGATCTCTTGAGTGGTAAACATATTCCCCCAAGCCATGTAAGTTTTTCTTTCCATTGTTTACTCCTCAACAAATTCATGATAATTGTTAATACCCAATGTACTCTCCAAAGCACTGTCAAAAATACCATAAACGACACTAACATTGACTCATAAGCACCGGTAATAGTTTAAAAAAATAGAAGTGATTGATTGTAATTATATATGTCGGTTTAGGACATGATACGTCTTAGAAACCGAACACGTTTCAATATGAAGTGTCAGTGCAACATAGGATATATTTTCTTAAGAAGACAAATTCAGCATGGAGGACTTATTATTTGTATAGATGTATCTCTAGTGTGAAGGCTTCAAAATGGTCACTTCTTATAGTTCCAATCTACAAACCAATTTATTACTCTTTTTACAATACAAGACTTTAAATGTTGACCTTGAAGTGTTCATAACCTTTTAGGTTGAGGGTACATTTGGACAAATGGTTTTGAAGGGAAAGGTTTAGACTACCAAATTACGGGATCAGGATTCCCTGCAGTAATAAATGCACGCAGTTCTACAATATAGACGATATCAATCGTTAATTTTAGATCAGATGGTTCAAATTACAGAATAGTAAAATTAACTTTAAATGATCTCGGCCATTAATGTTAGATCGGACTACTGAGATGCATTACTACGTGACAAAATAAATGCAGGAAATCTAATTCCCAAATTAAGGTATGTTTTTTCTTATATTTGAAACCGAACAGAGTACAAAGTAATTGAATCCATTACTAACTAACTAAACTGATTAACTAACTAATTATGTAACAACTCTCCTAATACTTTTGTTTGTTCCTTTGCAGGCACTTGATCTGATACGTGGGAAAAACTATTTGATGTTGATGGATTCAGCATTAGAGGGTCATTTTTCAAAGGATGATGGAACTGAGTTAGTTCGTTTGGCTTCACGTTGTTTACAATATGAAGCTCGTGAGAGACCAAATGCAAAGTCTCTTGTTGAATCTCTTATGTCACTTCAGAAAGAAACTGAGGTATATAATTATATACATCATACATGCATGCAGGGAAAAAGATTGTCTCTTGGTTTTTTTCTTCTCATGTTTCTCTAGTGGAATCTCAACAATAGAAAACAAACAAAGAGATTATTTTAAAATTTAAAAAGAAGAGAAAGGTGGTGTTTTAAGGGCTGAGATTAAAATTGGAGAAAAATCCTGTGAGTTTTCACTGGAGGGAATCCATTCCCTACATGAAGATATCATATAACAGATTTTGTTTTGTTAAAGAAGTATTATTCTATATTAATTACTATATTCCGACCGATGTCATGTTTATATGCAAATATTTAACTTCTTCCCTGATATTAAGCTTTATTGGGTACTATAAAACACTGACACTTCAAATTGAAAGCTTGTTTTAAGTCCAACATGTATTGTGTCGAACACCTATACAACACTGACACGTATAGTTGTTACATGCAATCACTTCTATTTTCTCAAATTGTTATTAGTGTCTATGTATTAGTGTCATTGGCGCGTCTAGTATATGTGCCAGTGCTTCGTAGGTTTGGCAACCTTGATCTTTTAAATAATCATGTATAGGAAGCAACTCCACACTTGGTATAAAATTTTGTCAGTTCTAGGGTTCCTTAAGAGGAATGATTAACACTAAGTTGGATTGAAGTTTAAATATGTGATGCTTGTTTGACATATAATTTTGATTATGGAAAGGTTGCATATATTTAATATATTTAATGCTTAATTAATAAAATAATTTTCCCAAACTTTGTTCTCAAAACATAAGAAGATTGCTTTCGATCATCATTGTTTTATTAGTTTTAGTTTTTGTTGAAATTAGTCTTGACTTTAGCAATTAAAATCAACATAGTCCTCATATTAATACATTCAATTGAGGAGGTGTTGTCTTTGTTGTAAAGCAAGACAAGTTCTACCATTCTTTGAAAATTGTTTTAAACACCGATGACAACTTATGTCATTCTCTAGAAGTAAAAGTTCGTAGAGTCATAATCCTCTTCATCCTCACGACTGAGATTGACCAGATTGGTTTCGGTTTGACAAAAATAAAGGAAAACAAATATAAGTTGAGTTTTGACGCACGCATATTTGTTTTCCTAGTTTTTGCAAACTGGCGTCATTCAGGTCGTTGTCTTAAACGTTGCAATAAGGAGGACCATGAACATTTACTTCAGGGGACCAACATCAGCTATCATTAGAGTTTCGAATGATTTTCATGTATTGGACCACAACGAACCACCCTATTGAACATGCCATTAAAGCAATGCGGGATGTATATAATGTGTTAGCCCACCTTGAGAAAATTATGATTTCTCATTTAATTTGGATAGTATATGAGCAGGTACCCTCACATATTCTAATGGGTCTCCAACAA
Organism: Cicer yamashitae; assembly: GCA_037974755.1. Classification (NCBI taxonomy): domain Eukaryota; kingdom Viridiplantae; phylum Streptophyta; class Magnoliopsida; order Fabales; family Fabaceae; genus Cicer; species Cicer yamashitae. The sequence goes on from JBBPBQ010020323.1 coordinate 20,375,282, forward strand.
GAAACAGCATCCTCAACAAAGCCATTATCATTAACACCTTTTGGAGAATCATGTCTGAGATTGGATCTTACTGCCATACATGCAATATTAGAGAAGACTGGTTACAAGGATGATGAAGGAATTGCCAATGAGGTTTTTTCCACACTTGAAATTATACCCAATATATGAAAGAGAAGAATATGAACTTTGTTTACACACTTTTCCTTCTAACTTTGTGTTTACTAATTCCAATGTTGATAACTTCTTAATGTTGAAACAACTGCAGCTTTCCTTTCAATTGTGGACAAGTCAAATGCAAGAGACCTTGAATTTGAAGAAGCATGGAGATGCTGCTTTTAGAGCCAAGGACTTTGTCACTGCCATTGACTGCTACACACAAGTAAGAGGATTTTAAGGACTATAGCTTAAATTGGATGTTACGCATAATGTTAATTAATGCTGTGATGACTATGATGTTGCATAACATCTCAAAGGGAGTTTTAGTCTCCTAAAGCCATATTCATTGGTGTATCATGTATGTATGTATTGCTAATTATAAAGTATGAATTTAATAATGATACGGATTACACATACATCTAATCATATTTTATCATCTCACCACACCGGTAGAAACACAATTATTGAAATATAGAAATATGACGTGGTGAAATAATAACATATGATTGGACGTCATATCATAAGTGTCTGTAAAATACTGCACATGTAGGATGTGCCACAATATTTACCCCCAATATTCAATGTGTCGGTATACATCATCGGTGGACTTGGATCCTCTTTAACCCCTCTATAGCAAAATATTAGTCGTTAGATTAATCTAATAGTTAAGAGTGTTGATCTTTCATGTGTTGGATTAACCTAATAGATGAGATTTCTTTGGAGAGACAAGAGGAATTGTGTGGATATAGACAGTTAGAAAGTGGCTTATAAAAAGAGTACGTAGCTCAATGGTTAGCTAAAGGACGCAAAAGGTCTAGAGTTCAAAATCCTAAAAACTAACAAAAATAATGACTGGCTAACTAATATTTCCCTACAAAAGAATAGAGTAAGTTTTTTGCCTCAAGTAGATAGCTCGGTTGGTGAACTAAGAGACATTGAAGAAATCTTAAGAAGTAGGTCTAGGGTTCGAACCCTAGAAACTAACATAATCACTAACTTATTACTCCCTCCGTCCCTGAACTTTGGTTCTTTTAATCCCGGACTATACATATTAAGAAATAATAAATTTAGGTAAGTTTAATCTTTTTTACCCTTCATTCATTAAGTAAAAACAAAATTCATTTAATGCATGTTTTAGAGTTTTTAAGGGTACAAAAGGAAAAACATCATTAATTGTATATTGGTTTTCTAAAAGAACCAAAGTTTTGGGACAAAAGTAAAATGTTTAAAAGACCAAAGATCGGGGACAGAGGGAGAAATACCTGTCTAAAAAAAATAGAGTTAGTTTTGAATATTTTGGTTTTTGTTTCATCAGTTCATAGATGGAGGAACCATGGTGTCACCTACAGTATATGCAAGGAGATGCTTGTCATATTTGATGAATGACATGCCACAAGAAGCTCTAGGAGATGCAATGCAAGCTCAAGTGGTATCTCCTGAGTGGCCTACATCTTTGTATCTTCAAGCAACTTGTCTTTTCAGCCTTGGAATGGAAAATGATGCACAAGAGACTCTCAAAGATGGAACTAACATGGAAGCCAAAAAACATAAAAATTGAAAACTGTATAGATTTTTCTTTGTTATGATCTCAGGTTTTATTTGATGACTTATTTTCTAGCTTTTTATTAGGTCTTGCTTCCAATTCTGTCTTACGAATTTTTTTTTTTTTTGGTTTTCTGCAATTCAAAAAGATAATGGCTGGCTTGAAATTTCACATGTGTGCAGCCTCTTTCTTTTTTTCTTTTTGCCTGCATATCTTGTTTGGATGAATATACTGTGATCTAGATGAGTTTTAATCCACAATGAACCATCTTCTATTATCTGATATTTTTTTATAAAATAAGATATTAAGGGATATATATTCCCAGTATAAAGTTATTTTACCTTGATAAACAATCATTACTCACCAAAGTAACAAACACTTGCATAACTTTCTTTAGTGTTATTTATTTATAAAATGCATAATATGATGTAGTAAATTAATGTGGTGTGATTGATTGTCAATGTGAAGTGTTTTACTCAGTGCATATTTCTTAATCTCATAAAATAATATACATTGATTATTTTTCCCCGCCTTATTTCAACTAAATCTCCACACAAACAAATAACATTTAAGTTGCAATTTAAAGTCAACTAGATGCTGGGTGTTGCGCAGGTGTATTTTCATTTTTTTAATTTAAATTCATTCAAAATAAAAAATATTAGGTTTTATGTATCAATTATTCAATGATCTACAATTTAATAATATTAAAAATATATATACAATTGTACCAATGTAATTTGTAGAAGAGAAATACAATTTTTAGACGAATGACTTGAATAAATGAAGTAACGTATTAATATTGAGATTATTGAAAATGCCAAATGTTGAAGTAATGTATTTAATAATTGAAATTAATAGATAAATTTAATTGGTATACAATTGAGATACAAAATGTACTACTTTATTGCTCAATCTATAAATGAATAAAGTGAAATATTTGGAAATACATTCATATTCTATTCCCGATTTTTCAGTTTTTCAAATATTTTTTGAATTTGTTAATTTCATTACACTACCCGATTGTTTTACTTTTGGTTTGTTCTTTTTGGTTCTCCTAGATATGTAGAAGGACTAACTTTTCGTCAGAGGATGTAATATGCTCGACCACAATTTGTTTTTGTAATTGTTGTCTTGACCGTCTCCTCATTTGAAGATGATATGTGAACGTTTTTATTACTATGTTGTACCTTGATTTTTTGTTTGAATAATTAGTTGTCATCTTTCTCCTCATCATTATCCTCATCTCCATACTCCACTTCTTCATGTATTTTACATTTTTGTTTAAATCCCCTTTGTCATTTAAGCTGGACTTTGTCGATTGCGGTGACTTGGGTTCCTAGTAATTGGAAGGGAATAAAATGCCATTAGTTGTCCATAAAAATGTATTTTTTAAAATTGTGTAAAATTATACCTATTTGATGTGGGTACCGTTTGTCGGATCGAGGAAAATGTTAGTCGGGGCAAAAGTTCTTGTGATCGTGTATGTTTGGGAGTCTTCTTTCAAGTTCTTATTCGACAACCTTATTTCAAAAATGAGCTCGCGGTTACACATATTTTATGGAGTGGATGATTTGTCTATGTTGTCCCATTTCTCTAAATGTTGAGTTGATGTTGTGTTGAGGAGTTTTTGAGCTTCTTTATCAAACATAGTGAATGTAGTTGTTGTCGTTTCATCTGACACTATCAATTGAATCTTGAACCTATAAAAATTCAACTTATGTTATAGCTATGAGTAAAACTAAATGAAGGTGGAGAAGTTAAAATTCTATGTGGTACCTTGGTGCAGGGTACTTTGATGTCATGTCAAATGAGGGACAATTGTATAGTTGGCCTTGTTGAGTTAATTTTGTGAGACAATTTTCACATCCAATGTAATTCCATCTAAATTTGTTATCAATGTCATTGATGCTTGCACATATTGTGAATACCCTTTCCTGTATTTTTAATAAATTATATGTAAATTGTTGAAATTATATAAATTAGATGTTAACCTGCGCAATGTGCGGTAGAATTTAATATATTATTGAATATAAAATAATAATATGTAAATTAAAAGTAATGTTTTTGTTTTAGAGTAAAATATACTAAAACATTTATGTGTTAAGAGGTAAATATATTTTTGAATAACTATGTATAGTCTTGCTTTATTTCAAAGGAAAATGTAAAATCCTGTTGATTAATACAATCCATGCAACATATATTAAAATATGATACTATGGATAAAATTTTGTAACTTTAGTGATGCAGTCCTTATCTTTAACATTTTTTTCTACTTAGAATTGGTTTATTCAAGCTTTTTGTTTTCTTTGAAGTGTTCATTCGAATGATATATTTGTTAAAGTTCAACATTTCTTTATCATAAAAGTTGTATATTTAACTATATGTTCTTCATTTTATATGATTTATATTAGTTTGAAAACATTATATTTTTTAAATTTATGTACCTTTTGACATTTTCAATTTTACAAATTAATTATGAAAATTATTTTATGTAAAAAATTGGTTAACATCAAACTAATCATGTGTATAGTTAAATTGGATAGTCAATTTCAATGAAAATGTGAATATAGATTCATAAAGATTCACAAAGAAGTATATAGCCTTGATCAGTAGTTAGATCTGAGTGTATACCAAACACTTCTTAGTATAAAGATTATACTCCATAAGTTTTAGTCAAGCAATAGTTAAGGTCATCTTACTCAAAGTAATTGAAAATACAGTATAATGTTGTATACACCAACCCAAAAGTGAATTGCCCAGCTTGACAGTAAAAAATGAACAACTTCACATGTCCCTCAAAGTTTTCTTTATATACTCTAAGAGTTCATGTAACACCCCAAATTTTATAAGAAACTATTTTATTAATTAAATATTATGTTAGATAATTAATCTGGTGTTAAAATTATTTTAGATATATGTTAATTAGTTTTATAATTAATTTTCTTTATATGTGTGTTTTCTATGATGTTTTAATTTGTACCTATTTGACTAAATGAGTGATGTAAATAATAAATATTATAATTTATTATTTTATATATTTTTCTAAAAATAATAGTATTTTAGTGTAAATATTTTAGAGAATAAGATCTAGGCGATCTTACGTGTATATGTGAGTCGGTAATCAATGTGATATTTTCTTGTGCGTTTGACTATTATTAAATATGCACTTAATTATATTTAATTAATTCTAAATATATTTTAGTTTAATTATTTATTTTATAAATAATTATCTTAGGATATTAGTAATGTTGTGTTTGATTCCCTTAATTTTGATATACTTGTTATGGCATTGTGATTTTATATAATTTTATTATGATTTAGTAATTAATATAAAGTGTTGATGTTATATTATTTATTTTGCAATTTTGAGTATTATCTAATGATGGTAGTATTTGAGTATTTTGAAAAAAATAGGTATAAATATAGTGATTATTTTGAATATGAGAGTCTTAATTGTTAGTAATATGTATTTTTTTAAAAGGTTAATTATTTTAATTACTCTAATTTATCATATATTAGTTATGAAATAATAGTAATATTTTGAAAATTAAATGATGTTTGGAGGAATATTAAAAATGAGAAAAATGAGATTAAGTAACTATTAATTTTGTTTTAGCAAAAGAAAAAGAGAGGAAACACAACAACACTATTGTTGGCACTACTGATCGATAAATGTTCCAGAAAACTTTCACCATTTTTGTTCAAATCTCAGTTTGTTGTTAACTCATTTAGTTTTTCAAATAAACCCAACTTCTCAGATTTTTAACCATCCCAATTTCTCTTTAAAATACTCAACTTCTCCGTTTGTGGAATTCGTTATTTTGCACCGTTCTTCTTCACCGTAAGTCTGATTTGAGTGAAACCAATGCCAAAACGATCGTGTGAAAAGTGGCTATATTATCCACTGATTGGTTTTTTGATTTATGGTAAGTTTTCTTGACCGAATTTCGAAATTAGTTTTAGAGTGCCTTCTCATAATTTATTTTTAATGTTTACCCATAAACTGTGGAGTTAGATCGATTGAAGGACAAAGAGTCAATGAACAAAGGCTGTTTGCTCGTGGAATCGTATTGGTGTGTGAAAGCTTCGAAATAAGTTAAGGGGTGAGAGAGTGTTTGAATTCATGAGTATAATATATTGTGAGATGAACAGGAAAACCGTATTTCCCAACGATTCATCCGGGGTTTGCTACGTACGGCAGTAGCCCTTTGAGGGATAAATTAATTAATGTGAAAATATGGAAATTGTGAGATTAAAATATAAAATAGAAATATTTGTAAGGTGTTGATTGATTTAATTTCTTTAAATGTGTGGTATTTGATATTATTGTGATATTGGGTGTCGAATGAATTTTAGGTATATGTTTGATTAGATGAGTTATGTGATATGATAATAAAAGATGGATGCATTGTGATAATTTTATGTGATGATGATGATGACATATGATTAATAATTGTGATGTTATAAATTTGTGATAAGCTTATGTGATGAGGTATGATTGATGATAGTGATTCTATAAATTTGTGATGAGTTTATGTGATGATGATGATGTGTGGTTAATGGCAGCGATGTTATAAATTTGTGATGAGAATATTGAAGTAACTCCATAGTTGATGAAATAATTGTGATTCCAAGTTGTGTTTGAGATGACGGTCTTAATGGAGTATCATACGCCAATGAGGGGAGAAAATAAATATTGAGAATTTGTGACGTAGAGAGTATTTTGTCATCATATAGGTAGGGTCTGACAAGCCTAGTGATTCTGGGGAAGTACAACTGAATGAATCTGATCGTGGCGGTCTGCTGTTGAGCCTTAAGGCAAGATTGTTAGACCTTGGAGATATTCGGGTGGGGAATTTCTTGGTGACTTGGAGGTAGCACTCCAAATGTCGGGAGCTACCATGCAACACACGTTTACCTCGACTGTCGCGTATATGTGTCTCGGGTTGAGTTGAGGGGATCTATGACGACAAGGACAATTTGAATTGTCCGTCCACCGGGATGGTGACATAGTATCAAGTCTCCTAACCAAGCACTTCAGAGTTAGAATGGTACCACATTGTGAAGTAGAGTCTAAGCTCATGCATAGCATTGCATTTTCTTGTGATTGTTTTGTTGTGATTAATATGTGTAGCGTGCGATAATAATTTTTCTTAGATGATTTGATGTTATAGTGAAATGTATTGATTTTCCTTGAGTGGTTTTGACTTTATAATGTTATATTTTTCCTTGAAGAATGTTTGTGTAATGATACGGTTTATTTATGATTAATTGCGTGTTCTTCTTACTTATATTATACTATTAACATGATTTCAAAACTCACCTCCTTCGTTGTTTGTGTTTGACTGGCTTGGCCCTGCGTTTGCGAAATCGCAGTTATTACAGGTTAATGAGTCTTGAAGTTCAAGTTTGAGGGAAACCCCGCTCTGATAGGTGATACCGGGAATGAGAGTCATAAGTTGTATTTTATTTATTTAATTAGAAACAACTTTTTGTATGAATACCTTAATGTTTTATAAGAGTAAAAAGTTTAAAGTGTTCCTTTTGAATTTTGAGAAATGTGATATCCTTAATTTGTTATAAAGTTTTATTTCCGTGAACACATGTTTTCTTTATCTGTTGCAAATTAAAGTTAAAAATTCTTGTATAAATTATTATATATTATTTTGGGGTTAAGGGTGTCACAGTTCATATTAACTTAATAGAGAATAATTCTTGTGTGGACATAAGAATTTGGACATATACATAAAAGGAAAAAAGTAAAAAATAATAATTAAATAATGTATAGTTTTAAAATAATTAAAAGAAATATAATTTTTTTTGTGTGTGACCAAATTCTTATGTCTACACAAGAATTACTTCTTAGTAGAACGACTTGTCATCACGACTCAAAAAATTAATAAATTTAAGTATGTAAAGATGGAGAAATTTTAGTAAAGAAAAACTTTGCCGATAAACTCTAAGTTGTAAAACTGAAATGTAAACTTTTGAAGAACTAATATTGTGGATAAGTGTATGTTTGAACTGGTGCTGAATTGAAAAAATTCACTGTAATTTTGTTTAACCTTTAAAGAGTAGTTTTTGTTAAAATCTATGTAAATCCGTAATTTTGTCAATTCAAACATGTATTAAACGATAATGTGTTTCCTAGTGTGTACTATATCATTCATTCAAGAGTAGTAGTTTGTTAAAAATAATGTATATAATAGTATTCAAAATATTGCAACAATTCTTCGCGTATGCAAATATAATTGATAGATATATGGAAGAAACACTACAAAACAAAATAGAAATTTCTTGAGACTCAATAATAATAATAATAATAATAATAATTTTTAGATAGTAAAAATTTTATTTACACAAAACTCTCAAGACAAATGAAAATTTGATACAAAACAATAGTTGGTGTGAAATTTGTATTTAAACTTCAAGTTAATACTATAACTACCAACCAATTTTATATCTACTCTTTTGGATATGGAGCAATTTCAATTACATTAACTATTGTTTCATATAAATAATTACAATATGAAATGAAATATTTAAATAATTATTTGCCATGGTCAGGAATTATCAAGAGTGGGTTACCAAAAAGTAAAGGCAAGAAGAGTTTGTTGATGTTTAAGACATAAGAAATTTCTAGTAGTGAAATGGTTAGAAGTTATTCATTTCGAAGCAACTATCTTTAGCATTCTTCATCTTTATTTTATTTTACTTATGAAATGTGTTTTTTAATTATAAAAAGAAAAAAAATATTACGAAAGACACATTCAATAGCTTAGAAAAATATTCGTCTCCTATATATGATCTTTAACGATAATGACAATAGAGAAACAATATTATTGAAACATTTGTGGACTAAGAGTGTGCCACACGTTGAAATGGATATGACTTTGTTGTATTTTATAATGTCTTTATCCATTGATAAATGACTTGAACCAAATGCAAGAGGGTGGTTGAAAATCAATGAATGAATCTTTATGTGTGATAAACAATGCATTGAAGATAGTGAGTGAATTGTTCTTTTTTGTTTGAGATATTGAAATAAAAAGTTTGATAAGTGATCAAAGTCTTTAAGTGTATTGATTAGAGTTAAAGTTGGTAAATGTATGAAATAATTGTATTTGAATGAGCAAGTGAAATGGTTTGTTTTACTTTACATATTGGTGAAACAAAATCTAAGGGAAACAAATCATGAAAGAAGTGGTGTGATTTGGGAGGTGCCACATCAGAATTTTTGTGAGTTGATAAATTTTGGAATATGTGGCATACATATAGATGAGTTGTCGCTGATAGAGTTCGGGACTCTGTTTTAATATATTATAATAGATTCTATATTCTATACATGTAAACATTTGACACATGTAAAATGTTTGGAATTTGAAGAGGTGGAAAAAAAACTATGAAAATATATATGTAAAAGGTTTTTAGGATGGCTATCCCATTAGTTATGTAGAGTTTAAATTTGATGATGATGATCACAATGATATTACAACAACAACTATAGTGACAATGATTTTGATGATGATGAGTTTGTGACTGTTGATTTGTGTTTAAAATTGATCATCTTTACCGTGACAGTTATTAATGTGTGATTTTGGTATTTATTATTTATTGATTGACAAGTTATGAGGTGAAGGTAAGTAGATAGGTAGGTAAATTACATACATATTAGTATATGGTCATGGAGTTATGAACTACGTAAAAATTGTAAGTGCACCTGATTATTAGATTCCTACTTCATGGCCATTATATGTTTCAATGTTGTTCGATTTCTCATCATTCTTTTCTCTGGTGTATTACAGGCAAAATCTTGATGTGGTGTTTCTCTAACTTCATCTTCTTTACTGGATTCCCTGTACGTAGATATGTTTTGAAGATTGGTTTTGTAATTTTTTTTATTAATGTTAATGAGGTCTTATAGAATGATATGGAAAGTAGAGATTAAGTGAAAAGAAAGAACACAAAAAGATGTAAATGGTACACCTTTGTGAAAGTATGTTGAATTCTAGTATGTCTAGGTTAATATAAACTCTTCTTGTTGAAGTTGAGTTGATTGAGTAGTCATATGTAATTATAATAAATAAGTTCATGTGCACTAACGGTATAAAGAATAAGAAATGTATTAGAATTTTGTTGAAATAAATGATTTGAGACCTCTAAATTTTTTAACTGTTGTTTGTTGATGTTGCTGCAACAATCTTAGGACCATCTAGCTTGTGATGAACAAATACATTTTGAATATCAGCAACTATGTTTCTCCATAGAGTGACTTTGATAATTTGACCTTAAAAATTAAAGCAAAAAGTAAAAAAAATTGGGTTATATGTAATTAAGCAATGAAATTATAATAATATTATTATGTTTTTAATTTAAATTGTTTTGTATTTTATATTAAAATTTGTTACCGTGGCATATTGATTTCTAGTCTGAGTATTTTTGTAGGCTTGTCAACAATATAAACTTGTTATTTGTGTCCAACAACATGCAATGTTCCAATGATGTTTGCACTCCTACAAATAGTTAGTACAAAATGATGCTACTTTGAGAGTTTAGAACTTGAATTTTGTATTGCAAGAGTTATTATCCATTAGATTTTCTTTATCTCACAATCTTTGTGATAGTGATTTGAGTGAAGTAAACTCAAAGTAATGATTTTGAATGATAATTTTTTGGTTTTGGATTTTGAATGATAGATCTTCTTTGTTCCTACAATAGGTATGTAAGAATCATTTGTCGGTGATCTTTTTAGATTTGTGATGTTGTATATATCACCTTCTTGTATACTATTTTTGAAAGTTGAGAGAATTTGTTTCTTGATTGTTGCATGCTAAGTCGTTTCCTGTGTGTAAAACTCAAATCATTTTAGAGGTGATCATTTATAAAGATTAAAATATATTTGCTTTTCAATAACACGTACAATGTTTTTAGTCTTTATAATTTTAAAATGAATATTGTTTATATAAACAATACAATTTGTAAAGGCAAATACACAAAATAAAATGTGCAAACAAAGTTGTGATATATATCTACACACTAATTTGAATGCAAATAAAAATCTTCAATCATTGTGATTGTATACCTTTACATCCAACAAAATAATGTTCAAAGAGATTGGTTCATCCTCACTTTGTGTGGTGTAGAAGGTATACATGCAAACAATTCGAACTTTGATATTCCAATTATCGTGTTGATCATTAATATGTTCAAGAAAAGCATATCCCATCTTAATTTGTTTTGAAAAGTTTGTAGATTTGCAAAATTTGTATTTCAGATATGTGGGGTTTTTTGTTCTTTAGAGCTAGAGAGAGAACAAAAATATTTGTATTTGATTTTCTAATTTGGATATTGGTAAATATTTATAACCGTAGGACAAAGTCATGTTTCTTCGAATTTTGGTCAGTTTTATTTTACTGAAATTTATTAAATTTAATTTGTTGTTTTATTGTGTTAATTGACATAAAATTAAAGTAATTCATTTGCAATCTACATCTATATGTACACTATAATCAAATGAATTGCAAAATGACAAATAGTACACATGGCATCATATCACATCACTTGCTATTTAATGATTTCTCACATTTAATGACGATGATAAGTTAAGAGACGTTATAATGGACAAATAATCAATTTGGACAAAGTCTTAATTATGAAAATCAATTTGGGTAACAACTCTATTATGACTAATTATTTTTCATAAATGTCGGACGAATACTAAATGTCAAATGCCTTGCAAAATTACATACAGTAGATGTGGCATTATTTAATGATTTCTCACCACTAATGATGATATGTTAACAAAAACAATCAATTTGGACAAATAAAGTCATAATTACAAAAATCAGACATATAGTAACATCTCATATTATGACTAATTATTTTCCATAAATGTCGTATAAATATTAAATGTCAAATTTTTGAATGACAATAATCAAATTAGTTTTTGAATTGTTTCTATTTATATTGGCATAATTTGTTGGAAAGATTTATTATGTCAATTTTGAAAAATTAATTGTAATAATCGATTTCGTATTTGTAAAAATTGTTTTAACCTAAATGTCGTAGCATTTTGTTTATATATTAAGAAATCGTAAAAAGATAAATACAAATTCGTATTAACAAACAAATAAATTATACCCATTTAATGACGATATGTTAACATAAAAAAAATTGGACAAATAAAATCATAATTACAAAAAGTTATAACAAACAAATAAAATCAATTTGGACAAATAAAGTCATAGTTAAGAAAATTAATTTGGCATATAGTAAAAACTCATATTATGACTAATTATTATGCGATAATCAAATTAATTTGGCATATAGTTTCCATTTATATTGACAATTTCGAAAATTAATTGTAATAATCGATTGAAATCGTATTTGTAATAATAGTCTTAACCTAAATGTCATAGACTTTTGTCTATATATTACGAAAGATAAAAACAAATTCGTATCAATTCTACCCATGTCTCCTAGAAACAGCAATAGCATTTTTGAAATCAACACAACAAAGGAATCATGGAGTGTGAATCTTCGTATGGTACGACTATGGTTTGTCAGGGATGCTGCACGTGACAAACATTCATTCTCGCTTGACATGATTCTCATGGATTCAAATGTATGTACTATTTGTTTGTTAAATTTTATTAATAAATTCGATGTATGGTTAATTTTTTTATATAATAAATTTCACATATGCGTTGAATTTAAATTATTAATCAGCAATTTTTTATAGGCTAATAGAATACATGAAACCGTGCGTAGAACCTTGATTTACAAGTTCGAAAGTGACTTACAAGAGGGTCATGTTTATATTGAGACAAAGTTAATTAAGAATGATAATTATGATTCTAAATGCTATGTTAATTTAACTTGTGCTTTTGAGTGTATTAATTTAAAGATATGAATTAAACAAAGCAAAGAAATCAGCATAAAAAGGAAAGAAACTGAACAGACAAGAAAAGAGAACATTCTTAACAAAATCTGGAAAACGGAGAATGTTCTCCAGTTTCAAGAATGATCATCATTAGACCTGTCAAAACGGGCTACCCGACCCATTTAGGGCTGGCCCTAACGGGTTGTGGGCTTCTTCGGACCGGGCTAAAAAGCCCTTTTATAATATAGGCTGTTAAAATACTACCCGAGCCCGGCCCTAGACGGGCTGCGGGCTAGGCGGGTAGCCCACATTTTTTTTTAAAAATTTTTTTATTATATTTTTAATTTTCTTACGACTCTTTTAATTAAAAAATTTCTTCATGCCCATTTAAAAACAACTTAGTTCGAAATTTCTTCATGCCCATTTCAAAACAACTTAGTTCTACATGCCTATTTAAAAACAACTTATATGATATTCTAGATCATTAAAAATACACAATAAAATAACACACAAACTAAGTTCGAAATTCGGATTTTCCAATTAACACAAACTCGATTCAAACAACACATTATCCAAGACAACACATCAACCAAACAACACACAAAATTAAAATAAGTTCAAATTGCCAAAAACAACTTAGATTTGTCTAGCATGGCACAAATGAAAAACTCAAATCAAATTTAAATAGAGTGCTAAATAGTTTGGCCTAATTTAATTTTTGTTTGTTCGAGCCTTTTTTTTAAGACCAATTTTACTCTTTTTATTTTTTTAAAATTGATTATGCGGGCTGCGGGCTACCCGGTACCCATACGGGCTAACCCTAATGGGTAACGGGTTTATTCGGACCGGACTCAAAAGCCCTGAAAAAATTCGGGCTGAAATTTTTAGGCCCAAGCCCTATGTTTTAGCGGGTTGGGCGAGCTGACCCATTCGGGCTAGCCCATTTTGACGGCTCTAATCATCATAGCTCCAAGATCAATCAATCTCCACTAGTTAAAGGAAGTTTTAGCCTTTGGATTTTACATCAATATCATCAGCATTTGGCAAGGAACAAACTGAGACAATCAGATTCAAAGAAACTACTCGAATCACAAAGAGATAAGATCATGAATTAGCAAGATCAGACATATCTGAACATTCTTAGAAAAATCAGTAAAACGAAGAACGTTCTTGACAGATTTCTGGAAAACGAAGAACGTTCTCCACATCTGCCATAAACAAAAATGATCAGATTTCTATGTGAAAGATTAGTTCCATGAGGTGTTATTCATTCCATATCTTCATCAAGAATATACGAGGATCAATCTAAGCAAGGATCATTCCAAAATTCAAAGGCTCAACACTTTGCTTCATAAAATGCATAAAGCAAGATCATTCTCTAAAATAAGCAAATGCAAGTACAATTAACAGGCTGTAAAGTACATTGCTGTTGTACCTTCAAACAGACCTGCACACGTGACTTAAAGCTAGCAATCATTTCAGACAACTGACAGGCACAAATACAAGTCAGCTCATCTCAAACCAATTCGAAGAACGTTCTTGGATCTCAAGAACATTCCTGGTTTCAACATGAACAATCCTACTTTATCTGATCTTATCCATTAACTTACTCATGACAGTTGGCCTACTTCCAACGGTTAAATGAGCTGTCATAAGCTCTCTTGAAGCCTATAAATAAAGCGTCACAATGAAGAACAAAACAGAGCTTCAAGTACTAAGAAAATTCATTACCCATTTCAATCATACTTGAATTTCTCTCATTCACAAACATTGAACCAATTCCGATTTTTCCCATTCGATTCCTAGAATCATTCTCGTGTATTTATCTGTCAAAGAATCAGATCTCAAATAGGAGTTGAGACATCTCAGATTCTAACAAAACAATCTCATCATTATTGTAAAACTCAAACTATAAGAGTTTAGTATAGTTTGGGTAGATTGTAAGAAATTCTATCAAGGTTGATAGGTGACCTGATTGAACTCTTTTCTAGGTGGAAATGTTTTAACTTTGTAACAGATCAAGGTTGATCTGAGCTAGGTGTTGTAAAACCAAGAAGGTTCTTTGTTTTGAAACACTTAGTGGAAAATCTCACGGTTGTGAGGACTGGACGTAACCCGGGTTGGGTGAACCAGGATATATCCTTGTGTGGTATCTCTTCCCTTATCTATTTACTTTCAGTTTGTTTGATTATCAAGTTAAATAGATAAGTTAAATTGTTGATTTTAACTAACCAAGAACGTTCTCCGTTTTCTGGTTAGAAACCAAGAACGTTCACCGTTTTCTGTTTTTACAACCAAGATCAATCTTGAGTTATTTTCTTAAATTTTTAACAGGAATTTTAAAAAATGTGAAATCACAATTCAAACCCCCCTTTTTTGTGATTGACATTGCTACTTCAGTCTATTCTATATCTTTTATATATATTATGTCAACTATTATATCTTTCATATTCAAGTTTAAGGTTACGTTATTTGGTCAATATGTCAAAGAACTTAACTGATTTGTTGCGGCTGGTGAGACCGAAAATGTGATCATCATTGTGATGCTAGCAAAAGTAAAATTATGGCAAGATAATTTGCCACTCATTTTTGAGTTTGTCAAATTCCAAATTATTATTTATATTTTTTAATTTTTATTGGTTATTATTGATATATTGCATTGACCTTAAATTTCTAAGACATACAAACATTTACAAGAAATAAATTACCCTTAGATTAATTACAAATAATATTTTATTTCTTGAATATTAAAAATCATACAATCTTATTACTACTCATTGTGTTTAAATTCTCACAAGAAACATCTTTACCGGAGAATATGTACTCCCACACGATTCAGAATTCTATATACTCAACAAGGTTGATGTTCAATTATGAGTTCTCAATTGCAATAGCTATAAAAAAAAGGTATTTAATTATTTTAATATATTTTAACTAACATCATATACATTATATTTAATATTTTTAAACACTAAATATTCATTAACAACATTTAGTATTTGTTATGAATATTAATAGGATAGCTGAAAAGAACAATTCTTCGTTGCCCGGTATTTGTTGTATACAAGATCCATCAACGGTTAGTGAAGAAGAATGGTTCCTCAAACTTACTCCAAATAAAACAATGGAAACTCTAAAAGAGTGTGACGTGGTAAATAATTGTATTATTTATAAACTAATTAATTCATATTCATAATAGTAACAAATTAAATCAAATAAATGAGATCAATTTATTCATAATTAAGCATATTAAACCAATCAATTAATATTTAATTCAAAATCAAAAGCAATCGATTTACAAAGCACGGATCTGATTTCTAATAATTATTATAAAATAGTTTATTGCGTTATCTACACTATAAACAAATGCTTGCAAAATGATACATAGTACACGTGCCATGATATTAGCTCACCTAATATTTAATGATTTCTTATTGAATGTTGACATTTAATGATTACATGGTGGGATGTTGACAAAAAAAAATTACTATGGAACAAATAAAGTCATAATTATAAAAAAAACTTATTATTATAATTAAAAACATATTAAGATTAATAAATAGTTATAATTAGTATCGATAATGGATCTGTTAAAAGAAAGTATTATAACCGACCGTTAAGACTTAAGACATGTTATCAACTATATAATATATATTTTGTTATTAGTAAAAAAAATATTATGGAAGACATAATATACACCAATATTATCCCTAAATAACACTTATTTTCTTTTATTAATTTATTTGTATAAACTTATTTTCCTCTATTAGAACCTACAATTTTCTAATATCGCTATTTCAAATTCTAAATCCCAGATTTTTGAATGATTTTCATTTATATTGACATAATTTTTTTGGAAACAGTATATATTTAATGCCATTTAAGTAGATGAATCATATATGTGACATAAAGTTACTAATTAAGTCATGATAGGTGTCTATTCATTTAAATAACAAATTACTGTCATAATGTATTGAATAAAGTATGACAATAATCAAATTAATTTTATAGTAACACTAATAGATATTTTTGAATGGTTTCCATTGATATTGACATAATTTTTTAGAAATATTTTAAAATGACAATTTCAAAAAATTAATTGTACAACATTTTGAATGTAAACTAATCGAATATTCAATATAGTTAACCGATTGAAATCATATTTGGACTTAACCTAGATGTCGTAGACTTTTGTCTATATATAAGTTTGTAACACCCAGATTTTTAACAGCGCGAGTGTATTTTTTTTTTCAAAATAAATTGATAAAAATACCAAGTTAAATCCATAAATGAAGAAAATACTTTTGGATAAAATATTTAAGTCGTAACACGACGATAAAATCATAATTAATTACAAACAGCGGAAATAGTTTTTTGGAACGTAAATCCAAAGTATCCAAATATAAAATACATCGACTAAAATAATCTGTTTCAAATACATAAGTTCCCTTTTTACAACCACAACCTTGAAATAAGAAAGGGAAAAAAATAAAATTCTTAAATAGAACCCTAAGCTGATCATTAATCTAACTGAAGGTGACTGGGTACTGGGAATCCACGAGCGGCATCAAGCCCCACTGCTTTCAATCACAAAACAACTCGTCGCTATGCCACGCCTTAGAACGACATTGGTTCTCATCTGAGGGCAAAACCCATATTTCCACAAAATTGTAAAGGGTCACCAACCAAAATTAACAAATACCACATAACATTTAAATTTTAAATGCACAAAATCACCTTTCAACTTACCATGCATCTAGAAAGGGTTTCATATGTTAAACATGCATAAACAAGGTTGAAAATGAAGTTTCGGACCAAACTGCACTATCGTATTCGAATACAGATGCGAAAAACAGCAAAAACAGCACAAACAGCATTACTGTATTTGAATACAGTTGCGAAAACAGTGAAAAATCCTGCACTTTTTGTATTCGATTACAACCCCCTTGTATTCGAATACAAATGCGAAGTCGGTGACAAAAATTTGATATTTGTATTCGAATACAGCTGGAAAAATACCAGATTTTCAGTTTTGAAAACACACCAAAGTCATTCAAACATTTTCAACACCAATTCAATCAATCACAAACACCAAATACGACACAATTCACACACCACAATCAAGTACGCATATACAACCATCACAGTATATCAAACATGACTCGCGTGCCAAGCAGCTTAATGCAATGCGTATATGCCAATGCATATGATTCCGGAGTATCACCAAAACCCTCCTCGAATGGGCGTAAATCATAATTGTACTGCCTATCACGGGCCAATACTAATTACCAAGGTGCAGTCGCTCACAGACTAGCACGATTTACTAAAGTGCGATCTTTCACCGATCAGCACGACCCGATAATCCCCGTAAGGATAAGATGAACCAACAATTCACATGGAATCATCCCGTGGCCCATCCGGTCACCACTATCACCATGGCCCATCCGGTCACCATGTACTATGAAATGCATGAGCATACTCTGACTCGTAACACCACAATCATTACGTAAATACAGCTATTAAAAGATTCCCCATTTTTAATGCTCATTTAACACTAATGATTTTCAAATTCAACACAGAGCACACTCAAACATATTTAACTCATAGTTCCACAATTCACACCAAATCATATCAATTCACTTTTCCACAAAATCCACACAATAAAGCACATCTCAAATTTCATAATATTAATTATGAACACATCGAACACACCAAACATGAATCACCACAACCCACACCTCAAACACATCAAAATCAACTTCCACGATTTCACCCATAACACATTAAATTCATTTTTCACAAAACTACACCTCAACACATCAAATTTATTTTCCAAAATTTTCAACCATAACACACCAAATTAAACTCCAAATTGTTAAACATAAACCATCAAATTAAATCTTCAATTTTCAACCAATAATCATCAAATTAAATGTCCAAATTTTCAACCATAAATCACCAATTTAAATCTCCAAATTTTCAACCATAAACACCAATTTCAAAACTCCACAATTTTACCCATAAACACATTAAATTCATTTTTCACAAATCTACACCTCAAACACATCAAATTTATTCTCCACAAAATCACATATAAGGTCCTAAGTGCAAACTAAAAGTTTGGAAGGAGCCCTTACCTCAACGGTAGCTTTAACAGCCGATTACGGCACCACAATTAATTTCGGTAAAAACTTTTCTTGTGACATCACTTCCAAAGTTAGCTCACTAGCACCGTAATGTGGAGCTGAGCAACTTTATCTTATGTCACTTCGCGAGATGAAGCTCAGAAATCGAAGAAAAGTGGAGGTTTGTGTTTGGCGGTTTTGAAAACCACCAACACGTTTTCGCAAACAGAGAAGAAAGAAGAAGAAAACGCAAGGCTGAGGAAAAATGTTTTTCTTTCTCTGTTCCCCTCATTCCTTCACTTTACATATATATATATATATATATATATTATATATATATTAACTTATATATATATATATTAACTTTCCAAATCCATATCTATATATATATATACTAACTCACTCACCAAATATATATAAATACATATTAAAATTAAACCAAACCAAAAATATCTGAAACTCTCACACACAAATCTCAACTATTTTGATAAAAATATCTATCCTCGTTGCAGCTCAATTGACAGGTAAAATTTTCAGCAACCAGAGATATTTTTAACAAAACAGTCCGGTAATAAGTTCTCCGTAACGTACATAAATTATTCTTCGACGAATAATTTTAATCAGATCTAAAAATATATATATATAAAAATATATATATAAAGAGCATAAAACAAATTCTAATAAAATATGCTTTTGGTATTTAATTCACCAAATGTATTAAAATTGGGCTAAATGCCTCAGCAATTTAACACCAAATATACTAAAATTGCATAAATTAGAGTTTGAAATTTAGGGTGTTACAAAATTAATCTTTCAATTTGATACCATATCTACATTTAATGTTTCTCTAATAATGAACATTCACTTAGTATTAAAAAAAAAGTTTATTTTTCAAATTAAATAGGTCTACTTAAGGAAATAAATTATATCATCAAAAAACTAAATTACAAATCAGTAAAAATCGGTGTATTATTATGTCATTTTTACTACCCTATACCCGCCTAAAAAAATAAATCTATGGAAATATACCCTATAATAACTTTTTTGAAAAAAATACTTAATTTGTTTTACCTATGAAAAATGTACCTATAATTGGCCCATTAAAATATTTCCTTCAAAATACAATTAGTTCATAATACTTGAAATAGAAAACTTGCATTTAATATTGTGATCCTTTTCTCCATCTCACTTTTTTTTGTTGCTGAATCTCTATATCACTTTGTATATAAATTTTCTTGCTTTTATTCTATTGAACTTTTTTTTTTGCAACCAATGATATGTGTATGTTGTTCTAGAACCAATTATTATTTGCTTTTGATTACATTTTATGGATTTGTTTGACTTTTTCCAGTTATTTTAGATTTATTCAAAGATAGAAACACAAGAGTGACCTCCAGCAGTAGAAATTGAAGTTGAAACACGATAAAGATCTATTATATGGTTCTCTTGTCATTATGATGTTGTTCTTATCACTTTGTTATGTAGTACTTATAAAGTTTTTTCTTGAAAGACAAAGATGGATATATGGACAAGAGATAAGTACTTTTATTTATATTTGAAAATGCATGAATGCATTATTTCAATTTTATTTGCTTCAAACCTAATGAACTTTTATGATGTTGTTTATAGTTTAGCCTATGAATTACATATAGTTTTGTTTGCATTGAGATGTTAAAGATCCATTTAAATCTCATAAAAAATATGCATTAAATGAGCAGCATTGGTAATATTTTATTAGATATCTAAATAATTACACTAACGATGAGATACAATTTTTTTCTTACACTAATATTATGTGTTTGTGGATTGACTTATATGATGATTCACTTTGCAATTGAAATAGAATTTGTTAATCAAAAAGTATGATTTTTATTGTTTTTTAACTTATTTTCCTCATAATTTTGTCATCTACTTAATTGACACTACTTTATATTGTTTCTTTAGACAATTATAGTTTGTTCTATTTTTTTTGACAAAATTATAATTTTGTTCTTCTATACATATGGTAGATATTTTGTTAATAGGTTCGATGTTGATTATTTGGTTGGATGCAAAAAAGCAAAAGTTTATTCGAAAATTAAAAGATTGGGGGATTAGTATTTGTAATTTTTTTCTTTTATATTTCTTAAAATAATATACTTTGCATATATATATATATTAATTTAGGGTGAGGGGATGGTTCTACAGTCCAAAGAGAGAAGAACATGCATTCTGTCGGGTCCAATACCTGTCTTTTTACCATTCGAGTTGTATTTTTTTTTTTTTGCATATAATTTGCGTATTATTATCTATGAATTTTGTCTTATATAATTTCTAAATTTTATATCTTTATAATAATATATGGGTTGGGACCTAAGCAATGTTGTTTATTTTTTTAAAAATTTGGTTGATGACATGCACATTTTATTATCATTATCATTATTATTATCATTATTACTATTACTATTACTATTATTATTATTATTATTATTATAATAGACTTCTCATAAAAATGTCCAACATGGACTCTTACTATTTTTAGTAAAAATAAATTTTATAATAATAAAAAATGAAGAACGAATATAATATTTGCAAAAAATGCATCATGTATTCTTTTAAGTTACATGAAAATAACAAATTAGTTTTTTATATTTTTTCATAACAAGATAGTCCTTTATTTATCTTTTGAGGTCAAGTTTGTGCTTTTATGTTTGAAAATGTTTTCATCATAATTTAAAATCAGCAAAATTGAAATCCAAAATTCTTCCAATTTTTTTGAATAAACTCATGTAATTCTTAAGGGTTTTGAAAAAAATATGAGAAAATTATAACATTAATTATAATTTATTGTATGAGTATACACATAACAAATATTGATCGTGGATTAATCTACGTTAATACCAAATGAATGACTTCTCTATTCAAGACTAAACCTTACACAATTTTCCTCCTAATCATTAAGTGTCTCTCAAGTGAAAATTCACATTCTATTAACCAAAAAGATATGTTAAGTCCATTAGTCAAATATAATCAAATGGATCTTCTCAAAATCATCAAATGGTTGTAATAACGCTAGGATAAGACCAAAAAAATCAACCACTAGGATCAATATCAAGGAATATTCTTGATGCATTTCAAAATTCAAACTCAACATCAAACTTATTTGCATCATATGAAAAAGGAAATTTCATATTATACATTAAAGCAATTAATTGTAATCATTTCAAAGTATATGTCTTCTATATAGCTTCATATCCTATAGTTTACTAAATTATTAGAAGATTTCATTATTATTTACACATAGCATTCCGCATTACTTTGGGTGATTAATCTATACACACAAGACTATGGGGAACTACATTTCTTGCAGTCTATCAGCAGGAGGAAACCATAGCAGAAGAAACAGTGTGCTTAGGCTGAGTTGAATGAAATTCAAAGGGCTCTCTCTATCTATATCTCTTTCCTTCTTCTCATAAAAATGGTAGAGCAAGTAGCAAATGAAGCAGCATTTTTCTTCCTGAAATAAATATCATAATTCATAACTTCACAAAAGGTTAGTCGATGATACGGTTAGAGAATCCGTGTAGTCAACAAGTTCAGATCCATCATCACAATGCACCGTGCTCCCATGTTCTGACCAGTTAAAATCCATTTTGGCTTATCGTTTCAGCTACCTCACCCATGAGGCTTGTTCCTCTGAATTCTAACAAGTGCAGCGCCAAGTCGTCAATATGTTCGCATCATGTTCCTCAATCCACAGTGATGTACAACTAATCATCAAGCTCATAAACCCAGACACATAGGCACGCCAAGTTGCACAATCACAGCGAAGTGATATTTTCCCATCTAGAGCAGTTGCAAGAAATTCTAAATGAATCCCAATAAATTCTACAGCATTCCGGTGGAAGACAGTTCCAGAAGCAGAGAATACAAAAAAGTCACTCCAACAGCTTCACCTTTTGAGCCCACAAAGAATCTACAATGGGCATGCACGGCCAGGGGTAACCAGCAGAAAGGTTGATTGGGACAATCAAAACAAGAAAAAACTCAGAAGATTTATCAAGTTTATAGGTTATTATGAGACTTAGAAAAGCCGCCAAAGGCAAAGGAAGTGTAGCTGGAGCATTCTCATCTTCTTGAAGCAGTTCAAAATGTAGTGTCAACAAATTGATTTTATAAACCTTGTCCATATAAATATATAATGAAAACAATATATTAATCTAGAAAAATCAGTATGTGGCTTTAGTAAAAAATAGTATGTGGATATTTCTAGGTCACCCAGATATCTGGTTGCTAATTGAAAGTTTATCATCACCCAAAGGTTACACATGAAAAGAATTATTGAAGAAAGTAAAAGGCAGAAAAATACTTTCATGTTTTATTACTACAATCTTAAGCTGTTTATATAGGAAAAGAAATTACAACAGTAATAATGAGTAATATTGTCATAATCATAAAATAAAAGAGAATCAAATCTGATTTTCCTTTATTCTTCAACACCCCCTCAAGTTGGTGCATAGATATTTGTCCTGTCCAACTTGGCTACAAGTCGCTCAAAATTAAATTTTGCTAAACTTTTTGTCAAGATATCAGCGGTTTGCTAATTAGAAGTTACAAATAGCAGACATATAATTCCAACATCAATTTTCTCTTTTATGAAGTGGCAGTCAATCTCAATGTATTTTGTTCTATCATGTTGCGCAGGATTGAGCTATACTTATTTTTGCTGTGCTATCACATAACAATTTTAAGGGTGGGTCAACTTTCATTTTCAGTTTTTCCAAGAGTTTATGAATCCCCAAAAGTTCACAGATTCCTTGAGTCATTACTCTGAATTCAGCTTATGCACTACTTCGAGAAACAAAATTTTGTTTCTTATTTCTCCAAGTGACTAGATTTCTCCAAATATAGGCACAATATCCAGTAGCGGATTGTCTATCAGTAACTAAGCTTGTCCAATCAGCATCTGTAAATATGGAAACTTATATGTCATTGGTTTTCTTGAAGTACAAACCTTTTCCAGGATTGAATTTTAAGTACCTTAAGGTCCGATAAACTGTCTTCAAGTGTTCTTCATAGGGAGAATGCATGAATTGGCTTACAACACTCACAGAGAAAGCGATGTCAGGTCTAGTGTGGGCTAGATAAATAAGTTTGTCAGCCAACCTCTGGTATTTTCCAATATCAATAGGAACATTGTCTTTCTCTCAAAGTTTTGCATTTAATTTCATAGGAGTATATGTTGGTCTACACCCATTCATATTGGTTTCCTCCAAGAGATCTATGATATATTTTCTTTGAGAAACAACAATTTCCTTCTTGGAACGAGCAACCTCCACACCAAGAAAATATAAGTGCATCTAAATCTTTGATCTCAAATTCTTTTGCCAAATTTTTCTTCAATCTTTTCATCTCAACAATGCCATCTCATGTGCAAATAATATCATCTACATATACAATTAGAATTGCAATCTTACCAACACTAGAGAATTTCATAAACAAAGTATAGTATGATTGTCCACGCATATATCATTGCCTTTTAACCGACCAAGAGAATTTTTCAAACCAAACCCGTGGGGATTGCTTGAGATCATAAAGGGATTTTTGCAGTTTGCACACATTTAAACCAAACTTGTCTTTAAAGTCATGAGGGTTATCCATGTATACTTCCCCCTCCAAACTACCACTCAAAAGAGTATTTTTAACATCAAGTTGGTTAAGAGACCAATCTAAATTCGCCGTCAAGGACAAGAGAACTCTAATAGTGTGTAATTTGGCAATAGGAGCAAAAGTCTTCGAGTAATCAATGTTATATGTCTGAGTATACCCTTTAGCAACCAAGCGTACCTTGTATCTTTCAACTGTGTTATCAGAATTATATTTCACAATAAATACCCATTTACACCCAACAATATTATTTCCTATAGGTAAAGTCATGATTCTCCAAGTTTGTTTATTCTCAAGAGCTCTCATCTCCTCAAGAACAGTTTCCTTCCACTTTGGAATTTTTAGAGTCTCCTATACATTTTTTTGAAATTTCTACAGCAAACAATTGAGAGGTAAACGCAACAAATGAAGAAGACAATTTTGAATATGACACATAATTAGACAAGGATATTTAGTGTATGATCTAACAAGTTTCCTAATTGCAATAGGAATATCTATATCCATATACTCAACATGACTCTTAAGAACAGAAGAAGATTTACTTGTATTAGGACGATGTGTTTGATTATCTATTGGTTTGGAATCTTGGAAGGGTCAGAGAATATGTCCTTCATTTCTCTTTATGGTTTCTTCTTTCAAAGGTCACTGGTAATAAATCTATCTTGTGTCTCTTTATCTAATTCATTACGTTGTAGCATTTCAGGTGGTCCTTCGTTATTATCAAGATCAAGAATTTGTTCATTGTGATTTTGATTTGAAATTGTTGCCCCATAATCTATCGGAACCTCATTCATAAGTGGATTAAGTTTCAATATGGATGCTTAGGCATTTTCTTTTGGTGAATCAATATAAGTCTCCGAAATTTGTGACTATATCACTTAAAGTAATGATATTTTCAAAAGATGAATCTTCCTTAAAATTCCCCCTGAAGATGAATGTCATTAAATATATATTGATTTTCAACAAAAGTAACATCTATGGTTACAAAAAAACTTTGATTTTGGTTCAAAACACTTATACCCCTTCTAAACGGGAGACTAACTAGTAAGAACACATTTTATTGCCCGTGGCTCGAGTTTGCCAAGTCGTTTACGTTCACGAGTCAAAGGAAGGCAATTTCGAAAAACATCAAGAGGGGTTTTAAAATCTAAAACTTTAGATGGCATACGATTTATAAAATATAATGCAGTTAAAACAGCTTCACCCCACAAATATTTTGGAACCTTATTTGCAAAGAATAAAGCTCTAGCAAACTCAAGAAGATGCTTATTCTTTCTCTCTCCAATTCTATTTTGTTGTGGTGTATTAACACAAGAACTTTGATGAACAACCTTATGTTCAAGGAAAAAATCTAACAAAAGCATATTAAAATATTCTTTAGCAATGTCACTTCTAAAGACTTGAATATTTGTTTTGTATTGAGTTTGCCCCATTTTAGAGAAATTTTTGACAACCTATCCAACTTCCGATTTTTCTTTCAATTAATAAACCCAACAAATTGTAGTATGATCATCGATAAAAGTTATAAACCATTTTTTATTAAAAAAAGTGTTTATTCTATTAGTACTCCAAACATTATTGTGAATAACTGCAAACGGTTTAGACTGTTTATACGGTTGTGTAGAAAAAGAAGAACGATAATGTTTAACAAATTTGCAAATTTCATAATGAAATAAAGACGGATTCTCCTTAGAAAATAATTTAGGAAACAAATGTTTCAAATACGGAAAACTAGGATGTCCTAACCGTAAATGTCATAACATAATATCATCACTATTAGAAGAAAAAAAAAATAGATTCAAAGCAAGTACTTATTTGAGGTTGGTCTTTGAAGTCGAGTCCATTGTCAAGATAATAGAGTCCTCCACTCTCCTTAGCATTGCCAATCATCTTCCTCGTGTATCACATGTGTGTCATGGATGTTTGCAATGTTCACACCATGGTTTTTTCTCATCTCTCTTCCCTTCTTCATTCTTAGTAACCAAGGTAGAGCTTTCGACCTCCACAACAGAAGGTGACTTACCCATCATAACACCTTTTCTCGCCTTTTCTCTTCTAACTTTTGAGAACATTTCCTGAAATGATGGCAATGGAATCTTCCCCAATATTCTGCATCGGACTTCATCAAGACGCTTATTAAGTCCAACCAAGAACATGAATACTCGATTGTTCTCCTGACTCTTAAGAAATAGAACATTGTCCTCACAACACTTTCAATGATCATCATAACATAGATCCAATTCTTGCCATAGTGTCATCAACTAATTATAATAGGTAGTGACATCCCTATCTCCTTACTTGGCATGCCACAATCGTGGTTTGAGATTGAAAATTTGGGAAAAATTCTAAATATCAGAATATGTTTCTTTGACATCCTCCCAAACTTCCTTCACAATAGAACTTTGTTAAATTTATGTAATTACAACAGAGTTTTTTGTCTGCAAATTTATGTAATTAACAACAGAGTTCTTTGTCTGCAAATTTATGTAATTAACAATAGAACAAAGTAAATAAGCGCAGATTGAAGCAAATAACTTCAGAAACAATATGAAAATATCAATTGAAGGAAGGCATTGTCAAACTTCAAATGTTACATAATAGTTCCTATATCACCAAAGAAATTAATAGTTTAATACCTGTTATATTCAAGCTACTACCAAACATTATAATTTGTGACTATTTTCCTACTACGAGGGTGGCAACGGCTCTAAGTTCCCGTGCTTTGCTTCTGCCATTTCAATTTCGTACGGATGGTTATCTGAAGATTTATCATCTTCCATTGCCATCTGTTTCAGTTTCTCTTGTTGTATGGCACGTAGCTCATATCTACATTTTGGTGTCGATGAATGTGTTAGTGTTAAGCATTGTGATTGTGTACAAACGGAAAGAAATAAATGTTTTCAAAGCAGCTGCTATCTACCAAACATCAACAAATATTCCAAGAGAATTTCAATTCTTACTATTTTGCGATCATACAATAATAACTTACGATAATTTGTTAAACTTACGGGGCAAGATGGCTCTTGGCAAGCGTAAAGTATATATTCCAGAATTGATTTTCCTTCAAATGGCGGGGACATAGTACATATCTCAGATGTGATATTTCCTGGAATATAAAACTAAAATTATTTGCAGTGATAATTGCGCTGCTTTAATTATTCCTTTCATTACACCACTATAGATTATAAGTACTAAGTAACAATACTATTTAGAATAAAGTCAAATCATGATGTTAATCAGTAGATCAATAACAAAAAATTGAATGAACATGCAAATTGGCCAACACACACCAATGACACAACTCATCAAGAAACAACTTAGCCAGATAGTGTTTATATTAATAGAGTAATCTAGATAAGTATAGTTACTTCCAGTATTGCATAATGTAGAATATTTCTGTTGTATTTCAGCATTTCTGTTAAATAGAAATAGCAAGTAATAGAACACAGTATTTGATTTCTATTCTATTTCTATTGGTGTTACTATTGCAATTTAGTATCAAGTCTAACTCTGTTAGGACCTGTGTTAGTCACAAGCCCATATCAAACACAGCTAATGTTGTAATTAGTTCAGAAGGTTCTGGAACTTATAGGCAATTATTTTCGGTTTCTGACAGTTGTAATTGAGCATTACAGTAACAACTATCCTATGCTCTATAAATTTGTGTGCATCAATTGCCTAGTTAGTTAATCAGAATACACAGATAGTTTTCTAGAATCTCTCTCAAACTTCCTTTCATCGTATCATATCATCTTCACAGCAGCTTTGTAATGTGCTGCATTATTTGTCAAAATTTGGACAGCATTTTTGTCACAATAACATCTTCAAGAAGAATTTGAGAGAAGAAACCTGTCAAGGAATTGTTTCATTCTTTTACAACAATGTCATAGCCTTTAATGTGGCAAAGAGTGATGAATTTCACAAAATGTTTGAGATGGTTGCTAGACATGGCCTTGGATTTAAGCCACCTTCCTATCATCAAATTAGAAAAAAGTACTTGAAGCAGAAGATGGAGATGACAATGAATGCCATTGAAGAAAACAAGATTATTTGGAAAAAGACAGGATGCACCATCATGAGTGATGGGTGGATTGACAAAAGGAGAACAATTTTGAACTTCTTAGTGAACAGCCCTGAAGATGCTTTTTTTCTAAAGTCCGTTGATGTTTCTCACATATCAAAAACTATTGATAAAATATTTGAGATGATTAATCAAATTGTGGAAGAAGTTGGGGAAGAAAATGTTGTGCAGATTGTGACTGACCATGCAACAAATTACAAAGTTGTTGGTGCAATGTTAATGGAAAAAAGGAATAAATTTTATCGGGTACCATGTGCAGCACACTGTATTGATCTTATGGTAGAGGATGTTGAGGGAAAAAAATAGAGGTTCATTGTGAAACAATTCCAAAAGGTAAGAAAATTACTCAATATATTTATTCAAAATCTTGTCTAATTTCTTTATCAGTGTTTCACCAAAGGAAATGATTTGGTGAGATCAGCCATGACTCGATTTGTAACTTCATATCTAACTTTGGGGTGTCTCATGGACAACAAAGGTGCATTGTTAAAAATGTTCACATCTAATGAATGGACATCAATCCAGTTTGCAAAGATATTGTAATTTGTATGAATAAATAGTTTTGGAAAAATATTGTAATTTGTTTGAATGGTGCTTATCCACTAATCAAAGTACTTCATTTAGTGGATTCCGATGATAAGCCAGCAATGGGATACATTTAAGAGGCAATGAACCAAACTAAAGAGAGAATCCAAAGTTTCTTTGGACATCATTGAAAGCAATTTGGATTCTCTCATTATCTTGGTCCATTGCCTCATAAATAAATCTCATAGTTGGCTTATCATCGAAGTCCATTAAACATGTTACTTTGATTAGAGGATAAGCACCTTTCAAGCAAATCACCATATTTTTTCAAAACTCTTTATCCACAATCACTTCTTCAATATGCTTTCCTTCCCCTATTCTTGCATGTGATGTCCATTCATTAGATTAGATGTCAACATTATTATTAACATTCATGAGACACCACAAAGTTAGATAAGATGTTGCAAACCGAGTAACGGTTGGTCTCACCAAATCATTTCCTTTGGTGAAATGTTGTAATAAATAAATTAGGGAAGTCTTTGAATAAATATATTGAGTAGTTTTCTTATCTTTTAAAAGTGTTTCATGATGAACAATTGTCTATTCCTCAAAATACTCTACCATGAGATCAGTATTGTGTGTTGCACATGGTGTCCAGCAGAGCTTCTTCCTTTTCTCCATTAACATTGTACCATTAGCTTTGTAATTTGTTGTATTGCCGGTAACTAGTTGTACAACATTTTTTTCCCCAACTTCTTCCACAATTTGATCAATCATCTCAAATATTTTATCAGCAGTTTTTGATATGTAAGAAGCATCAATGGACTTTTAAGAAAAACAGTAGCTTTAGGGATGTTCAGTAAGAAATTCAAAATTGTTCTCTTTATTTGGTCAGACCACCCATCACTTGTGTTCTTCAATGGCCTTTGTTGTCTCTAATAATTGTTTTTGCACAATTACATTTTATTTTTGTTGTTCCTCCATCAATAGAAACTTTGTGCTTCCATGCGATATCAATTATGCTTCCAAGTGAATTTGTCGGCAGTCTAGGGGGTGCAGATGAGGAGGCGCCACCAACAGGAATAAATGATAAATGAAGACATGATTAAATTAAAAGGCAAGAAAAATGTAGTAGAATTTATAGGGGAAGAGGTGCAGAGTATGTGAGAAGAGGTGATTTATTGATAGGAGAAATTCCCAAGTTGGGAAGTAATTGTCGTATTAAAAATGCAAAGTCCCAACATAGGGTTACTGTTTTAGAATCACTGTAATTTGCTTCCTTCCAACCGGGTCATTTTTGGGTCAAAACTGGGAATTGAAGTGTCGTGTCAAAATTGGGTCAATGGGCCAAAATCCTTCACGAGCGGAGCATGAAAGGAGCGTCGCTCCAACGATTTTCCTCTTCACGCCTCTTGTGCCACCTCATCCAATAATCTTAGGACCACATCGCCGCAGTGAACTAAGGATGTCATGTGAGATCGTGCGATCTGTCGTGTGCTCACAACTTTCATGTTGTGAGCCATCCAATTCCAAGATGACGGCCAAAAGACAACTATTATAACCACTAGGGTTTGAACTGCGTTAGGTAGGGTCTAGGTAGGATACTATAGTATTTTTTCCCACACCTGCATTTTTTAAAATAACCATACACAGTCTTCGAAAATTGAGTGAAATTCATTGATCTTTGCACAAAGAGTAGTACATATATAAGAGTCCTACAGTATTAATTCTAATAATAACATAAATATTATAATCCCTTGATTTAGGGAGTTTACACTAATTACATGGTAATGTAAACATTATTACAGCTACTAATATATAATATATACCAATATTGTCATTCACAGATTGCGGGAAATAGCAGTTTGTTCAAATTCTTCTATGCAAAATAGTGCTATAGAGCCGCTATAGTCACTATTTGACAATATTTTATACTAAACAACATATTGCAAAGCAATAGCGATTTGTTTAGATTCCACTATGTCATAGCACTATAGCTGCTATTTATAAATATATATTAAAATACACATTTTGAACATTGTCCCGCTCAAGCTAGTGAATAGGTGTTCTCTATTCCCAGCCTAGACTTAACTAGTTCAAAAACTAGGAACCCTTTGGTGAGAACATTCATTACCATAAGTTGTCCTTGTGTGGCCTATATTGCGGATCAGCATCTCAAATTGTCTGCCTATAATTTGGGATCTGTTACCTTGGTTAGACTATATCCTATCAATATTCATTCTCTTATTAGGCTCATACTTCAAATGGATGTGAATTATTCAACATAAAATTAACCAAATTCAGTTATTCTAGGAAGGACTCTAACAAGGATGAGTTTCTTATTTTTCTTTGTTTAATATTTTACCATAGGCCGCAAGAAGATCTCAGTTGTATCTAGAACCTGTACAAGGTCTGACGAAAGGCCCGAAACAGATTCTAAATTAGAATCCAAGCCTACTAGAATAATTCAAAGCCAACAGAGACGGTGTACAAGAACTACTTAAAAAGTACAAAGTTATTGGCACCACAAGACTATTAGTACTATGCAATGTTGCAAGCAAACAAGAACACCACAATTGAATTTATTTATACATTAAGTCTACATAGCAATGACACATTAGATTAAAAGCGTGTGTGGGGTCTGGCAGTAACGCATGTAGTTAGTGTTGTGTCTGTGACAGTGCTTCATAGGATTAAACTTAGTTTTACAATTTAATAGTTGAATTAAAAATCATGGGGAAGAACAATGGTGAGAAAGCATGGCATGCTAAGGCACAATTCAAATCAAACCTTAACTGTTGAGAGTATGAGAACTGCATGTCTCTCTTGCCACTGAGAAAGATCCTTTCGAACTCTGGTTGAATTAGATTCAACTTCTTTACTATAAGTGGCTTCATCTTCATCTGCACCCAAAAAAGTTAATCATGAAAATTAATAACAAAATAAAAAAAAAATACAATCAATAAATAGAGATGAAAAATAACACCGAATCATAAAACAGTTACAAGATTAAAAAAAATATATATCAACAGCTCCTAGGTTCTTTTTTCACATAACCTACCTGTTGGGGAAAAACCGTTCACACTCCTAGGATCTTATACGGGAACACACCCAACAAATATCACACAATAATTTACCTGATTCATCACCTCTTTCCTACGTCCACAGAAACATGTAACAACTATATTCACTATCTCAAATAAGATTACAATGATTTGTAACCCACCCTAAAATTGCATATCACTCTGCAAACTCTCTCACTCTAAGAGTTAGAAGAAATGATAACACTCTCACTACAAAAAAAAAAAAAAAAAACTCTCTCAAATGTTCTCTCGTACACACACACACTTGCTTTTGAATGAGATAATAAAACACTTCACAAGACTCCTTATTTATAGGAGAAGGGTGTGGCTTCTTCCAAAACCATATTAAAGAAGGTCAATTAATCTCCACAATTTCAATGACCTCCAGAAACTCCCAATTCATTCTTCAAAGTTCAATCTGCATATCCCAATGGTCAAATTCTAAGACTTACAAGACATCCATGATGAAATTGAAATTAAAGAAACTTATATGAATTATGAAAATTGGGAATTCAAAATGGGATCCATAAACCCCCATCATTTTCTTCAATTTGCAAGGAAAAGATCAGAACCAAAAAAATGGGGAAAATTAGAATAAAGGGAAAACCTTGGGGAGGAAAATTTTTGAAGGTGTCAATGGTGAAAGATTTGACGTGGTTTATGAGTTGATCAGTAATCCCGTGATATTCTTGTTCTCGTTGTTGTCCTGCTGTGGAGTTTGATTGCGCTGGATTTGTGGGACCTTTGGAAAGGGTTCGTTTAAGCCAATACATCATTTCCACTATGTTTTGCTTTCTGCTTCTTCCAAAGTATGAGTGTGCATTATTGCACTGCTTGGTTACTTATATCTACCAGCATTGTGTTTCACAACAACAACAACAATAATAATAATAATAATAATAATAATAATAGTAATAATAATAATAATAGTAATAGTAATAATAATAATAGTAATAATAATAATAATAGTAATAATAATAATAATAATAATATAAACAATTAATAAATAAATATATTAAATTTTATTCAAAATAAATTAAATTAGGTTCTATTTGGTTTAACTAACTACACGGATATTTTAATGGTTTTGTGTTTGATTCGGGGAATTATTTTAAATGTTTTTTTTTTTAGTTATATCGAGTCTTTCTCCCTTTCAAATCCCTCAAAATGGAGGTAGAACCAAATCAACTTATGAAACTTGAATTTGAATCAAACACAAAAAATTTGTTTCTGGTGAAGATTGTATTTCTGGCGATTTTGAGTTGCATGTGAATGTTAAAAATAGATCAAGATATCTAGCATATCGACATGTAGCCATCACATCCTGAGTATGATTTCTATTGTTAGTTACAGACTTAAAAAATATGTCTTTAAAAAATGATCGTCAATTTAGAGAGACATTGATAAAATTTAGATATATAGCCTAAGTATAGTCAAAGAATAGCATGAAAAGGGATTTATTTACAAAGCAAAATATATTGGAAGCCACAAAGATTTGTTGGGTATGTATATAATGCATGACTAAATATAGATAGTGAAATAATTATTAACCTGGTAATTTTGTACACGATACCGCAGCCTACCAGTATAAGACCATGGAAGGATTGTCATTCTACCAACCGAATTTGTCATGACGTTTCCTTGATTAATAGCATCTCTCAAAAAATTTGAATCAAACACAAAAAATTTGTTTTCCCTCACCTCCCCTCGAAGCTCTTACACCCTTAGAGACTCAACTACGCTTCTAGTAATCTAATTGAAATTATATTTGATTTGGTCCATCTAATTTTTTCGTACAATTTTAGTCTGTCTATTTAAAATATTAATTAAATATGGGGAGTAATATCATTAGGGAAAGGATTTTATGAATTTGAAGTCTCCTCTATTGAATATCTTCAAAGTGTTTGTGCGGTGACTTCTTGAAATATAAAACCAAGTTCTCTCAAATTGTTTGTTTAGACTCTAGATTTTATTCCTTTGAGTCATAAGCAGACTACTTTGCGCGTTGGGTTTGTTTGTTGGGTTTGGCTCAAGAATATTAAAGGTCTAAAATTCTTTTTTCTATTGCCAACTGTCTTGGAATGTCAGTGAGTTTGGATGCTGCAACAAGTAAGGATTCTTTTTATCGATATTTTTTCATTTGCCAAAATTTTAATTGATCTAGAATTGTCTACAAAAATTCGAGATACAAATTCTTGTTAAGGTTAAATATCAAAATATCTCTCTCTTTTGTTCTCATTGTCAACCGATTGACCATTTATTTGCTAATTATAAATATAATTTGACTATTGTTTAGAAGGAAAGAACGATTTGTCAAGATGTTAATCCTAAACGAATTGTGACTAAATACTTGCATGTGCAAAATAACCCTCCGTTAAAGATGATGGAGTTGTCATTATCCAAAAGTCTACATTTAATAACAAAGATTATTTAAACAAAAAGATTTGACAAATGCAATTATATATATATATATATATATATATATATATATATATATATATTATTACATTGTGATTATATTATGGATCTGATCTGGACTGATTAGATTTAGACTAGTCTGAAACAATTATAAATATTATAAATTAGTATATTGTTATATATTTATATACATATTTATTCTTTTTTTAATTTATGTAAATATGAATTTGTAGCGTGGAAAATGCATGCAACTGTGAAAAAGACGCTCATCACTCAATTCCAAGAATTAATCGACGAGGGATTTACTTATCTCATAAAAAAAATTATTAGTTGATAGGAATGATCTAAAATACCAGACAATTTCTCACAAATTTAAATTGAACTTCATGGGAACGATTGATGTTGAGAAGCTTGACGCTGATGTTTTTTCAACATATTATTTTGAACTTACACTTTTTAAAGAAATACTTAGTTCTACCATTGATGATAAGTTGATCGGTTAGTGTACATTATTACCCATCATTTTGTCAAGGGCTATATTAGCCCCGAAGAATATTATTAATTTTCGTCTTTTTAACAAATCTACTAACATTTTAAAATATCAACGTCTTTTGAAAATAATATCAAAATATTTTATATGTATTACATATTTTATAATTCGATTAATATTATAAATTTGCTTTTTTATCATATGTATTATTTTGTTGTTGAAAAAAATTACAATTTCTTAATAAAATATCATTTTACTAACATAATAAATTACAATAATAAAATAACTACAATAAAAAAGATGTCATTTCATCAACATTTTAAAAATAACTACATTTTAATTTGAATAAATTTTTTACAATATAAATATTTTACTAGCACTTTTTTAACAAATCTTACTACACATTAAACTTTAAAAATAATATTATAATCAATTTTAAAAATAATATATTTGACATTCTAAAATAAAATATTAACGTTCAAAAAGTACTTTATAACCTTTTTTTTTTCAATACTAAATATATAAAATACTAATCTATATTTAAAATTATTATATACTAGCTTGATGCAGGGTAGTGCCTATTTTGAAGCTTATAAACAAATAACAACTATTTGCATTCAATACAATAACACTACTGTGGAAATGAAAATTAAATAAATAACTTAATGTCTATAAAGAGTTAAAAACGGAGTATTTCAAACAAAAGTTACTTCTTAACATATGTTCACTCAATTTATAAATGTAATATATTTTTAAGTTATTAAATTTAATATATTTATGTCAATGCTAAAATAAAACAAAAAATGTAAACGCATATTTTTTATTTCGATCATCTACATGTACATTTTTTAAAACTATTAACTTGAGATTAAATTAATATTTATTTTTATACATATAACATAACATTTCCAACATTTATTTTTGGTTATAGCTCCATTATTTAATTTTTAACGAAGGATTACCAATATACTGAACTCAGTTCTAAAAAAATACCTCTATCACATTAATTTATGTGCATATCGTTATAACATTTACACCTCTAAATAAAATTTATTTCAATTAAAATATGAATAAAATTTATGTAAGTTCATATAAAAATATTAAAAACGATAATTTATCCCGTGTTTGACACAGGCTACACACTAGTTAAATAAATGTTTAAATATATTTTTGGTCCTATACTTCATTTTAATTTTAGTCTCTGTAATTTTTTTTGTTTGATATATATCCTTGCAAATTCTAACAAGTTTTAAAAAGGTCCTTTATGAATCTTTTTTAGTAAAAAAATAGTGACATGACTAATTTTAAATGAAGTGACACATGGTGACCGTGTAATTGTTGTTGACTAGACAACATTTAATATTTAAAATTAAAATTCATTTTATTAATTCATTTAATCATTTAATAAAAAAACTTAAAATTAATTAATTAATCAATAAACCAATTTAATAATAAAAACTCATTAATTTTCATCTTCAACCTCAAATTTTTTAATAAAAATTCAACAATCTTCACCTTCAAACCCTAAAAATTTCTTCATTTTCAAACCCTAAAAATTTCTTTTTCCAATTGTGTCCGTCTTTTCTAAAGTTCCGAAGCATCTTGTGGTCATATAAATACAATAGTACCGCCTGTTTATACACAAAATAGTAGTACTAATAATAAGATAACATGGTCATTGGAGATTCGACACCATCTACCTGTTAATAGCATAGACTTATTACTTAAACACAAAATAACCTATCGAAATTCAAAATTCTACAATACACATGATTGAAAAATCATTTGCGGAGAGACTTTATATTGCTTTGTTCATGATATATACGGTTGACCGGTGCATTTTTTTATGCCTTAAGATGTCAATTTCAGTAAGGTAAATGCAGGAGATTACAAAGAGATTAGAGAATAAGAGATCTTCCCAAGAAATAAAATTCAAACAAAAGTTATTGAAAAAATAAATTTATAAAACGCTCTCTATAGTCTATAATTTTTAGGGTTTGAAGATGAAGAAATTTTTAGGGTTTGGATCCAAATATAAGAATTTGCGATTTGAAGATGAAGAAATTGGGTTTGAAAATGAAGATTGATGAATTTTTATTAAAAAATTTGGGGTTGAAGATGAAGATTAATGAGTTTTTATTATTAAATTAGTTTATTAATTAATTAATTAATTTGAAGTTTTTTATTAAATGATTAAATGAATTAATAAAATGAATTTTAATTTTAAATATTAAATGCTGTCTAGTCAACAACAATTGCACGGTCACCATGTCCTACTTCATCTGAAATTAGTCATGTCAATATATTTTTATTAAAAAAGATTCATAAAGGACCTTTTTAAAACTTGTTAAAATTTGCAAGAGTATAAATCAAACAAAAAAAATTACAGGGACTAAAATCAAAATGAAGCATATTTGGAAGAACCAAAAACATATTTAAACCTTACATAAATAACCTCAAATAAAAAGTTAACATTAAAAAACAAACATAAAGCAAACACTTACCGAAACTCAAGAAAGAAGGAAGAAATCAATCTAATGCGAGAAACATTACCATTGTTTTAAAATAAAAGCTGGAGAAAAAAATTGTAATTATAAGTTAGAGAAAAAAAATTTATAGAGAAGGTAGAAAGAAAATTTAGAGAGAAATTAGAAGTAAGAAATGAGAGGAAGAATTCTGGGACGATATAGTAAGAAAAAAGAGCATTTGTGGTACTCCAAGAGTGCATTTGTGGCGGTCCAAGTGGCCATAAATGCCAACAAATTTATTAAACGTTTGTGGCGATCTCTGCCATTAGAAAGGGTAGTGCATTTTGTGGCGGCCAATGCCGTCAGTAATGTCTAACAATAAGAATTTTGTGAGAGTATATGTCACCACAAATGTTTACTGACATCTCAAATCAATCAAACCTATTGTGAAGGTCAAGGTCGTCACAAATTCAAATAAATTTTCGCTTCAAAAATTTTGTGATCATTTTTTACGGCCACAAAAGTTATAATCAACCAAAAAATATTTTTGATTTGTGAGGGATTTTTTCAGCTACTAATAACAACCAATTTGAATTTTAGTATTTGTGATGTCATTTTTGGGCAGTAATTTGTGAGGGTATTGTTGATCTTATTAATGATTATATGATTTAATTTGGGCACAAATTGATGTTATACTTGTAGTGTTTCTTGATATTATTAATGATTATATGTTTTCGTTAATTCCAAGTGAAGAAAAAGTATATCTGAGTTTTAATATTACTGTTTCAACAAATCCACCTGTGGATGGCTCTAATGATGAACATACCCAGAATTTTTCAACACCATTATTGCTTCTGGCATTCTAAATCACATGTTGAAATTAAAAGTTGGAGTGTCAGTGATGTTATTGAGAAATATCGGCCAAGCTTCAGAGTTGTGCAATGATACTCGATTGATCATTGAAAATGGACAAATATGTACTTGAAGGATATGTTATATCTAAAAGTAACATTGGAAATACACTTGAATAGAAAATCAATTGGACACGTTGCCTGACTACCAAGTAATGAAGCTTGTCTGATTTCCTTCAAATTTCATACCCAAATATAAGAGCCAAACCATATATATCTGACTCATTCACATTCCATAAACGTGCGCTCAATGGTTTCAACTTTTGGAACATAAAACTTGAATCTTTAAGCTTCAAAATTTAAAATTTTATTCGAAAATAAATTTTAACACAAGTTTGAACTTTGAATCTAGCTCTTGAACAAAAAACATAAAGCTTGAGTCCTTTATGAACTTTTACATAGACAAAATGCTTGGAATCTTCGTAAATTTGAATATAAACTTAAAGCTTGAAACTTTTATTAAAATGAATATAAACTTAAAACTTGACACATCAATAAACACAAATATAAACTTATTAACAACAAAATAATAACAATAAATAACGAAAATCAAGAAAATATAACAAAATGAAAGAACAACTAAAATATTATGAACATAAGACAAAGTAAGTGAAAGAAATTAAAGTTCTTCGCCACACACATATTTTTGGCCATCAACGAAAGGAAAATAAAGAAAAAACTCACCACTAATTTTTCACAAACACACTAAGTCTCCAAAAACATGAGAAATGAGAGAATGAGGTATTTGTAGGAAAATGGATGGAGGCCTCGTCTGTACAACCCAGGGGTGCTCTTGGTTTGTTTTTACAATTTGGCTCATTGATAGGGTTTGGTTAGTCATTTATACCTTTGGGTAGGGCTAGATCCGTAATTTATTATTATTATTATCATATAAACTATATACGAGACAAATGTTTGTCGCTTATACATCAAATAGAATTTTGTTTGTTTGAAACTTGATCAAAAACAAAATAATAGTGATTGCAATATTCAGTACACAATAATTATATTGATAAAATAGTTATTTCTTTATGTATTTTTTCATTACATAATTACTTAATTAGATAATTTTGAATATTACTTATGCCATTTATGTCAATAAAATTTAAATTTTTTTTTCTATATTTTGTAATTAAATACATTTTCCAAACTATTTGTTTACTTTTATATACTACATCCATCTCTAAATATAAGATCTCTTTGATCAAATTATAAGAATTAAGAAAGTTATTAAATTCGTTGATAATTGACATTATTTTTATAACTTTATCCTTAAAAAAAAAGAATTAATTAATATTTTATTATAATATTTATTATTATTATTATTTTTTTTCTTCGGAATTATAGTATTTAGAGATTAAAGGTAATGCACTCTAGATGTAAAATGACATCCAATCATAATGTGCCGATACATGAAATATATGTAAAACTTCCCTTTTTCACTTTTTTATTTGTTGTGCTATCAACGTGTGATTAATTGTCGATACAAAATAATACAATCACGATACACGATCTAGTATTAATTGATAGTGAAAGAAAAAGATGTAAATTAATTTATTATATTAATGCAATTTTATTATTTCAAAAAAAAAGAGATAAGTTAATTAGAAGTTTGTCAGTTGAAAAATAATTAGAGATCTAAATTAATTAATATTTTCATTATAGTATTTATTGTTTGCGGAAAAAAGATGGAAGGAATACTTGTTTATCTCATTTGATTTTGTAATTTAATTTCTTCTTCATAAAAAAATGAAATAAGAATTAGAAAATGTCTTATAAAAAAGACAAATAATTTTAATAAGAGTTTTGGATAGAGGTACTACTAGACTAACTGGTGTGCTCACAGTTACTTTGCTAGCTTAGTTGAAATAAAAATAAATATCCTCTTGACAAAAACATCTTAAGACTCGACATTGAAATTGAAATTGAAATTGAAATTCCTAGGAAGGGATAACAGATCAAAACATTGTTTCATGGCTTCGTGCCGCATTCAGTGCTACCTTAATCTTCCATTCCCTTCCGATGCGGCGCGTTTTCCGTCAACTTCTCACTCTTCACTCCCTCCTATTTCTTCTCCTATTATTTCTACTTCTCTCTTCACAACAACAAAGGCAATTAAATATTCCCCCTTAACTTTCTTTAATTACTTATCATTCGTTTGTTTGATTCAAAACTAGATTCCTGATTCCATTATTATTATAATATATATATAGACATACATACCTTTTTCATTTAATTATTAATAATTAATAGTATTAATATAATATCTTTATATATTGGTTGTGTGTTTTCCCACTCAGATCCCTTTTTCAAGTGTTCCGCGCCGCCCCTTTGGAACAGTGAAGACTCAAATGACAACGGAAGAGAAGCCTCTCTCTCAAAACAACAAAATGCTCGTTAGTTTTCTTTACTCTTTTTTTTTTCTTTCGGTTTTTGTGTGTTTGGTACGTGAGAAAAGAAAATGAGGGTAATAGAGTTGAAAGTTTTGTTTCAGTGCAAAAATTGATTTTTAATGAATTGAAGTGCATGTTTGATTCATCGTGATTAATAACAACGTAAAATCTAACATGCAAGAAATTGAGAACCAGTTTGTTATAGGTTAATTTTAAATGATCACTTTTTTAGAGTTTTCAAATGTTTGTTACGGCTTTTGAAAATAATCAGAATATAAAAATAATCTTAAAACTGCTTTGAATGTGAAGTGTTATTTATGTTTGAAAACATATAAATGTGAGTTGCACCCTACATTTGATTTGAGCGTAAAAATCGCGTCTCAAAAACTACAAATTTTAGCTTGAAGTTAGAATTAATTTTACGGGCCAAATCAATTACAATCCACATCATCCAAAACATGTCAAAATCAATTTTATGTGTCTGAAATCACTTTTGGCTCTCCCTACTTTGAAACCAAACACACTTAAATGCTATGAAATTTGTAGTTTCTTTTTAGTCGGTATTTGGTTCTATATACTACACAATGACAAACATTGATTTTGATTGTGTGTTTGGTTATCTGGTGGCGAAAATTTATTTTGATCATGGGTTTGGTTTATCCGGTGGTTAAAATTGGTTTTAGTTAAAAATAAATTTAAAGTTAAAATGATTTAAGTTTGTATTAGTTTACGTGAAAATGAGTTAACAATTATTTTGAGTGTAAAAATCACATTTGGAGTAAGAAAGTGCAAATTCTAACTTCAAGTTAGAATATTTTCCAGAGAGAAAATCAATTCTAATTGAGAATCTCCAGACATACCAAAATCAATTTTAAGTTTTCAGAATCACTTTTGCCTCTCCAAAAAGTGAATCTAAGAATTATGGATTTTAGGTCTGGTTTGCTTATGAGAAAAAATAGAGAGAAAGCAGGGTGTTTTTCTTTGTTGATGATTTATCTGTCAATGTTTAATTGCTTGATTAATCTGTTTATTGGGTTATTTTTATTCGTTTTGTGGTTTTGGCTCAGTTTGTTCCAAAGGAAAGAAATTCAAGGAAGGAAGATTAAAATTTGAATTTTTGTGATATGCAGTGTCTTATAATTAATGATTGATTGATTACAATGTTTGTTGGTTTTCTCTTGAAGGTGTATGTACCTCCCCATCCTTTGATCAAGCACTGGGTTTCGGTTCTCAGGAATGACCAAACTCCTTGTCCCATTTTCAGTGAGTGGCAAAGTTTTGATTTTTAAGCAATACTTTGATTTGAGATGAACATTGATCCACCTGATTTCAATCACTTTAATCAGCATTGAAAAACTTCATATATTTTAAATTAAAATTAATCATACAGCAACTTTCGTGTTTAATTCTCATGCTTATTGTAGCTTCTTGACAAACACATTCTGTCAAACTAATGGTGAGAAAACTTATCTGTTAATCTGTTACTTCTGGTAATTAGAATAAAAGAATTTTGCCGTTGTTTATCGTGATAGGAACTTGGAACTGGGCACCTTAAGTTAAAATATCCGGGTTCTTTCCAAATAAATTGACTCATGAGAAAGATAGACCTGTGAGCCTGTAGTATCAATTTTGCATACATTGGAAAGTTCAACTTCTTAGTTTCACCACAGTCACTCATTCTGCTTTTCTTTTCTTTTTTGTTAACCCATTATTTTTTATTTAACTAATTTTTTAGTCAAACTTAGGTTGATATTACTTGATTAATATATGAAGGTTGATTTGACACTTTGGGTTTCTAATATTGTAGGAAATGCAATGGCTGAGTTGGGAAGGCTGCTAATGTATGAAGCTTCAAGGGATTGGTTGGTTAGTTCGTATTTCACGCTATGCTATAATTATTGTATTTTTCACTTGAATTTTTTCATAGCTCCTTCAATATAACTTGATATTGATGCAATCCTTTGTTTTTAAATCATTTAAATCTAAAATCTTTACAAATTAAAGACGTGATTTTTCATCTATACAAGGGCGAGATTAGGTTTTTGTTTCTAATAATTTTAATTCAATATTCATATATCATTTTAAGGAAAAAAACATTCATACCATGTTATTTAATTTTAAATTTTATAATTTTTTATTTTTCACTCCCTCCCGATATTATTATCGATACAAAAATCTGGAGCTTGTTAGTTGTCACCGATTAGAACTTATGACAGTGGATTGAATTAATTCTTGAAAGATTTGATGCGTATTTCCATCTGATTGTTTTTTCCTGTTATCACACATTCATACCAATGAATTTATATTTATTCTCTTTTCTGCTTTTGTTTTGTTGTTTTTAGCCAACAGTGTCTGGAGAGATTCAATCACCTCTGGGTGTCGCCTCAGTGGAGTTCATTGATCCAAGGGAGCCTGTGGCTGTCAGTATCATACTTCTTTCAATTTGTTTATTTAGACTTTGATAATTTCAGGAATATCATATAACATATTCATGACAACTACATACTCCAATTCCACATATAATCATTGATATTTTTTTTTAAACTTATACTAAATAATAAATATTGAAGCTGTTGAATGAGAGGAAAATAGAAAGAAATATGGTGAAACTGTGTACACAGCGGAGACTTTTTATATAGGCTTACAAATAATAAAATAAGATAAATATATAGTATTCGATCCCTATTTATAAGATATTATATGATAAGATTGAAAACTAATCCTTGAAGATAAACCAAGATATTCTAAGACAATATCAAGATATTATTTTATATTTTAACAAAAGCATTTCTGAGATAAAATTTCATTACTCAAATCCAAACTCATGTTTTTATATTCCTTCTATGCATATTGATACGGTCATTGTTGTCCGAAGTTCAATTTACAGACTTGTTGATGTGGTTGTTTTGTTCCTTTCTGAAAGATATTGCCTGAATCATTTATCAGATTTTCAGGTAATTCCAATCTTGAGAGCTGGTCTTGCTCTTGCTGAACATGCATCATCAATATTGCCCGCAACAAAAACATATCATCTAGGTA
This sequence comes from Cicer yamashitae, assembly GCA_037974755.1. Classification (NCBI taxonomy): domain Eukaryota; kingdom Viridiplantae; phylum Streptophyta; class Magnoliopsida; order Fabales; family Fabaceae; genus Cicer; species Cicer yamashitae. The sequence continues at coordinate 20,419,042 of JBBPBQ010020323.1, forward strand.
ATGATTCATGTATTGTACTTGTTGTTAATAAAAACAAGAGGATGCAGATGCTATATTGATGCTTATGTTGTTGTATATTTTTAAATTTGTAACTTTAAGCCTAGAAATTCTGAGGTACATCCAACAAACACGATTTATCAGGAAAAAGTCTTGTTTGAGATCCATCATCAAAAGTCAGTAAATCAACTAATCAAAGCATTAAATAAATAAATAATTTTACAGTACATTAAATTTGGGATTGGAAAAAGAGTTAGAGAATTTGAATAGCAATTTGTGGAATAGAATATATTTTGATGAAAACCTAACTTTAGTAAATTGGGTTTGTTTATGAAATACAAGTTTAAACCAGGCTCTAATACCAAAAATGTAACTAGACGTTACATTTATTTATTTATTTATTATTATTATTATTATTATTTTTATTGTTTAAAATTGAATAATAATTTTTTTTTCCTTTTGTTTCTTTGGAAAAGGAATAAGCAGAAATGAAGAAACTCTTCAGCCAACTATATATTTGAACAAGTAAGATATTCATACTTGAAAAAAAATGTTTTTTTTTCTTTTGTCCTTTTCCTTTTCTCTTTTCACTTCTAGAATGGCTTGTTGATGTTGCGGATCATTAAAGGGCACCATTGTTTCTATTGCTTTTGGTTTGTTCTGTTGAATGCTTGAGCGCCTTTTGTTATATACTCTCATCCCATTTATGATTTTCAGGCTACCGGACAAATTTGCAGAAGGGTCTAAAGTATTTGTGGTTGATCCTATGCTGGCAACTGGTATGTAGTGTCTATTCTTGTTTGAGCTTTCACTGTCGTGCACATTGTCCATTAACACCGAGCCATTTTAATTCTTTCTTTATCTGATATGAATTTCTTTGGTATTCATGGCTTGTGGCCTCTCTATATGTTTCTCTTTAGAGTTTTTTTCATTAAATATAATTGAATAGCATACAAGTGACGAGTCGTCCATATTTAGATTGGATTGAGTTGGTTTTTATATTAACCCTTACTTATCCTTACAAAATCAACTTGTAAGGTGAGAGATATACCTTATAAACTTGTTTCATGTCATCCCTTTTTAGGGGTGACTAAATGAATGAATTGAATAAAATTTGGTTTCGATTATAATAGATCAATTATAATAATCCATTTAAATCCATTAGAAATTCATTAAAAAGTTCAATACACCCATCATCTATTTAATAAAAAGATTAAATCCATCTGTTAGTTTCAGCTTGACCCCAAGTTGCTCCCACACGCCTGGTCCGCTCCCACTTGATCCCAAGTCGCCCACTCGCCCTTAGTTTGCCAGCACTTGACTCCGATCCACCCCAGTTGTCTTGGTTTGCCTCCACTCACCCCCGATCCGCTGCCACTTGACCCTGGGTAGCTCTTGATCTGATATTAAGTCGGAACATGTTATTATATAGTTTGCATGCATTATGTCTTTGCTTAATGATGTGCATTGCAATTTCACTGAATAGATCAATAGCCTTTAATCTACGTGTTATTAGATCTTAAAAATAACATCGACAGCGAATAATATCTAGTTAGGTGTAAGTTAAAAGAAGTAGATTATTCCTATTATTACACATAACAAATTGGTTAATGTGAATGAGGGAAATTACTATCCAAAAGCTTCAATGCCAAACTGGATAAGCTATAATTCACGAATGCAAAACAAATAATCCAAAAAGTGGGGTGGAACAAGGCAAGTTGGACAACTTGTGGCGGGTAGGATTGAGTGTGTCAGGATGGATTGAATTTTTTTAATGGATTGTTTTAATCCAAATCAAATTTTTTACAGCCAAATATAATCTATGATATCTATGCATCAATTTTGTGGTACTATGATTTTATATTTCGTATGAATTTCAGGTGGTACTATACTGGCAGCTTTGAGTCTCTTAAAGGAACGTGGAGTTAGCAACGAGAACATTAAAGTGGTAAGGAATAGTCTCTGTATAATCAGAAGCTATATCTCTTCTTTTAATTTTAAGCCAAACATATTTCTATTCATGCACTTTTGGTGTGTTTGGGAAACAACTTCATTAAATGCTTATTGCATAAGTCTGTATAATTGAAGTGAGAATGAGGGGAAACTCTGCATAAGCTTAGCATAAGCTATAAGCTATTATGAAGAGTTTATGAAATTATGGTTAAAATATTTAGCGGTTATATCAAAAGTTATTTTTATAAACTCTTTCAAATATTATGCACAAGTTTTTACTCATATAAGCTATTCCAAACGACCCTTTAATTGGTTAAGTCTAGTAATGACTACGTATCTGAACTCCAAAGTTTGCTCTCTACGCATTACACTATTTACATCATGCATTATGATTTTATTAATATTCCCTATATATAATTAAGTTATATATTCTTTTGATCAATTGCTTAATTAATTAATGAACTAATGATAATGCAGATATCTGCATGCTCTTCCCCTCCGGCTCTTCAAAAGCTAAGCGAGCAGTTCCCAGGGTTAGAGTTAGTCACATAACATAAAATTTTCTTAATTTTCTTTTGATTAATTGTCAGTGTTCTAATTATTAAATTTTGCAGGCTTCATGTGTATACTGGAATAATTGATCCCACAGTTAATGACAAAGGGTTGGTGCCTAACATCATAACTTAATTTAACTAGCTGATTTATAGAATTGGTACATTATTAAATGTGTTTTTTTTCTCTTGTTTAGGTTTATAATTCCTGGCCTTGGAGATGCTGGGGATCGCAGCTATGGTACATGATATATGAATGTTAATTATTGGTTTAATGTATCAATTTTGAGTAAAGTTATCAATACTTTACGGGTTTTTGGTTATTAATGTTATGAATTAAAATAAACAAGTGTTTAAATCATTTTTTAGTTTCATTTTGTCCAATTTTCCAATCATTTTGAATGGGGCGGTTACGGGTCAAGGTCAGCTTGATAACCTTACTAACCGAAACGATTCATTGTGAAAAAACGGTTTGGTTTGGGTTTGCATATTTTAAACTGGATGTGTTCAAATCGGATACCTAACATGGAATGGGAAATTTGATACTCAATGAGCACAAACTAACCTAAATTTTTGAGAAAATCTAATATCATTCTGTAGGCAATTGATAGGGTGCACAAGTCATTTAAATTGTTTATGGTACACATGTTTTTTTTACCATCGGATTATAAAGTCTCACTAAGTTTATCATAAACCCACCACATTGAACCTTTTCCTCATTTTGCTGTTCATCTTCTTCACACACCAACAGTTCATTCCTACTTGCTCTTTCACCAAATATCTTCTTCACATTGAATTGGTTGGGGTCGTGTGTGTTGCACCAAATGCTTTGAAAGAAATAAAATCCCATCAGAAAAAGGGTCTAATTTGGATCACTACCGTTTCGATATTGTGGGCTTTAAGGAATTAAACAATTCCATCGAATTGAGTATTATATGTGTGATAACATCTATTGAACCAGGAATATCAATGAACCTGATAATAAAAATTGTTCATGATACCCTTTGTTAGCTTTTAGAATTAATTTCTTAATTCAACTCTTATTAACTGAAATTAAAGAGTTAGTAGATCTATTCCATCTAAAATGGAATGGGCTAAGGTTATGAACTTATAGTCTGATGATCAAATCGATTTGGAGATTTACCGGATGCTCCTTTATGAAAGTATAAATTTAAGTGAAATACATTTTTTTGGTAATGTTTTTTACATCTTGTGAGTAAATAATGGAAGACGGACGAGCAATCATCATAATCTTCAGTGATGGTATGCGTACGGGTGTTTGTGTTAAAGTTTTGGATAGTATTAAAACCATCTCTTTCGGATGGTTCCTTTGAAAATGTAATAGTTGCTCAAGCCTTTTATTTTTAAATTGGTAAAATAATCCTTTGGTATGTCTTCAAAATGGTTAATTATACTCTGTTTTATTAAGGTGAAGTATCTCTTGTACTCTCTTCAATATCAAATGCGTGTGTGTGTATATATATATATATGTTAAATATTAATGAATCAAATATAAAAATATTGCTATCGGAAGAAGTGTACTTAATTATTCTCAAAATTTAAAAATTGTCTTGAAAATGGTGTATTAAATCCAAAATTTATATTATTGATTTTTTAACATGTGTCGTTGTTCATGATTGGCTATACATGTGGTTCTTAAAAGAAAGAAACACAGACGTTCTAGATTCTTTAATACTTTTCATACTGTGTTTCATATGATTTACTCCATTTGAAACTAAATAAAAATAAAAATATATTGTTTGGCTATTAACGATTCTTATATTTACAATAGGATTTAATCTTCCCATCACTTTCTTTCAGATTCATCAACACTCCAACTTTCCTAATAACTTAAGAGTCCATGTTTTATTCAGTATTCACTGATCATAAAGGAATACAAGAATTAAGGAACAAAAGGAACGCCAAACACTAGTGGCCAGTTCCTGAGCAGGGCCGTCGATTAAGGCGTGCAATCAGAACATTGGCACATGGCCCACAATTAGAGAGGGTTCCAAATGTTTTTATAATATACCTTAACATTTACATTGATATCTTTAATTTTGTACATTAAACACTTTAAAATTTTATATTTACACCTTATACCTAGAACTAGAATAAATAGTCAGTTTTCAACCATTGAGTTTGTGATAGCGGCTGGCTGCAGTCTACCATGTGCCACGTGTGTCTTGTCGTGATCACACAAAACCTATGTGAACTATTAATTCATACATGGCTGGAGGTAGTACTACTTGTGTTCTTGCCTGTTACCGTTTGTTTGTTTGTTTGTTTTTTTTTTGTAATTTGTGCCTTGTGTGCATTCTTGATGATTATCCACTGAATGTGTGTTGGTGGCAGACAATTGTTTAGGAATTCAATTTTTTGTAATGTGTGCCTTTGTGGCACACTGCCGATTGTTTACAAATTCATTTTTTGTAATGTGTGACTTGGTGGTTGGGTGTCAGTTGTTTATAGAATTCATGTTTTGTGTTTGGGAAGACAATTTACATTGTAATTCAACTAATCATTTTCTGACCAAGTTAGAAACACAAGTCACTAGTCCAGTCAATAGATAATTAACTTAATCATGTCAACAATTCAAATTAACTCAAATTTGAACAAATAATCCCATAGTTTATTTAATCATTTAGGTAGAAACTTAGAATCCACAATGCAATCAGAGTAAGCAAACAACAAATAGTTAATTAGTAACTTCAAAAATATGTATAATTATACAAAACCATATAGCACATAACACAATAATATAATGGGGAAAAACATGTTAGTGAAAATAATTAATACACAAGAAAACACAACGGACACGATTGACATTTGACTAACACTGAATCGACATTCAACCCACTCGGCCTGATTGGACAGACCAGTTCTGATTGTAAACCCTAAACCCCAAAATAACATATATAATAATTTATACCAGATTTTTTGAGCAAAATTCGTTTACAAATAAAAACTTTTGTAACTAATTTAGGATATCACGTTTCTCAAAGTACACATGGAACAATTCAAACTTTATTCCTCAATTAAAATAATTTAATCTAAATGAACTTGATTTAACTTTAATTTCTTAATTTATTTCCAAAAACTTACTAATACTAAGATTATCATATAAAAAGTCGTTGGTAATTAAATAAGTAAATTACAAAGTAAAACTCTGAATTCCCGGTGTCACCTATCAGAGCGGGGTTCCTCCCAAATTTGAACTTCAAGACTCATTAACATGTAATAACTACGATTTCGCAAAAGCAGGGTCAAGCCAGTCAAACACAAACAACGAAGGAGGTGAGTTTTGAAATCATGTTGATAGTATAATATAAATAAGAAGAACATACGATTAATAATAAATAAACCGTATCGTTAAACAAATATTCTTCAAGGAAAAACATCACATTATAAAGTCAAAAGCACTCAAGGAAAATCAATACATTTCATTATGACATCAAATCATCTAAGAGAAATTACCACACATGATACATATTAATCACAACAAAACAATCACAAAAGAATGTAATATTATGCATGAGCTTAGACTCTACTGCACAATTTGGTACCATTCTAACTATGAAGCAATTGGTTAGGAGGATTATACTATGCCACTATCCTAATGGACAGATAATTCAAATTGGCCTTGTCCTCACAGATCCCCTCAACTCAACCCGAGACACATATACGCGACAATCGAGGTAAACGTGTGTTGCATGGTAGCTCCCCATATTTGGAGTGCTACCTCCAAGTCACATAGGAATTTCCCACCCTAATACATCCAAGGTATAGCAATCTTGCCTTAAGGCTCAACACCAGACTGCCACGATTAGACTCATTCAGTTGTACTTCCCCGAAATCACTAGGCTTGTCAGACCCTACCTATATGATGACAAAATAATCTCCACTTCAAAAATTTGCATCAACTTCAAATATTCCCAACATCTATTTTCTCCCCTAGTTAGCCTTGACTACTCCATTAAGAGCATCATCTTTAGCACAAGTTGGAATCATCACTATTTCATCAATTATGGGGTACTTCAATATTTTCATCACAATTTTAAAACATCATTAATCATACATAATCATGATCATCATATAAACTTATCACAAATTTATAACATCACTATCACTATCATTATCATCACATAAACATGTCATACAATGCATCCATCTTTTATTATCACATCACAAAAATTCGTCCAATCAAACATATGCACAGAATTTCATTCGACATCCAACATCACAATAATATCGCCATCAGATTTTGTACCCCATTTACCCTAAACCACAAATCACAAGCAGATTTCTTGTTCCTACAACCTTGCGCCGCCGCTGGTAATAGCTCATCACCATCTTCACCAATTCCTTCCATTCCATGGTTGAATAACTCATCACAATTTATTCCCCTTCAATCATCTTCATCAAGACCTGCTATATGAGACTCCCATAATAAGAAAACATGTCACAACACATCTCAAACAACCACTACATGTGATTTTTTTCGACAACTGCGAGCGCTGTCAAGGCCTCCAACCACCATATTTTAAATCACCATGCTCGACTCCTTTATTTGCGGGGAGAACCGCAACCAAAACAACCACCCATGACCTAATCAAAAATTCTAATCATCGCCTTCAAGCCTCGATTCTGGTCGCTGTAGTGTTGACCCGAAATAACGAAGACTGGTTCTGTGATCTATGCGTCGAGAGCTTCGTCCTACAATAGCCGTTTTTCAATTTAAACAAAATCCGTGAAAACTCGTTGTCGTCGGCATTACGGTAAATGCTTTCCGATCAACCCAGCATTCATTGTTCATTTTGTTCTGAACCTGTCATAATTAAAGTTAGATGCTGATGCACTTTTAATTTTAATTTCAGTGTTGTTGTTATCTGTAAGCACCGTTTCGAGTCATCCGTGTCGGTAAGGTCCTCCGACCATTATTTTTTTCTTCCTTCCATAATTTCAACTCTGTTTCTACTCGTAATATCGTTTATTAAATATTTGACTTTTTTTTTTAATTTTTTTTTTATCATTTTCGCAATTTCTCAGCTGCAATTTGGTTATTCTCTGGACCCGCTTACAAACAATTAATTTTTGGATTGCTTCGACGTTGCTGAAATTTAATGTCCTACCGTACGAAATCGCCAAATGAGGTAAGGGGTAAAAGGAGGTTCGATTTTATGAGTATAAAATAACGTGGAATGAACGGGAATACCGAAATTCCCAGATATTCATCTGGGGCTTACTACGTACGGTCGAACTCTATTGAGTAATAATAGTTAATTAATAATACATTAATGGTAATAGTGAGTACTAAAATATAATTTAGCAACCTATAGAATTGCCGTGAATTTATTTATATCAAGATTGCATGTTGTTTGATTTTATGGAACCTTATGCTGATTGTTATTATATGAATGATATGTACTAGAGTGTTTTTGTTTACTTGATTGAAATTGTGATATTACTTGAATGCACCACATGTTTGATTTCTTATTCTGTGATTGATGAGACCAGACTGTGCATTGTGAGTGGTGTAAACCAAATATTGAGACTTTATTGTGATTGACTGATATTTACGTAGACGTAAATTTGATGAATATTGTGAATTCAAATTGAGAATTGTCGAGTTGTGATCATTGAATAAGTGTGAACTAGATGTTAGAGACTTGTGCAATGAAGATTATTTTGTCACCATATAAGGAGGGTTTGACAAGCCTAGTGATTCGAGGAAGTACAATTGAATGAGCCTGATCGTGGAGGGCTACAATCGAACTGTAAGGCAAGACTGATAGACCTTGGGGGTATCTTTAGTGGGGAATTCCTAAGTGGATTAGTGAGTTATTCCCTAAAGCCGAGAGCTACCGTACAACACAAGAGTACCCCGACCGTTGCGTATATTTGTCTCGGATTGAGTTGAAGGGATTTATAAGGACTTGGCCATTCATGAAATGTCCGTCCACTCCTGTAGTGGCATAGCATCAGACCTTATAACCAAACTTCAGAAAATAATTATCCACAAATGTTTTACAAAGGACTCAAACCTGCAGGTAACTCATTTTCTACAGATTTTTAACCCAAATTCGCGGAAACATCCGAAAGTAAAAAGTTGATTTCTGACAGTGTCTCTTACCCATTTTTTTCTTCATTTTTTCGTTTAATAATTAAGAGTCCTAACAATATTCATCTTCTTCTCTCTTCATCTTAATCTTCAACATAGAAAACTCACTAAAACTCAGAAAATTGAATCTTCCATTTTCAAATCCAAATAGAAAATATCCAAAAAAGGTACCGGTACTCATATCTTCTCCAAATCTCTGCCAAATATGTGTCTAGAACCCATATTTTAATATTAATTTCTTTTGAAGCAAAACCCATTTTAGAACTCGATTTTTGAAACCATCAAAACTCATTTCTCTCGATGATGGTTTTCCATTTCAAAAATCGTTTTTAGAAAACATTTAACCAAGAAACCTCTTTTATAAGATTGAGTTTTTGGATCTTCATGGTGATGCTTTGAAAATAAGCTTGAAGTGTTATTATTTACAGAGAAAATGTATGGTGATAATGAGAAGTTGAAGGTATTTGATGTCGTTGGATTTTATGTGTTGATGAAGATGGAGTTAGATTGTTCTTTGTTTCTGAGTTTTAGATGAAAAATGAAGAAGTAAGAAGATGAAAATGAAAAAATGAAAAAGGGTAATTTTGTATGCATTTTAAAAGATAAATAATGACTTACTAAACCATTAAAAATAAATAAAATAAAGGACCATGAATTTATTTTAAATTATTACTGCAAGATAACATAATAGAGGAATATAAAAGTATGTCGCATGTATAGTTGTATGCTACATAAAGTTATTACAAATACATAATTTGATTTATATATGACTCAGGTGATTCCAATTCAAGGAAATTATTCCAAAGCTAAGATGTGTATGACCCTACAAGTTTTTGCTTAGGATATAACGGAAATGCCTTCTAAAATCAATTTATCCGCAAAATACTTGTTCGCAGCCTCCGTGGGATGAAGGTCGTCCCAAAATACATACTTAGATGCATTAGCACATAATCTTACAACCAAATTTTTATTACTAAATATAGAAGTTCTCTCTAGCAGGTTTGTCCCAAAACAACTCTTCCTTGCTTCAGAAAATCCTACATGTCAAAGTATATATTCATGTCACATAAATTAACAATCCTACAAGTGGTAATTAATTCACAATATGTAATTGATGTATACTATTTATACCAAAATATCTTTAATTTTCTCTTTGATTTTTACAATTCTCATTTTTATTGCAAAGGGCATATAAATACTCTTAAGATGTGGTGTAGAAAAGATATAGTGTAGAAAGAAAGGTCAACTATATCTTTATTTTTTAAAACATTACTGTTAATTGTTTTGAAATAAAAATAAAATATTTAGAGAAGTGTTAGCAACACTCTCTCTAACACACATTTTAACACATTATCTTCTATCGATTGAAATTCACATGAATTCCACTAAATAATATGAGTCCTATTTAAATTTAGTGAAATCTATGTAAATTTCGACGAATAAAAAAAATGCGTTGAAAATTATGGTGTTAAAGAGTGTATTCCTAGCATTATTCAAATATTAAAACTATTAAAGATTTGGAATGTTGGAGTAATATACAAGATTAGCTACCATAGTTGAATTTTGTACCATATTTAGAGGGTTCAGTGACTAAGTTATAGAGAGGTTGGTAGATATCAAGGAGGACCAAATTGAGGCGAGGAAGCACTTTTCTCAAGTTCACAGATGTTGAGTTGAGCTTTCGATTAAAGTTAATAGCAACATTGTTTATTTTGACTACACATTTGTTTCTCTGAGCAGGACCAAACAGAGTGATGGATGCAGGCAAGCAACCTATTGCAGTTAATGTTGTCACAACAATCTTCCTTGCTCCTAGAGCATATAAATTCTGTCATAGAAATTTACAAAATTAGAATTGCAAATCAGGAACAAAAATTCACAAATCAAAAGAAAATTTTAATCAATAACATCTACTTTTAAGAGTCCAATGAATGATTTCTAAGACATTCTGGACGGTCATGAGATTTTGAGTGTCCTATGTAAACCCATAAAATGGTACTCTTGTTAACAATTTAAGTAAAAAACAGTTCATGCTCAAAGCCACCACATACAGAGCAAGGTTTTAAATAAAGATAAGCTACTATAATTTAGAATGTGATATGAAGGTTTTTGATGTTGTTATGTGGTCGTAATTGAAGCTGCGTTTGACCGTGATTCTCTGTATTATAAAGAATCGCAACTTAACTGCAATTACTGCGACTACTATTGAAAATCAGTTGAGAAAGACATATATATACCTGAATGAAATTGGCATAGCATCTCAAAAGAATGTCTGAGAATTGATCAGGCGTATAAAGCTTGTAAAGAAAAGGATTCATGTAATAATTCAACAAAAAATCACCAGTCCCAGTACCAACAAGATATACAGCACCAAATATAATTGATAATGCATCTGATTGTCCTGCTATTTTCATTAATTCGTTTTGGCAATCCTTATAGAATTCCAACTGCTGGCTCAATGAAGTTGATTTCTACATCCACAGAATTAACAATATGATCATTTAACATTATGCATGTAATAATAAAGACTAAAAAGAAATGAAATATTTGTGTCATAGACGGTTTAAATGTTGTTACATATAGTTTGGCTGTAGAATCAAGGTAACCAGAACCAGATGAGGCAAAATTGGCACCATTCAAGAGGTTTTTTCCCTTGATATATAAATTGAGGTAAGCAGATTGGTAAGAGATAAATCCAAGAAATTCAGCTGCAGAAATTAAATGAAATGATGAAACTAGATCAAATAGAGTTGAAAAAAAGATAACATGAATATTGTTAAACTCAAATAATAAGAGCAGATATATTTTTAGTTGTTTGGTAAGTCCAACTCATAAATAAAATGTTGTAAGCATGTTTGATTTGTTGTGGCTTATATTCAAACCTTGCAATACACCTTTTTGGATTTAGTGTTGAATTTTACCACTAAACTCTTAAAGAATTAAAGTGTTTATTTGGCCAGGTCAAAACGTTAGCATATAGGATTGTATGATCAAAGTAGAATTGTTTGGTAAAGTCTTTCCCTCACGATTTTATAACATTTTTTTTATGAAGTTAAAGTGTTTTTTTGATATGCTACTTTAAATAACACTTGAGCTTATAGTTTACCGCATTTATATTTTTTTCTGATATTTACTCATTATCTTAATTGAAAAATATTAAATATTAATTAAAATATATTTTTATGTCATTTTATATTTATTGGTTAGTTCAATAACTTCAAAATCAATCAACAAATTTATCCACTATATGTTTTAAGACCATCTGCTATCAGTTATCTTATCTCTTATTCGCTATTATTTACCTAAGAAAGCCAAATTATATATACTTTTGTCTCCCTTAATATGACTGAAACATGATTTTTTGTCCATTTGTTTCTAAATCTAAGATTTTAGTCTCCATGTTTCATAATATTCAGAATTTCCCCCCACAATTCAGGTTTAAGCTTATTTTTATGATGTATCATATGCATTAACAATGAGAAATTACATTTGATCATATAACATTGTTGATTTGAACCTGAAATAGTGGATTAAAAATTTGGTTACAACTTTTTTTTGGGTATGTTTTATTGATTAAATTTGAAACTTCTATTTTGAAGTGAAATCCACCATTTCTGGTCAAATTAGCTACACCATATTATTAATTAAAATTAATTACATGAATATGATGTCATAAAAAATAAATTTCAGATTAAAAAGAGTGTATTCATGTGGGACCCTCTTTTATAAACTATAAAACTATATACTTTTGTAATTTTGATACTAAAATGTGGATAGAAATAATAAAAAACTGTAAATTTTATAAGAACTACGTATATATGTTGAGGAAAAAAAAACTTTACATGCGAAGTCGATAGTAAGTTTTCCATTGCAAAACCTTCCGGTTGGAATGTGATTCATAAAGTCTCTTCCATAAGGAAGAAAATTTGCTTTAATCGTAGTAGGTAGGTAGTTGTTATTGCCAACATCAAAAGTAGAATCTCCAAATATGAAAAATGCAGGGACTAAAGGTTTTCCATCTATTACATTAATGAAGACCACCATAACAAGGGAAAGAAAAAAAGTCGATAAAGCACTTGAATACCTCATCTATGTGAAACTTTTTGTTGTTGAATTTTGTTGATGTTCGAAGTTAAATATAATAGAGTCAGGATAAATAATTTAATTTTAGTTATTGGGTTGCTAGATAACTATGTCTATCATATTAATTATGTTTAGTAAAATTCATATTAAATAGGTAGAGATTTATTGATAACTATGTATAGAAGACAAAAAAAATAAATAGAATCTTTTCGTAAATTATTCTCAAACTTGATCAATCAATTCCAAAATAAAGACCATCTTTATAATTTATGGGAAAATTTTCAAACATTATTCTTATACATTACCCTCAAACTTGACAAATCAACTTTTTAATACATTATACTTCTCTATTTTGTCCCTATATATAAGACTCTTTTAAAAAAAATTATATAAAAAATTTATATTTATTTTATATTTTTAACTATGTTAATTATTTTTTATATTATATATTTTTAATTAATTTATATTTTTTTTTACGATCAACAATAAATATCATAATAGAAACATTAACTAATTATTTATGTATCAAAATAATATAAGAAAAGTCAATGGAAAATTGAACCGATGAAAGTTATATATCTACATTAAAAACACTGCATCAAGGTCATCTATTAATATTCTGGTCAATGGAAAATTGCAACAACACTCTGGTCGTAACATCATTTTTGCCAAATTACTTCAATTTAGTTAAGTATGTATAAAGGATGGGTTAGGGTGAGTTCAGTGTGTTCTATATCCGATCTAATATTTAATCAGACTAATTTTTAAATCGAATCCATCACCAAATCTGATTAGATGCGGGTTCAATAAAGACGACATATGACAAAATTAGATTGATCCTATGAGTCGCCAATTAGTAATTTTTTAATTTTTTAAAAATAAAATTTTAAAATAACTCATAGCAAACTACTTACGATTAACACTTGTCAATTCAATCAAAAGTAATAACTCATAGTCATACAAAATACAAACTATTCAATCAAAACAAATAACATGTATATCCAGACCCATATATCTTTCACCACTTAATAGTGTTATTCTTCAAACAAAGAGTAGTATCAAAACAACATTGTTTTATGTCTTTTTTTTGTCCTTGCTTTTTTGGACATACCCAACTCGTTGCTTATAAGTCGGATTCGTGGAACGGGTCGAGTCTTGCATCCCTAAATTTAGTGGTGACTTTAAGCATGGCTACTATCTAGAATCTAAAGTTAAAGAACACCAACATCTTGTTTAAACATTTAAAGAACACCAACTATCTAGAATCTAAATTTGTATATCATGAGCAATCGTCAATTTTTTATAATTTATAATAATATGCGTTAATAGTTAAAGGATAGCTAATTTTTGTTTTAATACTAGAAACGTATATTTGCATGTATGACAGCTCATTCGCACTTGCATTCACATGATTTTTTTTTTATATTTTATGTATGTATTCAAAAATAAGAAGAAAAAAAAGAAAATACAAAATATTAAATGATGTGCAATGAGACAAAGGAAAAATTAATATTAATGATGTTATGCAGATCAGTTTCAAGCATTTATTAATCGAATTTATAATTTGCAAAAAAGTAATTGAACATTATAAAGTTTTACGAGGTTATTTATAAAAATTTAGTTATTTGATAAATAAATGTAATGGAGTTTGAATTTACGACCACTTTATATTAAAAAATATATATAATATTCATTCTTACATAACACATGACTCCAATAGTCCTATTTAATATATGAAAAACAAAGAAGAATGAATTCTAATAATGCATGTCAAATTAAAATAATCATCAGAAACAAATTTTGTTATATGTATGTAGAAAAAATTGTATTAAAATAATATAAAATATACACAATTCATTACTCTAGTAGTAAAAATTAAATTATGTTTTATTTATTATTTTTAATTAAAATTTGTAATACTTAAATTTTTAAAAGTAAATTTCTAAATTGTAGATTAATTTCAAAATTAAATTCTCAATCAGGATTTATAAATACTCATGATTGATCTTTGATTTTATATATGCATTATA
>JBBPBQ010020323.1:20434190-20458622 GCA_037974755.1 Cicer yamashitae
ATAAAAGAATTGAATGCAAAAGTATTTTAATTAAATTCTAATTTTGTAGACTCTTTATCTCTTTAATATATTTTCATGTTTTATCTTTATTTAATCTTTTATGTTAACCGTGTTATATTATTAATTAGAAAAAGTCTCACGGTGACAGTTAAATATTTTTTCTATTCATTTATCTAATTGTTTTATTAAATAGTAATAGTAATTTTTTATTGTTCTTATTTAATTGAATTATATAAAAACTTGACTCTAATGAGAAATATTTTAGTACAAATTTACTATAAGAAGACATGTGTATTTTTATAGATTTAGAATTACTAAAATATTTTATATGTTCTTGAAAAAATATAGAGAACCTAAAATTTGCGATTACTTTTGTTTGTGTTGAAATATTGAGTATGAAATATAGATTAAATGTACTTTTGTGATCTCTAAATTAAAATTATTAAAATCTTAATTATTTATAATATAGGTTAAATAGTCTTACACTAATTTATATGACAAAGGAATTTTCAAAAAATATTGATTATAATAAATATATTATCAATGTATTTGACAAAAAATATAAAGATGTAACAATTTTAACGAGCGTGGCACCAAAAATCTTAGGATCAAACTTGCTTCAATTTTAGTTTTAAAGTTTGTACAACTTAGTATAAGTGAAAAAGAGTCGCACTAATTTTTATTTTTGTAAGGAAAAAATTGAATAAAATCTAAAAAATTTGTCTTAATAAAAAAAAATTGAATTGAGCGGTTGATTACGAGTTGAGAAAATATTAACTGTGTTATATGATAATAAATATATTGTTTTGTTATAAACTCTAAGAGTCGGTTTAATGCGGATAATAAATTAGTGATAGAATAGATAGAGATCATGATATAGACAAAATAACGACTTATCATGTCAGATATTTGATGCATATATGGTAAAAATTTGATAAGATTATTTTATGACAGAATAAAATATATATATCATGATAAACAATGGCAAAATTATCTTTGTAATCTATTTAAATTTTTTCTTTCAAATTAACTTTTATAATTTTAAAATGTCACGGGTAACTAAATAATACTTCTTACATCGACTATTAAAAAAAAAACTAAATAATTTTATATTCTTAATATTTATTGCCATCTAATTATATAATAATTTTAAGCATAGTATAAATTTGCAATACATTGTACAAAATTAAAATTGTCAAAATCATAGGTAGCAATAAAATATCATAAGGAATTGAGTCAAAAACAAAAATAAAACATCGTAAAGAATAATATATTGTCTTATGTATTAAAGAAAGACAAGCACATAAATAAAATTAGTAGATCAATTATTTTACAAATACAAGAAGGTCAACATCATCCCAACTCCAAAATATATGCAAAACGCTAACTTTCTAATAGCTCCATTTTCTACGACTCATCCGTAATTTATTTTAATCATCAAACACATCTTTACGAACTTCTAGACGATTTGCAACTCCACTCAATTTTTCAGTACCTTTTTTCAAGCCAATTTTCAAAAATCAATCATCTTTAAAAATATTTACTCTAACATTATATATAGTATCACATCATGAAATTGAATCATCACCTCTTGTAAATTCAAAATTGGATTGCTAATAGTAACTACAAAAGCAGAACTAATAAATATGAAACTGAATTTTCATTCTAGTAAGTATAATAACAAAATTGAAACTCAACTTTCATTATACTTGTTATTCGTAACTATGTGAAAATAACCAATCAACAGGAAATTGAATTTTAATCGAATAAATTCACTTTGACATACTAATGAACAACATATATGGAAGAGAACCGTATATTCAGTAAAAAAAAATGATATATTCAGTCAAGATGAACAACTTAAACAAAATTATGCAAGTAAAATGTTCCAAAAAAATATGGCAGAGGAAATCAAATATGGAAGAGGAAAACAACATGAACACAGAAAAACAATCAATTTATGAGCAAAATCAATTTCACAAAGAACATCATAGTGCATGAGTAAAATTAACACAACATCATTCATTCCCAAATATTCAGAGAACCGTAAAAAAAAACAAAAAAGGCAGAGAAAAGAGGGAGACATGAGTATAGCAGCAAAGATGAAAAGAGGAAATTAGGACAAAGACTAAAGAGTAAAAATAGAACCATGAAAGAAGAACAATGTTGCATGCATTGATAAGATTGCTTGGTGTATCAAACAAAAGATTTGATTAGGATAGCATAGATGTATCATATTTTGTCTCTCTATCCTTACTATCAAATGAGCCCTAAATAATCTAAAACAAACTATAAAGCTGAAGTGAAAATGGATTAGACCGTGCATCTCCGATTATTGCTAATTGCTTTAAGATATTGAAGCTCTAACGATATATGAAAATGGATTCAAAATCCTTAGATTCTAGTTAATATTAGGCTCTAACCATGTGAATTTAAGGATGAATGATATTTTTGTAAAAGTTTAAGAATTGATTTTTCGCTTTATTAAATTATATATTTTGTAATAATGATATTTTAAGGTATTTCATTAATTTTTAAGTTTTTGTAAAAAATTTTGCATTTTTTACATATTTATTCATTACTAAGGTAGAGGGGTCACACTTTATGCATTGTCGCTAATGATTAATTACCACTGAACCCCTAAACTTTGAAACAATGGTATACAAGAGCAAAATGTATAAAAAGGGAAGTTTGTGACACCCTAAACCCCAAAATAACACATTATAATTATTTTTATTAGATTTTTAAACAAATTTCGCAGCGGGTAAATAAAACTGTTTACAAGAAAAAAAAACTTTTGTAACTAAATTAGGATATCACGTTTCTCAAATTATACATGCAACAATTCAAACTTTATTTCTCAATTAAAACAGTTTAATCTCAATGAACTTGATTTAATTATAAATTGTTAATTTAATTCCAACAACTTACTGGTACTAAGGTTTTTATATAAAAGTCATTTCTAATTACATAAGTAAAATATAAATTACAATTGTTAAACATGTTTAACACGGTTATATTGGCAACCGACCTAAGAGGCAACCGACCTAAGAGGATAAAAATAAAAAATTAATATATCTCATCTTCCTTCGTGTTTAAGTCGATTATTTGGATAAACGACTTAATAAAATGAGGCGGCGGCAATTATGTAAATATTTAAAACTTGTTTAATGCGGTTATATTGATAACTGACGCATGCTAAAAAATATAAAAAATACCGTGCACTTAATTAGCGTTTTATCTTCCCGCTCCCATAACCCTGTAAACCTCCACCTTCTATTCCTAACCTCTCAATCGTGAAACACTTTCTAACGTCAACTTCACAACCCGCATTTTATCGTCACCACTTCATCAATTCATTAAAACAGGTTTGTTTCTCAAGTTAAATTACATATTTTACATCTTTCATTTTTTTATAATTTGTGTGTGGACATAATAGGGAGCAAAACAATAATATTTTATGTAGAAAGGCAGATAAGGGATAAACTTTATAAATGTAGTATTTTATATATTAGAGACAGTAGATCTTTCATTTTTTATAATTTGTGTGTGGACAGAATAGAGAGCAAAACAATAGTATTTGTAGAAAGGCAGATAAGGGATAAACTTTACAAATGTAGTATTGTATGTATTAGAGACAATAGACATGTATATCTTGCTATTGAAACAGAACAAAACAATTAAAAAATATTGAAACAGAATAAAATAATTAAAAAAATATAGAATGTTACTGAATATCATTTATCTCCATGATTTCAATTATTCTGTTATTGTAAATTTCACATGTACTTAGATATTCACAAAATAATAACAATAAAGAAGAAAACAATAGTATACTATTAGATTATTCTTAACTATTATGAATACGACACTTTATGACAATAAATCAAAAGTAAACTATACATTTCCTAAACAATAAAATTGTTTTAGTTTTAATCTTTTACCTTAATTTTTACGGTTATTTATTTTTAACAGAAGTAGTTATGGATCGTAGTTGGATGAGTGCTAATCGTTTAAGTGAAGTGTATTAGAAAGGTGTGGAAGAATTTTTAGAATTTGCTTTAAAAAAACTTCCTAAAAATGAAGGAAATTTTATTGTCCTTGTGTTAAATGTTTAAATGGAAATCGGTTACAGTTTGAAGAAATAAGAAATCATCTTATTTGTTATGGGATATGCCAAACTTATACAAAATGGATATGGCACGGTGATTCATTAAACATGACAAATGTATCAGAAAGAGAAGAAGTTCATGAAGATATGGATAATCGGCTTGAGGACATGATTCTTGATATTGGACAAGAGTCTTTTCAACGTGCACATGCTTTTGATAGTTTGTCCAATGACAAAGAAAAGCCTTTGTATCCGGGATGCACTAACTTCACACAGTTGTCTGCGGTGTTGAGATTGTTCAACTTGAAAGCGAGAAATGGATGGACAGATAAAAGCTTCACGGAACTGCTTGAGTTGTTGAAAGAAATGCTTCCTGAAGATAACACATTGCCAAACCGTTATTATGAGGCAAAGAAGATATTGTGTCCAATGGGTATGGAGTATAAGAAAATACATGCATGCCCTAATGATTGCATACTATTCTGAAATGAGTTTGAAGAGTTGAACCAATGTCTTGTGTGTGGGTTATCACGCTATAAAGTGAAGGATGGTGATTCCAATTGTGATGAAAGCACAACAGGTCCTCCTGCGAAGGTGTTATGGTATCTTCCAATAATTCCAAGGTTCAAACGATTATTCGTTAATGTCAATGATGCAAAGAATATTAGATGGCATGCTGATGAGAGACAACGTGATGGACAACTTCGTCATCCAGCTGATTCATTGCAATGGAAGAAAGTTGATGAATTGTATCCTGAATTTGGGAATGAGCCAAGAAATCTTAGACTTGGACTTGCCACAGATGGAATGAACCCATACGGTAACTTAAGTAGTAACCATAGTTCATGGCCCGTTCTCTTAATTATCTACAATCTACCTCCTTCGATTTGCATGAAGCACAAATACATTATGTTATCTATGATGATTTCTGGTCCAAGGCAACTTGGAAATGACATAGACGTTTATCTAAGTCCATTGATTGAAGACTTGAGAATTCTTTGGGAGGAAGGTGTTGAAGTGTTTGATGGTTATTCTTGTGATTATTTTAAAATGCATGCAATGTTATTTTGCACCATAAATGATTTTCCTGCGTATGGAAACTTGAGCGGTTATAGTGTTAAGGGACATAAAGCGTGTCCTATATGTGAAGAAGACACATGCTACCTCCAATTAAAACATGGAAGGAAGACTGTTTACGTTGGACATCGGAGATTTCTTAAACCTAATCACCTATATCGTAGGTTGAGAAAAGCGTTTAATGGAGAACAGGAGAATCGAATTGCTCCGAAAGCCTTAACTGGAGAGCAAATTTATCAAAGGGTGAAGGATGTCAATGTTAAATTTGGAAAGAATAAAAAAGAATCCATTGAGAAAAATGTATGGAAGAAGAGGTCTGTGTTCTTTAATCTTCCTTATTGGTCCAGTCTAGATGTTAGACATTGTATTGATGTGATGCACGTTGTGAAAAATGTGTGTGATAGTGTGATTGGAACACTTCTCAACATTCCAGGAAAAACAAAGGATGGATTGAATGCTCGTTTAGATATGGTTGAGATAGGTATACGACAAGAATTAGCTCCACAATCATCAGGTAAGCGAACATATTTGCCTCCAGCTTGTCATACCTTATCAAAACATGAGAGAAGACTTTTTTGTGAGACTCTAAAGGGCATAAAAGTGCCAACGGGATATTCTTCAAATGTAAAGAGTCTTATCTCAATGAAAGATCTAAAATTAGTTGGGTTAAAGTCTCATGATTGTCATGTATTAATGCAACAACTACTACCAGTGGCTATTCGTGGAATATTGCCTAAAAGAGTGAGAGATGTTTTAACTAGGTTGTGCTTATTCTTCAATTCTATATGTACCAAAGTCATTGATCCTAAAAAATTAGATGAGTTGGAAAATGAAGCAGTTATTATTTTGTGCCAATTGGAGATGTATTTTCCTCCTTCTTTTTTTGACATTATGGTTCACTTAATTGTTCATATAGTGAGAGAAATTAGATTATGTGGTCCTGTTTATTTAAGGTGGGTGTATCCAATTGAGCGATGCATGAAGATCTTAAAAGGGTATATGAAGAATCCAAACCGTCCTGAAGCATCTATTGTTCAAAGGTACATTGCAGAAGAAGCTATTGAGTTTTGTTCAGACTATATGTCAAAAGCGGACACTATAGGAGTTCCTAAGTCTCGTCATGAGGATAGACGCACAGGTAAGGGTATAAGAGGTTTAAAACTTAAGAGCATGAGTCGTGAGGAATTACTTCAAGCACATTTGTATATATTGAATAATACTGAGGAGGTTCAACCTTATATTTCTGCTCACAAAAATATTGTCAAGGAAAAAAATCCTCGAATGAATGAAAAATGGTTGTTGAATGAGCATAACAAGAATTTCTTAAAGTGGTTTAAAGAAACCATTTTAACTGATAATACATGTTCTGTTACATTAAAATGGCTAGCAGATGGGCCTAATTTTGATGTCATAACTTGGACCGGCTACAATATCAATAATTTTACCTTCTATACAAAGGCTCAAGATGACAAAAGTACAGTGCAAAATAGTGGAGTAATGGTTGTCGCTGAATCAATGCACTTTTCAAGTTCAAAAGATAAAAATCCTGTTGTGGCATCAATATCTTTCTTTGGGATCATTGAAGAGATTTGGGATGTCGATTTTATTAAGTTTAAAGTTCCTGTTTTTAAATGTAAATGGATTGACATAAACAATGGTGTTAAAATTGATGAATTTGGTTTTACATTGGTAGACCTTGAAAAAGTAGCTTATAAGGATGAGCCTTTTATTATGGCATCTCAAGCAAGACAAGTGTTTTATGTTAGTGATCCTTCTAACAAAAGGTGGTCGGTGGTTCTCCAAGGTAAAAACATGTATGAACCTAATGAAAGTCTAGGTTCACTACCAGATATTTTTGAGACTCCTTCTTTCCCACAACAAATACCTGGTTTCACTGTGGAAAATATAGAGGACAATGAGTATGCCACTCGTGATGATCATCAAGAAGGGATATGGGAGAATATTCAAACATGACAGTTTTAGGGATATGGGAGACAAGCTTCTAATTATGAGTGTGGCTATTATGTCATGTTACATATGTTGAACATTGTAACAGCTGGTATTGTTGATTCATGGATGCAAGTACGTAAATTTTTTACAAGTTGTTATTAATTGTGTTTTATTATGTTCATATGATAAAATAATTATAAGTTGTTATTGATTGTGTTTTTTTAATGTTCGTATGATAAAAATTAGGATTTAATCGATATTGATTGTGTTTTTTCTTTTCCAGATATTTGACGACTCGAGATCATTTCATCCGGATCAAATTAAAGAAGTTCAAGAACGCTGTGTGGATTTTATTTTGGAATTAATTGAAGAAAATGACGGTGCTTGAATATATGTCTATTGAATATTGCTAATTGTGGTTTTGTAATTTTGTTAATGGACATCTAAATTATTTTTCGTCTTGTCAAGAGTAGTCAGATACATCTTCTTTGTACTCTATATTTTGTATGAACTTCTGATATTGAATATTTTGGTTATTAGATAGTTATATAAAATTTTGGTTGAAAGTACAAAATTTTGATTTGAAATTTAATACGAAATATTGTATATATGTATGTATGTATGTATGGAGCAGGAGCATAAAAAAAAAAAAAAAAATTTATTAAAAAAAATAATTATTTTAACTCTATCTGTTAAGTCAGTTGATTAGAAGAACCGACTTAAAAAGATGATTTGTTGAACTGAATTTATGATGTTTAAGTCAGTTACGCTGAACTGACTTAACAGGACGAAGCTCTGTTAAGTCGGTTCATGAAACGACTTAAAAAACAACATATTTATTAAGTCGTTTGCTATTAACTCGGACACGGAACTGACTTAAAATGTACATTTTAACCGACTTAAAAATATAAAATTCTACTAGTGGCACTTGATTAGGAGGCTTGATACTATGCCACTATCTCGGTGGGCGGACAATTCAAATTGGCCATGTCCTCATAGATCCATGTCCTCATAGATCTCCTCAACTCAACCCGAGACACATATACGAGACAGTCGAGGTAAACGTGTGTTGCATGGTAGCTCCCGACATTTGGAGTGCTACCTCCAAGTCACCTAAGAATTCCCCACCCGAATACCTCCAAGGTCTAACAATCTTGTCTTAAGGCTCAACAGCAGACCGCCACGATCAGACTCATTCAGTTGTACTTCCCCAGAATCACTAGGCTTGTCAGGCCTTACCTATATGATGACAAAATAATCTTCACTTCACAAATTCTCAATATTTATTTTCTCCCATCGTTGGCCTATGATACTCCATTAAAACCATTATTTAATCAACTATGGGGTTACTTCAATATTCTCATCACAAATTTATATTCTCATCACAATCATTAATCACACATCATCATAATCACATAAACTAATCACAAATTTATAGCATCACAATTATTAATCTACATCATCATCATCACATAAAATCGTCACAATGCATTAATCTTTTATTATCACTTCACATAAACTCATCTAATCAACATATACATAAAATTCATTCGACACCCAATATCACAATAATATCAAATACCACACATTAAAAGAAATTAAATCAAAATCAACACCTTACAAATATTTTTATTCTATATTTTAATCTCACAATTTCCATATTTGCATATTAATTAATTTACCCCTCAAAGGCTACTGCCGTACGTGGCGAGCCCCGGATGAATCGTTGGGAAATACGGTTTTCCCGTTCATCTCACAATATATTATACTCATGAATTCAAACGCTTTCTCACCCCTTACCTTATTTCGACGCTTTCACATACGAATACGATTCCACGAGCAAACAGCCTTTGTCCTTTGACTCTTTGTCCTTCAATTGATCTAACTCGACAGCTTATGGGTAACCGTCAAAAATAAATTATGAGAAGACACTCTAAAAACTAAATTTTGAAATTTGGTTGAGAAAACTTACCATAAATCAGAAAATCAATCAGTGGATAATATGGCCACTACTCGCACGGTCGTTTTGGCGTTGGTTTCACTCAAATCGGACTTACGATGAAGAAGAACGGCACAAAATAATGAATTTCATAAACGGAGAAGTCGAATATTTTAGAGAGAAATTGGAATGGTTAAAAATCTAAGAAAGTGTGTTTAATTGACTAGCTAAATGAATGAAACAACTTACTGAAATTTGGACGAAAATAGAAAAAGAAATTCTAGACAGTGTTCGATGATCGGTATCAATTTTTTTCTTCCTATTATGTGAAGGTGCGGCTGCTCTCTTTCAATTCTGTCTACCGTAGCGCTTTCATAGTATGTTAAGGGTATATTTGATTTTTATTTTTTTAACATATTAGTTATTGTTATCCTAACTCATTGGACTCTATTTTATTTTATTTTTTCACAAGACCCAACTAATTACATACTTATTTTAATTTATTTATTTGCCACTAAAATAATATCTTTCAAAATATCAAATTAAAAGATTATTATATTATGAGAATAGTTAAAATGACAATAAAAAAAATATAATATCAATATTTTATATAAGCCACTAAATCAATTAAATACGTATAGAATAGGCACAATTTGACAAGCACACATATAAAGAAATTAAGCGCAATATTATTAGTATTTCAAAACTAATATTTTATAAAATAAAGTAATTAATAAATACATTAATAATTAAGATTCTCATATTCAAGTAAATCACTATAATTATACTTATTTTTTTTTTCAAATACTCATAATAAAATACTACTATCCTTAGAGAATATTTGAAATTATAAAATAAATAAATATAACATCAACACTTTATATTAGTTACTAAATCATAATAAATATATATAAAATCACAATGTCATAACAAGCATATAAAAATAAAGGAAATTAAACACAATAGTATTACTATCTCAATATAACTATTCACGAACTAAATAATTAAAAATAGAAATAGTTATAAATAATCGAAATATAACTACGTGCACACTTAACATCAGTCGAACATCTAAGAAGATATCACATTAATTACGAACGCACGCGTACACGTAAAATCTTATAAAATCTTATTTTTTTAAATATGTACCATAAAATACTATTATTTTTAGAAAAATATAAAAACAAATTATAATGTTTATTATTTATATCACTTATTTAATCAAATACGTACATATTAACACATCATAGGAAACACACATATAAAGAAAATTAATCATAAAACTAATCAACATATATCTAAAATAATTTTAACACCAAATTATTTATCTAAAATAATATCTAATTAATAAAATAATTTATTAAAAAATTTGAAGTGTTACAAAGTTAACATCGACCAAAGGGAAGTTAACATCGACTGGTTGTTATTTCAAGAATAATGGTGGCGGAAAGTCACAAGGTAATTCAAAGGTTTTTGTTGAAGAATTTTTTACTCTTAAGGTTGATTAAGTTTGGTAAAGAATACTACAGTAATTAGTCCAAGGAGATGGAGTACATGTGTTTCACGTGTGAGACGTCAGGGTATTGGAGAAAAGATTAAATTTGTAGTCTGGTAAAGAAGAAACCACAAGCAAATCGACTAGAGCTGAAGCTTTTGAATTTGAAGACCTTATTCAAGTGTGACACATTCATTTATAGCTTATGATTGTGTTACAAGGTTGGAGTTGTATCACATTTATCTCATGGTTTGTCTATCGCTACACCTACAAACAAACTCGTGACCATAAATTTCATGTGTGAGAACTACAATCTAGTAATAGACGGTAGAACTTTTGTGGTAGATTTGGTTGTTTGCCTTTGAAGGAGATCGAAATCATCTTGGGAATTGATTGATTAGCTGCCAACACTACGCCAAAAATGACATTTTGTAGCGCGTCTTTTACAGCGCTTATTAAATACAAGCGCTGTTGTATAATTTTTTAAAAATAACGGAGGCTACAACAGCGTTTTTTTTACAAGCGCTGTAGTAGGGTCATATAGGGTCACATACGCTTGCACATAATGTTTACAACTCTTTTACAGCGCTTTTTTAGAAAGCGCTGTAAATTTAAGCGCTCTCACATAGTCTTTTACAGCGCTTTGTGAGCGCTTTAAACACAAGCGCTGTAAAATGTAGCGCTCCCACCTTATGTTACATTGATTTTAAAGCGCTTTTTGTGTAAGCGCTGTAAAAGCCTTGTTGTTGTCACTAATTCAAACTGATAAATTGTTACATGATATTAGATATGTTCTCATGATATATATGTTCTGTTTTGAAATCAATTAATCTTGGACCAATATTATAAGATATGTGTATTATAAATATATAGGTCATATATATCAGACTTGAAATCATACTTATTGTGTAACTGCATTTATATATATAGGTCATATAAATGGACAGGAAATGGATGTCTGCCAATCGATTGACAAAAGAGCATGAAAATGGAGTGAAGGAGTTTATTGAGTTTGCCGTGATGAATGCAAAAGATCCAAATAGAGTCGTTTGTCCTTGTTTAAAATGTTGTTTTGGAAAGCGCATTAGAGCAGATGAATTGGAAGGACATTTAGTATGGTATGGAATTGATCAAAGCTATACATGTTGGATAAGACATGATGAGAAAATCAATGGAAACACCCGCACAGATACATATGTTTCAACTGATTTCGACACAGATACATATGAGCCGGACCGAGTTGAGGAGATTGCAAAAGCAGTTGAAGAAGATCTCCGTGATTGTCCTAAAATGTTTGAGAGCTTGTTGAGTGATGCAGAGAAACCATTATATAATGGTTGTACTAAATTCACAAGACTTTCGGCGATATTAAAGTTGTACGACTTAAAAGCGAGTAATGGATGGTCTGATAAAAGCTTCACAGAATTACTAATGATTGCCTAAACGAATTTTGTGCTCTATTGGTATGAGTTATGAAAGGATTCATGCGTGTCCTAATGATTGCAATTTATTTCGAAATGAATATGAATTACTAAAGGCGTGTCCGAAATGCAATGTCTCTCGATATAAGAAGAAAGAATCTACTCCAGCAAAAGTCGTGTGGTATTTTCCTATAATACCAAGATTTAGGCGCATGTATCGTAGTGAAGAAGATTCAAAACACTTGACATGGCATGCAGATGAAAGAATTAGAGATGGAAAGTTTCGACACCCTACAGATTCTCCGCAATGGGCAAAAATTGATCACGAGTATCCTGAATTCGGGATAGAGTCGAGAAATCTACGCCTTGCACTTTCTACTGATGGAATGAATCCACATGGTCTTCAAAGCATCTCACACAGCATGTGGCCTGTGATTTTGTTGATTTATAACCTACCTCCATGGTTATGTATGAAGCGTAAGTTTATGATGTTGTCTCTGTTAATTTCTGGACCCAAACAACCGGGTAATGATATCGACGTATACTTGGCTCCTTTAATTGAAGATTTAAAAATTATGTGGGAGACAGGTGTAGAAGTCTATGACGGGTATAAGAAAGAATGTTTCAATTTGAGGGCTATATTGTTCGGCACAATTAATGATTTTCCAGCATATGGTAATTTATCAAGATATAGCATTAAAGGTCAGTGTGCATGTCCTATATGTGAAGAGAGTACAAATTGGATGCGGTTGAAACATTGTAAGAAGAATGTATTTCTTGGACATCGTAGATTTTTACCTTATAGTCATCAGTATCGTGGGTGGAGAAATGCATTCAATGGAAAATCAGAGGAAGATAGAGCTCCTGTAGCATCGACTGGATATCAAATACTTGAGAAAATACAAGGTTTGACCAATAAATTTAGCAAACCTTTTGCGGGAGAGCTGGTCAAAACTGGGTGGAAGAAAAAGTCAATTTTCTTTGAATTGCCATATTGGAAGTCATTGTATGTAAGACATTTTCTCGATGTGATGCATATTGAGAAAAATGTATTTGACAGTGTTATTGGTACGTTACTCAATGTACCAGGAAAGTCTAAGGATGGCATCAATGCAAGATTGGACTTGGTCGATATGGGAATAAGAAATGAATTGGGTCCCGTAAAGAAAGGAAATCGCACATATCTACCTCTAGCCGCTCATACTTTATCTAGAAAGGAAAAAATTGTTTTGTGTAAATTTCTACACGAAGTTAAAGTTCCAGAAGGATACTCTTCAAACATTAAAACTTTAGTTTGTATGAAAGACCTCAAGTTAAAAGGTTTGAAGACCTATGATGCTCATATTCTAATGGAGCATTTGCTACCAATAGGTATACGTTCAATTTTACCTGAAAAAGTTCGCCGAGCCATAACTAAATTATGTTTCTTCTTTAGGGAAATTTGTAGTAAAGTGATCGATCCTCAGAAATTACCGAGATTGCAGAGGGAAATTGTTGTTACTTTGTGTGAGCTAGAAATGTACTTCCCACCCTCGTTTTTTGATATAATGGTTCACCTTACTGTTCATCTTGTTAAGGAGACACAACTTTGTGGGCCAGCTTATATGAGATGGATGTACCCGATAGAACGATATATGAAAATATTAAAAGGGTATCTAAAAAGTAGAAGTCGACCAGAAGGTTGTATTGCTGAACGGTACATTGTCGAAGAAGCTGCTAAATTTTGTACTGAATATCTGTCAAATGTTGAATCCATAGGGCTTCCCATGTCTCGTCATTCGGGAAGATTATCAGGAGAAGGGATAATTGGAAAGAGACTAATGACTATATCAAGGACAGAATGGGAGCAGGCACAATTGTATGTTCTGCACAATGATGATGAGGTTCAACTGTATGTTACAATACACATGGATCAATTATCTAGTTTGAACATGAATAGGAATCAAAATTGGATAACTCGGGAGCACAATCGAAGTTTCATAACATGGTTAAAAAATCACATAAAGTCAAAGTTTGATGTAGACCCCAGATCAATTTCACAGAGATTGAGGTGGCTAGCAAATGGTCCGAGTTTACATGTCTTTTCTTACACCGGTTATGTAATTAACAGCTACACATTTTATACCAAAGAACAAGATGATCAAACAACTATGCAAAATAGCGGAGTCACTCTCGTAGCTGAAGCGATGCATATCTCTAGTGCAAAAGACAAGAACCCAATATATGCAAATCTATCATATTTTGGGGATATCGAGCGCATATGGGAGCTAGACTACACAATGTTTCGTGTTCCCATAATTGGTTGCAAGTGGGTCGATAATAATAATGGCGTTCGGATTGATGAGTCAGGGTTCTTGCTTGTCGATTTTAATAGGGTGGGATACAAAGATGAGCCTTTTATTTTAGCGTCGCAAGCTCAACAAGTGTTTTATGTCACTGATCCTGCTGATGTCGACCAATAAAATAAGTGATGATAACAATAATGATGAAGATGTTGGTAATGATCTTTTCTTTGCAACATCACAACCACATGAAATTGGTTCAACTGATGATGGTTTATATCTTAGAGATGATCATGATGAGGGAATTTGGATTAATCCATCGTTTCGTATCATTAATGGACAAACAAATGTGAATCCCACCAAGAAAAGAAGAAGGGCATCTTAATGTGTTTAATTGTTTTTAATCCATGTAATCTGAACTGAGTTCATGTGTAATTTAATTGTTTGATCTGCCATAATTGAGCATTTTGGTATTTAGCTTGAACTGTGAATTTGTAATTTTCTGCTTATATTGTATGTAATTGTATACTGAACTTGACCTGATCAGGTAATTTAGCTTGAACTATTTGAACTTGGCCTGATCAGTTCAAGTTCAAACAGTTTAACTAATTAGCTTGAACTTAAAAAAAAAAATTTAAGTTCAAGTTATACATGTAATTTAGCTTGAACTTGACCTGATCAGTTAAACACAATTTGGAAGAAAAAATAGTTTAACTAATTTGGAAGAAAATAAATTATTACAGGGCTTATGAAAAAATAATTTAACTAATTTGGAAGAAAATAAATTATTACAGGGCTTATGAAAAAATAATTTAACTAATTTGGAAGAAAATAAATTAATACAGGGCTTATGAAAAAATAATTTAACTAATTTGAAAGAAAATAAATTATTACAGGGCAGGGCTTATGAAAAAAATAATTTAACTAATTTGGAAGAAAATAAATTATTAAAAAGGCTGTGTACGAATATAAAATAAGAAGGTATTTTAAAGCGCTTTCCTCATAAGCGCTGTAAAAGGTTCACACAGCTTTTGGACATGATAAAACAAAAAGGCATTTCATATATAAAACCCTATTACAGCGCTTTTTAAAAAAGCGCTGTAATATGGTTTAAAAAAATAAAATAAGGAGGTATTTTACAGTGCTTTCTTCATAAGCGCTGTAAAAGGGTCACACAGCCTTTGGACATGATAAAACAAAGATGCATTTTATATATAAAACCCTATTACAGTGCTCTTCTAAAAAAGCGCTCTAAAAGGCTTTTAAAAAAATAAAATAAGGAGGTCTTTTACAGCGCTTTCTTCATAAGCGCTGTAAAAGGGTCACACAGCGTTTGCATATAATAAAACAAAGAGGCATTTTAAAGCGCTTTCTGTAAAAGCGCTGTAAAAGGCTTTTAAAAAAATAAAAATAAGGAGGTCTTTTACAACGTTTTTTCACAAGCGCTTTAAAAGGCTTATAAAAAGGCGCTGTAGTAGGCTTTTAAAAAATAAAATGATGAGACCTATTACAGCGCTTTTTCAAAAAAGCGTTGTAATAGGGTTTTATATATAACAGTAAACCTCTTCAGTTTCATGTTCATTACGTAAATTTCATACGAGTGTTTCAGTTTCCTCTGCGTTCTCCTTCTCATTGCGAACCCTACGAGAGTTTCAGTTTCCCTTGTTTCTTCCTCATTACTTACTCTCATTACGTAAACATCCTACACCTACGATCGTACGTAAACATCATAAACATCAAGTAACCCCGTTTTCGTCCTCGTTTTCGTCTGTGAACCCCGTACCCCTACGATCGTTCGTAACCGTTTGTCCTCGTTTTCATCGTCTTCTGCGCCATTCGTCTGTGAACCCGTAACCCTAAGCATTAAAAAGAGCTATTTCAGGTATTGTATTTATTAGTTTTTTGTTTCACTAAAATGCATGTTAACTTATTTTGCTACGTACTTAGACTACTGCATGTTGAACTTTGTTGAAGTTATACTGAACTGAACTGCATGTTGATGTTGAACTGCATGTTGTAGATAAATGCATACCAACAAGGAGTTAGATTGTCAAAATGAAGAAGTTGGCAACACCAAGACTTACGAAAATGAAGTCAAACGTGGTGCAACAATAATGCAAAATGTTATAAAAGCAAGAAGTATTGGGCAAAAATTTGAGGTATACTTTGCTTGTTGTTTTCTTTTTTTGCTGTTTATACTATACTTTGTTTGCTGTTTACCTTGTTTGCTGTTTATAATTTGAGGTACTTACTATATGAGTTTATTAGGTTGGATGGAATGAGAGTGGTCAACCAATTGACCCCAACAGTTCCATGTTTGTTAGTTATATTGGAGCTATTGTTCGTCAAAATATCCCAATCACAATAGATGATTGGAGAGATAAGGCATTGAAGAATGCCAAAGATGTATTGTGGGCTGATATACAGGTAATTTTTTTACTCCACCCTATTACTTATAAATTTTTACATACTGTTTTGAAGTATTTTACTTAAACTATATATTTATTTGGTTTGCAGTCAGCTTTTGTTCTTGATGAGGTGAGAAAGAGCTATGTGTTCAGAGTTGCCGGGAAAATACACCGGGGCTTTAGATCTCACCTCTCTAATTGCTATTTAAAAGACCGTGAAGGAAATACGAATGCGGAAGCTCCAAAAATATATAAACATTATATATCAAATGAGGAATGGAGCGCATTCGTATCAAAACGTTCCGACCCCGCATTTGTTGTAAGTGATTAATTTATTAGCATTTGTGTTTTATTATTCATATTCATAGCGTATTTTAAATTTTTACTAGATTGTTATTTTTTTATTTAGAATATTAGTAAGGCAAATCGCGAGAGGGCAAAAATTATTCCCCACCCATACAAGAAATCTCGTATGGGATATGCTCGTCTAGAGCAAAAACTTGTAAGTAATTAAACATCACTTTTATTTAATTAATGTGGTATATTATAAACTATACTATCTAACTAATATTTTGTTTATGATCTTAACGATAATAGCTACAAGACACCTAATCCGATCAATCGTTGGGTCGTCATATATTATGGAAGGAAGCTCGTGTAAATAAAGACGGAGTGGTTGATAACGAAAATGTACAAAAAGTAATAGAACTTTGTGTAAGTATATTTATCACTTTAATATTTTTTAATATTGTATTTTAAAAATGTTATTGAACTTATCTTTTTAATCCTATGTGTATTTTAGGCGAATCTTGAATCGGAAAATCAAGAGGACAACAAGGCAAGTTGCAGGGACATATTAGGTAAAGTGTTTAATGTTTCTAAATATTCCGGCCGCGTGAGGGGGAAAGGATTTGGCGTAACTCCTAGAAGTTATTTTTCACAAGAGAAGCGCCAAAATCCATCTAACGAGGAAGTATTAGAGAAGATTAAAGTATTAACGGAGCAAGTGGCCCTCTTGGTGAAGACAAATAAAGACAAGCAACTTGCGGACCAGCCCCAACGTGAAATTCACATTGAGTGTGAAAACGCAAGTTGCAACGTTGGTCTTAACAGTCTTCCTGAGGTAATTAATTACTTAATAAAATAAGAAATTCATTCAAGCTAATTGTTTCACATACTTATGTATTAACCATTGATTTTAGTGGGTCACTCCATGCGTTCTGTACTTATCCTCCCCTACTCATCGGAAGGTCGGAAAGGGAACATTGTGCAATGCTCCGGGCGAAGTATTGCACAACACACCAATCCCTGCGGGCCATGTCAAAGTATCGCCAGTTATTGCTTTGGAACCAAATGCACCGTTGCCTGTACCGGACAACGATACAGATCTGAATTATTTGGGCGAAGCAATTGGCAGCTACGTGGCATGGCCCAAACATCTTGTTGCCCTTGACAAGGTATGTTTAATTAATTGAAATGTATGTTTAATTGATTATATTTAATTGCTGAATTTTTTCCAATGTTAACTTTAATTTCACATTTATTTAGATTCAAACAAAGTCTAATAAAGGGAATGATAAGAAGATTCCCATAAATGAAACAGTCACATCGCCCGAAAAGGTTTGTAAAATTTATTCTGTAATGTTTGTCATTTTTTCAGATTCAATAAACTAACAATTTGATTAATCTCATTTTTTCAGATTCAATCTAATAAACAACCCGCACAGCAAGCCAGCTGCCGCACCACGACTGGATGTTTGTGGCAAAAATAAAGCCGGCAAACTTCAAAAATTGGAGGGTAATAAAACTGGCAAACTGCAAAAGCTGGAGGGTAATAAAGCGGCCAAAGTTGTTGCTGCTAAAAAACTGGATCGTGTAAAATCAGTTGCTGCTCCTGCTCCTAAAATAAGTCAGCCACGACTTGCTCCATATGGGTCGTGTCTTGACATACAGGCAAAAAAAAAATATGGGTAGCGACGATTCACGAATAATAAGCATGGATAAAGCTCTATTCAGAGATGCGTATGAAGAATTTTTTGAAAAAGAGCACATATACGAACTTCTCGACCATAAGGAGCTGAGTGCTACTGTTATGAGCATATACATGAGGTAAAAATTACTTTTCATCGCATTTATTTGTAATTAATTTAATTTATTGGTAATTAATCTAATTTGAAATTTTCATTGAAGGTTTTTGTATGAGAAGTTCGTGTGCACGCGCAGATTGTCAAATAAATTTTCATTCTTGTCTCCGCATAAGATTTCGATGCTTAAACACGATCCAATGAATGTAAATAAATACGTTTTAGATATACTATTAGGAAATAAAGAGAAGGATAAGTTATTCCTTGCACCATATAATTCAGGGTACGTAATTATATATTCTATATTTATATCTTTTTTAATTTATGAGATCTTAATTTATTAGTTGTGTAAACTAAATTTTTGTTGTTGTAGGGCACATTAGGTGCTAATTGCAATCAATGCGACATCTGAAGTTATATACTACCTAGATCCCTTGCACGGCCATTACAACAATCGCCCCGAGATAAAGACTTTGTTCGACACGTAAGTAATATTCATTTATTTTTTACACATATATATATATAAATAATGTGTTTGTTAATGCTATAATAATCACATTTATTTATTCGATAGTGCTTTACAAGTTTTTCGAGCTCAAAGAGGTGCGACAGTGTCGAAGTTAAAGTCAAATAACATCACATGGATTCCAATAAAGGTTTGAAATATATGCTTTTAAATTTCACTTACAATCAATGTACAATTAAATAATTATTGACTTATATGTTTTATTTTATAGTGCCCTCGTCAAACTAACAACATCGACTGTGGGTACTATGTATTGCGATTCATGAAGGAGATTGTTGATAAGAATCAAATTGTAATCCCAGAAACGGTACGGTATTTTAATTATTTGATTTTCATATATAAACTATGTTTATATTTGATTTTAACTTATTTATGTTCAATTTTTATATCAGTACTTTGACAATTCCAGTCCAACGTATTCTGAAGAAGAACTAACAGAGATAAAGGAAGACTGGTGTCAGTATGTGCTTGAAATGAATATTATTTGATTTGCTGGGAAATGGCATGCTGCAAAGGATATGGTAGTTCTGTGCTGTTTGTGAATATGTAGTTGTGAATATGAATATGTAGTTGTATGAAAATATAGTGAATCGGATACTTATATGAATAGGTAGTTGTGTGAATATGTAGTTCTGAGCTTGTGAATATGTAAATATGAACTGATTGTTGTGAATATTTGTGCATATTTGTGCATTTTAAAATATAGTGAATCTGTTGTTGTTGTGTACTGATTCTTGTGTGTTTTGTAGTGCTGTTTTGTTGTTGTTGTGTACTACTGACTGATTGTGAATTGATTCTAGATAAAAATGATTTTGTAATAAAAATTGTGAACTGATTCTGGATTAAAAGACAGCGTTTTTAAAAAAAGCGCTTTCTAAAAAAGCGCTTTTTAAAATTTACAGCATATTTAATAAAACTAAAAATAAAAAAAAAACACCTTTTACAGCGCTTTCCCAAAAAAGCGCTGTAAAAGGTGCATTAGAATGCACCTACTACAGCGCTTCTTAAGAAGCGCTGTAATAGGTGCATAATAATGCATCTATTGAATGCACCTACTACAACGCTTTTTAGAAAAGCGCTGTAATAGGTGCATAACAATGCATCTATATAAGTGCACCTATTACAGCGCTTTTGTGAAAAAGCGCTGTAAAAGGTGCATAACAAATCATCTATTGTTAAATGCACCTATTACAGCGCTTTTTTGAAGAAGCGCTGTAATAGGGTCATAATAATGCATCTATTGTTATAGGGATTTACAGCGCTTTTTTAGAAAGCACTGTAAAATGCGTATAACAAGCGCGCAATATATCCACCTTTTTTTACAGCGTTTTTTTTTTAAAAAAAAAGCGTTGTTGTATCTTTTTACAGCGCTGGTAACTACAGCGCTTTTTTTTAAAAAAAAAAGTGCTGTAAATGACTTAAAAAAAGGGCTGTAAAATGCGTTTTTTCGCGTAGTGCAATTATGCTTCGCTCAACTGTTGGAATTATGTTCAGGACAACAAAAGATCAAGTTTAAGGTAGGTTGTCTGCTATGAAATTAATATTGTTTGTGCGAGATGAGGCATAAGTCATTGTGATGGTCATGGAGCTGTCTGTCGTCAGAGAATTTCCAGAAGTTTTTGAGGATGTATAATGAATATCTCTGGAGAGAGAAGTCTAGTTTTCAATTTACTTGAAACCATCCTCTTAAAAGAGTAACTAATTGAATCTAATGACATTGATGAAGCTATTATGGATGAACATTGAACAAACATAAGTGTACAAATAGCTTATTTTATTTATATTTTATTAAGAATGGAGTATATATCAAGCTTGTGGACAAACATATTGTACTTTGTTCAATTACCATAAATTTAAAAGCACATTTTTAACATATAAAACTCATTTAGTATATTTTACAGCAAAAGCAGCTAGCTTACCATAATTCTAGGAAATACAAAGTTTGACCAAGAAGTGTTTAACTGAGTTTTTTATTGGTGTAACAATACACTTTCTTTTTAACATTTTCTCTATAATAAAACTAAATCAAGTAGGCCAACATGAACTTCACTGAGTATTGGAACGAGGGTTTTAGAGAGTGTGTAACTGACATTTTTTCTTATCTATTGATAAGAGGTAAAATATCAGAAATCAAATTAGCCGCCATAACCTTGTTTGCAGCGCCCGTGGGATGGACACTATCCCAAAACACATATTTAGATGCATCAACACATGTTCCTATAGACTTTGGATTGCAAAATATAGAAGTCTCTAGCAAACCCGTCCCACAACAAGCCTTCCTTGCTTCAAAAAATCCTATCATAATGTATGCATATCACATACAAAACAAATTAAAAACGAATCCGTGGTTCATCATAAATCATAATAAAAACACAATATTTTCATAAAGTAAACGAAATTTTAAATTTTGTACCGTTTTGAACAGTCTTATTGGCCAAGTTATAAAGAGGTCCGTAACTGTCAAGGAGGATCAAATCGAGTTCTGGAAGTATTTTTCGCAAATTCTCAGATGTTGAGTTGAGCTTTTGATTGAAGTAAATAGCAACATTGTTTATTTTGACTACACAGGTGTTGCTATCGAAGCCGAAGAGAGTGATGGCTATAGGAAAGCAACCTATTGCAGTTAAATTTGGCACACCAATCTTCCTTGCTCCAACTGCATATAAACTCTGTCATAGATATGATTACAAATTAGAAATGATTTATTTAGCAAATTAAGATAAAATATCATTTTTTTTTCTTAAATGCACTTTTCTTATTTTATCAGATTGACAAGTCACATGGTGGTGTTACAATTTATATGTAATATGCAGATTAAATCTTATTATTCTAGTTTCTATATATATCATTAAATTATTGTTTTTAAAAAATAAATTTAAAATTATATGTATATATATATTATTCTAAAAAAATCATATTTCTTAAGAAATATAAATGATCAAAATTGTGAATCTAAAAAATATATGAGATCAAAAGTGCATTAAAGTTCTTTTTTATTTTTTATTTTTTTTATCAAATGCAAACCTTTTAAAATCTATTAATTAATGTTATTCAAAGGCATGCCTGAATGAAATTGGAGTATTGTTGCACGAGAATATCCGCGAATTGATAAGGTGTATAAGCCTTTCGAAGCAATGGACTTATGTAATAATTCAATACAAAATCACCACTCCCTGCACCAACAATATATACACCACTAGATATAATGTATAAGGCATTTGATTTCCCTGCTATTTTCATCAACTCCTTCTGGTAATTCATGTAGTATTCCAGCTGCTTGCTCATTGGAATTGCACTCTTCATCACAAAATTATCATCATTTAACATTAAAATACATGTAAAGACAAAAGAAATAATGAAATATTTGTGTTGTAAAAATTTTAAGGATTTAATTCATATATACCATCTGTGTAAAAAGTTTTATATTGTCGGTCAATCACAACCGTTAAATCATTAAAGATATTTGACTTTTATTATAATTAATATATCTATAAATGGTTGTGATATGCTCACACTGTATAATTTTTTACATTAACATCATAGTTAAACTCAAATTTTAAATGTAACTCACGTATAGTTTGGCCGTAGAATCATGGTAACCAGAACCGGCTGAGGCAAAGCTGACACCATTCAAAATGTTATTTCCTTTCGTACGTAAATTGAGGTAAGGCGGTTGGTAAGAGGTAAATCCAACAGCTTCCGCTGCAAAAATTGTATATGAAATAATAATGAAACATATACTAAATGAGTTGAAACATAATAACATGTAATAAGAAATAAAGTTTAAGATCAAATTCTATTAATTATTAATATTTTATTTTTAAGTTTAAGATCAAATTTTATTAATTATTTTTATATTTATATTTGATTAGATTTATATTTTATATTTTAGATTATATTTTATAAATTGTTTTTATATTTATATTTTATTATATTTCAATTTTATATTTTAAATTATATTTTATAAGAATAATTGAGTAAATTATTATTCTTATCATATCCTACTGGTTTCTAACTCAGCTCATATTTATGATAGAAATTTCAATTAGAGAGATATAATATAATAGAGTTTTAGATTAACTTATTGTATCATTCTGATTCATCAAATACTTGCTTCATACAAAATATAATAAGTTATTTCTATGAAGGGATTTGCATAGTCAATAAAAGCACCTCATATGTCTAAGAAATATATATTAGTTAAATATTGATTTATTTTGAGATGTAGTAAAAGCACCTGCATAGTCAATAGTAAGCTTTCCATTGCAAAACCTCCCTGTTGGAATGTGATTCCCAAAGTCTCTTCCATAAGGAGGAAAATTTG
Organism: Cicer yamashitae; assembly: GCA_037974755.1. Classification (NCBI taxonomy): domain Eukaryota; kingdom Viridiplantae; phylum Streptophyta; class Magnoliopsida; order Fabales; family Fabaceae; genus Cicer; species Cicer yamashitae. Next base: position 20,457,808 of record JBBPBQ010020323.1, read on the forward strand.
CTTTAACTAAAGTAGGTTGGTTGTTGTTATTGCCAACATCAAGACTAGAATCTCCAAATATGAAAAATGCAGGTACTGCAGGTTTTCCATTGGTTAAATTAACAAGAACCACAATAAGAAAAAGAAGAGGAAAATAAGTTGAGATCAAAGCACTTGAAGACCCCATATTTTCAATGTTTCATGCAAAACACACGCAAAGGTTATATATAGTATTCTCGTTTTATTTTAAATATATACAATAATAAAGTCATATCTACTTTTTATTTAGATTTAATTGCAATTTTGGTCCCTCTATTTGATTCACGAAATTGGTCTCCTATTTTAAAAGTCAACAATTTTGGTCTCTCCTTCTGATTTTTTACTAAAAAATCATGACGTGAGATATTTTAAATAACGTAATATATGATACGATAATGTAAAATGATTAACATCCATAAAATTGGAATAAAACACGGTAAAAAGTTAGCTTTCAACTTCAGAAATTTTTCATATTTTTAATTTAATTAATGACATATGAATAATTAATGCATCTAGATAGTTCTATATCATAGAATTGTATGTCACATCATTAAAAATATGTTAAATCAGTATTTTTTTTAGTTTAAAAATCTGAGAGAGGGACAAAAGTTGTCGACTTTTAAAATAGAGAGATCATTTCCGTAAATTGGTAATAATAGAGGGACTAAAACTGCAATTAAATATTTTATTTACTATATTTTTTGTGCGAAGTATCTATCAATTTTGTTGATGATTAATCTTCAAATAATTTAGCTTTCTCTTTTCAGTTGCGTTTTTTTTTTTTTTTATCTCCGAGC